>LR990950.1:9488740-10089792 GCA_905163415.1 Noctua fimbriata
AAACTAAACATATACAGCAGACGATATGCTATCAACTTATCACGTTATTAGTTATTATTTGAGCTTTTTTGTTGTTTACATTAATTAGGTGGTCAGTTTTTATCTCAGCGGTGAGTATAAATACGCGCGCATGGTCTGCGTAGGACAGCACTAATGTCAACCATGTTGTGGTGTAGTGTTGTTCTATTTTGCGCGATTGCCGCGCGCGGGAGCGCTGGCCCGTAAGTAAACTTTTTTTTTGTCAGTATTGATCTAGTGCTGTGGCTTCTAACCTTTTTTGACCAAGAACCACTCATTTTTTTTTTCGTCTAGTAATACATATTACTTTTTACTAATATTATTAATGGGAAAGTTTGTGAGGATGTTTGTTACTCTTTCACGCGAAAACTACTGAACGGATTTGTATGAAATTTGGCACATAGATAGTTTACCACCTGGATTAACATATAGGATACTTTTTATTCCGGTAGTATGAACCCGTGGGACAGGACCTTCCGTCATAAGCTAGTAGGAAATAAGGAATTCATTTAATATGATCAAAACTAAGTTAATACATTATTACAATTAAAAACTACGAAATTAACTAAACTAAAAAATGGCATCAACGAACTCCTACTGAACGCTGTCAACTGTGGCTACGGCAACTGCTGACTGGCGGCGTTGCCACGTTGTATGGCAACACTTGACTTCTGGCCAAGATAAAAGCCAGCCCTTGGGTCGCGGGAAGCGTCATTTAGGGGTTCAGAAATTGTCTTGTCATTATTGGTTCAGTGCAGAGGTTTCCAAGCTTTTGTACCAACGGCAACTCCGATTTATTAATTGATGGATTTTTTTTTAAATTAATCAATATATTTAAGTCGCGAGTTAATATGCTCCTTTTGGGTTAACTCGTTTCACCGTCGACCTCATCTCTGTCCTCAGGACTAGATTGAGGTCAAGCGTAGGCCCATTTAAAATAAAACTAAAAAAAAACAAAATTGACATTGTCATCTCCTGCCCTGATCCTAATTCATTTGTGGTCGGCGCAGCATGTCTTCTTCTTCCATACTTCTCTATTACTCGTCATCTCAGCAGTCACCTACTTTCTAGTCATAACTAAATAGTCATTGCTTTTAACACAGTTGTAAAATTCTAAAGGAACATGGCAGGGATATAATTTATTATAATTAGGTTTTACTGTTAGGATTGGGCTATGGATGAGAGGAAAGGAGTATGTAAGGCTCGTAGCAGGTGGTGTTCTGTAGTTTCTGCCTACCCCTATAAAAAAAGGCGTGAGTTTATGTATGAACTAGCTGTTGCCCGCGACTTTCGTCCGCGTGAAATTTTAGCCTATAACCTTCCTCGATAAATGGGCTATCCAATTCTAAAAGAATTTTTCAAATCGAACCAGTAGTTCCTGATATTAGCGCGTTCAAGCAAACAAACAAACAAACTCTTCAGCTTTATAATATTAGTATAGATGTATTTTCGGGTTTTTCTGTCAAGCGATTTTTCTTGTTGCACTTAATAACAATGCCTCTTTTTTTCTGTGACACAGTAGATTTAAAAAACCGGCCAAGTGCCAATCGGACTCGCGCATGAAGGGTACCATCGCAGTAGGCGAGCCCCCTTTAATTTTTAATTTATTTTTATTATTTGTTGTTATACAGAATGAATTTGATTAAATGCGACAAAAAAAAATGGAAGCTTCAGTTTCAGTAACATAGTAATTATAAACTGTTTTTTCTACAATCTAAATCGTTAAAAAAAATTACGCGATTATCGTTTTCAAAAGGTCCATTGATGTTATTATCTTTATTTAAGTACGAATTATCGGTATTCCAACAAAATATTTAATATGCAAAATAAATAAGAAAAATTAAAGTATCAAAAAATCTCGTCCGACTCATCACAATACTCAATAATCGACGTTGAAGTTTATAGCGGTCATTTACCTAATTTTGACTATTTTCTTGTGTAAGACTGATCAATTATTTTTTAATTTTACATTTGACATTTTCTTGACAACACGTATTATTGTATATTTAAATTTGTCGCATCTATTCAATTTCACCCTGTAGAGAGGGTTCTGTACGTTAATTGCCTAAATTCCGTAAGTTGTTTTAAATCTGACCCAAGTTAGCATAGATTTCTTATAGGTTTTCCTGTAATCTATAGGCAAAGAACTATTTTTTGTTTTTTTTTTTAATTTTCAGCCCTGTAGTTTCGTACATTTTCGCGTATTTTCTTAAATAACTTCAAAACTATTTATCTTAAAATTTTTGAGATGCTCACAATTAGCCCTTTCATTTGATATGTAACACAATATAGTTTGCAAAACTTTTTATTTTTTCATTTTCTATTTTACCCCCAAAAGTAGCCCCCATGTTTAAAATTCATTAATTTACGCTACACGTCCGTCTTTGGTTCACCGACTTAAATAATATGTGTACCAAGTTTCAACTCAATCGGTCCAGTTTCGGAGTAAATTGGCTGTGACAGACGGACAGACACGCGAGTGATCCTATAAGGGTACCGTTTTTCGTTTTTAGGTTCGGAACCCTAAAAAGAACAAGTCGAAGCTTATAGCCGTAGACGGTATGGATAGAACCATTGCAGAAAATGTGTTCTTGAGTGGAGCCCGCGTATCGATAAACAAAGAGGTCACTCTTTCTTTGCCTACATCAAAAATAATACATAAGTTCATTTATTTATAAGGAAAACGCGGAACTCAAACCATTGTGTCTAGACGCATAATACTTTGCATAAGATTTCCTGAAGATACGATCTAAGGAAGTAGTTTGAAAATTCCCCTAAAGGAGGTAAAGTAGACAAATAAAAGTTCTTCATTTTTGTTGATGGGAAATACCAGCGGGCGCGCATGGCTTTTCCTGTAACCTTCATCGTGTGGTTAGTGCCTAACCTGGTGTCAGAGTTTTTATGCCGCCCATGGGCCTCTGACTTGGCTTTACATGCCGTCGAGAAATATCTCTCAGGCATGCTGGTTTCCTCACGATGTTTACCTTCACCGAAGCAAGTGATAATTATACAATACGCACATGAATCCGAAAATCAAAGGTGCGTGTCTTGTGTTCGAACTTGACGCCTAAGACTTGACAGTCCGACGGTCACAAGCCACACCACTAGGCTATCACTGGTGCTCCTGTTTTTCCTGTAATAAATCTTCTATTTCGTGTCTCTGGTACGACACCATTTTATATTTTGTTGGCTCAAATCTTCAAATTCAAATTCATTTATTTTGTGAACATAAGGAAAACAGTAGGTGGTATAATATATAAAATTTAGAAACTATCTATGTCCCGCCTTTAGGCATACAAAATGTTTCTAACAATGGTATATACAATTAAATCGCTTCAAAAAAATAAATAAAGAAGTCAATAAATAACAATGCAATTTGGTTCATTAAATAATTAAAATCATCAAATAACACAACATAAAACAACAAAATGAAAACATTACCTAACTCTTAGTATGTCAATATTAAACTTCGCTACCTCTGCGGAGTGCGAGACAGTAGTAAAGTAAAGTAAAGTAAAGTAAACACAACATAAAACAACAAAATGAAAACATTACCTAACTCTAAGTATGTCAATATTAAACTTCGCTACCTCTGCGGAGTGCGAGACAGTAGGGTGAGCATATTTTTCCGTAATAATGATTTAAAACGTGAAACTACTTCTTGTATAGATAATAGCTAAGTTTACCTACTTACTTAAAAACTGTAAGACGTTAATCTCACAATCTATAATTATGTTTACCATGTTATAATTAACTATTTATCTCAACAAATTATTTGTGACCTTACAATTTGTAATCAGTAAGTAATTCATAACATAACTCAGTAAATAAATAAAAATTATTGTGGTCTCCTTGACGCGAGATCACCATCGGGTGCTACACATATGCTCAAGTCAGCCTTGTCTTTTTGCTGTGTATACAACATTAGTTTTAGTATATGCGAAGCCTGATACACGTGTCTAGTATTTTTATGTACAGAATCTATGTACAAAATTTCAAAACTGTATCATGAAAAATCACAAAGTTATAAGCTTGTTCTGTTATCTAATTGTCCGCACAAAATCGTGCGCCACGCAGCGCGCGCGTCCAGCGTCGTCTTGAGTTCATTGATTATAATAATTTGGCAGTAGGTACCTACATTATTGCGATAGATACTTAAAGTCGCTCGGTGTCCAACTTTTAACTTTTTTTAAATATTTTTGGGAAAAAATATAACATGGTTTAAAAATGATTGGAATCGATTCAGTTACTTATCCTGAACAAACTATATTCAGGTTTCGCATATACTAAAAATAATGTTGTAGATCAAAACGGGCTGGTACAGACACCAGCACATCGAACTACTACAATCTGTCTTTCTCAAATAGATTTTCAACTTCATCACTAAAGCATTAGGTTCACGGCTAAATAATAACATCGGCTCTGAAGAGGACGCCACGCTTGCCTAGGTTGGTCTGTGGATGGGTGACCGCCCATTACTTACCGAGTTTCCTCCGTGCCTCGGAAAGCACGTTAAGCCGTTGGTCCCGGCTGTCATTTGTATATCTTTGACAGTCGTTACAGGTAGTCAGTGGCCCGAAAGTCTGACAACCAGTCTTACCAAGGGGTATCTTATTACCCAGTAGTAACTGGGTGGTGGAGGTCAGATAAGCAGTCGCTCCATGTAAAATACTGGTAGTCAGCTGCATCCGGTTAGACTGGAAGGCGAGCCCAACATAGTTGGAAAAAGGCAGGCAGATGATGATTAGGTTCAAGGTTGATTGGGAAAAAACAGTTTCGTAGGCTTGAAGTGCTGGCGTCTGTACATACACGCATGTTTGAGGTCGTCCTGAATCGGTACAGTCGGGCGCCAAAATTGGGTTTACCTAGCTTTGCTCGAATAGTGCCGAGCCGACTAAAACACGAGTAATTGACGGCACATGCCGAACTGAGAATGCCGATTGGCACGAGCTGCATGAAAGGCGAATATTTGGAGAGCAAGTGCTTTGTTGTCAGAGAAAAAGTGCTAAATTAAATGTGTCGACTCCAAGAAAGTTTTACGAATCAATGAAAGCAAACAACAATGAAATATTTATTAACATTCTTCCTCTAAGTACTAACTAAAAATAAGATCCTAACTTGCTACTTCAAGTCTTAAATCTTCAACTTATAATTAATCATGAATGGCTCAATCTTGATCACAATCGTGAATATTAGTAAAAATATTTGAATTCGAACAATCCACGACATCTGACATTTCTGAACACCTTACGCTACACGACCGCCTCTAGCGGCGAATTCGTAAACGATAGCCCCTATTGTTTCGAAGATAAACTAGGTTTTCTACAAATTGTACCTTCTTTGGTGATGACCTCAGAACAAATGATACAATCATTAAAGTCATCAATAAAATAAATTGACTATGAACGGATGAGCGTGCTTAACCTGTTAAAATATCATTAAATTGGAGCAAGGAAAACTGTCTGTACTACTTCAAATTGTAGTGTCACTAGTGTATTGTCTTGTCAGATTACATATCAGACTTGTAGTTCTAATGGTGGCATGTTCAACGTTGTGTTTTGAGTTCAATTCCTAGGAAGGGCAACGGTTATTTTGGTATTTCCTGGTGCAGCAGTTTATGGCAATAGACAGACTGGCCTCTATGTAGGAACTTAAAATAACTAAATAATTTCCTATACGTAGATATGTTAACTGAGTTTTCTTGTCTATCCCTTCCGGAGGTCCAACCAGGCGTGACGATGTCTTGTTTTAGTAGGGCACAGGGCGGTGTAGTTTTGAATGTTTCGCAACGACTTCCTATTCTATTAGATCACATTCATTTATGGAGCACTCAGTTAAATTAGATAATGATGCCTATTTCAACCAAAAAACTGATGAACTAATTGCAAATTAGCTTATTTAGATCGACAAACTTACAAATGCATGTGGCGCAATTAAGAACTAATATGAAACGTACTGGATTTGACAGTAGTTTGACGTGTTCCCCTAACCAGCAGCGCTCCCAGTATAAGCATTAAGATGTTTGTTGGTCTTAGGAATAAAATTCAGCTTACCATCAGGCCAAATGCAGTCTATCCGCTCAAGTAACCCAGGAGATACGCACTGGGCTCCCAGGGGATAATCTTTTGCACGACGGTGACGGATTTAACAGTGAACTTTTAATCATTTGGTATTCGCTTGGCAGAACTATTTTGTTTTTTTTGGAATTTTTTCTGCATTTAGTCCTGAATTTTATAATTGAATTACATAAGCTAGAAAACCTTCTTATAATTTGGTAAATTATAAACTGTTGCTATTATAAACACTCTCAACCTCTTATCAGCCTTCTGTTAAAACTATCAGTGCAAAAATCCGTAAAGAAATGTGATGCTAAACATCAAGATATTTTGGCATGGAACGCACGTTTATGGTTTGACAATTGGAGTGCTACCACGTAATTTATTTACCAGCATCTGTGGGTTAATTTAAAAATAACATTTATACTGATGCTCAACTAAAAGAACAACATTCTTCTTTTTTTAACGTGACAGTGGCTATTTGAATTGAATCCTGATATTATTATGAAGTTCTTAAATATTTCACTTCTATTAGACCATATAGAAAAGTATTTTGAATAGAGATGTTAACATTAATTCGTATAATGTTACGTAAAACTTGTGCGGCTCCACTAAAATATTATATTTACATACATGTACGTACAAAACGCATGCCTTTTTCTCATGAGGTTAGGCAAAAACTACAAAACGGCACCTGCTGCGACCGTAGCTATCTGTAGATTTTAAATTGAGGATTGAAAAACCCATATTTATTTAATTAAAATATCCGAAAATTGACCACAAGAACTTCTTCCAACCAATTTCCAAATGACATTCGGCAAATTAAAATTCTAGTGCTGGCAGCCTTGTACGTGTACCCGTATGGGAACGAAACGTCAAATTGTTATTTCCTTGAATCGGCGATAATTTTAAAATACACATTATCTAGATTATAAAACACTAGATAAGTGGTTAACTATATAATTATTGACTTACTTCATTTATTCACTGAGTGGATCCACTACACGTGGATAAAGTACACGTCAGATATAACCTACGGAAATTTATCTCACTCGGTTCAAAGGTGCGCAACGCGAAACTTTCTTGTGATAAAACTTTGTTCAGTTGCCAGAAATCGACTAAACATATTATTATTCTTTCGTGAAGTTACCGGTAAATTGATGTGAGTATCTAACTCTTAAGTTATTCTTTTTTTGAAATTTTAGAAAAGCTATTTTATGAATGAAAAAGTAAAATGTTTTGTTTATTCATCACAATTTTGAATGAAAGCTTAAGAATAATTACTGAATGCTTCAAGCCCAAGTTCCCTTTGTTAATATAATTAACAGTAATTTAAAAGTTTTCATAACATCAGGTCAGCTGATCATTTGTTTACATTTTTATGACTTGACACCACTATCGTTTTTTGTTTACTTTTAACATCATACATAATTATGATTACCTTTATTTGAGTTTCTGTATAAATAATATGACTTATCTGATAGAATACTTGTTTTTACTCTCTACAAGAATTTACGCAGCACTAAGTGTAATTTTAAAGAATATACAAAGTTGTTTTCGAAATAGTTTTATTTTAAGGAAGTGAGTCGAAAAAGTACTTTTATTATTAGGTACTTATCTCATTTAAAATTAATGAATACATTTAAAATGATGAATGCTATAAGAGTAGAGGAAGACCAAAGAAACAATGGATGAACTATGTGAAGGATGATATGGGTAGAAAGGAGGTGACTGCTGAGTTGACGAGTAATAGAGAAGTACGGAAGAAGAGGACGTGCTGCACCAACCCCAAATAAATTGGGATAAGGACAGGAAAATGATTATGACGATGGTCTCATTTGAAATTAGTCATAGACAATAATTTGCCTAATAAAAAATTCTGTGAGAAGTTCGGAATGATGTACTGAACATGTGGTGAGCGTTTGAAAGAAACAAAGAAAATATATTTATTTGCCGCAGGGACATGAAGTGCATTATACAAAATTACAAAAAAATAAGCAAAACACAAATAAAACAATAAAGGAAATAATAATTTGTGGCTGTTGAGATCCTCAAGCGGCGCAAATACTGTAACCTTATTGGTAACTACAGTTTTGAGCCGTTTGGGGTCGAAACGCTCGGGTCATGGGGACCGAGTGCGCGTCTCCTTTTTTAAGGAAATCTCTCGCCGACTGGTCGACACTTCGCGTGGCCAGAGGGCTGGCTCTTTCTTTTGCTGCCAGTCTTCTGGGCACGTTTCCAGATGACAGCGATGCGGAGGAATACTTTGACGCTTATGTGTCCTATTGTCGTCGCTGTTTAGATGTTTATATTTTCTTACTTTTAGTTTTATTTTTATCATTACTTTAGTTCTTCTTAGTCTGTATATAATGTACATAATAGATAAAAAAATTAAATTACTAATTGTACTAATAAAACAATAAACTATAAATCGTAAAACGAATCATACGTTGTTTAATCGTTTGTGCGTCAAGGTCCTTTCCACCCCATATTATCATGCTTGTAATCCCCAAAGGAGAAGACAGAGATGTGTCTCAGCAGCTACGCCCCGATTTCACCAGTTATGTGTGTGTGGTAACCGTTTGTGTGTCGATGACCATTCCACCCTGTATATTATGTTTTATGTTGCAAAAAGTGGCTCTACAAAAAGTAACTTTGGTGTGAATGCACTTTTACTTTAATGCGCTCCCCACACCAAATAATATGGTAATTGATAATTCTAAATTTTAGAGGAAAAATAAAAAACTGTTTTTTGCATATATCTCAGCACGGGTGGATCCTATGATAGCCATTTATACATCAAAACAAAGCTAATTTTTTACAGTCTGTTTTATTTTATGTTTTCTTTTTTTTGTAATAGTCTAACAACATAAAGTTTTTGACGAAAATAATGTTACGGAAATTGTAGGGCAAAACTATAGTATGCAACACATCATTACAATATTATTCGCGTGTAAACTCAACGATTTAAAGAATAAAGAATAAATTTATAAACCCATTGTTACAAACATTTTGTTAATCTAACTTAGAGCTACTATAATATAATCGTAACAAATTGAAATTTAACATGGTAATTAGTAAACAGAGGTCCCCAAACTAGGCTGCGCCTGTATCTTAGGGGCCAGAGTTGCATTAACTTAAAATTAAAACACATATTGTTGATGTGATAGTTATGTTAACAAGGCGTTTTGGTAGGTAGGTAATTGTGGATTACCTTTTACAAAAAATAAAATAAAATGATATTACAATAATGAAAATAAAAAGTATTCTAATGTTAATTCAATGTCGAGTGAGTGTGTGTTGGTGTGTGTATGTGTTTGTGTGTGTGCGTGTGTGTGTGCAGATGTGTGTGTTATTTGCAGTTATTTAGTCTTTGTTTGTTTAATTAACTGAAAATTTCTTCCGATTCTTCAGAGGATAGTTTGGTAAACCATTTTATTATGGTTTTCCTGCATGCAAATTTAATCATGTCTTTAATGTCGCAGCTTTTGCTGATTCTATATCGATATCGTAGTTAGTATTAATGCATTATGGTATTATTCGAAAAACCTACGGGCAATATGACATTACGATATTATTCGGGTGAAATCCAAGCGATAGTGTTTAATGTAATGTAATATGACAGTAATATTCGTCGATCTGTAGTGTCAAAAGATTAACAGTAACATAATGATGCAATTACCATGTTTTATTAAATAGTCAGTAAGTACCTATTATTTGATTTGCCAGAAACATAACAATATTAGAGGAAGTTGATTTTAATACTGGATAATTATATTTTATTGAGTTTGGGAGGCGTATAGCAGACAATATAAAAAAATATATTATGAGACAATCAACGAGAAGCCAGTTACAAGCCTCCACAAATTAAGTACCTGCACAGGCTGGAAAGCAGGCGCAATCACTATTAAAATTCATCAGAAACAATGCAGCTTTTGGACAAGGCAGTACTAATTGTAATAACAGTAATGTCCTCAGTGGATTTGTTTGCAAACAACTCGATTGTGGATACTACTGTATAATATACAACATTAGTTTTAGTACATGCGAAACCTGATACACGTGTATAGTATTTTTATGTACAGAATCTATGTACAAAATTTCAAAACTGTATCATTTAAAATCACAAAGTTATAAGCTTGTTCTGTTACCTAGTTGTCCGCACAAAAACGCGGTCACCACGCAGCGCGCGCCTCCAGCGTCGTCTTGAGCTCATTGATGATAATAATTTGGCAGTAGGTACCTAAATTATTGCGATAGGTACTTAAAGTCGTTCGGTGTCCAACTTTTAACTTTTTTAAATATTTTAGGGAAAAAGTATAACATGGTTTAAAAATTATTGAAATCAATTCAGTTACTTATTCTGAACAAACTATATTCAGGTTTCGCATATACTAAAAATAATGTTGTATAAAGTTATGGAGACTACTCGCTGACGTACGTGAACTGATAAACGAGAAGAACGCGGCCATCCGTGCCTAGAGCAACTTTCCCTGCGACGCGAACAAGGCTCACATGCGCAACTTACAGCGTGCTGAAAGGAAGCGCATAAGCGAGCATCGTTGCACTCGATGGGACAAGGAGCTCAGTGAACTCGAGCCCACCCACCTAGCTTTCTGACAATTACAAAGAAAGATGTGCAACCGACGAGGCTTCGAAGCCTCCTCTCATCCGCCCCGACAAGAGCGTCGCATTCGACGACTCTGAAAAGGCAGAATGCCTAGCCGACAGCCTGAAGTTTCAGTGCTCTTCCAGGACTCAACCAGTAGACAAACGTCACCTCGGCATGGTGAATGGTGAAGTCGAAGGTAAAGCAGCCCTCCCTCCCGCCGAAGACCCCGATGATCCTCTGCATCCAGTCACACCCGCCCAGCTAATAGTGTTAATGGCAGCCATCTTCAAAGGCGCCTTGAGCAACAACTTCTTCCCCCAGGTATGGAAAGAGGCCACTGTTATCGGTAACCCCAAACCCGGTAAACCCAAGGGGGAGCCTTCGAGCTACCGGCCTATCAGTCTTCTGAATGCGCTCGGCAAAATCTACGAGAGACTAATTTATAGGCGACTCAAAGACCCGAGTCTCGTTCCCAATGAGCAATTCGGCTTCAAGGCAACGGGTCCACCGCATCGTCGAGCATTTGAGCGCTGGCTTTCAGCGTGAAGCGATGACGGGCGTGTTGTTCTTCGACATAGCGATATCCTTCGACAAAGTCTGACACAACGGCTTATTACACAAGCTGTACCAACTGGGAGTGCCAGACCGTCTCGTGTTCATCTTACGAGACTTTCTGTCGGATCGCACCTTCCGGGGAAGCTCTCTCCTCCCCTCACCCCATTCGAGCCGGAGTCCCTCAGGTCTCCGTCGTCTCCCCGCTTATATTCACGCGATATTCCCAAGAGCAAAAAGGCTCAGTTAACCCTGTTCGCAGACGACACGGCCACCTACTACACTGGTCGTTGTAAGAACGCTGTCGCCAAAACCCCCCAAACCTCAGCCGACGTCGTAGGCGCTTGGTTCCGGAAGTGGAGAATCGAGGTTAACCCCGATAAGAATCAGGCGGTTATTAATACTAAACCGCGTATCAATTTCACCTCCCCCAGCCATCGGGCTGGGATCAGGGCAAAGGCTTACCGTACCGTGTTCGCACTATGTACGGTAGAAGGGAGAAGCAAACCAGATACCTAGGAGTCATACTCAACCACCATCTGTCCTTCGGGACGCATATCATTGCAGCTCGTGACCGAGCCGCCTTTGCTGTGGGTAGGCTCCATTTCCTGTTAACGGCAGAGTGTGTTGAGTTGCGCCTCTATACCGCGGTGATCCGTGCCATCATGACATACGCTTGTGTCGTGTTCGCACACACCAAGCCTAGATAATATATCTATAGGATGCAGGTACTAGAACCGGTTCTTACGCAAAGTCACGGGAGCTCCTTACTACATCCGCAATGACCGTCTGCACATAGATCTTAGAATGCCCACTATCCTTCAGTTTGCGAAACGCCTTTCTAAGCGCTTATTCGATACTGCCATAAGGCAACGTAATTCCCTAATAGCATAGGCCGCCCTCGCGCATAAGGAAGATTCGCCGACCAAGGCCGCCGACCTCGTCACCTCCGATGACTTTGTCACCCTCCTCCAGGAGAGCAGTAGGCAAACTAGCGCGCTCAAGAAGCACAGACGCAAACAGCCGTCATTCCGTCCTCGCCATCGAGGCCTAAGCCAACCCGCGTGACTGAGCCTGTAGTCCAAAATCAGCCCCTAAATAATCATACCATAAAGTTCCAGCCTGTCCCTTTACTGTCCTCCTCCAGCGACGCCCTTTACCGAGGCTCGTAACCCTCGGGGGGTGCCCTTAGCGTGTAGTCGGTTAGTTTGTACGTTTTTTGCCCTGGTTGGAGGCCTTACACTCAAGGCACCCACAGGTTAGTCCGGTTAAGCAGACGACAACCTCCTAGGTAGAACTGCGAGACGCCATTTACAAAAAAAAAAAAAATACTCATCAATCACAAAGGATAATAATACTGTATTCATTCATTACGTACCGACACCATCGTAATATTTTTTTGTACAACCGCTTGCTTTAAAAATATTAACTATTATAAACGACATTACCATTTTTCATAAGATCTGTCATGTTTTGTAAAACGACGTTACCAAATCCTGTAAATAAAAATAATACACGAATATAATTGTTTTATACTTTACGCGGAACAAGAATCGTCGCTTATCGAAAAAGTTAAAGATTGCATAATCTGTAATAACTTGTTACGATACTATTCGTGGCGAAAAGTGTGTTGATTTTTAAGGAAGAATATTGTTATGTTCATTATGATACCATCGAAATAATTGTACTTTTACAACATTAGTTTTAGTATATGCGAAACCTGAAACACGTGTCTAGTATTTTTATGTAAAGAATCTATGTACAAAATTTCAAAACTGTATCATGAAAAATCACAAAGTTATAAGCTTGTTTTGTTACCTAGTTGTCCGCACAAAATCGTGGTCACCACGCAGCGCGCGCCTCCAGTGTCGTCTTGAGCTCATTGATAATAATAATTTGGCAGTAGGTACCTAAATTATTGCTATTGGTACTTCAAGTAGCTTGGTGTCCAACTATTAACTTTTTTAATATTTTTGGTAAAAAATATAACATGGTTTAAAAATTATTGGAATCGATTCAGTTACTTATTCTGAACAAACTATATTCAGGTTTCGCATATACTAAAAATAATGTTGTGTAAATATGCATAGAAAAAATACTAAAAAAAATTACAAGATGTAATTAATGCCCTGAACATCGAGTATGAAATAAAACGAAAACTATCGTATTACCACATTACCATATTATTCGGTGGGGAGAGCGAATTTATGTACAATTTAAAGTAATAAAAATTGTCTGAAGGAAGTGTGAGTCTTGTTCTCAAACTCTCAATAATTTCAATTGTACTTGACATTGAACAATAACATTTCACTTATCAAATCAAATCAAATCATTTATTTGCCAATAATGTAGGTATACAGATATGATGGTAATTTTTATGAGTCCCGTTACATTTTGCCGTACGGCATGCAAAATTATTTATTTAACATTAAACATTCAGTAAACAAAAAAATAGACACATTAAAAAAGCATTGCATTCACTAAGCAGCATTACTAACATTATTAAAAATACTCATATAAGACATTCGGAATTAAGCACAATGCCAATAATACAAATTAAATAAATAAATAAAAATGTCAATAACTTAAACTACAAAAATGTTAATCAATTTAATTTAAAATGGCAAAAAATAAAATTACAAATGTCAAAAATGTATATATATATTTTTTTAATTAAACGAAATGTCAATAACTCAATCAATTAAACTACAATATGTCAACAAATTAATTTTAAAATGTCAGAAAATTCTATTTAATAATAGAATTTTCAATTATAAATGTCAATAAAATGACAAAAAATAAATAAAGTAACATTAGAATTGGAATATAGGAATGTCACTAAAATTAAATCACACGGAAGCAGAATACACCACTTAATACCTACCAGAAAGACAAAAACTGTTTTGAATCAGTCATTGCTTTACCAATTTTGATAGCTAGCCCGTACTGTCTCATTGCTGGGTAAAAGCTTCCCTCCATTTCACCGTTCCCTCTACACTTCATCAACCCGGAAGAACACCTGCCGCTCGGATGCGAATGGCAGTGACCAATCTGGAAGTTTCTTAACTGATTGCGGGCCCAGGTTGGCAGCTGTAGATATAATCTCAATATAGCCCCTAACAGCCCAGACAATCGCTCACATGATTACCTAAACGTACTAGCAAGTCATTGTTTACTCCCAGGCCATACGGAACTTACGCATGGACGCACGTGCCTAGATCATATTATGCTCAAAACAAAAGTAGACGCTAATTGTTTTATAATCGAGTCGTCAATTACAGACCACGAAACTGTTGCCATTAACTTAAACTTAAATTCGCGCCTGAATTACTACAAAACAACGGCCAGCAAGATTGACTATGACTCGCTCGATAAAACTATCCAAAATACTTCCTTTCAGCCAATACTTGAGTGTAATGATGCAAACGCGGCAACCGACTTGCTTGTGACGTTCCTTTCGACTGCAATATCGAGTAACTCCAGAGAGGTAAAAATTCCCAGAAGACAGCAGGTCAGTAAGCCTTGGATAACTAAAGGGTTACTTCGTTGTATGAAGAACAGGGATAATCTATATAAAAAACTCAAACGAGATCCTGAAAATGAGATTAACAAGCTAACTTACAAACGCTATAGAAATTACTGTAACTCTATTATTAAAAAAGCTAAACGAAACTACGACAAAAAGGAGATTGAAAATGCAAAAGGGAATAGAAAGCAGCTATGGGATGCAATTAAAATGATAAGCGGCTCTAGTAAGCCAACAGACTTCTCTTCCTGTCTTATTACATCCCAAACCAATGATGAGGATTTAAATAAAGTTAATAGTTTCTTTGCAAACGTGGGCAGACGGCTGGCGGAGCAAACTACCGCGACCAGTCCAATACCGCATGACTCTCCTTCATTTACTGCCATAAACTCATTTGTCATGCTTCCTCCTGATGAAAAAGAAGTCTCATCCATCATCTTAGGATTAAAGGAGAATTGTGCCGTAGGAATCGACCATATATCTGGCAAGATCCTAAAGAGGTACATAAACTTTTTAACCTCTCCTGTTGCCCACGTCTGCAAACTTGCTATGACGACAGGTGTTTTCCCTAGAGCACTTAAATTGGCGCTTATCAAACCTGTTCACAAAGAAGGGGAGAGAGACTGTGTTGACAACTACCGGCCTATCTCCATCTTACCTTCCCTGTCCAAGATTCTGGAGCGGCTTATAAATCGACGTCTAACAAATTACCTTGAAACTAACAATCTTCTTTCGCCTGCCCAGTTTGGTTTTCGATGCAAAAAATCAACCAATGACGCGGTACATGAACTTCTGCAATCCATTATTACCAAACTGGACCAAAGGTATAAATGCATAACACTGTTCCTAGATCTAGCAAAAGCCTTCGACACAGTCTCTATCCCTCACCTACTCAAGAAGCTAGAAAGGCTTGGTGTACGAGGTATTCCCTTAAAATTAATGACGGACTACCTTACAGAAAGAAAGCAAAGAGTTCGGATTGACAGTAGGCTGAGCAATGAGGCTCAAATCGAATACGGTGTGCCTCAGGGCAGCATACTCGGCCCCACGTTGTTTTTGGTGTACATCAATGACCTCTGCCAACTCCAGCTCCAAGGTGGTAAAATTGTTACTTTCGCTGATGACACCGCTCTCTTTTTTAGTGGAAAGAGCTGGCAGGATGTTTTTCGTACTGCTCAAGATGGTTTTAACCAAGTCTGCGCATGGCTACGTTCAAACATATTAACTTTGAATGTTAACAAAACTAAATATGTCGCGTTTGCCCACAGGTTAAATCAACTGCCTCCATCCTATCTTAGTATTGCCTGTCATGCTTGTGCTCCTGGCACCTCCTTGTGCTCTTGTCCCACTCTCCAGAGAGTCAACGACATCAAATACCTTGGTATCGTAATAGACCAATTCCTGACCTTCAAACCGCATATAAAAGCCTTGGTATCCCGTTTGCGTAAACTTATTTACATCTTCAAAACTCTGAGACATGCAGCAGACCGAAGGGTTACTAAGATGGTCTACGATGCCTTATGTCAATCCCTTATCGACTATTGTATTACTTCCTGGGGAGGCGCCGCCAAGACTCACCTAACTGATGTCGAGAGGGCACAGCGCGCTATTCTCAAAGTTGGTGCCGGACTTCCTTATTTATTCCCTACTGTGGACCTTTTTAAGAAGTGGGATGTGCTTACTGTAAGGCAGTCCTTTGTTTTGCGCACGGTGCTTAAAGAACACTCCCTAGTGCAATTCAACCCGAATCTCTCAAAGGATAAGCGCCGAAAAGGCAGGGTATGCCAAACTCAAGCTTGCAACTGTTCGCACACTCATAATTTCTTCATATTCCTCGGACCATACCTATATAATAAATTAAACAACATCTTGACTATCTATCCTTTAACTAAATATAAATGTAAATCCTCAGTCACTGCATATTTGAAAACCCTAGACTACCAGGAAACAGAGAAACTGTTGATCCCTCTTAAATAGACCACCTCCGCTAACTAACAAATCTCTCTGCTGCTTTTCAAACTAATATGCTCGTACCTCAGGTTTCCTTCAATCATGCTCGCACCAAATATTCTTTCCATCTCAAGCAACCTCCTACGCTTACACACTACACTAATCACATTTCATTCATTCACACTCTCCAGTACACATACACACACGCGTTCTAATATTTCCACAAAATTTTGTTTTTTTTTTTCATACTGTGTTTTTGTATTTTTCTACTTAGCTTCCTGCACTCTTCTTACTTGCAAAACCTACTCAATAAAATTAGGTCATAATAGGCAAATTGCTGCGGGAGGGCCCTGGTGACTTGTAATACAGGTTTCTATAGAGACTTACCTCAAGCACCAGTCTCTCACAAAGTTAATTACATGTTCGTGCTCCATTGTAACCTAGCATTGAGAACTTGTGTAGAGAAAATAAATTGATATTTTATTATTATTTTATATTTGCACTTTTGTAGGAAAAAAAAAAAAATCTGGCTAAATGGGGTATCCTCGATTGATCCCAAACAGAATTCCAGTGTGGAGCCCCTCTGCAGGATATGCCTCCTGTCCTGCCCATCCTTCACAACTACATGCACCTTTCAAGATTTAATCGAAGCAAATGTTAGACCTGTGCAGGTGGCAACATACTGGTCTAACACAATCTGGATTTCATCGACAAATAAAGAAGATGATCCATCAGTCCAGTACTGTTCAGCATGCAAAATCAACATTTAATGTTCCCATTGCTGGGACACAGGCCTCCTCTATGAGAGGGAATCGGCTATAATCCACCACGTGGACCCGGTGTGGGTTGATAGATGTCACATCTTCATCATCTGCCTAGCCTTTTCAATTATCTTGGGGTCGGCTACCAGTCTAACCAGATACTGCTGAGCTGAGTACCAGTATTTTACGTGAAGCGGCTGCGCCAATCTGACCTCCACCTCCCAGTTAGTCCTGGGTAATACGAGACCCCCTAGCAAGGCTGGTAGATGTCACATACGTCTTTGAATTTTTGGATCTGGGACATGAGGTCTCCTCACTAGGTTGTCCTTCACCGTGCTGAGAGCAGTGGTGGTGAAATATATTACACAAAGTAATGACCCTGCACGATGGGTGGATTGTGTGAGGAATGATGAAAGAAAACCGGCCCAGTGCGAGTCGGACTCACGCATGAAGAATTACGTACCATCGTAGTAGGGGGACCCCCCTTTAATGTTTTTTTTTAGCCTCTTTGAGTGTCCCACTGCTGGGCCCTTTCTCCTTCCAAACCTCTCTGTCCTGTGCGATATCTGGCCATGTTCGCCCCGCAAACGAGATCAGATCGTCACACCACTTTCGCCGCGGTCTACCTAAGCCCATTTACAACAAAAAAAAAAGGTTTTACCATGAGGTCTCACACATATGCAAAAAGGTAATAACTGATCGGCTTAAAACATACGAGGAAACTAGAGCAAGTTTTGGTCAGAGTTGGTTAAACAATTTTATTGCCTCCATATCAATAATGTAAGTACTCACCGAGTATCACTACATAGTATAAAACAAAGTCGCTTTCTCTGTCCCTATGTCCCTTTGTATGTTTAAATCTTTGAAACTACGCAACGGATTTTGATGCGGTTTTTTTTAATAGATAGAGTGATTCAAGAGGAAGGTTTATATATATATATATTGCACCCGTGCGAAGCCGGGGCGGGTCGCTAGTAATCTATAAATTGCTTCGAACACATCGGCACTTCAAAGACTTAATACACATGCACATTCACACACAAAAACACATACACACACACACAACAATTCAAACACTGTTTAAAAACAAGACGCACGCACAGTTTCACAAAGGCAATACACATGCACATTCACACACACAAACACATACACACACACACAACAATTCAAACACTGTTTAAAAACAAGACGCACACACAGTTTCACAAAGGCATACAGCTACAGTTACACAAAGAGCTGCTAATTAGTTTATAAGTCATTTATTGTTAATTTTTCTTCTTTAATTTATTTTTTGGTAATAACTGATTGCGTGAGCGCAATATAGATGCTATTTAATGTATTCTGGGGCATCACTTAATATCTTAGATTTTTAAAAACCCATATAATTTTTTGCACCCGTCACGTGATAATCTCAATAAATGATAGTGAGACTAATTGGAATTTATGATTATTTATTTTACCATTGACTGTAGAAATTACTCCATATTCTGACATTTATAATTTTTGTTTTTATTTTTTATCATCATTCTATTAATTAAAACACAAATTATTTGGTATGTATGTCAACATACCTACCAAATAATTTGTGTTTATTCTCTCGCATGATTCATAATTTTTTATTTTATTTGGATGCAACCATATATTTGTACGCCTCTTGGCATAACATAGCGACCTATTTTTAATTTAAGAACTGTATTAAATACCTATGTTACACAAATAAAAATGATTTTGATTTTTGATTTTGAATATGCGAATGCCAAGTTACACTCGTCAATTATAATTTCCAAGTAGCTTGTGGACGTTACATGTTTAATGGCTTGACAACTACAATTTTGGTCCCTGTTGTCCGTACACGTGTGGATTCGAATTCTAAAATTAAGGCCTGGTTTAGAACTTCCACTAGGAGAAAAACAAATGTAGTTCGTTTTAGGAACACTAAGGGTTAGTAGATTGGCTTTGAGCCATCTATCTATAGCAGCCAATCCTTGCTCGGAATTATTGCAGACGGCTCCCCACGTGTCCCCAAAGAAAACAATGGCCGTGTCGTCCGCGTAAGAGAACGACACGGCCATTGTTTACTTTGTAGCTTTGTAGCATTGTTTACCATAGCTATCAAAGGTAAAGTAACTATGATACGACCATAGTTTGAGATAGTCATGTTTAGAATATTCTTGAGGCAGTCAATGCACGTGAAATATTGCTTTATATGCATCTGGTATGACTCACCACAACATTTTAAGTATTTAAAGTTTATTTATTTGGAACAACTTAAGTTATACAGGTTACACAGGAAAAACGAAGATAGCTACTAAAGTAAAATACTGTGGCGCAGCTATCAACGCCCAATTCATAGTACATAGAATAGACATTGTTCCAGATTAAATTAGTTAAATTATAAATTAACAAAACAAAGAGAATGAAAACAAACCGAAAAAATAAAATAAAAATATGATATTTTACACTGTGTGGTTACTGTGTTGTGTATATGTAGAGTGGAGGTGGGTATGAGGTGTGTTATGGTGTATGTGTGTGTACCGCGTTTATGACACCATAAGTTGCTCAGTCTCATCATAGGACAGGCACCTAAGCCAGTTGGTCACTTTTATCTTCAGTACATTCCTAGTCATAGGGTATATTTAATAGTTCGGAACATGTTAAACAGGTGATGTTTTTTGTCCCCAAAGTAAACAATAGCCGTGTCGTCCGCGTAAGAGAACGACACGGCCGTTGTTTACTTTGGGGATGAGTGGGAAGCCGTCTGCAATAATGCCGAGCAAGGATTGGATCCAGCATGTGGCGGGAATTAATCTTGCGATTCAGTATGATGCAATATGAGCACAAGAATTGCATACCTACAAATTCGTTACGGTGATAAGCAATGCACCGGATTAGGATATCATGGTACAAAGTTTTTGCGATTATGGACAATGGCGTCTGCCATCGCAGGCCATTTCGATCGATCCTTGGACTTTGACTTGAACCTTTCGAAGATAGTGACTCCTTTCTACCTTTGTATAGATTCTTTTTTATCGATTGTTTGTGAATGTGAGAACATTGTAGGCTTTGTAGATTCCCAGCTGCTTGTTAACTTTTTTTATTTTGTTCTACATTTTTGTGTAGTAAGCAACGACTTATTGTCGGGCCTACGCTGTCCCCCCATACTTAAGTACATATCCATGATAATATTGTAACACCAAATGATTTGAAAAGAGTAACCATGGAGTTTCTTGCCGGTTCTTCTCCATAGGAAACGACCAACCCGAACCGTGCACCTTTTTTTCGACATTATATAAGTGCCCATCTAGGCCTATGTGAAATAAAATATTTTGATTTTTGATTTTGAATCACAGGGAGTTCTACGATTACCGATTCATTATCTTTCTTGAAGAACACTTCTTTGTGTTGCAGTGTTCTATGTTTTAAGTTCAACAATCACAGCTGGAGAAATTCATTTAAGGTGGAAGCATCAGGGTAAAATCGCGAAATTCAAATTTTCGTAGTTTTTTTTTTTTAATTTGCAAGTCAGTTTCAGGCTATATGTGAAACAAAATATGATTCGCGACCTTAACACGTATGTAGTTACAGAGTTATAATCATTTAAATCATCAATACAAAGTTTATATAATCCCATTGAATGACATTTTCATGAAATAGTCATTCAATGGGATTATATGAACTTAGAGGATTGTATTAGTAAGTGTATTGAGTATATATACTCAATATGGCTTTACAGAGTTATAATCGCGAATTATATCTTAATCAACATACAACCTGACACTGACCTATTAATTCCAAACAAATAAGATAATTATGAAAAAAAAAATAAAAAAATGAAAATAAATAAAATAATATAATCAAAATTAAAATTAAAATAAAATAATAATATAATCGCATTTTTTTTTCCGGAAGCTATTTTTATATATTTTTTTGTACCCTATCACAATGTTTTCTTATTTAACCCAAAGGTTGACTGGTAGAGAATGCCTTGTGGCATTAAGTCCGCCTATGTACACACGGCCGCAGATCAAGTTATACATAACCAGTATAACCTGACTTCGCTTTCCCGTACCATGAGAGATCAGCTTAATTTGGTTTTGCATAGCATGATTGGCCGCCGTGCGTACCACTATTGTACATGAAGTTTAAATAAATAAATAAAATTTAAATTTTGCGGTCCACCTTAATATGACCCCAAGAAAAATCATTAAATCAAATTCATTTTATTATGTTTAAATAACGATAATAATAGAGAGGAGCTCGTGGCGTTGATGGGTTACACATTACTTACCGAGAGGACCAGGAAAGCACTTTAAGCCTTTGATCCAGGCTGTCATTTGATAATCTTTGACAGTCGTTACAGGTAGTCAATGGCCCGAAAGTCTGACAACCAGTTTTTCCAAGGGGTATCGTATTACCTAGTACTAACTGGGTTGTGGAGGTCAGATAAGCAGTCGCTCCATGTAAAATACTGGTATTCAGCTGCATCCGGTTAGACTGCAAGCGAAACAGGTAGTCAATGGCCCGAAAGTCTGACAACCAGTTTTTAAGCGGAAGCCGACCCCAACACAGTTGGAAAAAGATTAGTCGCGCTGCAGACCCTGTATAACCACTAACCAGACCATTGCCACTTCATCCTGCTAATTCCAACGATAAACCATCTAACTCCTCTCTTCCTCCACAGCGCCACAATGCCTCAATCCTATGACACCATCATAGTGGGCATGGGAGCGGCAGGTTGCACGGCAGCTTCCACCCTCGCCCAGGCTGGGAAGAGGGTCCTAGCTTTGGAAGCCATGGACAGAGTCGGAGGCAGGGTCAATACTGTGCCTTTTGGCGATGGAGTCGTCGAGTTGGGGGCTGAATGGTGAGTTCCGAAACTCGTTTTTGTCTTTTTTGGAAACCTTTGTCATATTTAAGGAAGAATGAAGGTCTTTATACAGGACGGAAGTGTCACCGATGCCAAAAATAACAGCTATTTCCTACAAAAGTGCCAAAACAAAAATACCAAAAAACCCTACACGGTCAAGATGTATGGAACGGTTGTGATTTTTTTTAAATTACTGATGAAAAATTTGTTGTCGGGGGGTTTGGAATGATGTACTGAATAAGTGGTAAGCGTTTGTACGTCGGTGTCCCTTCTACCCTATGTAGGGTCAAACTATGTTATGATGCTTTGAGTAGACCAACGGAGGAAAACAATCGTCAATGAGAAGGCCTATATTCAGCAGTGGACATTTCTGAGATGAATAATAATGATTAAACATCTCAATACATGGTATGGGCATGTGATGCGGAGGAATGAGGAAAATGTTGTGAGGAAAGTTTTGAGTATGAATGTCGATGGGTATATGAGTAGAGGAAGACCAAAAAAACGATGGATGGACTGTGTAAAGAATGATATGGCAAGAAAGGAGGTGTTTGATGAGATGACGAGTAATAGAGAAGTATGGAAGAAGGAGACATGCTGCGCCGACCACAAATTAATTGGGATAAGGGCAAGAGAATGATGATGAAACATCTCAATACATAAAAGGCAACCCTGCTTTCGGACAAGATGCCGAGGAGCGTGCTATGAGAATCTTTCCTTACTGCAATCTCAAATTACATACAAGGAAGGCAGGCGGCGAGATGGGCAGACGACATAGTTGCCATCGGGGGAAAAACCTGGATGAGTCTGGCACAGGACTGTGGGGATTGGCACAAGAAAAGAGAGGCCTATACCCAGCAGTGGGTGAGTTCGGGCTGTGGATGATGATGATGAAGGCAGGCAAAGCCATTAAAAATGTAGCAGTGCGTATTATGTATATGTCACATACTCCCAAATCTTCGCAAGACTAATCCACACGCCAAGTTTTGGAAGCCCCTCTTGATAATTGCGTTCAGGTCAGGTCACCAACAAATGTACCTGTCAGATTCCTTACAAATGCTAAGCTGCTTTGCCGAAATCAATATAAGGTATTTCCATAACGTTGCCAACTAATTAGCAGATAGGCTTACATTATACAACATTAGTTTTAGTATATACGAAACCTGATACACGTGTCTAGTATTTTTATGTAAAGAATCTGTGTACAAAATTTCAAAACTGTATCATGAAAAATCACAAAGTTATAAGCTTGTTCTGTTACCTAGTTGTCCGCACAAAATCGTGGTCACCACGCAGCGCGCGCCTCCAGCGTCGTCTTGAGCTCATTGATAATAATAATTTGGCAGTAGGTACCTACATTATTGCGATAGGTACTTAAAGTCGCTCGGTGTCCAATTTTTACCTTTTTTTTTTAATATTTTTGGGAAAGAATATAACATGGTTTAAAAATTATTGGAATCGATTCAGTTACTTATTCTGAACAAACTATATTCAGGTTTCGCATAATTATACTAAAAATAATGTTGTATATTGGAGGTGTCAGGGGATCAGAGAGTTATCGATTGATAACTGATTACTTAGACCCTGATGCCTATTTATGGACGTTTTTTCCTAAATGATGTAGATCATACCCCTCAAGGTGTTCTTTCGAAGACGGCCTGCAAACACAAATGGCGACATATCGCTGTTTCTATGTAACTCTATGTAAACCCTTCCATAGCCGTTTTCTTATGTGTGAGTAAGGCCCGGAATCAGAAAGCGAAATGAAGGCTCCGAAGCGGAGACCAGACGAGAGGAGAGATGTGTTGTGAACCACCAATAGAATTACGTTATTTACACTTATCGTCTCCGCTTAGCTTTAGTGGAAGAGCTAGAGCTATACAGGTCGTCTAGCGCCATCTCTTTCCCACACTGGAATTACTGCTGCTTTAAGACGTCATGGTAGGTCCCCTGGAGAGGAGATGTCTCATATTTGTTTAGGTCAGCCTCCGTACTCGGCAGCAGCACACAGCAGAGACGAGAACAGTCGTGTGCGGTGTTCAGCGAGCGGGTGGCGGTGGCTAGCGGGTACCCACCCGATAGCGAGTGAATCGCCGGCATCTCTGCTCTGGTTTATCCAGTACGCATCTCCACACACTATATAGCTCCTAAGCATCTCTCTTCTCCGCTTCACACATCTCCGCACGTCTCCGCTTTGATGGTGTCCGGGCCTTACACAGAAACCAGCCATGCCGCTACGATCTGTCACTTTGCTTGAGCAACCAGCTCTCCCTACATCCATTTACCCAATCTCTAACCAACATCTTCTCCGACAGGATCCACGGCCAACACAACTCCAGGGTGTACGACCTGGCGATACAGAAAAACATCTCCATCTTACCCCAAGACCTGAACTTCGACATGTATCGGTCAGACGGCAGTGCGGGAGACAAGGACCTGTTGAATGAGCTGGTCACCTTCAGCTTGGGGGTTGTCGATGATCCGCCTGAGGTACCAGAGCCTTTGGGGGAGTATATTACTAAGCGGTGAGTGAGATTTTGTTTTTTATCTGAATTTGTAAACGCCCTTTCTTTCGACGACTTTATTAGCATTTGCAACGCTCGACAGCAACAATGTCTAACACGCATGACTTTTGTGCCGGCGTCATCAGCGATAAGACCGCCATTGTACCTACATTGAACATCGTATATTATACCCTTAAAATTAGAATTATTATGTACAAAATATTTTTATTTTTTTTATTTAGCCTGTACTGTCCCACTGCTGGGCAAAGGCCTCCCCAAATTCCTTCCATTTACTCTTTTCCCGCGCCTCCTGGGGCCAGCCCTCGTGGTACGCGTCCAAATCGTCTCGCCACCTCTGGGCCGGCCTCGGCGGCGCCGTCCGTCTTCCGGCAACCATCGTGTGGAGACTTTCGCCCAGCGGTCATCGTGCATACGGCTGACGTGACCCGCCCAATCCCATTTTAGCCTAGCAGCCTTTTTGCCAACGTCCATTATGCCCGTTTTAGAACGCAGCGTGGTACAAAATATACAAGGTGTATTTTTAAACGTCGGCAATACTTTATGGGCGTGTAGTAATCATGAAAATAAACAGCTTTTACTATGGGAGCGACCATGAAATCGCGAAAAAAATATCAGCTGCTCCACACATTATTGGTCGCGTAACTCGAAAACATTTAGGCAACAGCAGAATTTTTAAATCATATTTCATAGTTAGCCCCCATAGTAAGAGTTGCTCATATTTATGAGTACGTCACTACCTTAAAGTATTGCCCACGTTTAACCAAACACCCTGTATATTTCATCCCCTTCGAATCTAACCTGTCCGGAGTTGGAGTGTCCCCAGTTTCGAGCTCGCTTCGCTCGCTCCTGCATCCTATCCTAAGTTTTACTTGCCACAGTGCCTTGTTTATGATGGTGTGGTGTGTAGTGTACTAGGGTAACCTAAAAAATTGGAGTAAAATAGACGCTGTCGACTGTATGTAGTCGCACCTCGCACCGCTATCCCCGCTGTACTTAAGAACATCAAAAATGTAATACTAAGATCGCTATTTAGGAAATGTATCGATTTCCTAGGAAAAGTGCATATTACAAAATATATCATAGATTTCCATTTTAGGAATTGCACACATTTCCTAGGAACTTGTCAACAATGACGAATTACATACTTTTCCGTTAACATATAAGGTCTATCTTTTCATACACGAAATATTTTAAGAGTAACTTCTATAAGTCGTAAAGACACCATAGCAACGAAAAAAATAAAAATTATCCGAGAGTTTTTGTTTTTACGAAATTATTATAATTCTTAAATTTCTTGTGCCATATTGCATAAAACCTTTAGTTTCACTATTCTATCAACGACAAGAGGTTAATACGACGTAGTAAACTAGCGTAATGAATGTCGAAAAATAAGGAGCCAGTATTTATTTTGAGGGTCAAGTAATTTTATTTTTTTTTATCTAAAAATACTTAGATATATTTTTGCCTTGAAAGGGCTTCTTTATAGCTGTTAGATGATACTCTGAAAATATTTCGTGTATGAATAGTTAGACCTTATATATACAACATTAGTTTTAGTATATGCGAACCTGAAACACGTGTCTAGTATTTTTATGTAAAGAATCGATGTACAAAATTTCAAAACTGTATCATGAAAAATCACAAAGTTATAAGCTTGTTCTGTTACCTAGTTGTCCGCACAAAACCGCGGTCACCACGCAGCGCGCGCCTCCAGCGTCGTCTTGAGCTCATTGATAATAATAATTTGGGAGTAGGTACCTAAATTATTGCGACAGGTACTCAAAGTCGCTCGGTATCCAACTATTAACTTTTTTAAATACTTTTGGGAAAATATATAACATAACATGGTTTAAAAATTATTGGAATCGATTCAGTTACTTATTCTGAACAAACTATATTCAGGTTTCGCATATACTAAAAATAATGTTGTCTATATTACTAGCTGACCCGCGCAACTTCGCTTGCTTTTGGATTTTTCCCCGTTTTTGCATCATTTTTCATGAATGCTCCGCTCGTTTTGGTCGTAGCGTGATGTTATATAGCCTATAGCCTTCCTCGATAAATGGGCTATCCAACACTAAAAGAATTTTTCAATTCGGACCAGTAGTTTCTGAGATTAGCGCGTTCAAGCAAACAAACAAACTCTTTAGCTTTATAATATTAGTATAGATATGGATGAATGAAAGTGATTTATCCGGTGCAGTACTGGAGTGTGGAAAACAGCTGACCAGCTAATATTGACGTTATTAATGACTTGTTCTGATAATCGCTGATTAGTCCCTATCACTATCATTTTGAGTGCAATTAGGTATCCAAATGTTAATATTGCATTTTTATCAAAGTTATAAAAGAAAATCGTAGTTATTAACAGTGATTCTAGTACAGTCAAATGTTTTGTGTTCCTAATCCAATGGAATTAGCAAAAACACAATGGAATATTTTTTCTGTATGACGTTATGCAAATTTACGGCCAAAGACATTCAAATATTTACGAGCGATAAGGGTCCACCTGCCCCCGTAGCATGACCACCGTAGACAAGGATTTATTTGACGGAAGAATCGACAAAATGACAGATTGTGTCGACACAATGACAGATTTCTTTGCACTATCTGTGATTTTGTCGATTCTTCCGTCAAAGAAATCCTTGTCTACGGTGGTCATGCTGCGGGGGCTGGTGTAGGGATTTATGTATGTGTATTTGTAACCTGAAAATAAATGAATGATTAGTATTATTATGACCTTTATTCATTTAAATTAATTTGAAAGCAGGCGGGACCCTATATGTTTTAATCTACCACTAATACTATAAAGAGGAAAGATTTGTATTTTTGAATGTTTAAAACGAATAAACTACTGGACCGATTTCAAAAATTCTTTCACCTTTATAATGCTATATTATCACTTGAGTAACATCAGCTCTACTTAAATAAATGTCCACTTGTGCGAAGCCGGGACGGGCCGCTATAGACCTACCGCGATGAGTCCTCCGTCTTCCCTCATCAAAGGCACATGAAGCGTCCACAAAGTCCTAACAATATCCCACAGGTTATGTGCTTTAAAATAACCATCATCCACGTAGGTATTACGATACTAATTGAACCAATTCCTGATCTACCTTCAGAATATTCCATTTAAATTGATACCTTCGCGAGGACTCAGTAAAGCTGTCGGTCTATAGTAATTTTATGTTTCAATAAAAAGTCGAGTTTTTTTAATTTTTCTAATTACTTTTTTTTATTAGTAAATTAATTAATAAATTAATTTTAATAAAAAAAAATATATTATTAATAATTATTGATTAATAAAATATATATTTAAGATATAAAATAAAAAAAAACATATAATTTCTTATAATTACTTTATCGTGGGCAGTGCTGTGTTGTTCACACTCCTTTAACAATTTCTGTTTTTTTTTTTAAGTGAAGACTCTTAATTGGCTGTCAATGTCACGTACTATTTTTAATCTTTTTCGCTAGAAGTATATTAGTACATTTTGATTTATGTGGGGAAACTTGGTTATTGCATTGGAGGCGGAATTAACACCCGAGCTGCAGGCGAGGGTGTTATGGAGCCGAGAGCGAAGAAAAAGTAAAATATTAGAACGGAAAGTATTTTTGTCAGGAATTATTAGGAAACTATGATTTCATTTGCTTTTTTTCCGCGCTTTGCTTTCGCCAGGTTAAGCAAAGGTATGATGCCGCTAAACAGCCTAATATGAAAAATAGATAAAATTAAAATATTTTTGATTTTAGAACACAAATAAATGTTAATTTGTTCATAAAAGTAAATAATTGTTTTAAATAATCATGTTTATCTATGAAAT
This sequence comes from Noctua fimbriata, assembly GCA_905163415.1. Taxonomy (NCBI): domain Eukaryota; kingdom Metazoa; phylum Arthropoda; class Insecta; order Lepidoptera; family Noctuidae; genus Noctua; species Noctua fimbriata. The sequence continues at coordinate 9,517,432 of LR990950.1, forward strand.
TCTATTTATAAACACAATTGAAATACCCAAAAAATATTTAGGCCGTAAAGACGCTTATCTCTTTGCCGAGATTTAAAAAAAAACAAACACCGGCGACTATAGTCATTGAACCCATTTGGACTTAGTATAAGCACGGTATAAGCATAGTTATCTGTGGAAATTTTTATTTCCGCACGTGTGCAATAAAATACACGTGTGTGAAATACATTGCATGTTGATCCTAATAGTGCGTAGTGCGATAAGAACAAGTTTTCGAGAAAGTGTATTGAAAATAAATTATCTTCCTGCCCTTGTCTCATGTTACTTGGGACAGCAACCTACCATATCTTTTAACAAGTCCTTTATCATAATTTCCAGCCTAACAGACTACATCAAAGTCAAGCACCCTCAGCTCCTCAACGACCAGGACTTCATGGAGAACCTGTTCCAGTTCCTGGACCTCGTCATCGACAACTACGAGTCCTCTAACAGCTGGAACGATGTCTCCACCCAGTCTAAGTATGACGAGCTTGACGGAAACCAGCATATGAGCTGGCACAGACACGGATATAAGACGCTGTTCGAGATTTTGTTGGTGAGGACTACCTTTTTATTTTTTTAATAGCCCTAACTAATGAGTTTTGACAAACTATTATAACTATTTCTGCCCCCGTAGCATGACCACCGTAGACAAGGATTTCTTTGACGGAAGAATCGACAAAATGACTGATAGTGCAAAGAAATCTGTCATTGTGTCGACACAATCTGTCATTTTGTCGATTCTTCCGTCAAAGAAATCCTTGTCTACGGTGGTCTTGCTACGGGGGCTGGAATGGCGACCACGAACCGGAAGACGATGCGTTAGAAGGCCTCCCACTAGGTGGACCGATGACCTGGTGAAGGTTGCAGGGATCCGCTGGATGCGAGACGCACGGGACCGGTCAAAGTGGCGACACTTGGGGGAGGCCTTTGTCCAGCAGTGGACGTCTTTCGGCTGAAATGATGATAGTGCTGCCTCGTTGGTCCGACCTTCGCAAGCGCGACAGCTGAACATGTGGTCCTGGGTTCGATTCCCAGGTTGTGCAAAGTGTTTTCCACCAGGAATTTCTCAGTAGCAGCCACGAAGTCTATGTGCCCGGTTGATGGCGATAGGCTCGCCCCCCTATTACATGGGATTTACACATAACTGGTGAAATGTGGGGGTACACCTCAATCTCACCCTTCGGGGATTACAGGCATTATGTTATTGTGCTACATAAATACGACAGTGAACGCTTGAATGAATAAATTCATTTCAATTTTTTGAAAGATTGACTTGTTGGTCTTGTAGTCGCAATTGTGATTGCTGAACATGGAGTCCTGGTTTCGATTCTCAGTTTTTGCTTAAGTATTATTCGGTATATCCATTTAGAGTCGGGGCTCGGTGAATGGCAAAAATTTCGCCTTCTACATATTACATAGGATTCCCTCAAAGAAATACTCTTATTAACCGACTTCAAATAAAGGAAGAGGTTATGTTATCCACCAGCTTTTTTTTTTCATTTATGTACACTCATTTCTCGTAGATTACTGGTCCAAATTGAGCGATTCTTTTTTCATTTGGTTCAGGAAGATTGCGAGGTGGTCCCAATTTTTATATTTTTTTTAACTTTGCTTTGGTACTTTATGACTATCCTCTAGAGATATCTAAGATAGAGGATCCAATATTATGCCTTTTTTCTTTTTCGTCCATGTGGATGATGTGTAATAACTTCTAGTTACAATTTAAAATTGATACTTGACAAGGATTTGTGTGATATACCACAACTTAAAAGTTTAAATAAAAACTTTTTTTTGCAAAAAAAAATAACTGACTTCCAAAAGATGGCGGTAAAATCGACACTTTTCAAAAGGACTGGCAAATAAAAGCACTAAATAGGGATAAGTAGAGACTGTTAGTTACAATAAATTGAGTACATTACCAGTTGACAGCGTTGTGGGGTTATTGACGCCATTTTTTAAGTTATTATACGTTTATTCATTTTTCTTACTTACTAATTACATTTTTAAATATTTTTATCAACAAAAATTATATAAAAAAACATTTAGGTTATTTTAATTTATAAATGTATATAATATTTAGTTAGAATAAAAGGGTATAATAAATAAATAACTAACTAAAGAGGGAAGGGAGTCCTTTGCCCTGCAATGGGACACAAATGGTTAGTAATAATAAAATAAATAAAGAAAGTCGATGGCAAAAAAGTCAGATTATATTATATTATTATCGCTCCATGTAAAATACTGGTATTCAGCTGCATCTGGTTAGACTGGAAGCCGACCCCAACATAGTTGGGAAAAGGCTAGGCTGATGATGATGATGATGATGGTCATGAACTGACGCATATTACCCATCTTCCACAGAACACATACAAGAACGGCCAGGGCTACCCCAACCTGGAGATCCTTCTCAAAAAGGAGGTGTCCCAGATCACGTGGCCCCAGGACCCCACACAGGACGTCGTGGTGACCTGCAAGGACGGCACATCTTATAGAGCCAGGACGGTTATTGTTACTGTGTCTTTGGGAGTGCTGAAGGAGAGGTGAGTCTTCTATAATAAGTTCTTGATATAAGCAGATGTCTCCAACTATGTTGGGAACAGGGACGGTTACCGTTACCACAAAAATACCGGTAAAATTACCAAAACCTTAACGTTATGCAACGTTAACTTTTAACGTTAAAAATATCGTTAAATCATAGGAATTACCGGTATTTAAATAGCGTTACCAATAACGTTATTTCGCTAAAAACTAACAATATCTGGTGCGACGTTGCCAAACCGAACGCGCGCCGCCAGTCCTTTCGTTCGGCTCTTGTAATCGGAGCGGCAACAGCTAGCATTTTACGACGACCGGGCAGATACCTACGAAAACGCACTTCACTGTATGAAGCTGAAGACCAAGGAGCCCCTGTCTACTTGACCATGGACTTTGTTCAACAAGCCAGTGTTTCCATTCATACAAGGTGTAAACGGACCCTTCACGAAGCCGTCAACCAAGCATTCTGTACATCAAACTAAGTAACTTTACGCAAAAATTAATGCTGGGCAACGACTTTTATTTTTTGGGTTGAAAAATCACGTTTTACGTCAGGATTCAATGTAACGCACTCAAAATATTGTGCTGATGAATACATTGAATAGTACGGGGGTCTTGGAGGTGTTTAAAGTAAAGTTATAATATTAAAAAAAATGTATTTAAAAAAAAACTTGTGAAAAAGTTGGAAGTTGGTTTTGTTGTTGTTGGAGTCCGCCTCTGTACTTTGTGCTTGAAGTGTTGATGATCTCTAGGTCTGGCAACGTTACAACACAAGTGCAGACTGAGGATTAGAAGCTGTGTTGTGCAAAATAAGATAACAGAAATGGAATTATCAATGTAAACTGATGATTTAATTTCTATGGAGCGTGGAGGAGCCGGGTTGTCCCGACCCTAAGTTACATTACATACGGAGATGAAGATGAGTCGGGGGTCCTTTCATTTTGGGTTCGATCCCCGGATAAAGCAATTGTGATGGCGTAGCGTATGCTTCTGGGTTCGATTCCCAATTAACACAATTGGCAAATGCGACAGCAATTAGAATGTGATGGTCTTTCCCATGAGTTGAGGACACTCTTTCATTCTGAGTTCAATTCGATGGAGACGTCAACAATGATGAAATGACCTGTAATTACACCCATCCATACCCTCCAGAAATATACTTTTGAACAGTCTTGGGTTCGAGTCCCAAGTCGGGCAAAGTGATGTTAGATTTTTCTATCAGGATTTTTTCAGTAGTCTGGATTTGTGCCTAGTTAATGGTATTACATCGCCCTCTATTACATGTTACTTAAACAAAAATTTGCGAAATGAGGGTTCACAATACGAATTACAGGTGTGATTTTATATCTGTGTGTTTTTTTTATGTATATTTTTCAGACACGCAACACTATTTACGCCAGTGTTGCCACAGATAAAAATATCTGCCATAGACAATCTATCGATGGGTTTAATAGGCAAAGTTCTTTTACAATTCCCCGAAAATTGGTGGGGGATGAACGAAAGTTGTTCTGCGGACTTTATTTGGTATCCTGCCGATAAAAAGGGGGTAGAAGATGACTGTAGTTGTCAAATAGAGGGAGTTTCAACCCCTATGGGCGCAGATAATGTCATGACAGTTTGGACGAATGGGGATGTAGGGAAATTGGTCAGTAAATATTGAGAAAAGCGGTGTTTTAGCACCCATAAATTAAATTGCATCAAAATAACATTTCACCATTGAAATGGGGTAGAGATTAACGCCCGTGTCTATAAACAAGTCGAAGTGATTACTTGAACTAACTTAACTTTGACATATCATAACTCTTTAATAGTTTGACATTAAATAATATTTTGAAAGTAATCCAGATAATATTTGTATCTGACATGCCACAAATTGTTATTTTAATGGTGACCAGTCAGTTCACCAAACATTAATTCAAAAATTTTTACTTGACAAGCAACGATTGGCAAAAACATTATTTGTCATTTCATCATTCTACAACAACAAGTTTACCAAATATTTCACTTAGCAAAATAATTATCCGATAAACTTTTATTTAATAACGTATTATTTGACAAACTATTCAATATTTTAGAATTTTATTCCTTAAATAACGTTTGGAATAAAGACGTTAACCGTAGACGGTCGACGTCAGGGGCATCCCGAGGTTCGGTTAGATAAGTTCCTTTAAACCCTGCAGACAGAAATAGGAGCCCCGGCTCCGTCGACCTGCTGCCAGAAACGCTAACCCTAGACGGTCGACAGCACGGGGAGTTGAATGAGAAATGAAAAATGTATAAATGATTAAATATCATCTGATGCATTTGTAAAAATAATTGGTTTTCCAATAAATGTATGTAAAACGAGTGTTTATAAAATAATGCATTTGCGGAATAAGTTGTTTTCGAAATAAATAGTATACGAAACGTTGGTTGTAAAATGAAAATTCGTCAATGGAGTTTTGGTGAAACTTTAGTGAACCTATTTTAATACATACCAAACTATTCCTTTTTGTCTTGTAATAATTAAATATATGTACCTAATATTTGCACGCCATATGTGGTAGAATGTGATGAGACCAGTGATTAAACGTAAGACCATTTATTGTACCACATTCTAACAAATAAATGAATTTGAAATTGAACTTAAAATTTGTATTTGAGTAAAAGTAATTACTTATGAGTTATGATACGATTTTTAATCTGTAGTTTAGTTGAAGTTAGAACTGTCAAAAGTTAGAATTCTTAGCTTTGCTTTCTTTGACAGTTCTTACTTCGTTCAAATTCTTGTCTATTGCATAAAAATGGTTGCATAAGTAATTAGTTAAAGTCTAGTAATTACATTAACTTGTCTATAGATACAAGTGTAAGAGATCATTGGTCGCTGATTAATTAAACTAAAAAGGAACATGCCATCTAATAAAGCAGGCTAATAATTATATCCCTTTTTAACCAATCTATAACCTTCATATTAACGTTAAGATATTTCTAGACCAGCACCCGTAGCATGACCACTGTAGAAATGGCTTTTGTCGACGGAAAAATCGACAAAATGACAGATCAACAAAAGAAATCTGTCAGTTTGTCGATTCTTCCGTCGACAAAACTCGTTTCTACGATGGTCGTGCTACGCGTGCAGGAATCGTACTGGGAAAAAATAACATAAGACAAAAAGATACTTATTCCATTTATTGATTTATTTACACCTACATATTTTTAACCTTTGTTAAAATATAGAAATCCTTTTGTAATGAGCCCTCTTATTGGCCTAGGACCTGGTTTGGCCGGTAAAATTTATAAATATTGGTTCTCGTGACTGTACAGACGCCAGCACATCAAGCTACTAAAACCTGTCAAATTTCTTTAATAGATTTTCAACTTTTCGCTGATGCATTAGGTTCAAAGTTCATTGGGAAAATTTGACAGTTTCGGGTAGCTTGATGTGTTGGCGTTTGTACAACGATCTTTGGGCTCTTAAATGACATTGACAGATTGTATTGAAAAAAAAAAACATAATGGCGAAGTTAGTTCCGATTTTCGCCATGCGCCAACGAGTCCTTGTACAACTCGAAGCTGTTGGGTTTTACCTACTTGGCACGTCTACCAACCTACACCTTCAGAATACAGACGTGAATATTAACTTCAATAGGGTAGATGACCAAAAAAGTCGAATAAGTCCGTCAGATAGATTTCCAAAAATATTGGAAACGTATTTTTTCTTTTTTGACGTAACCAAAAAATGAAGACATAGATACAGTGCGTCGAAAACTTGTGTGCCGTCACATTTCGGTACAATTTTTACAGGAAAGTGACGCCACAAGTCCCCACTTTTATCTTTGATGCGTTTATCTTCTTCAATTTGTATTGATTTGATAAAAGAAAAAATACTAATCCAATATTTTTCGATAATCGAACTGACGGACTAAATAGAATTCTATTTTTTTTACTGAGGAATCATCCCTATTAACCTCATTTGCAAATCTCACTGTAGTGATGAGGTTTGATTTATGAAAGTCCAATTCTGGGTTAAACTTGTCTTTGTACGCACGACGGCCAATCAAGCTATACAAAACCAGTTTATGTGGATCGCTCATTGTATAGAAAATCTATACAAAGCGAGGCCAAGTTACACTGGAAATGTACAGCTTCATGTGCCGCCGTGTGTACGTAATGTTTTTTTGTGTACAATAATTGATAACCATAAGAAAAAACGATTTATTTATTCCTTTATAGACACACCACACTATTCACACCGCCACTACCACAAGAAAAAGTGACATCCATAGACAAAATCTCCATAGGAGTCGAAGGAAAAGTCATACTGCTCTTTGACGATCCTTCTTGGCATTCAAATAACAGCTGGTTCCTATATCTATGGAAAGGCATAGACAAGAAGGATATTGACAAAGAGGATTATTGGATAACGAAGATTGATGAAGGCCATGTGCCTTTGGGGAATAGTCATGCTTTAACTCTATGGTTGAGTGGTGATAGAGCTAAGATGGTAGGTTATTTTAGGCTGTTTTTTTTTCTTGATTATGGGGGATGCGTCAGGATAGCCCGCGAAATTCTAATTTTCTTAGGTTTTTTGCAATTGACAGGTCAGTGTCAGGCTGTGTGTTAAACAAAATATGACTCGCGAACGTAACACGTATGTAGTTACAGAAATATAATCATTAAAATCATCAATATAACCCTCGTTCATTTAATCACATTCAATGACTATTTCATGAAAAAGTTTTTCAATGGGGTTAAATGAACTTAGAGGTTTGTATTGATGATTTTAATGGTTGTATTGATGATTTTAATTATTATACAACATTAGTTTTAGTATATGCGAAACCTGATACACGTGTCTAGTATTTTTATGTAAAGAATCTATGTACAAAATGTCAAAACTGTATCATGAAAAATCACAAAGTTATAAGATAGTTCTGTTACCTAGTTGTCCGCACAAAAACGCGGTCACCACGCAGCGCGCGCCTCCAGCGTCATCTTGAGCTTATTGATAATAATAATTTGGCAGTAGGTACCTAAATTATTGCGATAGGTACTTAGTGTCGCTCGGTGTCCAACTTTTAACGTTTTTTAAATATTTTTGTGAAAAAATATAACATGGCTTAAAAATTATTGGAATCGATTCAGTTACTTATTCTGAACAAACTAAATTCAGATTTCGCATGTACTAAAAATTATGTTGTATATAACTCTGTAAAGCCGTATTTGTTACAGTTGCGAATCATATTTTCATCAACATACAACCTGACACTGACCTGCAAATTGCAAAAAACGTAAGAAAATTTGAAATTCGCGGGCTACACTGACGCTTCCACCTTATGGCTGGCTTGAATGGGAAGCATCGTAATATAGTTTGGACAGTCAGTGTTAAAGTATGGTGACAAACAGACTATTCGTAAGGGTCTGATAAAAAGAGATCTCGGGTCGATCTGGGTTGGTCCGTGGATTGGTGACCACCCATTACATACCGAGTTTTTCCTCCGTGCCTCGGAAAGCACGTTAGTCCCTGCAGTCAGTTGTAGATCTTTGACAGTCGTTACAGGTCACACAGTCAGTGGCCTGAGAGTCTGACGACCAGTCTTATAAAGGGGTATCGTATTACCCAGTATTAACTGGGTTGTGGAGGTCAGATAGGCAGTCGAGCCATGTAAACTACTGCCTATCTGACTGTCTAATTGGGACATGGTTTAATTTTTTGATCTCACTGTTCTGAACCGTTTGTTTGTTCTAATATTTTAGACGCTGACGGTACTGCAATTATTATGTTTGCATAGGACATTGGGGACGTATGCTAAAACTATTTTTGCATCTTCTGTGGTATGGTGCTGGGTTAGATACAACTAATTACTAACAAAATGATAATTTGATTAGCCGACTTCTGCATTCATGTTGCAGCATGCATTTGGTGATTTGGTGTCATAAGGTAGATACGGTTCCAAAAGGTACGCATGTCTACGAAATGGAAACCTCTAAAAAATCTATAACATGGTATAATAATATACTTCGGCTGGTATTCTGTTCTCGTGACAGCTGGGTCACGTGATTGGCTCAAGAATACGTCATCAGTTGCGATGCTGTCGATGTGTTGCCACGGTGTGTGATTGAATTACCCGAGCAAAATGCATTTTTTAACTTAAAAAAGCAATTATGAACTAATAATTCAATATTTAAATTAATTAAAAACTAAATAGATGAATCACACGAGTTACTAAATAGTTAAGCTAGTTAGTAATTTATTTTATTTTCATTCACTAAATGAGAGTCCCTAAATTGACTGAAAAGGACAATCAATGGTAACACTTATCGTGACGTAGTCTTGGGCCATCGTGGGAAGAGAATACCAGGCGAAGTATATTATTATACCATGATATAATATAATACTAATATTACAAAGAGATAAAATTTGTTTGTAAGTTTGCATGTAGGGGTAATCTCCACAACTAATGATCCAATTCTATAAATTCTTTCACTGGCAGAAAGCTACATTATTCGTGGGTGCTATAGGCTATAAATTATATTTATATCATGCTTACTAGCCGAGCTATCAAGAAGAATCCCGAAGTCGCGGGTAAAGTAGTACTACAAAAAATAAAACAACAATATCTACAGAATATGTAGATATTGTTGTTTTATTTCAGAAAAAAAAATCGCCGTTTTTTTTTTAAATTTTCATTAGAGTATTTTATTATCGTTTATGAATAATTTGAAATTCGACGAATTTATATTGTGGCGTATTAATGTGACCTGTGCGCATCCATTAATCGCCAATTTGGTCTGTTTATTTGTTCATTGTTTTCGATGAAATGCATACTTCGTGTTTTTTTTTAATTGCCTGTTTTCTTTAATAGACTCAGAACCTGAAAGGCGAAACATACCGAAATAAGACAAACAATTGACAGCCAATTCTTTTTTTTCCATAGACATTCCAGCCTATTCTCCCCCCAACTACCGCAAGAAAAAGCAACAGCCATAGACAAAATATCGGTAGGAGTTGAAGGCAAAATCATTCTCTTATTCGACACCCACTGGTTTCCTAAGTCCGGCTGGTTCTACTACCAATGGCAGAATGTGAATAAGAAAGGGCTGAGTATAGACTTCCACTTCATACGTTGTGGAAGCCCAAAGTGGACGAAATCCTTGGCCCACTCCTTGTAGGCCGCGCGCAGTTCGTTGTCGGCCCCTCTGAAATTCGTGCCATTGTCTGAGTACATGACTCTGGGCCAACCTCGTCGCGCCGCCATTCTTCTTATTGCCATTAGTGCCGAGTCGGTTGATAAACTCGACACTAATTCCAAGTGAACTGCCCTCGTGACTAGGCAGGTGAACAGCGCTCCCCATCGCTTTTCATGTCTTCTTCCTATGACCACTGGCATAGGACCGAAATAATCGGTACCGCAGTGGGTGAAGGGCCGCTGTGTCTTCATTACTCTTTCTGTAGGTAGGTCCCCCGTTGTAGGCTTTACCGGCATCGCCTTTCTGATGCGGCAAAGCTGACATCGCTGTGCTACTGTTCGCACCGTAGGGCGTAGGTTGACCACCCAGTATCTCTGTCTTAGGTCGTTGACCACGCGTTCGTTGTTAGCGTGGCCAGCTCTGCGATGTGCGTCTTCCACCAGCAGTCGCGTCAACGGGTGCCTGCCGTGTAGAATTACAGGCGTCTTCCTTGTTTCAGGGACTGACGCGTGCCCGATTCTCCCTCTAACTTTGAGGACTCTATCTTCCAAGTACGGGTCCAACTTGTATAGGCTGCTGGACTTGGGCACCGGCTTACCCTTCTCGAGCAACTGTATTTCATCGTTGTAGTGGTCGAGCTGTGCCTGTTGCAACCATAATTTTTCGGCCTTTTCAATTAGGTCGACGGTCATCTGGCTGGTCCTATCCTTGCATTTTTCCTTGAAGAGGAGGGGCACAGCTGTCGCTCGCAGTAACTTCTCGTAGGACGAGAACCTGCTTATGTCGGGCAGGTGAGATGGGCGTTCTATTTTCTGCTCCATTATTAAGAACGTTGCTTCGTCCTGGGTTGTGTCGTCTTTGATTATGTTGTCCTTGACCTTTTCTTTTGGCCAGGACTCTTCGTCGCCGTACAGGAACCTGGGGCCGGTGAACCATCTGTCTTCTGGTTTCATGTACGTGGTGTAGTTAGGGCGTGTGGCGTCGTCTGCCACGTTGTGCTCAGTGGGTACCCACCTCCACTGGCTGACCTCGGTTAGCTCCGCTATTTCACCCAGGCGATGCGCGACGAATGCCGTGTATTTTAAGGCGTCTTTTTGAATCCATCGCAAGACGGTTTGCGAGTCTGTCCAGTAGGTCACGCTGATGGGCTTGTCTCGATGTTCTCTGAGAATTGCCTCTGCCAGTCGCGCGCCAATCACCGCTGCCTGTAATTCTAGTCGTGGAACGGTGACCGGCTTCAGGGGGGCTACACGTGCCTTTGCTGCGACCAGCCTGACGTCCACTCTTCCGTCCGGTTTCTGGATTCTCCAGTAGGCTGTGGCTGCGTATGCTTGCTCGCTTGCATCGCAGAAAACATGGAGCTCCATGAGGTCGTCTGGGCCCCTGCCGTAGCACCTTGGTATGCGTAGTCTTGTGACTTCATTTAAACTTCGCATCCACTCTTCGAAGTGCTGCGCTTCTTCTTCAGGGATTGTCTCGTCCCACCCTATGCCGTGCCTCCACAGGTTCTGGAGCAAGATTTTGCCGGTAACTGTGAAGTGGCTGATGAGACCAAGAGGGTCATAGACTGCCATTACAGCTCCAAGGGCTTCACGCTTTGTCGGTGCTCTGTCGCTAGTCTTCACTTCAGGTGACAGCCGACTTAGTCCGGTGTTGAAGCCTAGCTCATCTGAGCCTGTCTGCCACAGTAAACCCAGCGTTTTATCTGTGTTTTCTTCCCTTTGGCCGAGTTTTACTGCCGTGTCGTGTGCCTGCTTCTCCAATGTGATGTTCTTCACCACGTTAGATTTGTTTGAGCACCAGCCTCTCAGGTTAAAGTGCGCGTTCTGGTGAATCTTTATGACTTCACGCGCTGTCTTGATCGCCTCTTCTTCCGTAGTAAGGCTGTCCACGTAATCATCCATATAATGACTCGACGTTATAGCTTGTACCGCGTCGGGGTACTCTTGCGTGTACAGTCTCGTCTGAGTGCGCGATGAAGGGTGAACACGACGCTCCGAAGATCATCGACGTCATCTTGTATTTCTTCGGTGGCTGAGCACGTTCCTTATCTCGCCAGAGAAACAGCTGTGCAGCTTGGTCTTGCTCTCGTATTTTTATCTGGAGAAACATTTCCTGTATGTCGGCTGTGACGGCTACCGGACGCTCTCTGAACCTGAAGAAGATCCCTGGCAGTGACTTCAAGAGATCAGGTCCTTCCAGTAGGTAGTCGTTCAGGCACACTCCATTATATCGGTGTGCGGCGTCAAACACCAGACGCATCTTCCCCGGCTTATTGGGGTTAATGAACGGAAAGTGTGGCAGGTACCACACTTTCTTATTTTGATATTCGGTCCCATTGCACTCCTGGGCGTATCCTTTGTCCAGTAGGTTTTTGACCAGAGCGCTGTACTGTGCTGCGAAGCATGACGATGAGTCCATCTTCTTTTCGATTGTTTTCTATCTTCTCAAGGCACAGTTGTAATTGTTGGGCATTGAAACATTTTCATCACGCCATGGTAACCCGACTTCAAAGTGATCATCTACCTTTTTCATGGTAGCTTGAACCACGTCGATCGCTTTCTGGTCTTCAGGCTTGACCTTCTTTGCCAAAGAGACTCCCAGGGCATCAATCTTGAAGTGTGACTTCACTAGCTCTTCTACACGACGTATATCATCTGTCTGTCTTGCTGCAGACACATCGTGTAGATGTAGCACTACTTGTCCCTCTTGTTTCCTCAGCGTTGCGCGAGGTGCAGTCCCGTGGATCACCCATCCCAATTGAGTGTATGAAGCTGCGGGTTCATTCTTCTTACCCATGCGTAGTTCACGTGTGACTATTAGGTGCCAATTGTCAGCACCTATTAACACCTTCGGCGTGGCTTCCTCAAAGAACGCGTCTCTTTGCATGTCCTGGAGGTGTGGATAGTTCACGAGTGTCGACCTATCCACTGTCTGACCATGCAGTCGCAGGTCTTTCATAGTTCGTGCGCGTAGTTCCTGGAAGTCACCATTCTGGCCGCGTATCTGTAGCTTCACTTCCTGGCTACATTCCTCGTGTTGTTGCGAGGTTACGCCTTGAATGCGTAAAGTAGAAATTGGTCCACTTACTTGAATGCGGCGTGTTAAATCTTCGTCGACGAGCGATGTTGTTGAGCCTTCATCCATCAACGCGAACGTAGATATTTCTCCGCCGGGCCCTTTTAATATCACGGGACACATTTTTAACAACACACGCGATGACGTATTGCTCGACGCGGAGACTGTCATCACTGCTTCCTCTGAGTGTTGTTTCTCAGCGTCGGTCGCCTTGTCTGATTTTTCACCCTGTGGTGTTTCTTTGTGCAGCAACGCGTGATGCGGGCGGCTGCACGACTTTTTGCCACATCGCTTCGCTCGGCAGTGCTCACGTCGATGGCGCCTCGTCACACACTTGAAACACACTTTTTCGGTGCGTGCCCACTCCCATCTTTCGTCGACACTCATTTTTAAAAACTTTGCACATTTAGGTACTTCGTGGTCACCGCCACAACACAAACACTCTAGTCTTCTTTCTTCGTGTTTTTCCGACGTCACGTAAACTACTTCTCGGCTCGCCCTCTTCTTTACGTTGACTTGCGGTACACTTCTCGCTTCTTTCTTTGAGGCAGGTGTGGGTGTAGTATTTGTGAAGGCGTACCTCATAGCTCGATCAGCCTCCCGCATCAGGAACTTGGACAACAGAATTATTTCTGGTTCCCGCGACGATTCCACAGCCTCTGAAGCGTAGTCGCACCATCTCGATTTTATGTGCGGGCTCAACTTTTCCATCACTTCACGCACTAACATCGGGTTCCATATATACCCGCGGTTATCTATGTTAGATAACACACACACTATGTTCTGTAACTTCACCACGAACGAGTTCACTTCACTGGCCACACTTGTGAGTCGAGGTAATTTCTTTAAATCGTCCATTGCTCGATCCATGAGTATCTCTGGCCTCCCATAGTACTGCTCCAGTGTCTTAATTACCACTTGCGGGTCTGACGCGGTGTACAGGAGTGCCGATACTGCCTCTCTTGCTTCACCTTTGATGCAGTTTCGTAATCTTGCCAGATTCTCGATCGCGGTGAACTTGTATCATCATCATCATCATCATTACGCCGCCTTAAATGGCAACCATTCAGTGGCCGCTCCCGTAAATATAGGCAGCTCAGTCACTTGTCGCGGCGGCGGGCGTACATGCATCATTTTGTTTAACGTGTCGGCCAACTGTTCAATGCCTTTTCCGACACGGCGTTCCCCTCTAGTGGGTGAACGCGAGGCCGATCGTTGTCTTCTTCTGTCGTTTCTGATAGGCGAGACATCATCATCACGCATGGCGGGTTCGACGTAGGCGGCGGTCTCTTGAGCCACGTGCGTGGTAGCAGGACGCGGAGGCTGCCTTTCCTGAGGCTGATCCGGGACTTGGGGGTGACTTCGGTCCATATTTTGAAGCCACTCGTCCACTCTTCCATCACTCCGATGTACGGAGCCCTCTTCACGGGCCTCTGCCTCTGCCTCGATTGCTGAAACTTCGTACTCGAAGCGTTTGTTGACGAGCTCCTTTTCAATCTCTAGCTGCTCTTTCCGTATAGCAGCGATTCTCTTCTGAGCTTCATATTCCGCCTTCTTCATTCTCGCCACGTCACTACAATACGATCTTCTTGAACGTATCGTACTCGCTGTATCTCTCACAGAAACGTGCGCAGCTGTCACAGTTCTTGCCGAGTCCTGGGGTCGTAGTACGGAGGGGTTCGTCGGGCATCGCGACGCGGGTGGCGTCGAGAACGTTTCCCCATAGTCGTACGCGGTCGCGGTAGCTCTACTCGCCGGTACTAGGCGTGGAGCTGGCGCGGCGGACGCGGGTGGCGTGGAGAGCGATTCCCCATAATCGTACGCGGTCGCGGTAGCTCTACTCGCCGGTACTAGGCGTGGAGCTGGTGCGGCCATCGGACGTAGTCGACGCGACTTTCCTCGCCGCGGCGGCAGCGGTTGCGAGGTGTGCGGTCGCGAGCGCGTGGTCGGTGGGATCGGTCCCAGCCGCGGGCGCACCGTACGGGGTGCGCGGTACCACGGACGCGATGGTCGACGGCGACCTAGGCGGGTCTTCAAACGTACGGGGACGTCGGCTATCGTAGCCTGACTCCAATTCACTTTCCTTGGCCGTAACGCTTCTAGTCTTCATGATTTGTCTTGAAGTAGTCTTGATTCACTTCACACACAATCGAAGAACTTATTTCGCGATTTAAATCTGGCACTCGAAGGACCAACTGACGAGGTGGGGACTGTATATTTGTTGTTGTTGATGAGTAAAACTTCAGGATTGGTGAACACGGAGTTTATTCGTAACTGTTTGCTGCTTGCCGGTTGAAGAACGACTGACCATTTTGCCAGTAGAAATCGCTACACTCCCGCAAGGGGGTGCGGCGGGCGGGTTATGGGCATTGCCCTTGGTCCCGCGGCGTCAGTTGTGCTTGTGAGCTCACAAGCACCGTCACTGAATGGCCTTATAGGCCCGACCAATGGCAGCGCGCCTAAGCGCGGCTTGCCTGAGTGTAGTTGAGTTTAGTGTCGGTAGGGGCGCCACGGCGCTGTACAGCAGCGCCGCTTGCTTCACGCCACCTCGGCGGTCCGTCACCGCCAGGTGAGACCTCTGGTTACCCAGAGGAGGCCTAGCGGGTGATAACCGGGGCGACCATTTTGCGGCAAGCAGCCCGTCTTTTGTTCCCTTTTTACATGGCGCAGGTAGTGGCCGGCCTAGTGTGGCGCAGAGCACGGTCGACCGTCGGCGCGCCGATGACGCAATAGTGGGCGGGGCCGAGTCGGGCAAAGTTGGACTCGCCCGATCTTATCGTGATCGTGCTCTGCACCAACTTACAGAATTCTTAGATCTAAAGGGTGAGCTGCGTCGTCCGTAATAAGGATGAATGGACGACCAAGATTATCGAGGGGTCTGATCCGATGGGGTTCAGTAATGGTATGACTCTATGGACTACGGGTGATAGGGCAATCTTGGTAGGTAAATACAGGGTGTAAGGGACAGCCCTCCACAAACTGACAGGGTGCATTCAGCTCCTTATTTTGAATCATATTCCACCGGATTTTTTTTTCTGTTATTCATTATTTCAATGTAAAATTACATTCCCTGTTCGCAGCACTCCATTTATGTAATAATACAGCTAAAATAAAAAATCCAAAAATGGATTTTGAAATCAGCTGTTGACTTCCTGCCTAGCTACAGAGTTCATCGAACTTGTCGTCGCACTTGCCGTTCGCTACGTGCGTTTTGCCACGGTAACGATACCGATTTTCTGTACCGGTCATCTTAATGTGATATACTGAATTCACCCCATCAGTTTGTGGAGGGCTGTCCCTTACACTCTGTATGTATCTGACGGCTGCTACACTCTTGTTTGGGTTATGATACATTCGGCGGTATGTATTTTTTTTTTAACAAAAAAAGGGCATTTATATTCGGTTTGAGTCTATTGGGAACTGTCACAAGTTCTAACAAGAAAACAGGAGATTTGATAACCGACTAATAAGACTTTTAAAATCATAACCCTTCCTTTTGGCTTTGCCGTAGTCGGATAAAAATAGACTTGTCGTAATCAAGAATCGCAAATTTTCGATGAGCACAAATGCTGGGTATATTTAGGCTGGCTAGATATGATTTAATAAACTTTGTCATATATATGTCGCCTCATGTATTACTAATATTCAAGCCGACAAATAATTTGATTTACACTTCATTCTATGATTGTTGGTTACATTTTCGAACTAAAAAAATATTCGCCATCAATATTAAATATTGCACTATATCTAATTTTGATGGCGAATATGTTTTTTACGTCAACTAGTTAAGCACTCTTATGAAAAGGGAAGTGTCTTGCAATTTTAAATCAAGTACCATCCAACAACTGTAAACTGCCCCTGCCCCCGTAGCATGACCACCGTAGACAAGGATTTCTTTGACGAAAGAATCGACAAAATGACAGATAGTGCAAAGAAATCTGTCATTGTGTCGACACAATCTGTCATTTTGTCGATTCTTCCGTCAAAGAAATCCTTGTCTACGGTGGTCATGCTACGGGGGCTGATTTGCCCTGCACATCAACTGTCCTGCCAATGATTAAAGTCAGGGCCCGTACATCATTAAAGACCAGTTTAAAGTGCAACGCAAGTCATGTTGACAGTAATAGTTGCACTGTTCAAGGTTCAATATGGCTTGACACATCTCTTTTTGTCAACTACTGGGTGAATGGCAACAGCCAAGATCCCTGCGCCACACCGGTTCTTTTTCGACTACCTAAAGCTGTACGCAAATCCTTAGCGCGTGGCCAAGAACAACCCTGATAATATCATTCAGCACCAAAAGATCCTAGTACTAGGATCTATTGGCGCATGGCCAATATTGGAATAACGGTGCCATCTTTTTCTACAGACAAAATTCGCAAAGATTTTTTTACCAACATCGCCCCAGCAATCAGCTTCATTAAATCGTCAATATTAAATTGTAATATATTTTTTCGTCAATCTCATAATTAATTATTACTATAGTTAGTTGGACTCATTCTTAACGGATTGGTCAGAGAGGGCAAATTGTAAGCAGGATTGGAAAGCCATGGGGGAGGCCTTTGCCCAGCAGTGGGACAGAACAGGCTGATTAAAAAAAAAAAAAAAAAAAATAGTTAGTTACAATCCTACTGATCTTATATCCTAAATTTCGTTTTAAATAATATTAATAAATTCCAGTTTCTCTACCTTTGTCTCCTACACTAAAATTTAAATAATAACATGACGTTGGCATGAAGTTTAAATAAATAAATAAATGCACAAACCGTGCGAAGCCAGGAAAAAAAATAAAAAAGAAACGTCAAAATAACCATG
The DNA here is from genome assembly GCA_905163415.1 of Noctua fimbriata. NCBI lineage: Eukaryota > Metazoa > Arthropoda > Insecta > Lepidoptera > Noctuidae > Noctua > Noctua fimbriata. The sequence continues at coordinate 9,535,051 of LR990950.1, forward strand.
AAGCCCGTCACAGACGTAGCTATAATATATGAATATGAATCATAGCAAGGCATATTACGACATGTGACCGCATACGCAGCTATAATATATATTTCTATGACGTCACCAAAATATGTCGACAAATATATCTCGGTATATTTTGGCATACCGAGTGAGGGCAAAATATATGTATATTGTAGTATAGCTCCCGTGTGTGGTAGCTTGCTTGCTTGTATATATCTCGATATATTATAGCTACGTCTGTAACGGGCTTAGCACAGTACGGTATTCAAAGAATATTTTTCCTTTCCATAGACATGAAAACCTCTTCTCGCCAACATTGCCACAAGAAAAAATCATAGCCATAGAGAAAATGTCTATAGGAGTCGTAGGAAAAGTTGTTTTGTTATTTGAAAAGCCCTGGTGGAACGATTGTGGATGGTATCCCTTCCTTTGGAGGGGTGAAGATCGAAAGGGGTTGAATGAGGAAGATTCTTGGCTAACGAACCTGAGTTATGCGACAACCCCTATGGGGAATTCGCAGTCTATGACTTTGTGGTCTTGTGGGGATGTTGCTAAAGTGGTAGGTTTTTTTTTTGTTGATAGTTTAAGAGCTCGCTAAAATGCACTCTGGCTGCAAATTAAATGCTAGTGCAAGCACGATGAGTACGACAGCGCACGATTTCTCTGTTATTTCTTTATTTTTTATCGCTCTGCTTATTAATATAAAGCCATTCATACTCGTTTATGCTACATTAATCTCGCCCAATCAAGTTACTACAAACCGTCAAATTTTCTGATTCGATTTTGAACTTAACCAATAACATTTTATAGTTTAAAATAATTTGGAGATATTTGACAGTTTGTGGTAACTTGATGCGCTGGCCACTGCACTTACACCTTAAATTAAACGTCAGTTATGTTTCCTTATTCAAGCAATAACGGTTACCGAGAGAAAATTACAAAAAAAACATGCTATACTGTATTTGGCAATCTGCCATGTTAGGATTGAGAGCAGTCGTTCATTTAGGCACTCCCCCTATTACGTAGGCCTTGAAGTCTTATAACCTTTTGAATGATATTATAAATAAAAAGAGGTAGATATCGCACTAGCACGCGCAAATTGTTGCAGACAAATTCAGACAATTGTCGTAATTTAAGCGCAATAGCTATCTCTTTCTGTATCATACGTTCCGTATTATCTATCGCAGTCCTAACAACGCAACTATATTTGAACGCCGCTCAGTATGAACGTAGCGTATCTTCTTTATATTATCATTGTTTGAACATCATAAATTACATGAGTCAGTCCTCCAAAACGCCCGCTCTTCACCACTTTCTAGTGTATTAGCTGGGAAGAAGAAGTGGCCCAACAAACTCGATAGCAAAATCTCTGGCTATTCCTCACTTCGTGGCATTTAAGCTATAATTATCACTTGTTTCGGTGAAGAAAAACATCGTGAAGAAACCAGTATGCCTGAGAGATATATCTTGACGGCATGTAAAGCCAAGTCAGAGGCCCATGGGCGGCATAAAGACTCTGCCACCAGCACGCATAGCATGAACACCATAGAAACGGGTTTTGTTGACGGAAGAATCGACAAAATGACATATCAACAAAAGAAATCTGTCATTTTGTCAATTCTTCTGTCGACAAAATCCGTTTCTACGATACTCATGCTACGCGTGCAGGTTAGGCACTAACCACACGATAAAGAAGCTTTAATCTATGAGTTAAAAGTCCTATACAACCCGTCTGTCATTGAAAAACCTCTAAAACCGAAACTCTTTATCTTTCCATAGACACAACGAACTCTTCTCGCCAGTGTTACCACAAGAAAAAGTCACAATCATAGAGAAACTCTCTATAGGCGTCTTAGGCAAAGTTATATTTTCATTTGACAAGGCCTGGTGGTCTGGAGCCACTTGGTGGCCGTTCTTTTGGAGGAACGAAGATAGGAAGGGGTTGAGCAAGGAGGACGAATGGGTGACCAACATCAGTGGGGCTTCGCCCCCCAGCGGGAGTGGCAATACTTTGACTATGTGGACTTGTGGGGACGTTGCTAAATTGGTAGGTTTGGAATGTTTATGGTTATTCTAGGTTGGGTAAAGTTTTGAAATCTTTTGGAAGTCTAGTTTAGGACCATTCTGCATGAAAGGGTTTTCGAAATTTTTTCAACTTGAGGTGAATATGGCCATTTCAAAGTTGCAGGGCGGTAGGGACTATGTCACTTCAGTCCTATGCCCTTTGCTCGGGGGAAGATGCAAAAGAGGGAGGGTTTTAAATATTTTATATATTTTGAGGTACTGCCTGATGATTAGACTCGGTGGGGCCCAATCAAGTCTAATTGTCTAATAGTATTCTTAAAATATAACTGAAGAATAGTCACGTATTTTATAACTTCGTCAGTTTTCAAATGTTCTCCTTTAATAAGTCAGAACACAACATTTTTGAAGCTGAGCCACTAAACAAAATATTCCATAGAAAACTATATTTAGTTGATAAATAACAAAGATCGAAGCATACACCTTTGACCAGTGTCGAGTTGACATCAACATTAAAATGTTTTAAATGGATTGGCGTCTTTTAGTGTAATTTTGTCTAACATGAAAAGAAGATGTCTGAATGTCATTCTACGGCATTGTCATTACAGCATTGCAACGCTGAGTCGGTAAAGCAGATTCTACAACATTAGTTTTAGTATATGCGAAGCCTGATACGTGTACGTGTACGTGTGTATTTTTATGTAAAGAATCTATGTACAAAATTTCAAAACTGTATCATGAAAAATCACAAAGTTATAAGCTTGTTCTGTTACCTAGTTGTCCGCACAAAAACGCGGTGACCACGCAGCGCGCGCCTCCAGCATCGTCTTGAGCTCATTATAATAATAATTTGGCAGTAGGTACCTAAATTATTGCGATAGGTACTCAAAGTCGCTCGGTATCCAATTTTTAACTTTTTTAAATATTTTTGGGAAAAAATATAACATGTCATGTGAATCGATTCAGTTACTTATTCTGAACAAACTATATTCAGATTTCGTATATACTAAAAATAATGTTGTATAGTTCAATTAGCTGACAAAAATAGGTACCTTAAGGTGGAGCGCCAGGGTAGCCCGAGAAATTCAAATTTTCTTAAGTTTTTTTGTAATTTGCAAGTCAGGGTCAGGTTGTATGTTGAACAAAATATGACACTGGCCAGTAAATTGCAAATAAATTAAGAACATTTGAATTTCGCGGGCTATTCTGGCACTCATTTATTCATTTATTTATTCAGAAATACATTCTAAGCTAACAGTTTTTTTTACCAAAACGCTTAAGAGCTAACAATAATCATATTACAATGTCAAATATCATCTTATAATTATTATTGCAATAATAATTCAGAAAGCAAAATAAAAATTAAATGTCAAGTGGTGTCGTACATATCACAAATAAAATAATATAAATACGTCAAAAATAATACCTACATGTAACTACTGACGAACATATTTTGTACCTAACAATGAGTACATATTGGTTCCGATTTATGTTTATATTCTATTCCCATTATTTATATTTCAAATATTAGAACTGTCAAGCACCTAAATAATAAAACGAAACTTCTTTTTAAACTACAGAAATCAGTAGGAACGATTACACAGGGGTTGAACCCGCACATTGAAAGCACCTATCGTACTTATATGTCGAATTATCAAACTACTACTTATCCATTGACTGCATGACATTTCAAATAAACAAAAGAAAACAAGTAAACCATTAACAATATTGGGGTTCACACATCCATTGTTTGTCTATGGCTCATATTCTTCTACACTTGCATCCTGGCATAAATATCTGACGTGTCTGGAAAGTTGTATTTGAAAAAATGCTGGAATAATGTGACACGTCGGTGATAACAAACCCAGTGTAAACTGGCATCTTATTCTATTGAAACTCCGTACTACTTTAGGCCTGCTCAAGGTGTTACCACTGACATGTGTTCTACTACAATTTCGAAGACGAAATCAACCACAAACTACAGCGGCGAAAGTAGACCAATCGCAAACATTGTATAAAAACTGCAACAAGCGCCAAAGTCGCCATGTGCGTAAGCTTACCATAGAGTTACATAGAAATTAGCTACGGTCTGTCAAAGCGATTGCGTCTTCGCCACAACGGTTTGCATTTGCAATCGGCTTCGTAATTGTACCTTATGTCAAACTTCAATAAAAGATTCCAGCAAAATTGCCACTTAACACCAAAAAAAAAACATTCCAGGCACACATCGATATTTTCGCCAAGTCTACCCAAAGACAAAGTGATAGCCATCGACAACATAGCGATAGGCGTTGTCGACAAAATCGTCCTTCATTTTCCCGAAGCATGGTGGCCTAAGACTGCAACTTTCTTTGGCTTCATATGGAACGACGTGGAAAGAAAGAAAGTGTCTAAAGAAGATTCTTGGACTACTAAGATATTTGGGGCTAGTACTCCTATGGGTTCATTGACCGTTTTGACACTTTGGACCAGTGGAGATGGCGCGAAACTGGTTGGTACATTTTCATTGCATGTCTTTTGATTGGGGTTTATGCAGAGGACGGAGAATTTGCAGTTCCAAGATTAATTTAAATGCTGTTTGTAAGTGTGATTAGACGAAAAAATTGCTGTTTTTCAAACTCATGTCTGTCATCTCAGACCAAAAAAATAACAAAGACATAGCGAACAATACAGTGAAGCATGCGCAAAACTACTCCTCGCTCTGTGCATACACGCTCACACGCACACATTTACATCAAACTACGCTCAATAAGAGCACACAAACTTACGAAACCGGCCTCACGTCACTGTTGACAGCGCTGTGTCTTGGTTTTTATATGGTCTGAGTCTGTCTTTCCACTTTAGACAAACTGTTAGCAGATGTTGGTGTTGCCAACTAAAAGCAGAATCATTAAAATTCTGTCCTCTGCGTAGACCCAATATATATACGGGGTGGAAGGGACACCGACGCTCAAACGGTTACCACGTATTCAGTACATCGTTCCGAACCCCCTCCACATAATTATAATTTTTCAGCTGTTTTTTTTTTTAAATTACCGATGAAAAATTTATATGGGGAGGAGCGGGGGAGGGGTCAGAATGATGTACTGATTACGTGGTAACCGTTTTGAGCGTCGGTGTCCCATCGACCTTGTATAGCAAAAGAGGCCTCAAAGGTTCAAAATAACCCGGTTTTGCTCTGGCTACAACACAGCATGACATGGGAAGTATGTTGCAAGATTGCACGATTTATTTATTGAAAAAAAAAAAAACAGAATCAAATCAAATTTGCTAGCGAAATTCCGATCTGAGCGCAATCATACCTTATGTGTTACCAACATGATAAAATAAAAAAAGAGTGTGATGTTTCATAGGAGTATAGCTAGCTAATTTAATTTCACCTTGCACAATTAAAAATGGCCACCAGACATAATTATTGCAAGTGATTGTTATTTTTTTGGCCTTTTCATATCGAATTGAATGTATATATTTCCTACATAAGTGTGATACTTTTATCGATTTCTAATATTCATTTGCAACAAAAAATATGATTATTTTAAACACATTAAAAAAATTGTTAAATTAAGGGGGCCGCGCCAGGGCCCCGCGAAAGTCAAATTTTCTTAGGTATTTTGTAATTCGCAGGTCAGTTCCAGGCTATGTTAAAAAAAAATATGATTCGCGACCGTAACACGTATATACGTGTTAGACCACATAACCATAGAATCATATTTGATGATTATAACTAAAATTAAAATTATTAAAATTAAAATTATTAAAATTAAAATTAGAAAATTTAAAATTAAAATTATTAAAATTAAAATTATTAAAATTAAAATCATTAAAATTTAAATTATTAAAAGTAAAATTATTAAAATTAAAATCATCAATGCAACCCTCTTAAGTTCATTTAATCCCATTGAATAACTTTTTCTTGTAAAGCCAAAGTTACGGTCGTGAATTTATTATATTTAAATCAACATACAACCCGATACTGACCTGCACATTGCAAAAAAAACCTAAGAAAATTTGAATTGGCGCTTTCGCTGCATTTTTCAAGTTGATGAAATTACCACACAACAAGTTATTTTAAAAATATAAAATAATGAAAAAAAAACCTTACCATGACAGAAATAAAGATCACTGATTAAAAAAGATATGTAAAATCAAAGGTAAATCGGTGATAGGACTGTAAGTACATACTGCGACACATGAATCTATACATTTCCAGTATAAAATGGCCTCGCTTTTTATAGATTTTCCGTACAATGAGAGATCCGCATAAACTGGTTTTGTATAGCTTGATTGGTCCGTGTGTACCACTTTTGTGTCTATAGAGCTGTGTTCTACAAAATGTTGCCGCGTTTTAGGTTGAAACCTTACCCGAAGATGTGGTAAAGAGGAAAGTAATGGAGCTAATCAGGAGGTTCATGGGCAAGAACAGGACGATACCAGAGCCTGTAGCTATGTTGAGGTGAGTCGACGTTCTTTTATCCATACAAATAAATAAAATTGAAGTGTCAATGTCAATTCAGACAATTGTCGTAATTTAAATACTTCAAGCGCAATAGCTATCTCTTTCTGTATCATATGTTCCGTATTATCTATCGCAGTCGTAACAACGCAACGATATTTGAACGCTGCTCAGTATGAACGTAGCGTATCTTTCTTTATAATATCATTGACTGAATGTATATTTTTTATTATAAATGCAGTAATATTAGTATAATATACGGTAGTTATAAGAAAAAAAAAGTTTTTAATTTTTGGCTGTCTGTCTTGTCCGGCTAATCTCCGAAACGGCTGGACCGATTTTGAAGGAACTTTTACTGGCAGATAGCTAATGTTATAAAGAGTAACTTACTTCAATCAAAAATCAAACACGGCTCAATACTAAAAAATCGAACGACGGCTTCCTGTTAACAGTCTTGGGTTCAATTCCCGGATCTTGTCATCTGTGTTGGCGCACACATTTGAGTACTGCAATATTGGCATTTCCTGCGTGGGATAGTCTCCACTAACATTGGCTATCAACATAGAAAACAGTCAGAAAAATAATTAGTAACATCATGTTCATGGGGAACATCTAACATTCACACGTCAAACTGGTGATATAAAAATAGCCACTTCTCTTTTTCTCTTTTGCAGATCATCATGGCACTCAAATCCCTACACCCGCGGCAGCTACACCTACGACAACGTCCTGACTCCGCAGTACCCCAACGCCAGGGCGACCCTAGCTGCTCCCCTAGTCGACAGCAGCGGAGCCCCTCGCGTGCTGTTCGCAGGAGAAGCGACGGATAACACGCATTTTTCGACCGTGCATGGAGCTACCGATACCGGCTTCAGGGAGGCTAACCGCCTGTTGCCGCAGGCTAAGCTTTAAAGTCACTACTACCCCCGAAAAGTATCTATTAAGACCCCAAAAGTAACCATTAAGACCCCTGTAAGAACACATTTAGACCCCTACAAAATACCGTTGTAAGGACACATTTAGACCCCTACAAAAGGCCGTTGTAAGAACACATTTAGACCCCTACAAAAGACCGTTCTAAAAACACATTTAGACCCCTACAAAAGACCGTTGTAAGAACACATTTAGACCCCTGGACAACCCACAAAGACGGCCGAAGAAACAAAGTTCCCTCTAAGACCGCTAAAAGGACCCACTAACAATACCAAAGTAATCCAGTAAGACCCCGAAAAAACCATTAGGATCCCCAGAAGAACAGATTATTGTCACGGTATAATCTGTAGGCCAATGTTTTTGGATAAAATAAGGAAAATTCAATTCTTTAAGACATTTTCAATAATTCTTGTCAGTCCGAAATCAACCTCAAATATACTTATGCAAAGTTGGTATTTGTAAAAGCAAAAATAACGTCAATTTGGTACAAAAAATAATAAAATAAATAGTTAGATGGGAATTTTACAAATATATGATTATGACGTATCTTTATTGTGGTGGAAACTATGAAGTGTTAAGTAAAAAAATATCAATTGTACACGGATTTTTATATGTGAGTGTGAAATATAATTATAATGAATTTGATTAATTAGTATTTATGGCTAATAAGGCTTGATATACTGACTATTATTTTCCGTTAAAAAACGGACCCAAAGAAAACACAGTTCCTAAAAGAAAATCAAGATAAAAATAAATTTATACAACTACAAAATCAAAGGACGTCAACAATTCAAGTAGACTCCTTAAGAACACATTTAGACCCCGAAATCCATATTTAATGGGTGTAAGAGACCCTTAACGAAGCCGAAAGGCATTTGTTCTCCTCCTCATTGTGATAATTTTTTTGTTCTAGACCATACCTGGGAACCTTTTAGTTACGGAGATATTGGGGGTCAAAGTTCCAACTTTTTCACAAGTTTTTTTTTTTGTGACGACCCCCGTACTATTCAATGCATCCATCACCAGTGTTTTGAGTGCGTAATATTCAGTCCTACCATAAAAAAGCGTGAATTTTGCAGCCCAAAAAAAAGTCGTTTCCCAGAAATATTCTTTGCGTAAAGTTACTTAGTTTGATGTACAGAATGCTTGGTTGACGGCTATGTGAAGGGTCTGTTTACACCTTGTATAGACCCCGAACGAACCCACTTAGATCTCGAGTACCATTACAATGTTTCCTCCAGCTCAAAATATCTGGGTTTACACAGAACCGTGCCAAACAAATATCAACATACGGTCTCTTAAAATAAAGTCCAAAAACTCAACCTCGTTGCTTCTCTTAGACTAGACTAACAGAAGTTTATTTAATTTCAGCTTTATCTCAAAATTCGCAAGGTTGATATTTGTTTGTCTCGGCCTGTATTCACAAATAGACGCACTGGTATTAAAGTTGCCATAGAAACGAATGCACAAAGGTTTTGAATACTTATAAAACAATATATAAATAATGCCATATACACATTATAGGTAAATATCATCGGGGATAGCGCAAATCCGCGGAACTAGAATTGGATAACTAAAAATGTAGCCTATTTCATGCGACTGAATTAATGAATTTAATAGATTTCTACTGTTAACAATACATAGAACACATGAATTGTTACTATTCATGTAAAAATGAGGTCAAAAATCGTTGAAATAAAAAAATAAAATAAACTTATAACCTTCCCCTGTAAACCTACACGTAGTGCAGATACACGCACTTTACGTATGGTAGATTCGCGCTTACACTATCCCTGACGATATGCCATATGTACAAAATATATTAAATGAAATATACATACGTTTTTAACTTTGTAAATGAATATCAAAATCATTCCATTTTGCTCCACCAATTGATCACACCAGAGGGACCTAGAATTTTATTGTTTCGTCCGTGCCTCGGAAAGCACGTTAAGCCGTTGGTCCCGGCTGTCATTTTGTAGATCTTTGACAGTCGTTACAGGTAGTCAGTGGTCCAAAAGTCTGACAACCAGTCTTACCAAGGGGTATCGTATTACCCAGTACTAACTGGGTTGTGGAGGTCAGATAGGCAGTCGCTCCATGTAAAATACTGGTATTCAGGTGCATCCGGTTAGACTGGAAGCCGACCACGACATATTTGGGAAAATACTAGGCAGTATTTTATAAAATTTAAATTGTTTTTTTGCAATTCAGTGTGTTATTATGAAAACCAAATTGTAATAATTATTCGGTAGAATAGAAGGATAATCTGGTGGGTCAACTTGGTGTAGGCAAGTGGAATCATAATGTTTTTGCTTGTTAATATTCTCTTATAGCATAAATGATACCTCAGTTCGACCCGAAGCAATTGTTACACATTCGGCATTAATTCGGCTAATGCCGATCAGCAAACTCCGTTCGGCATACACCCTAAGGCCTTAGCCACACTTGACGGAAATTCCGACGCCGAACTTCCGTTGCGGTAAATCCGGAGCAGACGCAGAGGGCGAGCTGTCCGCGACCGAACGACCGATTATCCGCATAGTTTGCCCGTTATTAGTCATTTATATGCAATAACATGTATTGGCTTTCCGACGCGGAAGATCCGCGACGGAATTTCCGCCAAGTGTGGCAAAGGCCTAAATCGTATTCGGACCGAGTCGTCGCAATTTGAACTAAGAGAGGCTTTTTTATCCACCTGTCTAATCATAATTTAAAAAAAAAACTTGTTTCTTTAACAAGAGGTGCAATTTTTATTTATAACTACACATTCGATATAAATTCGGCGCATGCCGTTCGGCAAATACCGTTCGGTATCCTCGCTAAATCATGTTCGGGCCGGGTCACCGTAATTTGAACTAAGAGAGGCTTTTTTTATCCACCTGTGTAATCATAATTAAACTTGTTTTTTTTAACAAGAGGTGCATTTTTTTGTTAATAAGTTAGTCATAATATACGAATTATACCAATCTGTTATAAATTTATAATTATATCAATGTAGAACTTATGTATAATGTATATCGATGTAAAGAATCAATGTTTATATGAAATTATTATATTTGTATGTTTTATAATAAATGTCTAATAAATAATATGAAAATATTAAAAACTTTTTTTTAATCATCCTTTCTTTATGTACATTTTGATCAATGAGCATCGATACTTCGATATACAACATTATTTTTAGTATATGCGAAACCTGAATATAGTTTGTTCAGAATAAGTAACTGAATCGATTCCAATAATTTTTAAACCATGTTATATTTTTTCCCAAAAATATTTAGAAAAGTTAAAAGTTCGATACCGAGCGACTTTGAGTACCTATCGCAATAATTGAGGTACGTACTGCCAAATTATTATTATCAATGAGCTCAAGACGAAGCTGGAGGCGCGCGCTGCGTGGTGACCGCGTTTTTGTGCGGACAACTAAGTAACAGAACAAGCTTATAACTTTGTGATTTTTCATGATACAGTTTTGAAATTTTGTACATAGATTCTTTACATAAAAATACTAGACTCGTGTATCAGGTTTCGCATAATACTAAAACTAATGTTGTATGAACGACGATAAAATATAACAATAGTAATAAGTCTCTCTGTCTAATGTCATACGCCCACTTGTCAGGTCGCATTCGTGTGCCAAAATCGGAAATGTTCGGGATCAAAATATTTTTATGAAAATACAAGCTGTACGCGGCATGCGTTGTAATGCACTTTTTCCTACCTAGTAGGTACTACCTCCTTGTATTTTTTACTACTCGGCCCACCTACCTACCTACCTACCCTGGCATATGTAGAACAACTGTGCAATATTTCATCAAAATCGGTCAAGCCGTTTCTGAGTTTTTAGCGAGACTAACGAACAGCAATTAATTTTATAAATTTATATTCCCAATGTCCGCTATGAATCTTTTACATCAATATATTTCAAATAGGCCAGTTACATACACTTTTGAATTGTCGAAACAAAGACAACAATAAAATGAAGCTACAGTCCCAGTCACAAGGCATAATAACTATGACAGTACTGTAGTCTCTTTGGTAGGTAGTAAGATAAGATTAATCTTATACTGTCACTTACGGGATATCTTCCGTGATTGTTCATTACTTTGAGCTCCCGATATTTCGGCGTGTTGCAAACGCTATGATCGCGGGTTGACTGGAGAATGCGGGTGGATGGAAAATAAATTGTTAAGAGCAGACACATCTATCTACCCACTTTCTAAGATTGTTTAAGTGCAAAATCAAAATCAATCAAATCAAAGCATTTATTTCAAATAGGCCAGTTACAGGCACTTTTGAATTGTCGAAACAAAGACAACAATGAAAAATAGCTACAGTCCCAGTCACAAGGCATAAAAACTGTGAAAGTACTGTAGTTGCCCATTCCCTAACGTAGATCTCTATGGAGAAGAACGGGCAAGAAACTCCATGGACACTATTTTAAATCAGAATACTTTTACATAACTTGGTTACATCATTTATATTGAGATGGTATTATGTGAGAACGATGTAGCAAGATGTGTACTTTAAAAGTGTCCATAGTAAAAATAAAATTGCCTCATTGATATACCTAGAACAACTGGTCAGTATGAGATCCTGGGTTTGACTACCATAACAGCCAAAACATTCTTCGAGTTTTCTTCAGAAATATCTCAGTTGACAGCCTTGTTAGTCTAGTGGTCGCAAGCCAACTGCTGAGCACGAGGTCCTGGGTTCAATTCTCAAGTCGGGAAAATTGTTATTCGAGTATTTTCATCAGTCAATTCTCTGTAAGAGCCACGGAGTCTGGAATTGTGTCCGGTTTACAGCAATAGGCTCGCCCCCTATTTACATGGGACTTAAAATTAACTGGTGAAATGTGGGTGTACTTTTAGGTACAGCTCTGCCTAACCCTTCATGGATTACAGGCGTCTTCTTCTTAGCGTGTCGATGGCAATCTAAATTGTGTCAGCCCAGAACTGAGCTACTAGTTTAGCACTTTCAGTAGCGTCCATCAGTTCCTGTAGTGAACAAACAACAGGACCGCAGGACACGATATTAAGTGTCCCATCGTTTGTGGAACGGCACCACATTTACACTCCAGGGCAGAGTCATTAATGAATCTCCACCTGAGCAGATTTTCCTTGCTGCGACCAACCTGGGTCCGGAGTCTATTTAAAGACTTCCAGGTCAGCCATGGCAACTCATGTCCAGGTGGGAGATTTTCAGCAGGTGGAACGAATGAGTTAGGTAAGGATGCACTACGTTGCCACATCTTTAGTCTTTCCGTAGACCACTCGCCATTGAGTGGGGTGACAGGCGTTATGTTATCTCGAATCTGGATTTCAGCCAGAAATATTCACCCCGGAACAATGAAAACACCAAAATAAAGTACTTAACCAACTTAAATTTAATTTGAATAAAATTACAAAAAACGATTTTCCTAAAACAAGATCAATTCTATTTTTTATTCTTATTCTGTTGTGGGTTCCTCCCCTGGTTGCTGCCACCCCTAGCGAGAGGGGCTGGTCGTCCACGGTTACCGAAGGCGCCTCGGTTGCCACCGCGGCCTGTTCTCATGTTCTGGCCACCGCCTCGTCCTTTGGATACTTCACTTCGACTTCTGGATTTGACCTGGGAATAGAGATGGAGAAGAAAATGTTAACTGTGTTTTGAGAAGGCAGGAAATATGAATACTGCGATGGTAGCATCAAGGACATACGGCAATATTTTTTTAGTAATATCTGCTATCAGCCCCAGAGCTTTAATCAGATTCGTTGATTTAAATCTCTGTCTAATACGGCAATATGAACATCAGTAATTTTACCTATTGACCACCACGGATGTCTACGGACATCAAATGAAATAGTTCTCACGACACCTCGGATGGCATGCCATGTCGATAATAACACTTTTTTAAGGCACTAGGCAAAGAGAACACAGATATTCGTTATTGACGTGGCAGTCAAAAGGTTAAAAATGTCCCATACAAAAGTGCAATACCTACACGGTCAAAATGAATGGAACAGCAGATATTTTTTTTTAATTGCTAATGAAAAATTTCTACACAGGGGGTTTTAGAATGATGTACTGAATATGTGGTAATTGTTTGTGCATTAATGTCTCTCCAGCCTGTATATGAGACAAGGATAGAAATATGTTAATCAGTTTAGATAAAGTTTAGTAGATACTATGCATGAAAATAATACAGGGATGTAATAAAACTGGTCTAAAAAAGTGATCAACATTTCTTTATTTGTGATCAACAGTATTGTTTTATTTGCTTCTACCCTCAAAAAACAACACCCGAACTGACAACCGACTTCCAGACCCACTGTTGTTGTTTTTAAATAATTGACTTTAGCCAGGGCCGGATTTAAAGGTGTGGCTTGGCGCAAACAAAAATTGGAGGCTCTGCAAAATTTTGCAAGTGACGAAAAAAAAATTATATGTAAGGGAGTTGTTCCTATCATTGCAATCATTTTTTTTTCAGAACTTTAAAAGAAAGTTAAAAAAGCTACCTTGTGAAAAGGAACTCTTTCATGGACAAAGAGTGTATTTTGATGTAAAGAAAAAAATTTAGCAGGCCCTGTTGCCCTGCCCTAAATCCAGCCCTGCTTTTGCTGCTGGCCCATGGAATTTCTTGCCATGAAGACATGGGACTAGGGTTACCATATGTAAATAGAGGGATGCCTGTCTATGGTACCTAAAATGCCTGATTTTTCAGAAAAATGCCTGTCTAAAGCAAAACACTGTAGGTAATAAGTAACAGCCATCAGATAATAATGAAGAAGGATATTTATTACTGATATTTGTTAGAGGACATAATTTTTTTTAATAGTTCTTTCTTTTCCAATACATAAACGTAAAAATCGTCACAAGATACAGTTTTGAAATTTTCCTGAGTAATCAATATTGCTTTTACTGATTCAATTGTCAGCCGATTTCTTTCTTTACTCCACTGGGCGTTGACGAGAGAAAACGTATGTTCTACGTTCGCATTGTGTGCCAAAATAGAGAACACAAACTGGCAGATTTTCATGAATTCTGTAATGTCACCATTCACTTCCCTACTTTTGAGAAAATTGCACCACTGTGTATTTACGCTTTCAGAAAAAAAAATGTTATCTGAACTTCTACAATATTCTTTTAGAACTTCGTATTCGTCAAACAGTTTCACGTCGTCAACACTGATATTCAGCTTAGAGAGAAATTCTACAGATGAAGCCAAATCAGAACTTGAGAAACTTTTCATTTCTTTTTGTAAAATCATCCACCGGAAGGAAGAGAATTCTTCGATATTTTTCATCCATTTTTTTCAAATAAGCTGTTAAATCCACATACAGGCCTGAGACCAGAACTGTCAATGATTTAAAATTTTCATCTTTACGAGATTTGCATTTAAAGTTGCGTTTAATATACAGTTAATTTCTACAATAGTAACATCTTCTTTCTCAATAGCAAAATAGAATTTTGGACAGAAACAGAGGCGTTAATGAGTGAATATGCCATAAATAAATCCCTGAGAATGGGTTCTCAAAAAATCGTTTGATCACTGTTGGAGTTCCTTCGACAGAAAAAAATACTCTTTTAATGCTGTAAATAATTTCAGGATCCTTTCTATTGCTGGAAATATACTCAGACATCGTGTTTTGCGCGAAATTTAAAAATGCCTGTCTCAGACCAATGCCGGCCGCACGCCTGTCTAAACCTTAAAATGCCTGTCAAATGCGGCAAACGCCTGTCATATGGTAACCCTACATGGGACCATCCTTTGATAAGTCAAGCTTCAATGGAATACAAAGTTGACATGAAATAGTTAATATTGCAACATATTTCTAATGGTTAGCTAATTGGTTAGTCAGATAATTAATTTAATTTTCAAATAAAGGAATACAATCATCAGTTTTTGCATGAAATACGCTGCAGTTCCGCCTGTATGATGATTAAAACGAAAATACAAAGAAACTGAAAACATACCTGTGTCTCTTCCTTCACCATATCGATGACTTCGTCAGGAATACGCAAATACTTGATAGTGCTGCCTCGGATATAACACTCAGGCATCCTCCAGAACTTGTCACCGTCTCTGGACGTGCAGATAACTTCTCTAAGATTTATATTCATCCAGTTATCACAACTAACAAGATGCCCGTTATAAGTCTCGCCATTTTTCAACTCTACCAGCATTGGGTGGTTCTGAGCAGTACGGAGCAGTGATAAAGGCAACATTTTTGCTATTTAACTTTATTTAGACTTTGTTTTTAGATAAATAAATAGCTTTCGCTTCTGTTTGTTTGACGCGTTTTTTAGGTTAGGATATTGGGTTTTTATTGTTGACTTGACACTGAAGTTTTCTGCTCAATGAATTGTATTCCGTTTTGCGATAGCTTTGCAAGAATTATTGTGAGGCTACTAAGATTCATTGAATTTTAATAAAAAAAAAAAAAATATTGCGTATTTGTTAGAAACAAATACGCAATATTTTTTTTATATATTATTATTTTCTAATTATAAGTATTGCTTTGCAAGCAAAATCATGCTCTTTAAAAAAAACCTTTTTTTCAAAGTTTGACATTGACATTTGTTGCAAAAAAAAAGAAAAAGACGTATTCCACTCCGTTCCAAAACAATACAATTTAAAAACCAAATAATTTGGGTGAAAATGAAAGTTTAAATAAAACGGGTCCCTTTTTGAGGCAAAATGAACACCCTACTGTGTTTCAGATAATTGTTTCATTTTACTGTGTCGCTAAGAAGTTCCAGTAATTCGTTTACTATTAAATGCAAGCAATCTAAATATTTGTTTTGTTCTCTAAAGTATTAGTAATTTAGACAATGGATAGAATATACTTAAAACTGTCATTTGGCACGGTCCATTCTTCCACATCTTACATTTTTAAACATTAGTTTTTGGTATCCCTTTTTAAACGATTACCATCAATGCATCATAGAGAAGGAGAGAACATGCTTTTACACAAGAACCGGAACATTCAATCAATAAAAAATAATGTCTTGTTAAAAACGGCTGATTGCAGATTTTGTCCGAAAATTCTGGAATTATTTCGTTTATAGCCTACTGAAACTAGTTAAATAATTCGGCTGTTGCATCAGTGGCTTACAGGTACAATTTTCATGTATATTTCATGTAATTCCTATAGAAAACTAGAATTTCAAAACCGCGTGTCGCAATAAAAATAAATGAAATATATTTCTATTCATCTTCGTTAATTTATCGTAATGAATACATTTTATTATGATATTAATCGTAAAAGTTAATCAAAATATTCTAGCAGGAATATCTTTAAAGGTTTCCATTGTAAACGTGGTTAAATAACAGTTATTTTTCGGTTATCTTACATTTTGCCGGTGTACGTTGTTTTTCAGTATTATTAGACTGTTATTCAGAATACTACAACTAATATGAATTGAATTATCAAAAACATAATGTTAAAATAGCCGGTTTATTCTTTTAACGTAGGTTAAACCAGTCCTGGCTGGTTAAAACTCGTTTTTTAACTTTGTTTTTTTTTTGTTGGTTCTTTTGCCTTTTTGAGTTCTGCGGCGAGGCGCGTTCCCGTTTGAAACCTCGAACAAACTCATTCTGCCTGTTAATCTATTAATTGAAACTCTAACATGCCTATAAAATAATAAAATTAATGGAAATTGAGATCAGAAATTATTACCCTAATTATATTTTTTTCTTATAAGATCAAGTACACAAGGTCTATTCATTCTTGCTATCTTTATTTGAATATTTAACTGCATTGCCTTTTGCTTACAAAGAACTTAAAAAAAAGTAATTGTGCTACAGGTGGTTTTTAACCCCCAACGCTAAAAGAGGGGTGTTATAAGCTTGACCGCAATGTGTGTGTGTCTGTCTCTGGCACCGTAGCTCTTAAACAAGTGAACCGATTTGGATGCAGTTTTTTTTTAATTTGAAAGCTAGTTTCTTGGCAATGGTTCTTAGATGTGATGTTTAATCAAAATCGGTGCAGCCATTTACTAGATATGGGGGATGAAAGTAGTGATGAATAATCAAATATTTTCAAATGTACCCAAGTGCGGTATCAAATGAAAGGGCATGATGTGTATATTACAATTAGACATGTTTTATCAAAACCGGCTCAGCCATTTTATTAACTTTTCAAATGTTTGTTCACTTTTCTTTGTTGCAATGGGGGTTTTTTGTAATTTAAATTATTTTTTATGGTATGCAGTCTTTATGTAAGTTAATCATATAAAGGGGGAATACTTAGCATTTCATAGGGTACTTCATAGGGTTTTTATTTCCTTACATCTTAATAGACAGATGTTTTATTCTTTTTTAACAGCCTACTCTGATCCACTGCTGGGCAAAGGAGCCATGGCTTTCCAATTTTGTTTACAATTTACCTTCTCCAATCAATCCGTTACAAATAAGTCGTTTCTTGGGCCTGCCTCAGTTACGACGCCCGTCTTCAGGCACCCACTGTGTGACTATCTTCGCCCATTTGTCGGGCTTCATCCTGGAAACGTGACCTGCCCAGTCTCATTTTAACTGGCAATAAGCCAACATTGGCAATGCCTATCTCAGACCGTATTAATGTAATGTGCATTCGATCGGAGACTCTAATATTGAGAATGCTGTGATCCATTGCTCATCGTCAATAGTGATTGCAGCCAAGTCTAGCATAATAAAAAATTTTATTCAATACAGTGACAACATTGTCATCTTAATGTACAACATACAGAAATTGTGTCATTTCCATTTCATTTATTTCATAAACAATTTTTACATTGTATCGAAAACTCATTAAAAACGAACACAACACGGCTTGTAAGGTTTACAGTTCAAAAATTCAATTATACAATTAAAATTCGGTACAAGCAAAGAAAACAAAACGTTAATAAAAAATGAATCATTTCAATAAAAATAAATCATAATAATAAAAAATAAATCATGTCAATAAAATATAAATCATGTAAATAAAAAATTAATTATGTCAATAAATAATAATCTTATAAATAAAAAATAAATTAGAGATCATGTCAAAAAATCTGTCTCACAGGTAGGTTTGTTAGTCAATAAATGTTTTTACACGACCCAGGAATACCTTAGTTATAAGAATAGAAAATTATTGTAATACAGCGAAAATGAAAAAGAGTACCTGTGTGTATAGTTATGTAGACCAATATTATGCGAATAAATTATTTGATTTGATTTGATTTTTTGTCTACCTGTGAGACAGATTTTTTAACTTAGTAGCAAACTAGAAGCCACGGAGTCTGGATTTGTGCCCGGTTGATGGCAATAGGCTCTGGCAAAATGTGGGTGTATTATTTATTGATTACAGGTGTGATTTTATATTATTTTCTAGCATTTAATACAAGATGCCGCAAGCCCGGCGTAAAACCCCGTTCAGCGGGAAAGCTAAGAAGCAACAACTGCAGGGTAAAAAGCAAAATAAGACACTGCTGATGTCCAGTAAGTATTCATGAATTTGTTATTTGTCATGGAGTTTTGTTTCTTTTGAACTGATGATTTTTTTTAGAGCATTTCATGGGTACATATTATCAACAGCCGAACGGGTCGATCTAAAAGTTTTAGCATTGCTTGCCAAGGTTAGTTTGTGCATGGGTGACCATCCATTACAAGCCGAGTTTCCTTTATGCCTCAGAATGCGCTTTAAGCCGTTAGCCTCGGATGTCATTTAGAGATCTTTGACAGTTGTTACAGGTAGTCAGTGGCCCGAAAGCCTGACAACCTGTCTTACCAAGGGGTATCGTATTACCTGGTACTAACTGGGTTGTGGTGGTCAGATAGGCAGTCCGTCCTCCATGTAAAATACTCTGATGCATGATGGGAAGAGGCTAGACTACTTGTAATGACTATCAAAAATGTATTAATGACCAACGGCTTAAAGTGCATTCCGACTCACGAAGGAAACTCGGTATGTAATGGGTGATCACTCATCCAGGGACCAACCTAGGCAAGAGCGGCTTAACCTAAAGATCGACCCGAGCGGCTGTTATTATTTAGCCACGAGCTCCTCGAATTATACAACATTAGTTTTAGTATATGCGAAACCTGATACACGTGTCTAGTATTTTTATGTAAAGAATCTATGTACAAAATTTCAAAACTGTATCATGAAAAAACACAAAGTTATAAGCTTGTTCTGTTACCTCGTTGTCCGCTCAAAAACGTGGTCAACACGCAGCGCGTGCATCCAGCGTCGTCTTGAGCTCATTGATAATAATAATTTGGCAGTAGGTACCTAAATTATTGCGATAGCTCAAAGTCGCTCGGTATCCAACTTTTAACTTTTACAAGTATTTTTGGGAAAAAACATGGTTTAAATCGATTCAGTTACTTATTCTGTACAAACTATATTCAGGTTTCGCATATACTAAAAATAATGTTGTAGAGCACAAATAAAATATTTCACTCAATGCTATCATCATTTTAACCAACACCTCTCTTTTTACAGCATCAGGAGGCACGACAGCCTACGATGTGGTCTCAGTGAACTACCAACCAGCGCGTGGCAAAGGCGGCGGCAGGGACACCAACCGGTATGCTCTCAAGTTCTACCGGGAGACGGAAGATGAACTGAGAATGAAGAAGGAAGATGCCTTGTAAGTATATTGAACCTTTATAGTATGTATTGGTTAGTTGGTGTCTGTAAGTCCACGTTCAACATCTTATCAAGCGGTATTGCCTTATCCAGTAAGGGGTCGTCCATTAATTACGTGAAGGGGGGAGGGTGTCGAGCCGAATCTCACCCGACCTCACGAGGGAGAGGGGTCTCAACAAATATCAAGTAATTTTTTTTCCCGCAAGAAGCAGTGTAAAATTGTGAAACTATTAGGTTTCAGTAAACATGTTTCTTCACAAAAATATGGCTAAATGTAATAATAAATATTCAATGAAAATAATTTAGCAAATAACGTTTTTTTTAACAAATTCAAGCAATCAAGCACAGATTCACGTATTTACACAAAACTAAGCATTTTGATAAATCTCACGTGAGGTTAGGGGGGGTGAGGGGGTCAAGCCAAATCTCACGACATCTCACCAAGGGGGAAAGGGGGGGCGATGAAAAAAATCATCATCATCGCCAAAATTTCCTCATGTTATTAGTGGACGTCCCCTAAGTAGTTTGTGAAAGAGCTCGTAGCTAAATAATATCAGCTGCTTCCCACAACCCTACTCGTAAGTCCAGGTTTTTACCATCAGGCCGGCACTGTGCCGAAATACCCTCACAAACACCTTCGGAGAATGCAGACGTAGAACGGCGAACTTAACCCAGAATTGGATTTTCTTACAGCAAACCTTCCTTTGATTGCGATATTTGAAAAAATCATTTCTAAAACGACTACCTATCAACTTTTTCCACAGAAAAGAACTAAAGCCAGTGCCAGAGAAGGATCTAGAAGTGAACCCAGTGGACTACTTCCCTACCGACTTCTCGTTCCCAAAGAGACCGCCGTGGGACTTCAGCATGTCTCATGCCCAACTGGATGCACAGGAACAGAGGTATTTTAAGGTAAGCAGCCGTTCCCATACACAATTCTCTAGTACGCACTACGGACAATCAAGCTATTCAAACCCAGTTCATGCGGATCTCGCATTGTATAGAAAATCTATAAAGAGCGAGGCCAAGTTATACTGGAAATGTACAGCTTCATGTGCCGCCGTGTGTACTCTTAACTATCGCATTACCAAGATATTTGAATGCTTTGCCAAATTTCCCTGCCCTGCCGTCGCTGATGTACGCTGGGCCTTAAAATGTCATTTTGTCGAGATATTCCGGAAGTCGTAGAGATCTTACTATTATATAGTTAAATAAGATCATCCAGGTAACTCGGCTATTTTGCATACTTGTGTAGTTTGGATGACAGTGCATGGTTAGCTAAGTGACGTCATTCCAAATCCAAGATGGCGTTCCTCACACAAAATACGCGCTTTGACGTGGTGTTGCGGACACCAGCCCCTTATACTATCCAAGATGGCGGATTCCCAAAGATGGCGGACTATGTGTTTTTTACGCATTCCCAAGGTATGGGTATTAATTAAAAGGGTTTGCTGAGAAGAATGCGAGGAATAAAATGACGTAACTCTAAAGCGTGTTTTTTTATTTTTATATTATTATTGGTTTTGTCCACCATCTCCTGCGAGGTCTACCACGTCGCCTTCTGGCTGCGCCAGGGCTCTACATGTGGTTATTTTGGCACACAGCTCCTCGGGCATGTGGCAGATATGGCCAGCCCTGTCCCACTTTAGCTTAGCGGTTTTTTGAGCAACAGCGTCAGTAATTTGTAAACCAGTGGTCCACATTGTCCCCTGATCGAAGGATTTTAAGTCATTGGGAGAGGCCTCTGCCCAGCTGTGGGATACAGTATCAGTATAATTTTATTAGCTATCAACATGAGCAGAATTGAACACAAAGAATTTTTTTTTTACAGAACTACGTCGACACCCTCCAGGCGTCAGAATATTGGAAAGACATGTCGTACTTCGAGTTGAATCTGGAGACCTGGAGACAGTTGTGGCGCGTGCTGGAGATGTGCGACATATTGCTGCTTATCGTCGATGTGCGATATGCTGTGAGTATATCTGTCTGTGTGTTAATATAGCAGCGACAGTCTAGTGGTGTGACCGTCGGAATGCCAAGTCATAGGTCTCGAGTTCGTACCCAAGACAACGCACCTCTGATTTTTCGGATTCATGTGCGTATTGTATAATTATCACTTGCTTCGGTGAAGGAAAACATCGTGAGCAAACCAGCATGCCTGAGAGATATTTCTCGACGGCATGTAAAGCCAAGTCAGAGACCCATGGGCCGCATAAAAACTCTGACACCAGGTTAGGCACTAACCACACGATAAAGTAGAAGATCGACTTAATAAAATGTTGAAAATTGTATTTGGCTTTTCCTGTTTATTCGCGGACCGCTTAAGATCCATACCGTAGCCTAATTGCAAAACCGATTATCTACCCCAATATTTCAAAATCATTAAAGGGACTGCCTCGGTGGTCTAGTGGCCACAAGCGCGACTGCTGAACATGAGGTCTTGGCTTCGATTCCCACGTCGGGCAAAGTGTTATTGGGTTTTTCCATCAGGAATTTCTCAGTAGCAGCCACGGAGTCTGGATTTGTGCTTGGTTGATGGCAATAGGCTCGCCCCCTATTACATGGGATTGATGGGTACACCTCTGCCTAACCCTTCTGGGATTACAAGCGCGATGTTATGTTATTATCAAATTTTTTTTTTGAGTCAATGACACAGCAGTTGGTGTTAGTCGTGTAGAATCTCATCTCGACTGCAGAATTTTGCTAGCTAGTTTAATTAAACCCAAGGTATTGAATAACACGATACTCTTTGATAAGACTTGTTGGTTTCTGCCTACCCGTAACGACTGCCTAATGAAGTCTCGATACGAATGGTCACCCATGCACGAGACGACCTCTGCAAGCGTTGCTTAACTTTCGACCCATTTATTTTTAAATCTTTTGATCGCCATCGTTACATATACGTCACAAGCAAGCGCGTGCCCTGTACGCCAAACGACACAAATGTGTGACAAAATAGTAGGTGATATTGTGGTTTGACGTGGAGGGCACGCGCGTGCATTTATGGTCTGGCGTTCAAAAAGTTAATACGGCTGTTATTCTTTAAGCAGGAGCCTCTGATCATTTGTCTCTCAAACACTGTTTTAAGCTTTCACGGTTTACAACTAAACTTATACTGTCACTTACGGGATATCTTCCGTGACTGTTCATTATTTTGAGCTCCCGATATTTCGACGCTGTTGCAAGCGCCATGATCGCGGGGTGACAGGAGAATGCGGGTGTATGGAAAATAAATAGAAATCTGCGTACCCTCTTTCTTAGTCTTTTGCTACGCGCACTACTGGAACTCGACACTAAGTCACGGCAAAACACACTCACAGTATCACTAGGTGTTGTGGAGTCCTTATTACGATCGGGAGCTCAAAATAATGAACAATCACGGAAGATATCACGTAAATGACAGTATAAGTTCATTTGTCTCTCTCTCCCCCCCAGGGCATGATGTTCCCCCCCTCGCTGTACACGTATATACAGGAACAGAAAAAGCACATGGTGCTAGTACTGAACAAGATCGACCTAGTGCCGCCCTCTGTCGTCGCCGCATGGAAACAATTCCTCACTACGTCATACCCGGCGCTGAGAGTGCTGTACTTTACGTCGCTTCCAGCTTATAATTTGAGGGGAGCTACTAGCGATAAGGCTGGTGAGTAGGTTTTGTTTTTTTAAGATCCCATAGCCGAAGAGTAACCAACGGGACCCTATTACTGAGCCTCCGCTGTCCGTCTGTCTGTCAGCGGGCTGTATCTCATGATCTGTCATAGGTAGACAGTTGAAATTTTCACAGAATCTGTATTTCTGTTGCCGTTATAACAACAAATAATTAAAATAAAATTATAGGGGTTGCCGGACTTGCACTTGGCCGGTTTTTTTTTTTTGCATTATCCTCTGAAATAAGGATTAAAAAAATTACGTATTGTAAGCTAGGTTATTTTCCTTCATTTATTTTCATAGACATTTTCAAATATTCCTTTCAAAAATATTACTGAGAAACGTATTTTTTTTTTTGGGGTGAAAAATCACGTTTTACAGTAGGACTCAATATACTGGACTCAAAATATTGTGCTCATGGATACATTGAATAATACACGGGTCATGGGGAGGTGTTTAAAGTAAAGTTATAACATTATAAACTTTTATTTAAAAAAATACTTGTGAAGAAGTCGGAACTTTGACCCCCAATATCTCCGTAACTAGAAGGTTCCCAGGTATGGTCCAGAACAAAAAAAATATCGCAATGACGGGGAGAACAAGTGCCTTTCGGCTTCGTTAAGGGTCTCTTACACCCATTAGAAGGACTCGACTACAACTGTCGGGAAGTAGCTCACCAGACACAACACCCGTCTGGTCGGAGGATCCTCCCTTTTCTATGGGGGATGAAGAACTTCACACCCTGTTCCTCAATCCCCTAAATGATTCAACCTTCTTCAATTACTAGGTCCAGTATTTAACTGACCTCTGCTTACCAACTAAGTACTAAGTCAATTTCTTACAGGTCTCCAAGTCCGAAGACGCAAAGGGAAGCAGAAGATGTGCGCGGAAGGAGCCACGAAGATTCTAGAAGCTTGCAAGGAGATCGTGAACGGAGAGGTAGATCTCTCTTCTTGGGAGAAGAAGATTCAGGAGGAAACCAATGTGGAGTTTGACTATGATGAGGGCGCTGAAGTCGGTAAGTGATGGAGGAATATCAATTTTCATCATCATCATCATCATTTCAGCCGAAAAACGTCCACTGCTGGACATAGGCCTCCCCCAAGTGTCGCCACATTGACCGGTCCCGTGCGACTCGCATCCAGCGGATCCCTGCAGCCTTCACCAGGTCATCGGTCCACCTAGTGGGAGGCCTTCCAACGCAGCGTCTTCCGGTTCGCGGTCGCCACTCCAGAACTTTTCGGCCCCATCGGCCATCCGTTCTGCGAGCAATGTGCCCTGCCCACTGCCACTTCAGTTTGGCTATTCTTCGGGCATTCATTTCGGCGATTTCAATTTTACTGTTGTGTAAATGACTGCAGAATACCTCGTTGGTCTAGTGGTCGCAAGCGCTACTGTTGAGCATGAGGTCTTGGGTTCGATTCCCAGGTCGGGCAAATTGTTATTGAGTTTTTCCTTGAAGAATTTCTCAGTAGAATACACGGAGTCATCGATTCGTGCCCGGTTGATGGCAATAGGCTCGCCCACTATTTCGTGGGACTTAAACATAATTGGCGAAATGTGGGTGTACTACTGTAGCTGCCTCGTAGTCTGGATTTGTGCCCGGTTGATGGCAATAGGCTCGCCCCCTATTACATTAGACTTAAACATAACTAACGAAATGTGGGTGTACTATTGTAGCTTTCTCTTAGTCTGGATTTGTGCCCGGTTGATGGCAATAGGCTCGCCCCCTATTACAAGAGATTTAGCATAACTGGTGAAATGTGGGTGTACTACTGTAGCTGCCTCTGAGTCTGGATTTGCGCCCGGTTGATGGCAATAGGCTCGCCCCCTATTACATTAGACTTCACATAACTGGCGGGATGTGGGTCTACTACTGTAGCTGCCTTGGAGTCTAGATTCGTGCCCGGTTGATGGCAATAGGCTCGCCCCCAATTACATGGGACTTAACATAACTGGTGGGATGTGGGTGTACTATTAGGTGCATCTCTACCTAACCCTTCAAGGATTACTGGCGTGATGTTATCTTCTTCATTCCCAGGCGAAACGATCCTGGAGAAAGCAGACACGTCGTACTACACACACGAGCGCTACAAGAACGGGGTCCTCTCCATAGGCTGCGTCGGCCAGCCCAACGTCGGCAAGTCCTCGCTGCTGAACGCTCTGATGGGGCGCTGCGTGGTCTCCGTGTCGCGCACGCCGGGACACACCAAGCACTTCCAGACCATCTACTTGACGCCGCAAGTGAGTTTGGTCACCTGTCGAAGTTAGGTCACTCTGTAGATTTTTTGAGCACCTCCTCCCTCCCTCCTTGGTGAGATGTCGTGTGCTTTGACTTGATCCCCTGCCTAATCTCACGTGAGATTTTTCAAATTGCGTATTTTAGTGTAAATACGTTTATCTGTTCTTGATTGTGTTGGATTTACATATTTAAAAAACATAATTTGCTTAATTATATTTTTGTATAGGATTTAGCTATATTTTAATGTTTACTTAATTAAACCCAGTTTTCTCGCCATTTTATTTATTTAACAGTTTATGTACACACTAAATACAGAAAAGATGAAAGGAACAGAAAATAGTATAAAGGTGATGTTTATTTCTAAAGAAATTTCTTCCAGCATACCTGCGAAAGGAGATACTAAAAAAAGAGATGTAGACATAGTGTGTAAAAGAAGAAGAGAAAATGGAATACATAAAACACAAAGCAGAACTATTTAAGCATAATAATATAAGAATATACTAACATACTTATAAATACAAAGACAAAACATAACAATACTGTAAATACAATAAAATAACTAATATAAATACTTATGCAACTATGACGAAATGGAAAGATAATGTTCTTTCACTCTTCTTTTGAAAACTGCAACAGTTTGGCAGTCCCTAATGTCAGTCGGAAGTGAATTCCACAGCTGCACGGCGTGTACAGTGAAGGAATATGAGTAGAAGTTTTACACTGTTCCTTGCGGAAAAAACAATTACATTCGTGATATTTGCTGAGACCCGACCTCTCTCCCACGTGAGATTGGGTGAGATTTGGCTCGACCCATTCCCCCTTAAACGGCTCACGTAACTGATGGACGCCCCCCAAGTGAATTTTTTCGATGAAAAACGACTCATTTTTCTTAAATCTGTATCAAAACGAGCTAATTACTACACAAACCATAATTATGTACTCTTCCTCCGCAGGTACGTTTATGCGACTGTCCAGGGCTTGTGTTCCCATCCACGGTGCCGCGACCCATACAGATACTCATGGGCTCCTACCCCATAGCGCAGCTCAGGGAGCAATATACTACCATAAGGTAATATTGAAGTTAACCATACAAGGTGTAAACGGACCCTTCACGAAGCCGTCAACCAAGCATTCTGTACATCAAACTAAGTAACTTTACATAAAAAATATTGCTGGGAAACGACTTTTTTTTGGGGTGAGAAATCACTGTTTACGGTAGGACTCGATGTAACGCACTTAAAACATTGTGCTGATGGATGAATTGAATAGTACGGGGATTGTGGAGGTATTTAAAGTAAAGTTATAACATTTAAAACTTGTATTAAAAAAAAGGTGTGAAAAAGTTGTAACTTTGACCCCCAATATCTCCGTAACTAGAAGGTTCCCAGGTATGGTCTAGAACAAAAAAATTATCGCAATGACGGGGAGAACAAGTTCCTTTCGGATTCGTTACGGTCAGGTCAGAAAATATCCTGGCGCAATTTACTGGCTGCATTGAAAATAGGACCTTATTACTATTGATTAAAAGTAGAAAATTGTGTGAATATCGATGCGGACGTCAAGCAACGACTCGCGCATGCTTGCGACTCGACCACGCGCTTTGAAACAATGGTAGTAAAGTCCTAATTTCCTTGATTGTGGAGGTCAGATAGGCAGTCGCTCCATGTAAAATACTGGTATTCAGCTGCATCCGGTTAGACTGGAAAACACTACAACATAAGAATAATAAGAAACTTTTATTTTTAAACATAGGTAGTCACACGGTGTGTGAGATGGTACAATATACAAGTCAGATTCTCTATGTTTTGCGTGAAGCGTACAAATATGAACGAAATATATATTAATTTAAAAACAATTGCATGCTGTCATTATCTTATAAAGTTGTTATATGTATAAGAACTGGAATTTAAGATTACGATAACATATTCAATTAAATGCAGAAATAAAATTATAAACATTTAAAAACAATATTAAAAATTAGAAATCTATAATAAATTTTATCAATTAATTAGCAATCAAGATTAGATGTCATGTATAAGAGAAAATAAAATAATTAAACAGATATTATATATTGATATTTTATATTTGACTTATATAAAATCATGAAATAATAGATGTCAGTAAAAAAAAGAATGCCAAAGATTAAATCGTATTTCGTGTAACATAGCTGGGAAACGGCTCAGTTTTTTTAGAAATAACCTCTTTAAATATTTATTTCTATTTAGAGAATTTAACATTATAATCCTGTGTTTATTTTAAGGTACCTAGCTGAACGAATGGACCTCCCAACACTCCTGAGGATTCAGCATCCAGAAGGAGACAATACTTGGTCACCTCGAGACATATGCGATGGATGGGCCAAGAAGAGGAGCTATTTGACTGCTAAGGCTGCTAGGTATGTAACACTGAACATCATCAGCCGTGGTTGATGCAGTGGTTGGGGAAGCAAGTCTTCTTCTTCCACATAGTCACCCACAGTGGTTCCTCATAGTCGTTTTCTTCTTCTAAATATACAATTTAACATACTTTAAATCAGAATCAGAATATTTATTTGTGAAACATAGGTATTTACATAAAGGTCTTTTTTTTCGGATGGAAAGTCATCAAATGACCCCCCCCGCTCTGGGCGGAGCGGAAGGGAGTGTCAGACTTGTACTGGCTAAAACCCATCCATGTTCCTTCTTTGCCCTTTGTGTTCCAGGGCCGCGGTATCTCTTTCGAACAGTCCCGCAACCCTGGCAGATACATAAAGGTCTTAGGTTAATTATATGGGCGCTATGTTTTGCCCTGAAAGCGTACAAATATTATAGAAAATAAAAGCAAACAGTAAAACAAAAAAAAAAACTAACAGAAAAGGCAAAATAAACAAAATTAAACACTTACAAGAAAATAACAAAACAAAAACTATTTTAAATTTAACCTAAAAGAGAAACAGACTTTAAAAATATTGAAAAAATTACATCTAAATTAAAGGCGTCTGGCAGGGGTTTTCTACCACACAAAGTGTCTGGCAGTGGAGGACGTGAATCATCATACATATGCGCATATAATCCGGTACTGCTAATCAATACATTTTCTCATTACAGGTTAGATTCTTACAGAGCAGCTAACGCTCTGCTACGGATGGCGCTCGACGGAAGGATCTGTCTATGGTTGCGTCCGCCCGGATACGCTGAGCATAGAGGTTCGTTCAGCTTTGTCATTTAGTGTTATGGTTGTGCACGGAGGTTTGGGAAAAGGGTAAGGAGATGATGACTAGGGATCAGATATTCTGATGCATATTTACCTAAAGTTGGTTGGACTGTGTGAAGGATGATATGGCTAGAAAGGACGTGACTGCTGAGATGACGAGTAATAGAGAAGTATGGAAGAAGAAGACATGCTGCGCCGACCACGAATAAATTGGGATAAGGGCAGGAGAATGATAATTTATCTAAAGTACGCTTTTTCCCGGCTAAGGGTATAAAAGTATGGAAGCGGCTTAAATACCAATTGTCCCGGCTGTCATTTATAGATGTTTGACAGTCTTTACAGTTAGTCAGTGGCCCGAAAGTCTGACAACCAGTCTCACTTAGAGGTATTGTATTATGCAGTACTAACTGGGTTGTGGAGGTCAGTAAAATACTGGTATTTAGCTGCATCTGGTTAGACTGGAAACCGACCAGTAAAGTTGGGAAAAGGCCAGGCAGATGATGACATAAAGCTGTTTCTTACCGAGTCAGGCCGACTCCGGGACGTTACTTTTATGTCACCAATGATATTATAGTTCAGCTTAATCTACTCTCAGTCTCAACGAAAATGATGATTGAGTTTTGACAATTTGTTTGATACAAATTGTCAAAACTCAATCATCATTTTCTTGCCCTTATCCCAATATATTTGGGGTCGGCGCAGCATGTCTTCTTCTTCCATACTTCTCTATTACTCGTCATCTCATCCGACATCTCCTTACTTGCCATATCATCCTTCACACAGTCCATCCGTCGTGTCTTTGGTCTTCCTCTACTCTTATACCCATCCACATTCATACTCGAAAATTTCCTCACGACATTTTCCTCATTCCTCTGCATCTCCTCAACTCAAAAAAATAATATTTATTTATTCTGTCCACAGAAAAATACGAAACATGCGACGAAATAAAATACATCTGCTGGGTCCAAGCGCTATCTGACACATCGAAGACAGAAGAGGTTCTGACGTCAGACTCCGAGGGCGACAGACAGTCAGACAGCGGAGACGAAGGGTCAGACAGCAGTGATGATGAAGAGACTACTGCTATGGCTAATAAGTTTGCTGCTTTAGCGGGAGATGGTGATGACTAGTGGATATTTTCGACTAGATTTTATACAGTAAAATAGCTATTGATCCCGTATTTGCCGGTAATGTAATAGGGGGCCTACCATGACATGTAATTCCAGTGTGGGAAAGAGATGGCGCTAGACGACCTGTATAGCTCTGTCTCTTTCCCACACTCGAATTAACCCCCCCCCATCAGATTCGAAAAAACATAATTTCCTACTCCACCGCTATTCTTTTCTGATTAATTTCGTTGCGGGATCCAAGACAGTTAAATTGTTTCTCTGGGACTTCGTCGAGCTGAATTGTCTCGGCGCTTTTCTGGTGGTCGCCACTGTTGATTCTGGCGCACAGGAGTTGCAGTGGGCAGGGCATAGTGTGACGGGCTTGTCCTGATAAAAAAGTAGTTCAGATTCGAGCATTACATCATTGAAAACGGAGCACACAGTGTGCATCATCATCATCATCATTTCAGCCGAAAGACGTCCACTGCTGGACATTGGCCTCCCCCAAGTGTCGCCACATTGAGCGGTCCCGTGCGACTCGCATCCAGCGGATCCCTGCAACCTTCACCAGGTCATCGGTCCACCTAGTGGGAGGCCTTCCAACACAACGTCTTCCGGTTCGCGGTCGCCACTCCAGAACTTTTCGGCCCCATCGGCCGTCCGTTCTGCGAGCAATGTGCCCTGCCCGCTGCCACTTCAGTTTGGCTATTCTTCGGGCTACGTCGGTTACCTTGGTTCTCTTGCGGATGTCCTCATTTGTGATTTGATCACGCAAGGAAACTCCGAGCATAGCCCTCTCCATTGCCCTTTGGGTGACTTTAAGCCTTCTGATGAGGCCCATTGTGAGCGACCACGTTTCGGTCCCGTATGTAATGACTGGCAACACACACTGGTCATAGACTTTTGTCTTGAAACACTGCGGTAAGTTGGACAGTGTTCAATTTGTAACAATCGCTAGTGTTTCTTCTTTATCGTGTGGTTAGTGCCTAACCTGGTGTCAGAGTTTTTATGCCGCCCATGAGCCTCTGACTTGGCTTTACATGCCGTCGAGAATACCTTTCAGGCATGCTGGTTTCCTCACGATATTTTCCTTCACCGAAGCAAGTGATAATTATACAATACGCACATGAATCCGAAAAATCAGGGTTCGAACTTGAGACCTATGACTTGGCAGTCCGACGGTCACACCACTAGGCTTTCACTAATGTTTCTGTACAAAATCGAATCTAGGATTGTTACATTACAGGCGAATACTTTGTGGGGTAGCGCACAGTAACACTTAACTAATTATATCCGATCAGTTTTGCTTGTGCCGGTTATAGTACTAGCTGCGGACATCGGGCTCTGAAGATACTTTAGTACATTATCTCTCAGAGTCCGATGTCCGGAGCTGCGAGCAAAGTTTGTCCGTACCGGTTACGGAGTGAGCACACTTGGACAAGCAAACGGCTTGAGCCTTTTAAAAAGATATGATCATGCAACAAAAGTTAATACAGCAGTCGTGTGGAGTTGTCAGAAGCGTAACGAGACGTATGACGTATTTTTAACGAACGACAGACTGTTTCTGATCAGCTCACGTCGAAACAACATCGATAATATAAGTGTAGTTATTTTCTGATTTTTCACTTTGACCTCATAATTATTGCACATTTGATTCTTTCGATCATTCATTATTGAAACTGACGACGTTGGAACCATAGTGATCTAGGGCACAACAGTATGCAGATGCACCTCAGTACTTAGATCAGTGTGACATGGTCTTCACTTTAGAGACCGTACCAATTCTATAGTGACATGTTGTGATCCCTCAAGGAAGAAAGCCCTGAAGAGCACTTAGATAAGTGTGGCATGGAAGAATTATGATTATTCTATGCCATTGTGTCATAACCTCAGTATTGGTAAAAATGACACTTAGATCACACTGGTTCCAACATCGTCAACTATATTCTCAAATATTTTTGTATCCATTAAAACTAGACGTTAGCCAAAATTAAAAGACTTAATTAATAGATACTTATTCAAAGTCATTGAGATGCTAATTATAAAAAAAAAAAAACCGGCCAAGTGCGAGTCGCAGTCGCGCATGAAGGGTTCCGCACCATCATAGTAGGGGAGCCCCCTTTAATATTAAATTTATTTGCTTTTATAGCGGTAACAAAAATACACATTCTCTGAAAATTTTAACTGGCTAGCGAAATACGTAACTTAAACGATACGTATTATTAAATAGTTATTTTATTACAACTAGATTCTATTTTTAAGACAATAACATAGTTTTATAAAGCAGCTTTATAATTTTCTGTAACCTTGCAGCTAATTTGTTAATAACATAACATTACATAACATAACCAGCCTATAATGTCCCCACTGCTGGGACACACGGCCTCCTCTCTATGAGAGGGAATAGGCTATAGTCCACCACGCGGGCCCAGTGCGGGTTGGTAGATGACACATGTCTTCGAATTCTTGGTTCTGAGACATGCCGGTTTCCTCACGATGTTTTCTATTAATTTGTTATTATTAATTATTAAATAATATACATAACATCACGCCTGTAATCCCCGAAGGGTTAGGCAGAGATACGTAGTATTATGTTATCTGTGGCAGACGTATATCTAATAGTAAACCCACATTTCGCCAGTTATGTTTAAGTCCCATGTAATAGGGGCCGAGTCCATTGCCGTCAACTGGGCACAAATCCAAACGCAATGGCTGCTATTGAAAAATCCTTGTTGGTAAAACTCAATGACACCCGACCCGGAAATCGTACCCGGGACCTTATGCTCTCAATTAAATAATATAAAAAAAATACCTAGATGCACAGTTCCTTGCAGATGTCATATCAGAAAGTGTCTTCAATAAATCGAACTAAAAAATAAAACTAGAGAATCACAAGTTCAAGACTGGTAAACACAAATTCGAAGTTACACCGGCCACATAGAGTTGTTTTTTAAATGTAGCTGTGTCAAGTATTGACAGCCATTGTTTTTCAGGAATGAGTCACACCGACACATCAAAATATTACTAAAATGTAGCTAGGAAAAAAATTCATAATTTTTTCTCGAATTGCACATGCTGATAACAAAAATTAAAATCGAAAAGAATCGTGACATAACATGCGTTGCTCGTGTTTAACCTTTTGACCGTCGTAGTCACATATACGTGACAAGCAAGCGCGTGCCCTGTACGCCAACGACACAAATGTGTGACAAAATGGTAGGTATACTTGTGGCAGACACGCGCGTGCGTTTATGTTAAGGCGTTAAAGGTTATAAAACAACTTTGTGTGGTCGTTATAAGTTCGAATTTGCAAGCAGTGAAAAGTGCGCACAATTAGAAATAGTGCGCACTTTTTCTGAGGACATTTTTGAGACGCAGAGTGTGTGTCATGGTATTTTTTTTTATATATATCAATGATAGGGGCATAAATATCACACAATTATTAAAACTTTATCAGTTATTCTATATTAATATGGAATTTAAAGATATTTTGTTGCATTTATTAATTAATTTTGCTTCTAATGTGATTAAGAGCGAATTGAAGGCTTGTAATATTTATAATGGACAATTTCATGGATTACTAAGCGTTTTTCGCGGTCCTGTCTTATGAATAGAGAATATCTGATGCCGTGGACAACATACTAACTTGTTAATGTAGTGGTCATCACCTGCCTAGCCTTTTCCCAACTATGTCGAGGTCGGCTTCCAGTCTATACGGATGCAGCTGAATACCAGTATTTTACATGAAGCGACTGCCTATCTGATCTCCACAACCCAGTTAGTACTGGGTAATACAATACCGCTTGGTAAGACTGGTTGTCAGACTTTTTGGGCCACTGACTACCTAACGACTGTCAAAGATCTACAAATGACAGCCGGGACCAACGGCTTAGCGTGCTTTCCGAGGCACGGAGGAAACTCGGTATGTAATGGGTGCTCACCCATCCACAGACCAACCTAGGCAAGCGCGGCTTAACCTAAAGATCGACCCGACCGGCTGTTATTATTTAGCCACGACCTCCTCTGTTGTGTATTGTAGTGGTAGCTTGCTTAAATACTTGCGGATATGTTGGTTAAATTATCTGGTGGGCCGATAGTGCATTGGTGTCGCAACTGGGAGCTACCATCAGCTGTTATAGGAGTGTTATTTATATCTTACTTGAGTTTTATGCCTCGGAAAGCACGTTAAGCCGTTGGTCCCGACTCCCGGCTGTCATTTGTAGATCTCTGACAGTCGTTACAGGTAGTCAGTGGCCCAAAATCGTGACAACCAGTCTTACCAAGGGGTACCATATTACCCAGTACTAACTGGGTTGTGGAGGTCCATGCCCGCTCCATGTAAAATACTGGTATTTACCCCAATAAAGTTGAGATCAGGCTAGGCAGATGATGACTTGAGTGTGGAAAAGAGATGAAAATATACGTCCTGCATATCACCATCCCTTTCTCACTGTAATACTAGTGGTAGTGATTATCAGTCCCCGCAAAGTAGTATTTTTTTTTTTTATATTTATGTGTCAGTTTGGATGGACTGTGTAAAGGATGGTATGGCAAGAAAGGAGGTGTCTGATGAGATGACGAGTAATAGAGAAGTATGGAAGAAGAAGACATGCTGCGCCGAACACGAATGAATTTGGATAAGGGCAGGAGAATGACGAGATGAGGATGTTAGTATTAGTTTGATTTCAAAAAGGTAATATACAACATTAGTTTTAGTATATGCGAAACCTGATACACGTGTCGAGTATTTTTATATAAAGAATCTATGTACAAAATTTAAAAACTGTATCATGTAAAATCACAAAGTTATAAGCTTATTCTGTAATCTGGTTGTCCGCACAAAAGCCTGGTCACCACGCAACGCGCCCGCGCCGGGCCTCCAGCGTCGTCTTGAGCTCATTGATAAACATAATTTGGCAGTAGGTACCTAAATTATTGCGATAGGTACTTAGTGTCGCTCGTTGCCAACTTGTAACTTTTTTTTAAATATTTTTGGGACAAAATATAACATGGTTTAAAAATTATTGGAATCGATTCAGTTACTTATTCTGAACAAACTATATTCAGGTTTCGCATATACTAAAAATAATGTATAATTCGATATATTTTTGTTACAAGTCGCTAAAGTTGAACACTTAACGCTTAGTAATCCATAAATTGTATTTTAGCTAATAGTTCTCGTAATTTATTGTTGTCTTGACAATTTAATGTATACCTAATATTTTGTACGTCCAATGAATTTTTCTTAAATAAATGAGTATGTTATTTTTATATCTGTGTTTCACTTACCATACCATATAAATCTAGCTACTTTTAAAGCTGAAACTGGGCCTATCATACGCCGTGACGCCACTTCCTCCCCACCAAACACCTCCAGCGGTGCTACTGGCGACGCGTCAGGGTCAATTCACACAAAGAGAAGAATTGCGCTTCGGGACAATGCGTCATTTGAGAGAGGACACACGTATCACCGTGAGCATTCGCGACCAGGTAGTATGAGCAAGTCAGAACTTGCTTGCGGGGTCTCGGGTTTCCTCGAGGATTCCCGAGGTTGCGCGAGGTGACGCGCGACCTTGTCGCAAGTATCCGCGAAACATTGCATTAAATCTTAATTTCTTTTTTCTGAAATCTTGAGCCATGACCTGCTTATATTTTCTTCAGAATTCTAAGTTAGTATTGCGTTTAATGTTTTCGCATAGTTGTGTTATAGCTGAATCAGAAAAATACCTGTTCCAATTCCGCATAGTACGATAATAGGGTAGTTGACACCATTAAACAATAATTCCAAGACACAACTTCTCTAAAAAATACTTCATTTTAGACCTGAAAACCCGATTAATTTTCAATTAATTGCAAAATTAGATTTTTAGTTGCTTTGAAATCAATAAATAGTTGAGTCTTTGAGTTGATTAAATAGTGACGTCATAGCGTGCTATTTCCATTCAAAATATAAGGGGAATCACGTTTTGACAGCTCTTAAAAAGTTTGTCAATTGATTGGTTTGTCAACTACCCTACTCTCCTCGTCCACTGCCAGACACTTTGTGTGGTGGCAGCCCGCCGCCAGACCCCATTAAAGTATGATCAATTGTAAATTTTATTATAAAAGAGGGCTTAAAATCGAACTCATATAAATGGCAAGATCATTTTATTAACATAACAAACTGTACAATACATAAATCTATATATAAACAAAACATCGTCAATATGGTTCGCTTAGCGACCTACTTCTAAATGCTTTGAAACCTTGTTTTAAAACTACGTTTAAGTTCAATTAGTTTTTTACAAAACTACCCTCAAATATTAAGAGTGAATTTCGCTATGGTTAGTCGACATCAGAATTGTATTACCTTTTTAACACTTAGTAAATTGAAACTTCTCTAAAGGATCAGTAAAACTGATTCAACATATTGCGGACTGGTTGTGCACACCGGACACTGACAGATCCCGCCCGCAATTTGTCCGTATCGGTTTGACGGAACCATTAACAAAAATAAATCTTGACTTTGTATGACGTGCAACAGTCAACCTTAACGAGTGGTAAAGCAATAACGAGGCCAACTATACATATCTTGATTACATTTTGATATTCTATCATTGTTCACGATGGAACTTTTTCAAGTTTTAAGTCTAATCTTTACTTCTAGAAATAGACAAATAATAAAAACGATACTTTAAAAAGCATTAACAAAAGAATTAAAATAAATTTTGGTTTGTAAGATTGCATATTTGCGTTCTATTATTATTATATATATCTGATATATGGGTCAAGTTAAAGTAACTAGCGAAACTTTGACAAACTGTTATTCTAACAATTCATACTTGAAGTAAGATTTACAAGATATCGACCGCCAAAACAAAAACCATATCTTCTTAACACGCTTTTATTAAATTCATCTGTAAAATCTTAGAAATTAAATGTGACCCAGTTCCCGATTGAGCTGAAATTTTGCATACATGCTTAGTTTGGATGACAATGCAATATGGCGGACTAGTTATTTTTTATATGTATGTATGTGCATTTCCATGATATGGGTATAAAATGAAAGGGTTTTCTAAGAAAAATACGAGAAAGCTTGCTGTTTGGTAATTTTGAACTAAAATATTTATTTATTTTTGTTTCATCGTGTTTCAAGTTTCGCTAGCTATTTTAATTTAACCTTGTATACAGAATGCACCATTTTAGTTAAATATTATGAGTGGTTTCACCCTCTAAGAGCCGTCGTTACCTATTAATGCTTCGCACGATCGCACGGCTGTTGTAATACAACAGAGTGCTTCAAAACACTTCAGGGATGCGTTATTTTGGATTATCAACCGTCGGCTCAACGCTGAGAGCTGAAAATCCAAAGCGCGGTGAAAACGTTGCTTTAAAAATGCGTCCGTACATCAATATAAGGTCTATCTTTTCATACACGAAATATTTTAAGAGTAACTTCTATAAGTCGTAAAGTCGCCGTAGCAACGAAAAAAAAAATTTCGGTGTTTTTTTTTTTACGAAATTATTATAATTCAAAAATTTTTTGAGACTTTTTGCATAAAACCTTTTGTCTCATATTCTAACAATGACACTAGGTAAATACGACGTCCTAAACTAGCGTAATGGATGTTCAAAAATAAGGAGCTAGTATTTATTTTGTGGGTCAAGTAATTATTTAAATTATTTATTTTTTATAAAAATATATTCAGATAAAAAAAAATAATCCC
This sequence comes from Noctua fimbriata, assembly GCA_905163415.1. Classification (NCBI taxonomy): domain Eukaryota; kingdom Metazoa; phylum Arthropoda; class Insecta; order Lepidoptera; family Noctuidae; genus Noctua; species Noctua fimbriata. Next base: position 9,572,961 of record LR990950.1, read on the forward strand.
TTGAAATGGCTTCATTATAGCCGTTAGATGATTCCCTGAAAATATTTCGTGTATGAATAGTTAGACCTTATATGGGCTTATTTATACGCCGGTGCTTATTTTTACGGCGGCACTATAACTAACATTTTTCGATGGCGGTACTCCAACATTAACTAGTTAATTTATATACAAATTATACATATGTTATAATTCTGCAGTTCACCAACTAAACTTAGTCTCCCATAGACAAAACGATTCCGTATGGGAAAAATTATACAGGGTGACAGGAAAACTCGACATATTCTTTGAATGGGATTATCAATCAATCAATCATTTTATTGTCAGGCAATTGAGGCCCATAGTTAAAAATACACAAAATAATTTTATAAAGTTTGTTTGTTTGTTTGTTTTTTTAAAAACGTTGCCCCACATAAGGAATTTCTCTTGTATCGTGGGTGCGTTTACAAACATTGAAACTCACATACACAAACAGCCAGACCCGGAACAACTACCTGTAGATCATACAAATATTTGTTCCGTGCGGGGATCGAACCCGCGACACGCAGCGCAGCAGCCAATCGCTCAGCCGTTGCGCCAACCATGCCGTCAAGTAAAGTAATAAACTAATACATGTAAAAACCGACACACACGACTCGATACACTCTCTCTCTCTTTCTATTATACTCGAGGTCTTTAGCAAGAAATTAGGTCCAGTTAATTAGCTCTCTTTTCTTCGATTTTTAGCAATTTAAAACCTTCAGTGCCGGGTAAACCACCAAGTGGGTTAACTGGTGAGCTCACTCATGTCGCACTTGCGATACCGGGAACCCACCTGCACGCGTAGCTTGACCACCGTAAAAAGGAGTTTTGTCGACGGAAGAATCGACAAAATGACAGTTCATCAAAAGAAATCTGTAATTTTCTCTATTCTTCCATCGACAAAACCCGTTTTTACGGTGGTCATGCTACGCGTGCTGGAGGGTCCACTACTCACTTGCAATATCCATAGTGGGATGGCACATTTGCTCTATGAAATGGGGGTTGACACGAATGTGTGGATACTGTTCTGAAAGCTAAAAAAGGAGTGATCATTTAAAAAAAAAACCCATCACTCATTTTTCAGCTTTCAAAAACGCATCAATTTAGTGAAGTAGTTTTTTCATACTAAATCATATTTATTTCTGTAAATTGGTTTACAAAACTCTTTTACATGTCAGAACATGTTGTTTTAAAACTAGATGGGGCCGGTGTTTCGTACCTGACTACTCTGAGAAGAAACATCCAAACCATAAACGAATCCATTACTTAATTGTATTGGGAAAAAACTCTAAAAAATCGAAGAACCGATACAGCTCGGTAACCATCCAGTTTTGACCCCTAGTTAACGAGACTTAATTTATTGCTAATGACCTCTAGTACAACCCCTTTCAAAAATAGGTCGAGTTTCTCTGTCACCCTGTATATGAAAAAAAAAACATGACTGAGATTTGAGTATCAAACCGTGGCCTTTTGCTCAGCATTTGTACTCGCAACCACTATTACAAGAATAATTTAAAGAAAACATTCAAGTTTGTCTCGTCCAGCTCCTCGCATTGTCTGTTAGTGTAAAATAGTAATAATTTAATTTCAGTTTAGTTGCGTGAACAACAAAATTAGCATTTAAATTCTCCATACTAAGTCTAGTCACAGCACACATTTAATTAAATAAGTGTCTTTTATTAACCAATTTTGGCTAAAACACAAAAAAAAAAACACCCTTTCTTCAATACATTTTTAGTACCCGGTCGTTAGTAAGTCATATCAAAAGCTTACGCTACACCACTTTTGGTAACAATTCCCAACAAAATGGGACTTCAGTAAGGTTGCAACTATCTACAACATTATTTTTAGCATATGCGAAACCTGAATATAGTTTGTTCAGAATAAGTAACTGAATCGATTCCAATAATTTTTAAACCATGTTATATTTTTTCCTTAAAATATTTAAAAAAGTTAAAAGTTGAATACCGAGCGACTTTGAGTACCTATCGCAATAATTTAGGTACCTACTGCCAAATTATTATTATCAAAGAGCACAAGACGACGCTGGAGGCGCGCGCTGCGTGGTGACCGCGTTTTTGTGCGGACAACTAGGTAACAGAACAAGCTTATAACTTTGTGATTTTTCATGATACAGTTTTGAAATTTTGTACATAGATTCTTTACATAAAAATACTAGACACGTGTATCAGGTTTCGCATATACTAAAACTAATGTTGTATATAAATTGCATTATATACAACATTAGTATATAAATTGCATCACTCCTGTAATCCCCGAAGGGTTAGGCAGCTGTGTACCTTATAGTACACCCACATTTCGCCAGTTATTTTTAAGTCCCATGTAATAGGGGGTGAGCTTATTGCCATCAACTGGGCACAAATAAATCTGGGCACTAAGAAATTCCAGATGGAAAAACCCAATAACACTTTGGCCGATCTGGGAATCGAACCCAGGACCTCATGCTCAGCAGTCGCGCTTGCGACCACTAGATCAACGAGACAGACATATATACCACCTTCTCGTTTTATTACGCGCAAGTGATCTTCAACCGTACTAAGGCAATTACTACGTCGAATATTTTAGGTATTCGAAAGCTAACTAATATACATGCTATTATAGTGGCTAGAGACTGGTAACAGTAACTCATGAGGCAATTATAATCAATGGCAATTGGTACTAAAAGTACCACTTTGAGATTGTCTTTAATAATAAATATGCAAAGCATTGGCTTGACAAATATTAAACAAGCTTGAGCGTTGGTTAATAACACAGATATATATATACCTAGATAACGCTAGTATCACGATCCGTATGAAAACCAAGCGTGCCATTTTTGACTACCTATTATGACGTCATAAGCACTATTTAGTAACTATACAAAATGGACTACGTTTTTGTTGTGTTGATGTTTTAAACAAACTGCTGCAGCGACAGTAGCCACGTTAAGCATACAATGCTTAAGCCGGGCTCGCGAAGTAGGTGCTCTTGCGTTATCTAGGTATATCTATATCTATGGTTAAACTCTTCTTGCTAAAAGTACCGGCTTGAGTTAAAAAAATCATTTAAAAATTTTGTACAATCTCTGACTTCCATTAAAGCTCTTTTTCGATACAGAAGTGCCACTATTGCTTCTTTATATTACTCTAAACATATTTGAGTTCTAATTTTTTTTGTACTTGTTGGTACAGGCAAAAATATATACCATTACTACATCAATCGAAGTTCAACGTTTTAGTGTCCAAAAGCATTTCATATCTGAAATGAAGCGTTGTGCACATTTCAGCATACAAACTTTTGTGAATTGTTTTACATTACTAAGACTTGTTTATACTCGCTTTTGAGATTATATTTACTAAGAGTACATATATGTCACCGACTGTACTAAAAGTTGCCAAGCCACAATTTGACTAAAAGATAAAACTCAACATTGATTTATGGTGATATTTCTTCCTCAGAATTATCTACATTATTTCCAGCAAAAACTCACATGGTACTAAAAGTACCACCTTGAGTCACATCTTAAATTAACCAAAAAATCTTTTCAACATATCTTTCTGAACAATTCCACATGATTTCAGTGCAAAAACTCACTTGGTACTAAAAGTACCACTCAACCCTCTTAGCTGAATAAACATCCTTTAGTCGTATCCTCAAGATTGACGTGATCAGCTACATTATCCAAGTACTGCTTGTACCCGCCTGCGAGTATACCCATTAGTATGATAGCACCTACTTGAGAATTTGACTTGAATTTTGATGCGCAGTCTTCGGGATTCTCTGTGTCTAAGGTGTATATCTGTAATAGAAATGAAAGGGTAGTTTTAAAAAAACATTATTTAAAGGTCGCCTGAAATATATTTAAATATATATACAACATTATTTTTAGTATATGCGAAACCTGAATATAGTTTGTTCAGAATACTGACTCGATTCCAATAATTTTTAAACCATGTTATATTTTTTCCCAAAAATATTAAAAAAAGTTAAAAGTTGGACACCGAGCGACTTTGAGTACCTATCGCAATAATTTAGGTACCTACTGCCAAATTATTATTATCAATGAGCTCAAGACGACGCTGGAGGCGCGCGCTGCGTGGTGACCGCGTTTTTGTGCGGACAACTAGGTAACAGAACTATCTTATAACTTTGTGATTTTTCATGATACAGTTTTGAAATTTTGTACATAGATTCTTTACATAAAAATACTAGACACGTGTATCAGGTTTCGCATATACTAAAACTAATGTTGTATATAAATTGCTTGTTTATGTTAATTTTATCCGCCATTTTGTACGCCAAATATTGGCAAAACATAGTGTACATATTTTAGACAATATAGTATCTGTAACCATACCTATGTTTAACAAAATAAATGATTGATTGATATAACTGACTTCTGATTCAGGCGCCCTAGAAAAATATTTTTGGGAGCGTATTTTTAACAGCATAAATGGAATTTGAAAGAGACGGTTAAGTAACTTTATACAGGGTGTAACACAAAGGGTATAGTCATATGAAAGGATATGCTGCAGACCATCAAACTGAACAACTTTCTCCTTGGTTCCAATATCGTAAATGCGAAAAAACTATCAGCTGTCTCATACATGTGAGTCGAGTAGGTATTGAAATTTTTTCTTTTTTCAGATGATGATGCTGGGTATAGGGCTCTCTTTTCTTGTGCCAATCTCCACGTTCCCCTGCCAGCCTCATCCAGGTTTTTCCCCCGATGGCTACTATGTCGTCTGCCCATAACGCCGCCGGAAGACCCCTTTTTCCCAGTTCTTGGTCGCCATTCGATGACAGCTATAGTCCACCTTGCTAGGTGTCTTGCCCAACTCTATTTGAGTTCCGTAACGCGATTTCGAATATCGAAAACCTTTGTGCGTCTTTGGATTTCAACGTTAGGAACTCGATCTATCAGCTCTACGCCGTGCATGGACCGCGATAGAGCTAGACACAAAATATCACCTAGAAACATCAGCGCTAATCATATAAGCTCATATCCTCACCTGTTGAGCAGCATGCGCAGTATAAGCTACTACGGCCAGCTGGTACGGCAGCGCCAGCCCGGCGGCGTGCCCCGCGAGCGCCAGCGACGCCGAGCTCACCGCCAGACACGCGCTCAGTGCGGGGCGAGTGTGTGCGCCGAATGTTAGTGCGGTAGACTTTATGCCTACTTTCATGTCATCTTCTTTGTCCTGTGGGGGTGAAATGGAAGGATTAGCTGAGCATGAAAAATATAGAAATTGGCATCTCATAAAACCAAAAAATCGTAGACATATCAAAATCATTTATTTGCGTAAATAAGGTACAGAAGGTGGGTAAAATGTACAGACTTCTCCTTTTATTCTGTCTTTCATTTCAACATACAAATCTAAAACTGCCCATAACCCATCCTTCTCATAGAGAGGGTCTTTAATCACGTGAACTGAGGGGGGAAGGGATCAGAATCCTAAAAAAATATTTTTTTTATTGAACAAGATTCTAAAACTCTTTTTTAATAATAAAAAAATACACTTGATGCTGGGAGGGAGGAGGAGGGGTGGCTTAAAACCTCACGATGTGTCTCCAAGGGGGGGAAGGGTATAAAAGTGCCATAAAAACCTAACGTGACTGAAGGACGGCTCTAGGTTGATTATATATTATTATTTTTTTTCTGTATGGGCTTACTCTTGACCTCAATCTAGTTCTGAGGACAGAGATGAGGTCGACGATGGTACGAGCTAACCCAAAAGAAGCCTATTATATTATGCATTTTTCAATGCTGAGTAGTAATATAGACGTATCTTTTGCAATACTGAGTTTGCCAAGAAGTAATTCACCAAGCGGGTCCAATGCAGGTTGGTAGGTGTCTCATGACATTGATTTCTTTGGTGGACTGGTTTCCACGATGTTTTCCTTCACAGCAGTAGCTACTGCTGCTCGAAGCCTAACAGAGTGCCCAGTAATAATCCATGACCATAGACTCACCTGATGAGCGTAGATAGTGTCATAGACAACAGTCCAGGCCAGCGCCCCGATGTAGAGCGGCGCGCATATCGCCAAGTCTATGGTCCCTTGTATTGCGCTGAAGCCCAGTAAGGCTCCCCAGTTGAAAGTTGCGCCCAGAAATATTTGCGGGTAGTTCGTAAATCGCTTGGCTAGTGGGTAGGTTACTACTAGGACTGGAACAGAAAAATAAAATTTTAATGAGGACAATTCAGGATTTAAGGGACAGCCCTCCACAAACTGACAGGGTGCATTCAGCTCCTTTTTTTGAATCATATACCACCGGAATTTTCCTCCGATTTTTTTTTTTCAGTTACAATTCCTTTATTTCATTGTAAAATTACATTCCCCGTACGCAGGACTCCATTTATGTAAATAATACGGCTAAAATTAAAAATCGGACGTAAAGAATAGCAACATCCCATATCCTCCCGTTGGTGTCGTAAGAGGCGACTAAGGGACTTTCCAGAGAATGGGCAGCAGCGTTCTCTGTACTTTTTTAACAACCGTACTGCGATTGCCAACCCGCCTGCCAAGCGTGGCGATTATGGCAAAACCCCCCTTTGGGGGAGGTCTATGTCCAGCAGTGGACGTATTTAGGCTGAAATGACCATGATGAATAAAATTCGAATAATTCTCAAAACTGCTGAACTTAAGGTCCTGGTTCTGATCTCAGGGCCGGGCAAGATAAAGGATTTGTGTCCGGTTGATGGCGTTCTCTGTTAAAAAGGAGTGTGGTATAACATCACGCCTGTAATCACGATTAGCCAGTTACGTTTAAGTCTCCCGTAATAGAGGACCAGCATATTGCAATCATCATTCATCATCATCATCATTTCAGCCGAAAGACGTCCACTGCTGGACATAGACCTCCCCCAAAGGGGGGTTTTGCCATAATCGCCACGCTTGGCAGGCGGGTTGGCAATCGCAGTACGGTTGTTAAAAAAGTACAGAGAACGCTGCTGCCCATTCTCTGGAAAGTCCCTTAGTCGCCTCTTACGACACCAACGGGAGGATATGGGATGTTGCTATTCTTTACGTCCGACACCATACAGTACAAATAAATATTGCCATAAACCGGGCACAAATCCACACTCTGTGGCTGCTATTGAGAAATTCCGAATGGAAAAACCCAATAACACTTAGCCCGACCTGGTAATCGAATCCAGGACCTCATGCAGTAATCATACGACCATGTAAGCTACATTTATGATGTACTCACGCATACTACTAGCTCCTAGCACTATACTATAGCAGTTCAGCTGCAGTAGTACCGCAAGAGCGAGGCTCAACTGAGCGGCTAAAAACACCACCGCTTGCGTCTCAGATATTGCACCCGTCACCAGGGGACGGGACTTCGTGCGTTCTACCTGTAAAGAAAAAAATGTTGAACCAAGATCAAGTCATTTATTCAAATTAGGCTAAATATTGATTAATCAGCAGTTTTAGAACGTCAAAATTACATGAGACAGTCCTCTAAAACGCCCGCATTAGGCTATTTGAATAGATCGAAAAAAAAAATTTTTCCATCAGTTAGATCACCAAAAAATGTTGGACAAGTTTTTTTTTTTGTCAGATAATGAAACAATGACGACGATACAACGCATCAAAGTTCAAGAGAGGGGGCTTGTGACGTCACTGGACAGTAAAAAGTAACAGAAATTGTGACGTCACGCGAGATTTCAACGCGCTGTATCGTGGTCATTTTTCGTTTACATGACAGAAGAAAAAATACGTGTCCAATATTTTTTGATAATCTAACTGACGGACTAAATAGATTTTTTCTAGCAAATATCCTATTCGCCATTTTCTAGTGTTTTAACTTAACTGGGAAGAAGTGGCTGAACAAACTCCCCAGCAACACCGTATTAGATAGCCTGCTAAGCTCAAATAGCACGGGACGGGACATGTGAGTCGCATGCAAAACAATCGCTAGGTAAAAGTCCCCACGCAAGATGTCCCTGAGGATGGACGTCGTCGCAGAGGTCGGCCCAGAAAGAGGTGGCGAGACTGGCGATATGAACTAGATTAGTAGTCTAAGACTGATTTGGGGTGGCGCAAGAGAACAGTATCTAGGCAGACCTGAGAGAGGCCTATGGCCGGCAGTAGGACAGCTTAGGCTGAAAAACATTGAAGGGACTGAGATCAAAAGTAGAAAGGGAGTGACGAGGCGAGGCTACTGATAAGGTTTATAGAGATGGAAAGAAGCCGTGAGGAAAGTTTTGAGTATGAATGTGGATGGGTATAAATGTAGAGGAAGACCAAAGAAACGATGGATGGACTGTGTGAAGGATGATATGGCTAGAAAGGATGTGAGTGCTGAGATGACGAATAATAGAGAAGTATGGAAGAAGAAGAAATGCTGCGACGACCGAGAGAATGAAATGATGAGAGATGAAAAGTGGACGAACGAAGTCAAGTTAAATTAGCTTCTGAAACTCAACAGGCGTGTAGTTATAATCAAATGTTTTTTTTAAATTTGAAAGATGTTTCTGGTAGAAGATACTTCGTCATACCTTAGCGTCCACATCCCGGTCCCACAGATCGTTGATAGTACATCCGGCTCCTCTCATAAGACCAGCTCCTACTAAGAACAGGGCGGCTGTCTGCAGTGAGGATTGCAGTGGGACGGTGCCGGCTACTGAAGCAATGGCTATTGACCAGGCACAGGGCCAGTAGAGAAGGTATATTCCTGTGGAGAAATTGACTTAATGAAAAAATTACCTTCGCCTAAAGGATGATTTCCATAAAACGTCTCGCATCGCATCGGATCGGGGACGGATGCAGCCGATCGCGTCCGGCAGGATGTCGACGCATACGATCGGCTCCAATTATTTTAAATTGAATGTGGATTATTACTGTTTTGAATTTGTTATTCCATCTTTGACATGTTTTTCGATTGTAATGTTTTAATGGTACTTTTTTGTTTTACATTTTATTTTTACTAAATTTCTATACAATGTATGTTGTTCTGAAATAAATGACTTATGACTTATCTCGGCTAAGAAATTCCTGATGGAAAACTCAACACTGCAAAATTTCAAATTCTATTTTTTTTTCATACAACACAAACAGCTAAATGAAAACAGGAAGTATGAGGTCACACTATTTTCTAAGCAGATTGTATAAGAATAGTATCTTGAACTCAATTGTGTTATAGCTACCACGACAGATCACCTTGTGGGATAAGACCCTGTTGTGCTAGTTTCAAATATGTGTCCTTTTTGTTATATGTAGTGAATTTTAAATTGTGAAATAATGTTTTACCTCGTTGGTTTGGGTACGTATGACAATACCGAAATTTAAAAGATACCTATGGAAGTGTGCATCTGGATTGAGGGTCCATTTTAAAATCCTTGAGAAACGAAATAAGACTTATAGGGGAAAATAAAAAATGGGCCCTCAATCCAGATGCACACATGGAAGAAATCCCGAAAAATCAAACGCCGAATGATTGTTTGGTCGAAAGTTTTAAATTCCGAAAGTTCATTTGCCCGAAAGCTTAAAATCCCGAAGATCCATATCCCGAAGTTCAAAATCCCGACATTACATCCCAAAGCCTAAAATCTCTAAGACAATGACAAAAAATGAGCTTAACATAATAGATATGAATGATACCAATAATATATAATTAAAACAAAAGTTTAAATGATAATCATACGTATAATTAGGAAAAAAAAGAAGCACGTTATTACAAAAAATATACCCAATTTTGTCGTAGCGCTCGCTGGCCGCAGCCGCGACACCGCTCGCTTCGCTCGCTCGGCTCGCGCGTCTTGGTCACAGTTCTAACCTAACCTATTTGGTCGGAGTAAACTGAAACTTTGTTATAGTGCCATCTATGAGTAATCGCGGAAACTACGTCGCCGCTCTTTGGGATGTCATCCATCGGTATTACGTCCATTCGGGGTTTCATCCTTTCGGGCATTTGGACATCGGTATTTAATGTTTCGATATAACGGCTATCGGCATTTAAAACTTGCGGTATTTTTAATTTCGTTGTTTTGGACGTCAGTATTTCAGTCATAGTTATTATGAAATTTCGGGATTTTAATACGTACCCGTTGGTTTAGTGGTCATGAGACTACTTAGCAAGAAGACCTGTGTTCAAATCCCAGGGCGGGCAAATTCTTATTGAGTTTTTCCATCACAAATTTCTCAGTGGCAGCCACGGAATCTAGATTTGTGCCCGGTTGATGGCAATAACCTCGCCCCCTAGGACTTGAAACATAACTGGCGAAATGTGGGTGTACTATAAGTACACCTCTGAGCAACGCTTCGATTATAGGCGTGATTTTATGTACTATATTTCAAAATGTGCAATCTTAATATGTAAAAACACTATGTTTGTGCACGCTAATCTCTGAAACCACCCAACCTATTCCAATGTTTCTTTATCGTGTGGTTAGTGCCTAACATGCCCCCGTAGCATGACCACCGTAGACAAGGATTTCTTTGACGGAATAATCGACAAAATGACAGATAGTGCAAAGAAATCTGTCATTGTGTCGACACAATCTGTCATTTTGTCTATTCTTCCGTCAAAGAAATCCTTTTCTACAGTGGTGATGCTACGGGGGCTGGTGTTAAGAGCTTTTATGCCGCCCATGGGCCTCTGACTCTTAGCTTTACATGCCAGAAGAGAAATATCTGTCAGGCATTTTCCTCTCGCTGTTTTCCTTCACCAAAGCAAGTGATAATTATACAATACGCACATGAATCCGAAAAATCAGAGGTGCGTGTCTTTGGTTCGAACTTGACACCTATGACTTGACAGTCCGACGGTCACAACACTAGTAGCCACTGCTTGATATCTTTTTCAATGAGATTTAGGTAATGTGTATGGTTGGTGCCAGCTTGAAAGAGAGGATAGTTTTGGACCCGATAGGCGGCGCCGTACAAAGCAGGGGAGGGTCGCTAGTAGTTTTGTAGTAGTTCTTAAAAGAGTAACCATGGAGTTTCTTGCCGGTTCGTCTCCATAGGAAACGACCATCCCGAACCGTGCACCTTTTTGTCGACGTTTTATAAGTGCCCATCTAGGCCTATGTGAAATAAAATATTTTGATTTTGAGTAAATTATTATTTTTATTTTTTATAAAACAATAATATAATAATAAATAAGAAGTCTAATGGTCGCAAGCGCGACTCTTGAGCATGAGGTCCTGGGTTCGATTCCCAGGCCAGGCAAAGTGTCATTGCGTTTTTCCATTAGGAGTTGATGGCAATAGGATCGCCCTCTATTACATGGGACTTAACATAACTGGTGGAATGTGGGTGTACTACTGTAGCTGCCTCGGAGTCTGGATTGGTGCCCGATTGATGGCAATAGGCTCGCCCCCTATTACATGGGACTTAACATAACTGGTTGAATGTGGGTGTACTACTGTAGCTGCCTCGGAGTCTGGATTTGTGCCCGATTGATGGCAATAGGCTCGCCCCCTACTACATGGGACTTAACATAACTGGTGGAATGTGGGTGTACTACTGTAGCTGCCTCGGAGTCTGGATTTGTGCCCGATTGATGGCAATAGGTTCGCCCCCTATTACATGGGACTTAACATAACTGGCGGAATGTGGGTGTACTACTGTAGCTGCCTCGGAGTCTGGATTTGGGCCCAGTTGATGGCAATAGGCTCGCCCCCTATTACATTAGACTTCAACATAACTGGCGAAATGTGGGTGCACTATTAGGTACACTTCTGCCTAACAATTCAAGGATTACATGCATGATGTTATGATGTTTTAAGTCAAAAAACGTAAAATATTGTCAAAGTGTACATACCAATAGGTCTATCCCATCTCGCCAACTTCAAATAAGGATCAATCTTCTCTTTCCAAGACAAAGCTTTAGCTTCAATATCTTCTCGATCTGGCAACACCTCACCCCCCAACTTATCATAGACATTCTTCGGTGTTGTCGTTTCAATAACTACTTTTTGTCTATGCTGATCACTTTGAGTAGAATATATTCTAGAGATTTCATATCTATGGTTTTGTTGTTTCTTTAAATAAATCTGGCCGCATAGACAAGAGTATGCACTTGGAGGGTAGTTGTATATTTTTCGTTTTGCGTTCAGGGTAATCGTTTTTTGTAGTAGTGTAGATATTTGTGTTAGTTTGTACATTTTAATACTATTGTTTAACATTATTTTTTGGTGGGTTTTCACAGCTCTGGGTTCTGTAAATATAAAAAAAAGGTTTATCTTATTACTTTAAAAAAATGCGCCAAAATGGCTAAACTGATCTGGATGAAATTTGGAACAGAGATCTATTGCAGTCTGGCTACTGTTCTTTTTTTATTTCTCACACATAATATCCATGCAAACAAAGTGGGGGCAACATAGCTGTAAAGGCTATAAATTATTTTTGTCTAATTCAAAGGGTATTTAATCATACCCACAGCTACTAAGAATAATTCTATTAGACACAAGAGTGATTTATCAGCGTTTTGAAGAATCTCTTAACAACATAGGTTTTATTCAAGAATATTAAAAATAATTAAGTATGTTTCTACCTATCGCCGTCTGAAAAAAATTGTGTTTTTATATGTTAAAATTTTATTTACAACTAGCACTTCACCCGTGATTTCGTCCGATGAACAATAATGATAGCTTGGCAACATGCATGATATAAATATGTCGGATCCGGTCATTAGTACAGACAGAAAATGAATTGCAAGCGCACCACTGGTGACATCATGCAACCTGTTTACCAGTCTACCCACACCACAGCGTGCTTCTACAGAGCCCTGATGTTCAGCTCGAGGCGTGGGCGACAGTCAATGTCTGATCGAGACGGAGTTGAGACGTCTTGGAACTGTACCCGATTCATTGTGCCCGGTGTTATTGTGTTAAGTTGTAATTTCAAGTAATTAGTTAGTTTGCTAGAAACAGTGTATCGCACCCAGTGTGTTTTCATAACATGAAACCCATCATCTGCTCACATGATGTACGAACCTAACAGAATAAATCCTGACATATTCGAAAAATATAATTTACAGCCTATTTTTAGAATTGTATCATTAGTTTTATACATATTCCCTACATTCAAACTAACAAACAAATTTTACCTCTTTATAATATTAGTCTAGGTATTTTACTATTTTCTTTTTATAGTATTACATATCTTTACCACATATAGCAAGCCTTTTCCTTATTGGTAGACAGAAACTAAAAGACCCCACTGCCTTCTCTGTCTCAATTTTCTTTATAACATTTCCACAGCTTAAATAGATTTTGATTTAATTACCAGAACCATCCGTCCAGAAATACACCCAGAGACGTCAAGGATACTTATGGTAACTTTTCATCTTGGAATATACAAAACAGGAAAAATATGTATGCAGCTTCTTATTTTATATCGCTCACCTACGCTCAGGCCATTAAATATAAATATTACGTAATAATCAATTTTCCGCCTTTATCAAAGGCGGAAAATTGATTATTATTTATAATTGAGGCAAAAAATAATGTTAAAAACTGCATAACACGGCATTAATCCGACCCTAAGAATGAATATAACCTCTTTCTATGTCATTACATTAAAGAATAAACACATTACTCACCTCTGTCTCGTTAATAGTTGTCAGAAAACGACTAATTAGTCGTAATTTTATAACAATACACTTTTTATGATACGAAATTATTATAACCAAAACTTAACATCGTAATGTTTTTCAATGGGTAATGTCAAAATTCAAGGACATCAATTATGTTCGGTTACGATGCAGCGAATCAGAATTAAATGTAGTTTGTACTACGTTATATGGATGTTGTCATATTATTTGAATTAATATTTAAATAAATAATTAAGTGAAATCAAGAAATAAATTCAATGTGCCGCACATGACATTTCACATTGACAACCTGGACTTGACAGTTGACAATTGTTTCTTTTTTGAGCAATTCGTTTAGAAATTTCGGTTTTTTATTAATTACTACTTGATAATAATACGAAAATTCAACAGCAAGACAATTACTTATAATTCCCATGTTAGAGAGTTTTCGATGATAGTTTAAACCTCCACCACACGCAGAAGAAAAATATGTTCTAAAATAATCTAATTAAAGGTTTATATTATATACATTAATAAATTAAAATAACCTACATTAACTAACTAACTTAAAAATAAACTTAAAAAATGGCGTCAAAAAACTCCTCAACGTAGTCAACTGGTAATGTACCCAAAAGACTGGCGGTGTTGCCACGTTGTATGGCAACGCTAAGCCTTTGGCCAAGGTAAAAGCCAGCCCTTGGGTCACGGGAAGAGTCAACTAAACGTTTAGAAATGTCCTTGAAAAGGCTGTGAGCACTCGGACCCCATGGACCTAGAGTTTCAACCCCAAACGGCTCGAAAATATAGTTACCAATAAGGTTACTATATATCTAATTAAAAATGTTCAAACTTAAAATTGGTTGTATTAATTTTTCTTGATACCCAGGTACAACCGACCATAGAAATTCACAGAGAAGAAGTATCCAATGGGGAAGGCCTGCCGAAGGAGTGACCAAACCTAAGTCCCAATGGGACCAATGAGCTCCAACTATTTTGAAATATAAAAAAACATTAACAGTTTCTCAACCCATGACGATGCTTGGAACTAGCTATGCTAGCTTTTTTTTTGGTTTCCTTTCTTTCATAATTGCAGTAGATTAGCATGCAGTAGAGGGTTAACAGAAAAATATGTTTCCAAACGGAGCGTCTCACGTCAACGTCAGACCGTCAGAGCAAAAAAATAAAACATTTTCGTTTTCAATCCTTGGATTTGGATTGAGAAAATTAGGAAAACATTAATTATTTTCTTTTTATCAATTAAAATAACGTGTAGTCCAACTGAGACTCTTCCGCTAGTGTAATTTTTACTAAGGCATCCGTTTTTAATTCATAAAAGTGCATAAACACCGGTAAGGTCATGATTTAATTATGAGGGTGTGTTATTTTTGCTGAATAAGGTTTGAGCGGCATGAATGCATTGATTATGTAGTCTCCAGCTACATTCTAGAACCAAAAGAATAAGCATTCAACATCTCTGATAGTATGAATGGTTACGTACGAGTATTCAGCCGCTATTTGGGACAGGCCTAAATGCAGGCTAAGCTTCTTGGCAATAGGCTTGTCCTCTATTACGTGGGTGTTAGGACATAACACAACCAGTCAAATGAGGATTAACTGTTCTGCCTACCCCAGACTACACAAGTGCCAACCAGTGACAAAATAAAGTGGCAGAGTGTACCTTTCACACTTTGTCAGTTTTCTGTGAAGTGGTTATCAAAAGTGGCTAAGCTATATCACTATCAAATATGAAAAACCGGCCAAGTGCGAGTTGGACTTGCTCATGAAGTGTTACGTACCATCGTAGTAGGCGAGCCCGCTTTCATTTTTAATTTATTATTTTTTGTTTTAGCTTTCTTATGGGTTTTCCTGTGGGTTTTTGATTCTGTATGGTGTCCGGACGTAAAGAATAGCACCATCCCAGATCTTCCCGTGGGTGTCGTAAGAGGCGACTAAGGGACTTACCAGAGAATGGGCAGCAGCGTTCTCTGTGTTTTATAGCAACCATACTGCGATCGCCAACCCGCCTGCCAAGCGTGGCGATTATGGCAAAACCCCCCTTCTTGGGGGAGGCCTATGTCCAGCAGTGGACGTCTTTCGGCTGAAATGATGATGATGATGATGATGGGTTTTCCTGTAATATATAGGCAAAGAACTTTTTTTGGTATTTTTTTCACAATTTTTGGTCCTGTAGTTTCGGAGTAAAGGTTTTCGCATATTTTCTTATATAACTTCAAAAAAAATTATCTTTAAATTTTAAAAATCATTATTGAGATGCTCACAATAAGTCCTTTAATTAGGAAACTATATAATATGGTAACTGTAACTTTTTCGTTTTCTAATGTACCTCCCAAAAGTGGCCCTTCATTCATTAATTTATGTTACACCATGTACATATGTTTATGTTACTTTGGGTGATTGATTTACATATGTGTATCAAATTTCAACTCAATCGGTCCAGTAGTTTCGGAGCAAATTGGCTGTCACAGACGGACAGACCCACACGCAAGTGATCCTATAACGGTTTCATTTTTTTCCTTTTGGTGTACAGAACCCGAAAAATGATTAAAGTATTAACAGTAGATTTTAATTATCACATTTTGAAATTCTTCATTCACTGGGGATTATAAGGAAATAATGAAGTTTATTGTATTTTTTTGCATTTCTTTTTCAGGTCAATTGTGACATACTACTTTAAAAAGAGATAACTCCTTAGCTCTTAACAATGAAGGAGAAAACTAAGAAGAAAGGTGCGAAACCAAAAAAAAAGAATTCCGTTTATCCATGTCAATATTGTCATAAGGTAAAAATTTAGACATTTTTATGAGTTTTTAAACTGACATGCCCCCGTAGCATGACCACCGTAGACAAGGATTTCTTTGACGGAAGAATCAACAAAATGACAGATAGTGCAAAGAAATTGGTCATTGTGTCAACTCAATCTGTCATTTTGTCGATTCTTCTGTCAAAGAAATCCTTGTCTACGGTGGTCATGCTACGGGGGCTGGTCACTAACTGTGATACAGTTTTCACTAGTATGGAGGTCAGTGTGAATCAAGATCAAACAACCGCATAACACATACGTGATTATAATGGGTGTAAATAGACCCTTAACATAAACGAAAGGCACTTGTTCTCCCCGTCTTTGCGATCATTTTTTTGTTCTAGACCATACCTGGGAACCTTCTAGTTACGGAGATATTGAGGGTCAAAGTTCCAACTTTTTCATAAGTTTTATTTTAAATACATGTTTTGAATGTAAGATTTTTACTTTACACACCTCCACGACCCCCGTACTATTCAATCCATCCATCAGCATAATGCTTTGAGTGCTTTCCATCAAGTCCTGCCTTAAAATTGATTTTTCACCCCAAAAAAAAAAGTCGATTTACAGCAATAATTTTTGCATAAAGTTACTTAGTTTGATGTACAGAATGCTTGGTTGTCGGGTATGTCAAGGGTCTGTTTACACCCTGTATTTGTATATTACCAGACACAAGTTACAGGATTGTTGGGATTTGTATGTAAGGATGTTCTTTTAATGGTCAATAAACTTTTAAACATAGAGCCATCACCATGATCCTCTTCTTCTTAGCTTGTTGATGGCAATCTAAATTGTGTCAGCCCAGAACTGAGCTACTAGTTTAGCACTTTCAGTAGCGTCCATCAGTTCCTGTAGTGAACAAACAACAGGACACGCAGGACACAATATTAAGTGCCCCATCGGTTGAGGGAACAACACCACATTTACACTACAGGACAGAGTCATTAATGAATCTCCACCTGAGCAGGTTTTGCTTGCTGTGACCAATCTGGGTCCGGAGTCTATTTAAAGACTTCCAGGTCAGCCATGGCCAATCATGTCCAGGTGGGAGATTTTCAGCAGGTGGCACAAATAGATTAGGTAAGGATGCACAATCTCGCCACAGCTTTTGTCCTTCCATAGCCCCGCTCCCCAGTGAGTGGGGTGACACACTTCAGAAAGCTGTTTTGAATTTTCAGCCTTTGCGACACGAGGGTATTTAGATGTAAAGGGTGTCGTGTGTCTGAAATCATTTTGGCTGTTTCGCTAGAGCTTGCCAATGTTCTGCGAACTTCTGGTGGCGCCTGCTGCGATCCTCACATACTTCTTTCGCCGCGTCCACGTCTCGAGACTCTTTTGAGTAGTTTAGTCACATAATTTGGGGTGGGATGTCTATCGATGGAAGGAGCTCGTGGCTAAATAATAACAGCCGCTCGGGCCGATCTTTAGGTTAAGCCGTGCTTGCCTAGGTTGGTCTGTGGATGGGTGACCACCCATTACATACCGAGTTTCCTCCGTGCCTCGGAAAGCACGTTAAGCCGTTGGTCCCGGCTGTCATTTGTAGATCTTTGACAGTCGTTAGGTAGTCAGAGGCCCAAAAGGTCTGACAACCAGTCTTACCAAGGGGTATCGTATTACCCAGTACTAACTGGGTTGTGGAGGTCAGATAGGCAGTCGCTCCATGTTAAAATACTGGTATTCAGCTGCATCCGGTTCGACTGGAAGCCGACCCCAACATAGTTAGGAAAAAGCTAGGTAGACGATGATGATGATGATGTCTATCAAGCACTGTAAGTTTCCAAAGTAGCTTGCAGTCTCTCTGGACAGATGATTGACCTTCAGCAAAAACTGCAATATCATGAAGCAGAAGATGCACACATGGAACAGGCTCTTATAACGTCTAGTCTATCATTACCTTATTAACTAAGACATACTAAATATTAAGACATACTAAATATAAGAACTTCTAACAGCCTTACTCTGCGAAATGTTGGCAAAACATCAACATGTTTTGCCAACATTGGCGTACAAAATAATTTAACTCACAGATTTTCACTTTTACATCCACATTTGCATTTAAATGTATTATGTTACACATGTTTACAAATCAATATATCTTTATCTTTATCTTAACTTGTTCCAGACATTCGAGAACACCTCAAACTGGCATGCCCATATCAAACTCCACACAACAGAGAAACCGTACCACTGTGAGCTATGCGACTACAAGTGTAAGATAAAGAAGTACCTTTCAAGACATGTGAGGAAGACACACAACAAACCGACGGGGCATCCATGTCCAGTGTGTGGGAAATGCTTCCACTATGAGTGTGCGCTGCGGGCGCATATGAGAGTGCATACAGGTAGGTGTTGATGCCCTTTCATCATCAAGATTCAACATTCACTATTTGCATGAAATATAGTACAGACGCCAGTATATGAAGCTAACTGACACTGTCATCCCAATCAACCTTGAACTTAATGCTTTAGCGATGAAGTTGAAAATCTATTACAGAATTTTGACAGATTGTAGTAGCTTAGCTTGATGTGGGGTTTAACCGCTTAAGGGGCCATCCATAAATCACGTCACACAAATTTCATGATTTTTTGACCCCCCGTCTTTGTGAGACTCCCCTCTTCCTAGTGTGACATCACATATTTTGAAAATTTTATATGTTCATGAAGTTTAAAATATAAGACGCCCCATATATATTTTTTCAATATCTTCAATGTACAGACATCGGCCTGTTACAATTTTATTAGGGTAGTATTTAAAGCGAAAATAAATTCAAATTAAAGGTGTCAAAAATATTGAAAATGCCCTACTGAAATACTAAGTGAGCGACAAACAGTGGGCGAATACAAATGTTTCAAACAGCGACTTGAAAATACAAATTTGAGTTACTAGTTGTTCAATACGATCAGTGTGATAATTCAAGGACTCTGAAAAAACCTAAAACAAGGTTATTAATCACTAGATTGTAGATAAGGCGTAGTCGACGTAGCCCAGCGACGCGGGGTTCCTATTTCTGTTTAACCTAACACGAAGGGGATTTCGGGGTCTAGTGAGCGAACTAAGACCCCGCCATCCCCTTCGAACCTAACCTGTCCGAGTCGGGGTGCCACAAGTCTCTCAGCCTTCGCTCGCTCTTGCTTCCTATATTCTCCTTGCCGCAATGACGATAAATAGTTACTTACTTGGTACAATAGTCGCCCATTCAGTATATTGGTCGCCAATTAAATTATTATTCGCCCGATTAATAATTTCCCATTTTATATTATATGTATAAATATAATTTTTTTTTGCAGGTGAAAAGCCATACAAGTGCAAAGATTGTGACAAGGCGTTCAGCTCATCGTACTCTCTAAACGGACACAAGTTAATACATACTGGTAAGTCTAAACAAATCTATACAACATTAGTTTTAGTATATGCGAAACCTGAAACACGTGTCTAGTATTTTTATGTAAAGAATCTATGTACAAAATTTCAAAAATGTATCATGAAAAATCACAAAGTTATAAGCTTGTTCTGTTATGTGGTTGTCCGCATAAACGTGGTCACCACGCACCGCGCGCCTCCTGCGTCGTCTTGAGCTCATTGATAATAACAATTTGGCAGTAGGTACCTAAATGATTGCGATATGTACTTAATATCGCTCGGTGTCCAACTTGTAACTTTTTTTTAAATATTTTTGTCACAAAATATAACATGGTTTAAAAATTATTGGAATCGATTCAGCTACTTATTCTGAACAAACTATATTCGGGTTTCGCATATACTAAAAATAATGTTGTATAAGGTGTCACATAATAAACGGACGGTCTCTCGGACCTTGAAACTGAACAACTTTTGTTCGGTCGGCTCAAGCCTAGTCTGCGGCGCAGGCCCGAAGGCACCTAATAAGCCGGCTTCCCTTTGGGAGCAAGACACTATCTTATTGTCTAGGCGTCTACTGTACTGCGTCGGTATGTGTGGCTAGTCCCTATACTTAAAAGTAGGGAGTATAATAGATACTGGTATTCAGCTACATCCAGTCAGACTGAAGCCGACAATAACATCATCTGCCTAGCCTTTTCCCAACTATGTTAGGGTCGGCTTCCAGTCTAACCGGATGCAGCTGAATACCAGTATTTTACATGGAGCGACTGCCTATCTGACCTCCACAACCCAATTAGTACTGGGTAATACGATACCCCTTGGTAAGACTGGTTATTAGACTTTTTTGGGCCTCTGACTACCTGTAACGACTGTCAAAGATCTACAAATGACAGCCGGGACCAACGGTTTAACGTGCTTTCCGAGGCACGGAGAAAACTCGGTATGTAAAAGATGGTCACACATCCACAGACCAATCTAGGCAAGCACGGCTTAACCTAAAGGTCGATCCGAGCGGCTGTTATTATTTAGCCACGAGCTCAGTTGGTTGAAAAAGACAGGCAGATGATGACATGATATTAGGAAGTTGCAAAGTTGTATGTTAGTAAATCGTAATTCTCTGGAACTACTAAGTGACGAATACGTTTTATGCATGATAAATACCGTGGGAATCTCCACACGGGCCAAACCGTAGAATGCAGCTAGTCATCATTGGCGGCGGCGATCTCTCGCGCCCGGCCCTGGTTCAAGCCATGGTCCGGAGCGAGAGGGAATGGGAAGCCGTCACGTTCTTCTGCGAAGCAGTCATGCTAGTGAAGGAGGTGGCGGGACGTGAGAGGGAAAGAGCCTCACGTCCCAGCCGCCGCGGGAGACGCCCTGGGCGTCGGGGGTCACGTGGTGGCCCCCGGCCACCGTAGGCGCGGGCCTGTGGACGGCGAGTTATGGGCTAGCTCGCCGTCCGGCCGTCTTATGACGACAGGCTGTGTCGACGGCGCGTTCGTGTTCCACGCGCGCCTCAAAGAGATGTCGGCAACCACGTAGGGGTCCGCATGGGCCGATGCCTGCCAGGGCTGCGGGACTGTTCAAAAGAGATACCGCGGCCCTGGAACACAAAGGGCAAAGAAGGAACATGGATGGGTTTTAGTCAGTACAAGTCTGACACTCTTACTCTCCTTCTATTTGATGATTTCCCATCCTCAAAAAAAAAGAAAAAAAAAATGCTAGTCATCATCATCTTCCCTTGTCTCATGTTACTCGGGGTCGGCGCAACACGTTTTTTTCTTCCATTCTCCTCTGTCAACCGTCACGCTATCATTTACTCCTTTTTCTTTCATATCATTCCTCACACAATCCATCCATCGTTTCCTTGGTCTTCCTCTCCCTCTCCATCCATCAAAATTTATATTTTTTTATATGAGTTACTATTTTTAAATATGTATTTTTATTTCTAATTTTAATTTTTTGACTTTGCCAATTTAATTTGTAAATAATAATGAAAGTGTGTGTTGTGTTTTGTCTTATTTTATTTATTTTTATGATTATTTTTTATTTAATTTTTTTATTTAATGTACAGTCGCCATCAGATATATCGTAGCGGGCGAGGTGCTCAAATATTTCGGAGCAGTTTAAGTATTATGAGTAAGGTGAATAAAAACGTGTAATGAAACAGAAAATACTTTTTATTTATATTTTCCATAAATGTTCCGATCTTTATGATCATCCTGTTTTACCTCGTATATTATTATGACAAATGGCTTGTTCTAATGTTATTGACCATTTCTAGTGTAACGAATTTATTGAAAAGTAATGCTGTTCCGAAATATTTGAGTACCTCGCCCTCTACGATATATCTGATGGCGACTGTACCTAATGCTATTTATTATATGATCCAACTGTCGATTGACATAAATAAATTAAATTGCATATTCATCACTCGTAGAATGCAGCTAGTCAAAAATAAAATAAAAACAGACGGTAAAAGTGAAAAGAGTGTAGCTAGTGTAATATAATTCTTTCTAAATATTCCGTGATAGTCCGATTATGGACGCAGTCTTGTGGTATCACGCATTCGCCTTCGTTCTCCACATACCTGAAAGAAAAACTAAGAATAAGAATATAAACAACATTATTTTTAGTATATGCGAAACCTGAATATAGATTATTCAGAATAAGTAACTGAATCGATTCCAATAATTTTTAAACCATGTTATATTTTTTCCCAAAAATATTTAAAAAAGTTAAAATTGGATACCGAGCGACTTTGAGTACCTATCGCAATAATTTAGGTACCTACTGCCAAATTATTATTATCAATGAGCTCAAGATGACGCTGGAGGCGCGCGCTGCGTGGTGACCGCGTTTTTGTGCGGACAACTAGGTAACAGAACAAGCTTATAACTTTGTGATTTTTCATGATACAGTTTTGAATTTTTGTACATAGGTTCTTTACATAAAAATACTAGACACGTGTATCAGGTTTCGCATATACTAAAACTAATGTTGTATATTTTTTTTAAGTGTACATTTAGGCGCAGTTGTCTTATTTCTCATACAATGGTATAATAAGAACTTATAAGTAAACTATAACTAAAACATATTCAACAGTTGCACGTGATAATAGTTCAATTCAGACGTCAGCGACCTGCCCGATCTAAGTTTATTTAAACCTGTGTTTCAGGCCATTACTTTACCTAGCACAATTTAATAAGGACAGTAAAATTATAAAATTATTTATAATTATGGTCAATCAAATTGGTACAAAAGAAAAACACTAAAACTAGCTTAAATAAATATGTACAGTCGCCATCAGATATATCGTAGCGGGCGAGGTACTCAAATATTTCGGAGCAGTATTACTTTTCAATAAATTCTTTACACTAGATATGGTCAATAACATCAGAACAAGCCATCATTATGTTTTCCATAAATGTTCCGATCTTTATGATCATCCTGACTGCGTAGATACCTTTGACATTCTGTGCTTTCTGATATTTTACCTCGTTATGTGCTCCGTATTCATTGAAAAGTCGCTGCTCTTATATTTATGACAAATTGCTTGTTCTGATGTTATTGACCATTTCTAGTGTAACGAATTTATTGAAAAGTAATGCAGCTCCGAAATATTTGAGTACCTCGCCCGCTACGATATATCTGATAGCGACTGTACAAATAGATGCGAGGGGATAACATAATCAAACCATAACTTCTAGAAGTTTCTCTGTGTCTGTGTAATTAAGCATCGCTAAATAATCCGATATTACAAATACATTTCTGATGATACTCGCGCTTGCGTCGGTGTTCTCAAGTTCATATGACCCCAATCTATTTAAGTCGCGAGTTAATAGGCTTCTTTTGGGTTAGCTCGTTCCATCGTCGAACTGAATCGATTCCAATAATTTTTAAACCATGTTATATTTTTACCCAAACATAATTAAAAAAGTTAAAATTTGGACACTGAGCGACTTTGAGTACCTGTCGCAATAATTTAGGTACCTACTGCCAAATTATTATTATCAATGAGCTCAAGACGACGCTGGAGGCGCGCGCTGCGTGTTGACCGCGTCATTGAGCGGACAACTAGGTAACAGACCAAGCTTATAACTTTGTGATTTTTTATGATACAGTTTTGAAATTTTGTACATAGATTTGTTACATAAAAATACTAGACACGTGTTTCAGGTTTCGCATATACTAAAACTAATGTTGTAGAATAAAACTCTTAATTACGCACTGCATTGCGGTTAATCGCCTGCCCTATAAGGCTAAATAAGAAAATTATAACAACCGAACGGGTCGATATTTAAGGTAACGCAACAATTGGCGAGGCTGGCCCGTGGATCCGTTCGTGCCTCGGAAAGCACGTCATAATGTTGGTTGTTGGTCCAAACTGTCATTTGTAGATCTATCAGTCGTGCATCATTACACCTACAGCTGTCCACTGCTGGACGTAGGCTTCTTCAATCTTCTTCGATTCTCGGGAACTCTCATCCAGTTGCTACCAGCCACCCGTCGGGTGCCTAGCCTGAGGGCGTCCCACCTCCCGAGGTCTCCACTCAAGAACGCGCCTACCCCAACGGTCATTGGTTCTACGGCTAATATGGCCGGCCCGTTGCCATTGCCTAATAAATCATATTGAAACCTACCCGGTTTTACAATAACAACCAGGAATGTGCATAGTCAGACAGTTCCTAGACTGAAGCTCTATTATGTGGGTTTCATTGTTATGCGCCTGCTCCTTGTGGTATTTCAACGCTTGTCGCAAATAAACTAGTATCCTCTTGTAGTCAATTACGCCATAATGGAACTTCATGTTTCCTTCTAGCTTTTGTAATATCATCTGGAAAAAGAATTAGCTCGATTATGTGAGGAATGGATATTAAAGAAGAGGAAGTAAATGATGGCGTGACGTCTGACAGGGGAGAATGGAAGAAGAAAACGTCTTGTGCCGACCTCAAGTAGAATGAGCCAAGGGCAGGAGGATGCTGATCATGGTCTACTTGTGTGCCAAGAATAAGCATAATAAGCTTTTAATGTTCCCATTGCTGGGATCAAGGCCTCTTCTATGAGACGGTATGGGCAAAATCTGCCACGCGAGCGAAGTACGGGTTGGCGACTGACACTATTTTTGGATCTAGGACTTCGTTTTTTCACGATTTTTCCTTTTGGGGTGACGTGTTACGATGAATTTAAGACATGATTATGTAGAACGATTTTTTAGAATCCACAAGCGTTATAACTTTTTGTCGGTTATTATAAAAATGACTTCTAAAATTGGGGACTGATGATTACAAAAATGTCAGCTGTTCCAAAAATTTTGACTCCGGGTATAACAGTTTTGTGTGACAGAGAACTCTGTGTAGACTGGATTCTTTACATTAAACTATACAATGTAATGAATTTCGTGAAAGATGCTGCTAGTAAGAACTCATTACACTGGATACGGGCGGGAGGATGATGAAGGTGCTCTTCTGAACAGGACCGCAGGGGCAACGTCGCCCAATCACTAGGACAGACCGCAGCTTAACTGGCTACCAGTAGCGAAGTGTCAATTTTTGTAAGAGGTAAGCCGGAGTACAAACGTTTAGTATGAATATATTATTTGTTTATAGAATACTGATTGTGCCATTTTTAAAGGGAATCCGGTAGGAATCGAGTTGTTTGGAACCGTCGCCAGTGCTGGCTACTATGTAACTTTAGGAGTACTGACAAGCGACAACGGGTCAATCTACGAAAGCGTTTTCATAGAGTTACATACAAACTAATCATTGAATTTATACTCACACGCAAAGAAACACACACACATCACATACACGCGCGCTCACACACACGCAAACACTCAAATTACGACACAGGCTTTTTTTAACAGATTCAATTTTTTATTTTGACCGTACTCGTTTTTTTTTTTGTTAATCTTACTCCATAGGATTCTGTAATATCTCCTCCTGGGAGAGGGGACTGGCTTCTGTAACACAGGTCTACCATCTAGCACAGGAGTCAGGGACTTCACACAATTTGTGTAATAAAGATTATTATTATTAAAAAAAAAACCAGTCGTGTTGTCTTTGGGCAACGTTGCCGCTTTGTCGTCTTCAGTAGCTCCTTGAAGATTGCTTTCCACTTACCCCAGCCATCTCTTCGTCAAAAGGATACCTAGGATCAGCGTAAATATTCAAAAATTTCGTAAATTTCGCCAAAACATCCGAAGTCTTTTTTAATCTCCTTCTAGTACACTTTATATTAACGGTCTTTTTCAACAAATCTTTCGACGCCATATTGAAACAAGGCTTATTCAGTTCAGCTGTCATTTCTCCCGCTTCCTTTTTTAAAGCCTGTTCGAATTTCTCGTTGGATAATAGTCTATGGTATGTTTGGTAGAGTTTGATGTGTTTTCTGTCGTTGGCGGGTGAGGAGTTTAGTCTTCTGCTATAGATAATGGATTCGATTTCATGGCGCATGTGTTCGATTTCCATTGCAGACATATTTTTGAAGTTTTCACTATGATATTGCAGTATGTATTCGTAGTCTGCTTTTTGTAGTCTGAAACAGACATTAGAATTAAGGATTTTTTATACATTTGATACATTCGCACTGGCCATTAAGGGTTGTGGACATCACATTGGCAGTCTCTCTATCTAAAATACTGATATTCAGCTGCGTGCGGTTAGACTGGAACCTGATCCCAAAGTAGTAGGGACAAGGCCAAGTCATGATGAGACGCCCACCTCATGGTAAGTGGTCACTGCTTATGGCAATCTACAATACCAGGCCTCGCGTTCGCGAGAGAGAATGGGAAGCCGTCACCTCCTTCTGCGAAGCAGTCATGCGGTGGAACTTCGTGGAGCATTTCCGACGTTTGGCCCCCAAACTGAAACGGACCAGGGCTGCCTTCAAGCGGCTCCTGCCGGAGGCTCTACGCGGGGGTCGTGCGGTCCATGGCCCTTTATGGGGCCCCGGTGTGGGCGCGTTCTCTGAGGCTGCAAGCCGCCCGCTACCTGAACGCGCCCCAAAATGGGATAGCCCTAAGGCTAGTCCGGGGGTATCGCACGATCTCCGGTGAGGCGGCGAGCCTCCTTGCCGGATTGCTGCCATGGGATCTGGGGCCGATAGTCCTCGCGCGCCTTCACGAATGGCGCGCGGAGGAACTAAATCGCAAATCGCCGCTCAGCGGACAGACCTCCGGCGCGATCTCATGGTGACATGGAGAGAGAGACTGTCGCAACCCCGTGCAGGGCACGCCACCATAGTGGCGATAAGTCCCCTCTTTTAGGAGTGGCTAGAGAGGCGCCACGGCGCTCTCACCTTCCGCCTGACGAAGGTCCTCACCGGACACGGTTGTTTCGGGAGGTTCCTGCACCGAATCGGGCGGGAGGAAACGCCCGGGTGTTTCCATTGTGAGGTGAGGTGCAGCACACTGTGGAGGTCTGCCCCGCTTGGGCGGAGCAGCGCCGTGTCCTCGTAGAGGCGATTGGCGGCGGCGACCTCTCGCGCCCGGCCCTGGTTCAAGCCATGGTCCGGAGCGAGAGGGAATGGGAAGCCGTCACCTCCTTCTGCGAAGCAGTCATGTTAGTGAAGGAGGTGGCGGGACGTGAGGGGGAAAGAGCCCCACGTCCCAGCCGCCGCGGGAGACGCCCTGGGCGCCACCGTAGGCGCGGGCCTGTAGACGGCGAGTTATGGGCTAGCTCGCCGTCCGGCCGTCTTATGACGACAGGCCGTGTCGACGGCGCGTTCGTGTTCCACGCGCTCCTCAAAGGGATGTCAGCAACCACGTAGGGGTCCGATACCTGCCAGGGCTGCGGGACTGTTCGAAAAAGATACCGCGGCCCTGGAACACAAAGGGCAAAGGAACATGGATGGGTTTTAGTCAGTACAAGTCTGACACTCCCTTCCGCTCCGCCCAGAGCGGGGGGGGGGGGGGGGGTGTCATTTGCTGAATTCTATTCCATCTAATTCCATCCCAAAAAAAAAAAAAACTATGCGAGTTAGAGCATAATTTGTCAATGTGTACTTACTTTCCAGTTACAATATTTATCTAATGTTATCCCCAAAAAAGTTGCACTTTCAACCTCTTCTACAGGGTTATTTCCATATCTAATATCTAATTTTAAGTTTGCTATTGTAAGTTTGGAACAGTATAAGTTTAGTTTTACTAATATTGACATGTAGATTGTTGTCTTTTAGCCATTCTATTATTTTATTTAACGTGTCATTAATCTGTTTTTGTATTTGGTGATATTGTTATCGGTGAGTTCAATACTAAGAGTTGTATCGTCGGCGTACAGAATGCAAGAATATGGGGTTACGTTGGGCAAATCATTGATATATAGCAAGAATAAAAAGGGTCCTGATATACTGCCCTGGGGAACACCACATGAGTTTTGACGATAAACGGATCTATATATTTATTTATAATAACTTACTGCTCAATTGCCACATTAATAGTATTGCAAGTGATAGGACATGAGAATCCTAGGGGCTGCCACGACATTGCGTTCCAGTCCTGACAGAAGACGCGTGCTTCTGCGAAAGACATAAACCACTTAAGTCTATGATTTGTATGAAAAAGTGCGAATGATAAAAAATAAAGGGATAATGGAAGAAAATAAAAAAACCGAACGTGTTGCGCCCACCCCAGTAACATGGTACAAGGGGATGAAAATAAATCTATAAGGTCTATCTTTTCATACACGAAATATTTTAAGAGTAACTTCTATAAGTGGTAAAGTCGCCATAGCAATGAAAAAAAAAATATCAGAGTGTTTTTTTTTTCGAAATTATTATTATTCTAAAAGTTTTTTAGACTTTTTTCATAAAACCTTTACTCCCATGTTCTAACAATGACAGTAGGTAAATACGACGTAGTAAACTAGCGTAATGGATGTTCAAAAATAAGGAGCTAGCATTTATTTGGTGGGTCAAGTAAATTTAAATTATTAATTTTTTATAAAAATATACTCAGTTAAAAAAAAAATCCTTGAAATGGCTTCGTTATAGCCCTGATTCCCTGAAAATATTTCGTGTATCAATAGTTAGACCTTATATATATTGAATTAGTAATGTTGTGTTGTGTATGTAATGTGACTGTATGTGTGTGTAATTATTTCTATTACGAGTCAGTGATGCTCGAATGAAAATGATTATATTTTATTTATTATGATCCAATGTAACAAATAATCATATCAAGGAACATAGGGTGGGAATGACGCCGATGCTTAAACGGTTACCACGTATTCAGTACATCATTCTGAGCCCCCCCACATAGACATTGTTCATCGGTAATTTTAAAAAGCAACTGTTCCATACATTTTGACCACAGATATAGATAGACCTAGATAACGCGAGAGCAACTACTTCGCGTGCCATATTATTATGTAGCTTACGTACAAAAATCATAAGTTTCCAATTTCGAACTCAGTCTGCATCGGAGCATAGCGCTAGTCGGACGTCAGTGGGCGTCATGGCGGGGGGTAGGACGCCGTCCGCGGCGGCGTCTTTGAATCGATTTGCTTTTCCCATCACTAAATAGTGCTTGTGACGTCATAACAGGTAGTCAAAAAATGGCACGCTTGGTTTTCATACAGATCGTGATACTTGCGTTATCTAGGTCTATCTATATCTGTGATTACCACGTATTCAGTACATCATTCTGAGCCCCCCCACATAGACATTTTTCATCGGTAATTTTAAAAAGCAACTGTTCCATACATTTTGACCGTGTAGTAATCGCAGTTTTGTAGGAAACAGCGGTTTTTTTTTAACCCTTTTAACGTGTCGATGAGTACCTTGATGATAAGCGACAGCCGTATTCATATTATTGTTCCACATTGGAATAACAAGTACAAAAAGTACAATAAAAAGTACATCATGTACTGCGAAGCGTGGCAATTTTTCGGAAACACGCGAATTTTATGGAAGCCATTTAAGAATAGCCAAACTTAAGTGGCACTGGGCAGGGCACATTGCTCGCAGAACGGATGGCCGATGGTGCCGAAAAGTTCTGGAGTGAAGACCGCGAACCGCAAGACGCTGCGTTGGAAGGCCTCCCACTAGGTGGACCGATGACCTGGTGAATGTTGCAGGGATCCGCAGGATGCGAGTCGCACGGGACCGGTCAATGTGGGAGGCCTATGTCCAGCAGTGGACGTCTTTCGGCTGAAATGATGATATGATGATGATGCATACCATTTCTGGTGTGAAAGTAAATTAATAAAAAAAACTTACCCGCTGCATGAGGTGATGGGTTTGATTTCCAGAACGAGCAAAGTGTCATTGGGTTTTACATCAGGAATTCCTCATTAACAGCCACGGAGTCTGGATTTGTGCTCGGTTGACGGTAATAAGCTCGACCCCATTAAATGGGACTTAAACATAACTGGCGAAATATGGGTGTCCTATTAGGTACACCTATGTCTCAACCTTCGGGGATTACAGCCGTGTTGTTATGTTACTTACCCGCAAATAAAATATTCAACAACAAAACGAGAATTAACAACATTCTCTGAAAGATTACTAAACACTGTAACTTTGAACCTAAACGTTACTGCTATCGTTAAAAGGCTGTAAAAGTTAATTTAACTAGTAATAGTTTATTAACCATCATTATGGCGGTTAATTAGTAGCTATTAAAGCAGGTTATGTAAGCCTTGGTTAGTATCAGCCTGTTTTCCAACTGCTGGAGAAATGTCTCTTCTCAGACACGGTGTAAACGGACCCTTCACGAAGCCGTCAACCAAGCATTCTGTACATCAAACTAAGTAACTCTACGCAAAAAATTTTGCTGGGAAACGATTTCTTTTTGGGGTGAAAAATGACGTTTAATGGTACGACTCGATGTAACGCACTCAAAATATTGTGCTGATGGATGGATTGAATAGCACGGGGGTCGGGGAGGTATTTAGAGTCATAGCCCGGTCAAAATAGACATTGCATAAACATAGCATAAGCATCCCACTGCTAGGACACAGGCTCTTTGTGAAGAAGGAGGGAATGGGCTATAATCCACCACGCGGGCCCAGTGCGGGTTGGTAGATGTCACATGTCTTCGAATTTTTGGTTCTAGGAGATGCCGGTTTCCTCACGATGTTTTCCTTCACCGTTTTGAGAGCAGTGGTGATGAAATAAATTACAGAAAGTAATGCGCCTGCCTGGGTTCGAACCCACGACTTACTGCTCGTAAGTCGGGACCGACACCACTGGGCCACCGCTGCTCTCAAATAGACATTGACCCTTGCATAAATTCCCAATAAGCTGAAAATTTATTTGAACGTTAGGGATACCATTATAATGATATTTTGAAAAGTCCCCATCGATCCCATGTGTGCAAAAAAAACGAGGTCAACGTTCGCAAACATGTTCGCAAACGCGCGTGGAACACGAACGCGCCGTCGACACGGCCTGTCGTCATAAGACGGCCGGACGGCGAGCTAGTCCATAACTCGCCGTCCACAGGCCCGCGCCTACGGTGGCCGGGAGCCACCACGTGACCCTCGACGCCCAGGGCGTCTCCTGTGGCGGCTGGGACGTGAGGCTCTTTCCCTCTCATGTCCCGCCACCTCCTTCAGTTTTATGAGAAAAATAGCTCGGACAAAAATTGTAGATCATTTAATTATCTATAAAACTTATCCTTACACTTTTTTCTCTAAGATTCACCATTTATGAGAAAAAGCGATTTTAAAATTTACTAAAGTTGTATTCTCTTTAATAACTAAAAATTCATTCGAGAATATCAGGAAATCGTCTATATAGTCGTCTATGCGTCGGCTTAGAAGGAGGCTAAGATTCACCATTTCTGAAAAATTAAAAATTGTAAATCTTGGGGAAAAAAGTACAAGAACATTTTTTGTAGATAATTAAATGTTTTACAATTTTTGTTGGGACTATTTTATATACATAAAACTAAACGTATCGCAAAAAAAAAAGCTAATTTTGCGAACTTTAATCTCGCATAATTTGTTTTGTGTACCCCTCTTTTATGTCTATTTTGACCCGAAGTATCATAGCATTAAGAACATTTATTTGAAAAATGAAATGATGAGTGACAGCCGGGATCAACGGCATAACGCGTTTTCCGAGGCAGGGAACGATCGATCACAGATCAAGCTGTTGCTCCCTCGGCAAGCCCCCTGCTGCTGTTATGAGTTAGCCATGAGCTCCTCTAGGAATCACTATTCTTATTAATTATTAACCATGTAGTTTTATTTCAGGCGAAAAACCTTTTGAATGTCGATACTGCGACTACGCGTGCCGCGACAGCTCGACGATAAGGAAGCATATGGAGAGACATCTAGGAATATCCAAGGACTATCCGTGCTCTATTTGTAATAAGAAGTAAGTTATAATACAGGCTGTAAGAAGACCCATCACCTAGCCTTCAACTTCAACATCAAACCAAGGAACATCATCATTCTCCAGCCCTTATCCCAATTTATTTGCGGTCGGCGCAGCATGTCTTCTTCTTCCACACTTCTCTATTACTCGTCATCTCAGCAGTCACCTCCTTTCTAGCCAGACCATCCTACAAACAGTCCATTCATTGTTTCTTTGGTCTTCCTCTACTCCTATAGCCATCCACATTCATACTCAACATTTTCCTCACTATATTTTCCGTTCGTTCCTGAACATCACATGTCTATACCTCGATAACCGATTACCACACAACTTTCCAGTCGCCGGCGTCGCTTTCAGACTTCCTCTTATGTTCTCATTCCTTATTTTATCCATTCGCGTTACAACTTACACCACACATCCCCCTTAACATTCTCATCTCAGCCACATGCAAATACCTTTGATTCATCCCTTTTCTGGCCCAACATTCTGATCCATACAAGACAGCAGGTCTAACCATGGTTTTATAAATGATGAGATGAGAATGCAAAGGGCATTCTCATCTCATCATCAAACATTAAGCTAAAATTGATTCTGGGACACGAGATTTTAATTTTGGTGTGAAAAATCGCTGGTTACGGTAACTCCCAATGTAACAGACATATGCCATAGTCCTGGAGATGGTCCAGATCGCATCGCATTTACGATATTGGACCCATGGAGGAAGTTGTTCAGTTTGATGGTCTGCAGCATATCCTTGCATATGACTATACCCTTTCTGTTAGAAAATAACGCACGCACGTAGCACGTACTATTGCTACCACTATTATTACTACATATCATAATATTTTTAACACGCTTTTATTAGTTTCACTTCTAACTATGTAAAAAAATCTGAGAAGTCCCGGTCTCCGATTGAGCTGAAATTTTGCATACATGTTTAATTTGGATGATAATGTATGGTTTGCTAAGTGACGTCATTCTAAATCCAATATGGCGGACTCCCAAAGATGGCGGATTAGTTATTTTTTATGCAATCTCATGATATGGGCATCAAATGACAATGTTTGCACTGTAAAGCGTGTTTTTTAGTTTTTTTAATCTATAATATTATTTTTGTTTGTATTAACAGTTTCAAAAAGAAGGTGACGTTACAAATCCACGTGGACGAGGTGCATTTCGACCTGGATACACGGAAGTACCCCTGTGAGCATTGTGATAAGATGTTCAAAACTAAACCGACGCTTCGTTTGCATGTTGTAAGTGAAACATTTTATCCTAATCTATAGAAATTAATATAAATGAAGTGTCTGATTGTAATATTTACTAAATGCATATGAAAATATATACGGCACTTATAAAAAAAACACATTTTTTTGTCTGTCTGTCTGTTTGTTCCGGCTAATCTTCGAAACGGCTGGACGGATTTTGACGGGACTTTTACTGGCAGATAGCTGATGTTATAAGGAGTAACTTAGGGTCCCTTGCAAAAAATTAAACCCTCTGAAATGGTTAACAAAATCCGATTCAAATAGGGCAGTAATATTTTTATAACAATATCATGCGGACGAAGGTCGAAGGGCACAGCTAATCTATACTAATATTATAATGCTGAAGAGTTTGTTTGTTTGCTTGAACGCGCTAATCTCAGGAACTACTGGTTCGATTTGAAAAATTATTTTAGTGTTGGATAGCCCATTTATCGAGGAAGGTTATAGGCTATAAAATTTTACGCGGACGAAGGTCGCGGGCAACAGCTAGTCTTTGATACTTCTCTTACTCGACATCTCATGCGACACCTTTCTTGCCATACCATGGATTAGGATTACTAATATTTTATGACCACTCTTCCCGATATTCAGGGAATACAAAGTTTTAATTTCTTTTCAGGCCTCAGTCCACAAGAAATCAAATCGTGTGAAATGCGAGATTTGCGGGCTGGTGACGACTAAGAACAATATACAGTCACATATGAAGCGACATATAGACGTGCGACCCTACAGGTGCAGCTATAAGCCGTGCGGAAAGCGATTCAAAAATATGGTGAGTAACATAGAAATGTTTTTTTTAATTTATTTTTTTATATCTTCATCTTGGGATACTTTTGATATCCCAAGATAGAAAATACATGGTGTAAAAACGAAGCTTTATGTCATTTGCTCTCCCCATCATTGCATTTTTTTTTGTTCTGGACCATACCTGAACCTTCTAGTAATGGAGAGAGATATTGGAGGTTAAAGTTTCAACTTTTTTTTAATTACAAGTTTTTCATGTCATAACTTTACTTTAAATACCTCCACGACCTCGGGGGTCATGGAGGTATTTAAAGTAAAGTTAAAGTAACTACTCAATGCTCCCATCAGCACAATCTTTTGAGTGCCTTACATTGAGTCCTACCGTAAAACGTAATTTTTCACACCAAAAAAAAGTCGTTTCCCAGCAATCATTTGCGTAGTTTCTTAGTTTGATGTGCAGAATGTTTGGTTGACGGCTTCGTGAAAGGTCTGTTTACACCTTGTATAGAAACATATGCTGTGGTCATTACCACCAAATGAATCATTGAATATTTTTATATAATGATTTGATATCGGAACCGACCACGTCTAAAGTAAAAAAAAAATGCAATGATGGGGAGAGCAAATGACATACGGCTTAGTTAAGAGCATGTTTACACCTTCTATAGATAATACAAGGTTTTACCAACAAATGAATCATCGAAATTTTTTTATATCACGATTTGATATCGGTACCGATCAACTCTCCGGAGTTTCTCTAGATAATTTATTTGACCCTGGAGAAAATCTTAAAAATTAAGACACGCTGCCCGTATAATACGCCCCTAAACTATTAAGTTAATAACGTGTATTTTCTTTACAGGGTGACCTTAAACGCCACCAAATAATCCACTACCCAGATTACCACTTCGTCTGTAACGTATGCAACAGAAAGTTCCCTCGCAAGTTCAGACTACAGAAACATATGCGGAACGGGTGCAAGCGGGTGCAGTGTCATCACTGTGGACAGTTGTAAGTATACTTCTTCATCATCGTCTGTTTATTGGCTACTAGCTGTACCCGGCATGCATTGCAATGCAGCTTTTTACCTACTACCTACCTACTACCTGCCTACTACCTGCCTACTACCTGCTTACTACCTGCCTATTACTTGCCTACTACCTGCCTACTACCTTCCATCTACCTGCCACCTACCTACCACCTACCTCCCACCTACCTACCAACTACCTACCCCCTACCTCCCACCTACCTACCAACTACCTACCTCCCACCTACCTACCACCTACCTACCAACTACCTACCACCTACCTACCACCTATCTCCCACCTACCTACCAACTACCTACCAACTACCTCCCACCTACCTACCAACTACCTACCACCTACCTACCACCTACCTACCACCTACCTACCACCTAC
Source organism: Noctua fimbriata (assembly GCA_905163415.1). Taxonomy (NCBI): domain Eukaryota; kingdom Metazoa; phylum Arthropoda; class Insecta; order Lepidoptera; family Noctuidae; genus Noctua; species Noctua fimbriata. The sequence goes on from LR990950.1 coordinate 9,608,458, forward strand.
CTACCACCTACCTACCACCTACCTACCACCTACCTCCCACCTACCTACCAACTACCTACCACCTACCTATCACCTACCTACCATCTACCTACCACCTACCTACCATCTACCTACCACCTACCTACCATCTACCTACCACCTACCTACCACCTACCTACCACCTACGTATCCACTTTCCGGGATCGAAAGTAGCCTTTGCGTTAATCCAGAATATAAGCTATCTTGATACCAAATTTCATTCAAATCAGTTAAGCCGTTTGAGCGTGACGGAGTAACAAACATACACACATACAAACTTTCGCTTTAATAACGGCAAATTAGGAGAAATTCCTATCGACTTTTTATCGGTTACAATTCGAAGGGAGTGTGACATTTGACCACACATTTTACCACTTTGGAAGTGTCTATCTTTCAAATGATTGACTTTGAGAAAAAATAGTTTTAGGAACCTCAATGTCATTTTTAAAGACCTGACTATTGACACCTCACGGTTTGATGTTTTTTTTTTTTTAGTTTCAGTCCATGTGTGAGGAGCCAGTTCCTTAATCTTTTAATTTTTTAATTTTATATAAATCTTAAATCGGTTTACAGAATTATTTTTTTAATTAAGTAGAGTAAACTAACTAAATACATTATTACTTAAAAACTATTAAATAACCTAAAATAATTAAACTAACAACAAACTATAAAAGGGCATCAAAAAACTCCTCCTCAACGCTGTCAGCTGGTAATGTGCCCAAGAGACGGGCGGCGTTGCCACGTTGTATGGCAACACTTAGCCTTTGGCCAAAGTAAAAGCCAGCCCTTGGGTCACGGGAAGCGTCAACTAGGCGTTTCGAAATTTCCTTAAACAGGCTGTGAGCACTCGGTCCCCACGGCCCCAGAGTTTCAACCCCAAACGGCTCGAAAATATAGTTACCACAAAGGTTTCTATAATTGGGTAGTTGACACCATTAAACAATAATTCCAAGACACAACTTCTCTAAAAAAATACTTCATTTTAGACTTGTAAACCCGATTAATTTTTAATTAATTGCAAAATTAGATTTTTAGTTGCTTTGAAGTCAATAAATAGTTGAGTCTTTGAGTTGATTAAATAGTGACGTCATAGTGTGCTATTGCCATTCAAAATATAAGGAGGAATCACGTTTAGACAGCTCTTAAAAAGTATGTCAATTGATTGGTTTGTCAACTACCCTATTACAGAATACATCTACCTACCAAGTGTCAACTGTGTAGTCCTAATAGTTGGAATAAAATGGCTGTGACATAAGGACGGACAGACAGACATGACGAATCTATAAGGGTTCTGTTTTTTGCCAGTCGGCTACGCAACCCTAAAAAGGTAGGCAGATGATGAGGGACTTTTTTTATTGCAGGTTCACAGCAAAAATCTTCCTAGCCCAGCACATAAAAAATGCTCACGGCCCCTACCCCAAATCCAGGGAGTACCTTTGTGACGTATGTGATATGGTGACGTACAGCAGACGAGGTATCATACAACATTTGAAATATGGACATGGCACTGAGAAAGTAAGTTTATACATATATTATACATCATCATCATCATCATCATTTCAACCGAAAGACGTCCACTGCTAGACATAGGCCTCCCCCAAGCGTCGCCACATTGACCGGTCCCGTGCGACTCGCATCCAGCGGATCCCTGCAACCTTCACCAGGTCATCGGTCCACCTAGTGGGAGGCCTTCCAACGCAGCGTCTTCCGTATATTATACATATTAATTTAAAATTTGACAATCTAGCGGTGTGAAATATACTTTACGACCTATTCTCATACCTACCAAATATACATAAAATATTTCATAAAAATCGGTCGAGTCGTTTCGGAGGAGTGCGACTACAAACACCGTGACACGAGATTTTTATATATAAGATTTATTTAAACTTCATGTAAAAAAGTGGTAACAAATACAACATCCATTTATTTTCAGGTTTCTTTGGCCCATAGATATATAAGGTCTAACTATTCATAAACGAAATATTTTCAGAGAATCATCTAACGGCTTTAACGAAGCCATTTCAAGGGATTTTTTTTTTATCTGAGTATATTTTTAAAAAAAATAGTTAATTTAAAATTACTTGACCCACAAAATAAATACTAGCTCCTTATTTTTAAACATCCATTACGCTAGTTTACTACGTCGTATTTACTTACTGTCATTGTTAGAATATGGGAGTAAAGGTTTTATGCAAAAAATCTCAAAAAAATTTAGAATTATAATAATTTCGTAAAAAAAACACTGATAATTTTTGTTTTCGTTGCTATGGCGACTTTACGACTTATAGAAGTTACTCTTAAAATATTTCGTGTATGCAAAGATAGACCTTATATATCCATTTCGGAAGTCGGCGGCAAATAGTCAATGAAACAAACAAAGTCACCGACTTCCGAAAGCAGTTATTTTAGTGTATTTTTGGAAGTCGGTTTTGTTTTGCAGAAAGTTTTTTAAATTCATATTTTTTGAATTGCAAATGTTTTTTTAAATGGTTAAAACTCTGGGTACATGTTTATTTAAAAATTTCGACGAATGCATAACCTCTTTCTTTTTGGAAGTCGGTAAAAATAATGTGAAAAAAGCAGAATTAACAAAGATATTATTTTTAGTTGATATTAAATATCATTTTCTGTTTCAGGATACAAAATGTCAAATTTGCAGAAAGGATTATTTTAAAAGTCAAACTTTGAAAGAGCATTATTTGAGTAATCACAACTTAAAATACACTTTAATGGATGAAAAGTAAGTGACAACATACACATACTAATTTAACCATACAAGGTGTAAACAGACCCTTCACGAAGCCGTCAACCAAGCATTCTGTACATCAAACTAAGTAACTCTACAAACGCAAAAAATTTTGCAGGGACAAGACTTTTTTTTGGGGTGAAAATTCACATTTTACGGTAGGACTCAATGTAACGCACTCAAAATATTATGCTGATGATGGTCGTGGAGGTGTTTAAAGTAAAGTTATAACATTAAAAACTTGTACTTAAAAAAAAAAACAAAAAGTTGGAACTTTGAATTCCAATATCTCCGTAACTAGATGGTTCCCAGGTATGGTCTAGAACAACAAAAATAATCACAATGACAGAAGAACAAGTGCCTTTCGGCTTCGTTAAGTTTTCTATGAAATCTGTGGAGTTTCGCTAGCTAATTTAGTTTGACCTTTGTATATTGATTGTAAACTTGTATTTTTCAGGAAAGAAATAGCGATAAAAGAAGAGCCTTTGGAAGAAATGGAAATAGAAGAGATGGCTGACCCGGCAGATTTTGTGTACGAAGTTGAGATACTGAAACATGAAGTGAATGGTAAGATTAAATTCATCATCTTTTCTTCTTTTCAACCAAAAGACGTCCACTGCTGGACATAGGCCTCCCCCAAAAGGAGGGTTTTGCCATAATCGCCACGCTTGGCAGGCGGGTTGGCGATCGCAGTATGGTTGTTAAAAAAGTACAGAGAACGCTGCTGCCCATTCTCTGGTAAGTCCCTTAGTCGCCTCTTACGACACCCACGGTAAGATATGGGATGGTGCTATTCTTTACGTCCGACACCATACGGTACAAGATTAAATTCATCATCATCATCATTTTAGCCGAAAGACGTCCACTGCTGGACATAGGTCTCCCCCAAGTGTCGCCACATTGACCGGTCCCATGCGACTCGCATCCAGCGGATCCCTGCAGCCTTCACCAGGTCATCGGTCCACCTAGTGGGAGGCCTTCCAAGATTAAATTAATAGGTTATGACCGCGGCTCGCTTCGGGAGAGGAGAAACAATGGATGGATTGTGTGAGGAATGATATGAAAGAAAAAACCGGCCAAGTGCGAGTTGGACTCGCGCATGAACGGTTCCGTACCATCGTAGTATGGCAGCCCCCTTTATTTTTTTTATCAATTGTTGTTATAGCAACAGAAACAGACATACACATTCTGTGAAAATTTTAGCTGTCCTATTACGGATCATGAGATACATACATAGGGTCCCGTTGGTTACACTTCGGATACTGAAATCTAAAAATTATCGTATTGACGGGGAGAACAAGTGCCTTTCGGCTTCGTTAATGGTATTTTACACCCACTGTTCTTAACAGTGACAAAATTCCGAAACTTTTTTTTAATTCTAAATGGGCTTACTCTTGACCCCAATCTAGTCCTGAGGACAGACATGAGGTCGACGATGGAACGAGCTAACCCAAAAGAAGCCTATTAACTCGCGACTTAAATAGATTGGGGTCATATGAACTTGGGAACACTGACGCAGGCAGGGAATTCCACTCCTTGGACAGCCAAGAAGTACCATACAGCGCATAATAAAAGATGTAGCAAAGCGCTTCGTGCGAATGTGTGGAACATCGACGTGTACCTATTTATTCTACTTTAGTTTCCATATTAATCTATTTATTATATAATTTTGATTTTAATTTTGTTTTTATTTTAATTGTGATTTTGATATGGATTTGATTTTGATTTTGACTTTAATTTCGATTTTAATTTTGATTTCGATTTTAATTTTGATTTGAACTCTGATGCTGATTTTCATTTTATTTGATTTTAATTTAATTTGAATTAAGTATTTAAAAATCTAGTTGTGTGCATTGAGTAGTTAGGTACTCATCTGATGTTAAGTAGGCACCCAACGACAAATAAGTAGTGCATGATGTGCTTACCTGTAAGAGGTGGGTACACTTGTCTGTGACTGTATTGAATGTATCTCATATGTTTGAAGCTGTGTATTTAATCTTTGGTGTGCCAAAAAAAAAAATCATTTCAGAAACCCCAGCACAGCCATCCCCGGTAAAACTCCAGCCTCCCTCTCCAGAACACTTCGCCATTGAGAAGAGCTCGTGGCTTAATAATAACAGCCGCTCGGATCGGTCTTTAGGTTAAGTCGTGCTTGCCTTGGTTGGTCTTACATACCGAGTTTCCTCCGTGCCTCGGAAAGCACTTTAAGCCGTTGGTCCCGGCTGTCATTTTGTAGATCTTTGACAGTTGTTACAGGCAGTCAGTGGCCCAAAAAATCTGACAACCAGTCTTACCAAGGGGTATCGTATTACCCAGTACTAACTGGGTTGTGGAGGTCAGATAGGCAGTCGCTCCATGTAAAATACTGGTATTCAGCTGCATCCAGTTAGACTGGAAGCCGACCTCAACATAGTTGGCAAAAGGCTAGGCTGATGATGAGTTTCCATTTTAATCTATGTTATATCATTTCAGAGACCCCAGCACAGCCATCCCCGGTAAAACTCCAGCCTCCCTCTCCAGAAAACTTCGCCATTGACTCGGACACAATAACATATTCAAAGAAAGTGCTATCAGAGGATATAACTCAGAGTCTGATAGACCGCGCCTCAGAGACGGATGTGTTCCACGATTTCTTTATTGGACATGTGCTGCACAAACCTGAGAAGAAATCTGAACAAGTGCAGGGTAAGTTAATCTTATCATCTCGTGGTGTTGGATTTGCAACTTTGAGCACAGTGATGCTAAGTTCGAAATTGAATGGCACGGTCAATGTCTCTTAAGGCATTTCAAATTTCCACCGTCGTATTTGTGTAGCCTTCGACGTAGTTCTCGGTAAGGTTATCTCATCATATTGATGGATTAACAACGTTGAGCTCAGCGGTGAAGGTTGAAAATTCAACGGTAGGCCCAGGGTCTGTTACGGCATTTCGAATTTGGCCCATCGATCAGTCGGCTTCTAGTGTACTCAGATGTAGAATGCCAGTGTTTTACACGTAGCGACTACCTATCTGATCTTCCAGCTGCTCAACTTAGTTATGGGTATCACGATATCTTTTGGTAAAACTTGTTTGGGAATATGAAAGGCTCGTAGCAGGTGGCTTTTTGTAATTTCTGCCTACCTCCATGGGAACAAGGCGTGACTTTATACAACATTAGTTTTAGTATATGCGAAACCTGAATATAGTTTGTTCAGAATAAGTAACTGAATCGATTCCAATAATTTTTAAACCATGTTATATTTTTCCCAAAAATATTTAAAAAAGTTAAAAGTTGGATACCGAGCGACTTTGAGTACCTATCGCAATAATTTAGGTACCTACTGCCAAATTATTATTATCAATGAGCTCAAGACGATGCTGGAGGCGCGCGCTGCGTGGTGACCGCGTTTTTGTGCGGACAACTAGGTAACAGAACAAGCTTATAATTTTGTGATTTTTCATGATACAGTTATGAAATTTTGTACATAGATTGTTTACATAAAAATACTAGACACGTGTTTCAGGTTTCGCATATACTAAAACTAATGTGTGTGTATATATGTTACACCCGTGCGAAGCCGGGGCGGGTCGCTAGTGAATAATATTTACAAGTTTAGTAACTGATTGTAATTTCTCGCCATTTTCTTCCAGAATTACCAAAACAGATAGTAGATGAAGAAAAGGAAAAACGTGTCGAGAAAAGTCTCCAAAAACTCCTGACGTCAGTAAGAATGCGCAACCAATGGATGGTTCTGGAGAAATTGCGCAGACAATACAACAGACGGATCAAAATGGCGACCAGTGGTGGGGAGAAGAAAGGTGAGAAAGTTTCGTACAAGTTTATTTTGTGATTTTGGAAAAATAGCTCAGTTTTCTACGCATTAGGGTTTAGTTTTCAATGGCACTTTTAAGGAGTCTGCCCACTGCACCGTACCATACCATGACCGTGCTATGAACGTATGAGGCACGGAGAGAAATATGACACGGACTTCTAGAACGTATCAACAGCGTATGATACCTGTTTATAACAGTCATCATACGGTTGCAACGGGTATAGAAAGGTCACTATACGCGGCTAAACCCTATATTCTTTGTATTGCAAAGTATGAGAATATGACCACTAGACCGTTACGTCATTGTCACGTCGGCGAGAATATTTTGCAAGTGTCGATAAGCTACGTGCCCGCGACGGTGTTGGTCTGTGACGGAACAGGTCTAGTAGGCATAGTCGCTTTGAAATACAAACAATTTTTTTGTCCTGATACGGTCATGGTGTTGTACGGTGTACGACCGGTGTGTAGTGCCGAGGACAAGTGGCGGAACAACCTTCCTAGACAACATATGTCTGTATTGACATATATTTTACCCATTCCAGAACAAAAATCAATCAGATACTTCAAAAAACCAGAAAATAATAACAAATCTTCTAAAACACAAAATAATATCAACATTGATAAAGAAAGCAATATCAATGATGATGAAATAAATAATCACGAAAATAACGATTCAAACAAACGAAAGATTGACCCTGAAAACGAAAACGGCGAAAAGATAATTCATAATGATGAAAATGGTGATGATAGAAACAATGATGATGAATTAAATAATCAAGAAAATGGTTATTTAAAGAAACGAAAGATTATTCATAATGATGAAGATAGAATCAATGATGAAGAAATTGGTGATGGTGATGAAGCAATCAATGATGATGGTAAAAAAGACATTGATTATAGAGAAAGTGATCTTGAAAGTAACAGCGATGAAGAGTCGAATCCGAATGGAAAACTGAAGTTTAATACACATCAGTGTTATATTTGTTTTAAGGTATGTATCTATAACATTAGTCAAAACACTGACACACACACACATAGCGGTCAAACTTATGACACCCTTTTTTTTTGCGTCGGGGGTTAAAAAGAGCATGATGTCAGCATGCCTGAGAGATATTTCTCGACGGCATGTAAAGCTAAGTCAGAGGCCCATGGGCGGCATAACAACTCTGACACCAGGTTAGGCACTAACCACACGATAAAGATAACATTAGTCGCCGAGGGAGGCCTAGAAAACGCTAGCGTGACGACTTAGAGGCATTTGTGAGAGATTACCGAGAAAACCGCACAGAGAGAAGAGTGGAAGGCTATGGGGGAGACCTTTGCCCCAGCAGTGGGACAGTATAGGCTTCAGTATAGGATTTCTGGGGCAGTCGGGTAAAACGAAGGTTACAATGTCTGCTGTATTATAAAAAATAGTAATATAGTGTCTCGTTGGTCTAGTGATCGCAAACACTAATGATGGGATGAGGTAGGAGGGTGAGGGTTTCGATTCCCAGGTCAAGCATAGTGTTATTGAGATTTTCCACCAGGAATTTTTCAGTAACCAGCGCAGAGTCTGGTTAGTGACAATAGTCTCGCCTCCTATTACATGGGCTTAAACATAACTGGCGTGATGTTATGCATGTTTTGTTTCAACTATTTGACATTAAACTATTATTTTTCCAGCTCTTCAAAACGAAAACAGACTTAAAAGTTCACTGCAAGCACCATTTCGCCATTTGCAACGAAAAGATGCTGAAAAAATGTCCATTCTGCGGTTATGTAACCAACCGGACCATGTCAAGACATCTGAAACTTGTCCACAATGTATCCATAGACATACCTTACGGACGGATCAAGGAAAAGGACACGGAGACAGGTTCAAAATACGTCTTCGAAATCGATAAAGACTGCGACCTTGAAATTATACCAAGTATCAGTAATCTTAACAAGATAGCATCGATGAAAATCGATGAAAAAAATCGAGCATCGAAAAATACATTTTTGGGGACGACAAAATTGGTAAAAAAGGGGGGCAGCTGGATGGTTCAAAAGGAAAAAGTTGATGTGAATACTGAATATTTGTTACCAGAGTTCACTAAGGAAGAATATTTAGCTTTAAAATCTATAGGGGATGATTATTTAGAACAGTTACGAAGCTTGAGCATTTTGGCTAAAAAAAAAGGTTCAAAAATATTATATCCGTGCGAAGGGTGTGATAAGATATGTCTGACTATGGCGGCTCTTAAACTTCATAATAGAAAGCATGAGATCAATCCAAAGAAATTCAAACCTAAAGTATGGAAAAACAAAATTCTGCACGGTATTGGTGGTAAATATAGACATGTGAATAAAATTAAAAATAAGAAGAAAAAATATGGGAAAAATAAACAAAATAATAATAGTGTAGTTACAAACCAGACAAGCAGTAAAATTGTCAAAAAATCTCGTTTAGTTGAAAAAGTGTTTAATAAAAAGGAAGATAACACCCCTGAAGTAGCCAATCGCTTTGCCGATCCTAACCCAGTCAAAAATAATCATAATTGTGATAGGGAACTCATTGATTTCTATTATAAAAACATAAAAGGAGGTGATATTGAATTCTGGCAATTTCTTAAGATTTTCAACAAGATGAGTCGAGAAAATGTCAATGATTTTAAAGATTTGGAAAATCGCATGGATTTTGGTATGCATAATATCATTGAATTTGATACCACAAGAACTGAAAATACAACGGAATCGAAGAGAGAAGATGTAGTAGAGAAAACTAAGGCTAAACCCAAAAAAGCTTTGCGAAATAAGAAAAAAGCATTCACAAGAGTCATAATGATTAGTAAAAAAGAATATTTAAGAAGACTGGAGATCAAAAACCAAATGAGACAAAAGGTACTACAATCCAGCACTTAAATAAAGTCATGAACTTAAAGTAGCAAAGGAATTTGAACTTAGTAATGTATGATATTCTAAAGGGGGGTGGGTCCACACTTGCGTACGCGCATGAACACTGCGGCTCGTGTGCATCTTCTTAGCGTGTCGATGGCAATCTAAATTGCGTCGGCCCATCAGTTCCTGTCGTGAAAAAACAACGATATGTAGTGTCCCATCGTTTGTGGAACAGCACCACATTTACACTCCAGGGCAGTCATTAGTCCATCGTCATCATCATCATCATTTCAGCCGAAAGACGTCCACTGCTGGACATAGGCCTCCCCCAAGTGTCGCTACATTGACCGGTCCCGTGCGACTCGCATCCAGCAGATCCCTGCAATCTTCACCAGGTCATCGGTCCACCTAGTGGGAGGCCTTCCAACGCAACGTCTTCCGGTTCGCGGTCGCCACTCCAGAACTTTCCGGCCCCATCGGCCATCCGTTCTGCGAGCAATGTGCCCTGCCCACTGCCACTTAAGTTTGGCTATTCTTCGGGCTACGTCGGTAACCTTGGTTCTCTCGCGGATGTCCTCATTTCTGATTTGATCACGAAAGGAAACTCCGAGCATAGCCCTCTCCATAGCCCTTTGGGTGACTTTAAGCCTTCTGATAAGGCCCATTGTGAGCGACCACGTTTCGGTCTCTTGCGGATGTCCTCTTTTCTGATTTGATCACGAAACTCCGAGCATAGCCCTCTCCATTGCCCTTAGGGTGACTTTGACCTGGGTCTGGAGTCTATTTAAAGATTTCCAGGTCAGTCATGGCAACTCACGTCCAGGTGGGAGATTTTCAGCAGGTGGAACGAATAGGTTAGGTAAAGATGCACTACCTCATCACAGCTTTAGTCTTGACCGCTCGCGTGTGCATCTTAGGAACATTCAGTTCATTTGTGCTTCAATTGCACAGGTGTGGATCCTTGCACGCGAGTTGCACGTTCCTTATTAGAATGTGACGCGTCCGTAGTCATTCCAGGCACGGAGCGTATACGGTTCGTGCAAGTGCGCAGGTGTGGACCCGCCTTAAGATTCTGAATTATTCAAGTATAGGAAATTTTACTAAATAGTTATCTATAAATTTGTATAATTAATTACCTATAAGTAGTTTATCTAAATACGTAGAAAGAATAATATAGTGAAGAAATGTCTCGCCAACATGCCGTTGATATAAATCAGATGTGCTTTCATCATCCTGAGGTCGAGCGAAAGGGTGTACACTGAGACACTCAGATGAGCTCGCACGTCCCGCATGTAACGAAGTATACGATGTGCAGTACGAGTGAGCTAGACAATACTATTCAAATCTCATTTTTAACGAAATATAAACGTGAACATTTTTTGTGCTATAGATAAAATATACAAAAATGTACTATAGCGCCATCTACGCAAGAATAAGTACTACAAATCCTGCATCGCGCTGTTAGTTAAGAAAAACACATATATACATATAGAAAAACCCGACTACAACTGAATGAATTATTATTTTAAATGAATAGAATTGTATTTAATTTTAGTTTATTAGTTCCATTTTAATCTAAATTTAAATTATGAAATTGTTATGTCTAAATACTAAATATGTACTGCATGCTACATATCAGAATAACCAAGATGTAAAATCTAAATATTTGTACGGCTGAAATCTATACTTCACTACATAGTATAAAACAAAGTCGCTTTCTCTGTCCCTGTGTCCCTTTGTATGCTTAAATCTTTGAAACTACGCAACGGATTTTGATGCGGTTTTTTTTAATAGATAGAGTGATTCAAGAGGAAGGTTTATATGTATATATTGCACCTGTGCGAAGCCGGGGCGGGTCGCTAGTAATATTATAAAGCTGAAGAGTTTGTTTGTTTGGTTGAACGCACTAATCTCAAGAACTACTGGTTCGAATTGAATAATTATTTTAGTGTTGGATAGCCCATTTATCGAGGACGGCTATATAACATCACGCTACGACGAAAATAGCTTTTTTTGAATGATTTCACGCGGAAGAAGGTCGCGGGCAACTGCTATGCCGACTATAGTGAAACCCATAGATCATAAGAACTTAATGTCACCTACCTATATAAGGTCTAACTGACGACGTTGGAACCAGAGTGATCTAGGGCACAACAGTATGCAGATGCACCTCAGTACTTAGATCAGTGTGACATGGTCTTCACTTTAGAGACCGCACCAATTCTATAGTGACATGTTGTGATCCCTCAAGGAAGAAAGCCCTGAAGAGCACTTAGTTAAGTGTGGCATGGAAGAATTATGATTATTCTATGCCATTGTGTCATAACCTCAGTATTGGTAAAAATGACACTTAGATCACACTGGTTCCAACATCGTCAACTATTCATACACGAAATATTTTAAGGGAATCATCTAACGGCTATAACGAAGCCATTTCAAGGGATTATTTTTTTTTTTATCTGAGTATATTTTTATAAAAATATATAATTTAAAATTACTTGACCCACAAAATAAATACTAGCTTCTTATTTTTGAACATCCATTAAGCTAGTTTACTACGTCGTATTTGCCTAGTGTCAGTGTTAGAATATGGGAGTAAAGATTTTATGCAAAAAGTTTCAAAAATTTTCAGAATTATAATAATTTCGTAAAAAAAAAATTACTCAGATAATTTTTTTTTTCGTTGCTGTGGCGACTTTACAACTTATAGACGTTACTCTTAAAATATTTCGTGAATGAATAGTTGACCTTATATTCTTGCAAATAAATATATCATTCATTCATTCATTCTAAGTTTCGAAATATTGAAAAAAACCCCGGGAAACAGTGTAATATAATGTCTCGACATCAAAACTGTCTGTATTTGTACATCTGACCTTATGCTTCTGATGTCGAGATATGTGATACTTTTATACAGGGGGCTGGCGAAAGCTATACGTCATATTAATGTCTTAATTTGCTGTTTCATTTTGTTTTTAAAGTATGATAGGGCGTATACAACATTAGTTTTAGTATATGCGAAACCTGAAACACGTGTCTAGTATTTTTATGTAAAGAATCTATGTACAAAATTTCAAAACTGTATCATGAAAAATCACAGTTATAAGCTTGTTCTGTTACGTGGTTGTCCGCACAAAAACGTGGTCACCACGCGGCGCCGCCGCGCGCGCGTCGTCTTGAGATCATTGATAATAATAATTTGGCAGTAGGTACCTAAATGATTGCGATAGGTACTTAGTTTCGCTTAGTGTCCAACTTGTAACTTTTTTTTAAATATTTTAGACAAAATATAACATGGTTTAAAAATTATTGGAATCGATTCAGTTACTTATTCTGAACAAACTATATTCAAGTTTCGCATATACTAAAACTAATGTTGTATACAGGGTGGAAGGGATACCGGTAATAAAACGGTTACCACGTATTCAGTACACACGGCGGCACATCAAGCTATACATAACCAGTATAACCTGACTTCGCTTTGTATGAGCTCCCCGTACGATGAGAGATCAGCTTAATTTGGATTTGCATAGCTTGACTGGCCGCCGTGCGTACATCATTCTGCACACCCCCACACCTTCCCTCTATCCCCGATTGAAAAGGGGGGGGATCCTCCGAGCAGACGGGTGTTGTCTGGTGGGCTACTGCCCGACAGTTGTTTTCGGGTTCTTCTATTAAGTCGCGGATAACTTGCGCGATGTAGGATTTAGGTGTATTTCGATGTTTAGTTCATCGTCTATGTCATAGATGGCGCTGTTGTACGCTTTATAGTGCCGCTACAAATTTGTTTATTTTGTTACATACATTATCTTTTGAGCTTTCCAGTTGCAATGTCTGTCCATAACTGCTAAAATTTTGATATTATAAACTTCTTCTATGTCTGTATTACTGTATTTTAAACTTAATTTCATTTAATTTCCTAATTTTTTGTGGTTATCATATGGCAAAAATGTTATAAATTTGTATTTATTTTTAAGTTATCTAGCCAATTGATTAAACCTGTCCTTTACCATATATACTTTATCAGTAATGAGTATGCGAATATTTTTAAATATTATAGGGTTACTGTTAATTAGTGACGGATACTTAAACACGTGATTGTACTCATGATAACAAACAAAGAAACATATTTTTTAAACGGCTAACAGCTGATAGGTCACAGGCGCGCGCGTGCGTATTTCATACGGCTGTTGTGTTATTGTAATAAAAGTCTGTGTATAAAAAAATGTTTCTTTGGCAAAGTTGTTTGTTGTCATAAGTACAATCACGTGTTTAAGTATCGGTCACTAATTACCAGTCACCTTAAATACATTTATACAGCATGTATAAGAAAGGTGTATGTGAGACCATCAAACTAAATAAATTGTATTTGTGTTGTGTATGTTAAAAATAAACTCTGATTTTTTTTAAATTCTACTTCTGCATAAAAAGATAATTCAATTACACGGTGTAATGGGACATGGACTGTATTGGTGAGGTTCTTCAGAGGTCAGGTGCGTAGTACTCGTAACCGGCGTGCTTGTATGACTAGATGTATGAACGTGGATGAGGCGAAAGGAGTATGTAAGGATCGTAGCAGGTGGCGTTCTGTGGTATCTGCCTACCCCCCATGGGGAAAAGGCGTGAGTTATGTATGTTTTTTCATTTTTCATTTTTCATTTTTTTTTTTCATGTATGTATTGGGACATCGTTACATAATATAGTTATGGTAATTTTTTGTGACTACCGAAAAAAATCAATGCTGATTGGTCATGCATGATGGTATACATTATGTATTTTACTAGTAAACGTTGAAATAGTTTTTAGTTGAGATCTTTCGCATTTCATGTAATTTTGTTTCTTTTGTGAAGAAATCTTCAATTTAATATTAAGGAAAGGTTGATAAGGAAGTCATTATATGTTTTGTTAATAAGTAAAATTACTTTTTTTCCACGAGATTTTATTTGCAATGTAATTTTATGGTAGTCGCCAGCACATCAAATTACCACAAATTGACAAATTTCTCCAAATGATTTTAAAGCATAAAATGTTGATGGTTAAGTTCACAATCGAATGAGAAAATTTGCCAGTTTGTTTGCTTGATGCGCTGGCGACTGTACAATCGGCCGTACGTCAGTAGTACTGGTAACACTTTGTCCTTGAGCTCGTCCTAGCGTAATAATGAGTATCAATAATACAGGGCTGTAACTGGACCCTTCACGAAGCCGTCAACCAAACATTATGTACATCAAACTAAGTAAGTTCGTTTTGAAATGTAACGCACTCAAAACATTGTGCTGATGAATGGTTTGAATAGTACGGGGATCGTGGAGTTGTTTAAAGTAAAAATCTGACATTAAACTTTGACCCCCAATATCTCCGTAACTAGAAGGTTCCCAGGTATGGTCTAGAACAAAAAAAATATTGCAATGACGGGGAGAACAAATAGCTTTCGGCTTCGTTAAGGGTCTTGTTACACCCTTTATAAGAGGACGAGTATCACGAGCATACATGTGAAATTTTAATTGTTGTTTCCCCTCAGTGAAATGGTTTTGACTTCAAAGAACAAAAGATTGGTAAAAAAAAAAAATGGCAGACTTACAATTGTGAAAATATAATACTCGAAAGAGACCAACCAATACTAACCACACTTATTCAGTTCTGTTCAGCTTTGCTTGTCCATAAAAAACAAAGATTTTGTATGAAAATGCGTACGCATCTAAATAGACGCGTAAAGCTGAACGGGTGCGTACGCATCTGAATAGACGCGTAAAGCTGAACGGGTGCGTACGCATCTGAATAGACGCGTAAAGCTGAACGGGTGCGTACGCATCTGAATAGACGCGTATAGCTGAACGGGTGCGTACGCATCTGAATAGACGCGTAAAGCTGAACGGGTGCGTACGCATCTGAATAGACGCGTAAAGCTGAACGAGTGCGTACGCATCTGAATAGACGCGTAAAGCTGAACGGGTGCGTACGCATCTGAATAGACGCGTAAAGCTGAACGGGTGCGTACGCATCTGAATAGACGCGTAAAAATTGAACGGGTGCGTAAGCATCTGAATAGACGCGTAAAGCTGAACGGATGCGTACGCATCTCCATATAAAATCGTTTTTTTTCTATGGACAAAAGCTGAACAGAGCTGAATAAGTGCGGTTAGTCCCTAATGCTTACCAGTTACTACTAACCCACCTCTCCGCTATGTCGGCAGCGAGCAGCCGCGCAAAAGTTGCCCACCACCAGCGGCACTAAACAGGGGGCTTATAATGGCCGCTTTATCAGAATCATTATAGGATAATAATATAAATCACGTTAAAATATTTAAAATGGTTGCAAAGTGACAATTCATAATATTAACTGCGTCTGTGTCCATTTTTTTTGTGATTCTGCTGAAGCGGCCTTTTTAGGCTCCCTAGCTAAAACAAAAAAAAAAGCTTCAAGTTTCGATAATACTACTGATGGCATATCGTTCTGCTGCGGGAATATAATCATTATAAAAACCGTGTAATGTTACCAGTGACGTGCGGCTACTGTCTTTCACGAGATTAATTTATTAATGTTACCAGTGCAATAACATGTACACACGGCGGCACATGAAGCTGTACATTTCCAGTATAACTTGGCCTCGCT
This sequence comes from Noctua fimbriata, assembly GCA_905163415.1. Classification (NCBI taxonomy): domain Eukaryota; kingdom Metazoa; phylum Arthropoda; class Insecta; order Lepidoptera; family Noctuidae; genus Noctua; species Noctua fimbriata. The sequence continues at coordinate 9,624,511 of LR990950.1, forward strand.
CTGTATAGATTTCCTATACAATGAGAGATCCGCATAAACTGGTTTTATAAAGCTTGATTGGCCGTCGTGTGTACATATAATGGTAGTTTTCGTTTAGTTGCGGGTGTTTAATACGCCTAGTTACCTTTTTACTCGGAGTCGTATTTCTTTATAACCGACTTGAAATTGGAGGAGGTTATGCATATTTTAAAAATGTTTTTTTTTTACTCTTAGGTTTACGTAAAAAACTCTTAATTAATATAAATGGAAGTGCGTTTTGTTAATATTGAGTTCAGAGAATTTTGTTTTCTGAAACCTGCAAGTTTGCAATTTTATTTATATATTTTTTCCCATGTGTTCATAATTCCATACTTATTTTATTATGATCTGCAATAACATTTAAAAGGATGCGTATGGAATATTACATAAATAAATAATAGATTTAATTATGTTGATCTTAGTAATAAATAAACTAAATTTGTTGAAAAAAAAACAGTGTTTTAATTTTTAATACTTTATGTTATAATTTATAGTTTTTAATCCTTACACTATTTACTGTCGTCATCTCCGTGTAACTGTAAACAAAAGAAACAATAATAAATATATGGCATTCTTATCAAGTTAAAGAGTAAATATGGGAAATGGGAGAGCAAACAAACAAGGAGAGACAAAGGCGTTGTTTTCTATTGGTTGCGCACGCGCACATCTTAATACACCGTGACTTTTCGTCTTACAACGGCACCCCACTTCATGTATCCATTGACTACTAAGCATAAAAAGATGGGTACCTATTTATGAGATTTGCATTTTGCAAAATTGAAGTGTCTGTTTGTAATATCCAAATACCAGCTTCTTACTAAATGCATATGAATTTACATACGGCACTTATAACAAAAACACATTTTTTTTTCAGTTTTTGTCTGTCTGTTTGTTCCGTAATCTCAGAAACGGTTGGACCCATTTTGACGGGACATTTACTGGCAGATAACTGATATTATAAGGGTTAGACCTTAGGCTACTTTTATTTTAGTAAAATAATAATGGAGCCATGCAAAAAAAATTAAAACCCTTGAAATTGGTAACAAAATTCGATTCAAAAAGGGAAGTAATATGTTTTTTGAATAATAATTTCAGCCGAACGAAGGACGCGGGCAACAGCTAGTTTAAAAATATTATTCATTATTATGACGCATGGCGTAGAAACACCCTGTTGCGAGCGTAGTAGTATTAGTACACAAACAACAAAAAAAAATCTTAAACTTCTTTTACCCCTTTTACTAAGGGATGGAAGTTTGTATGAGACTTCCGCAAATTTTGATGCTGAAAAAAAAAACAAAAAAAAAACTATTTTTTTTTCTGGAAATTGATACAATGTATTGATATTTCGTTACGTGATGAACAGAGAATAAATTTATAACATTACGCCCATGTGACGGTAGCAAAACGGCCAAGCCACATATTTTGACTAAGGTATGAGTTTGCGAAGTTAGGGCTTGTGAGATGAGAAAATAAAGAATGTGAGTAACTCGACGCTGCTGAATAAGTGACATGACGTGGTCGAAGTATAAAATGAAGCGGTTGCACAAATTCTGCTGACGTTCGATCTTATCTAGAAGTTCCTCAGTCGCATCAAAAAAGCAGACGTCAGCGTAGTACAGCCCCCGTAGCATGACCACCGTAGACAAGGAATTCTTTGACAGAAGAATCGACAAACTGACAAATAGTGCAAAGAAATCTGTCATTGTGACGACACAATCTGTCATTTTGTCGATTCTTCCGTCAAAGAAATCCTTGTCTACGGTGGTCATGCTACGGGGGCACAAGAGGAAGAAGAGACTGGGCAAAAGTAACATTATTTTGAAATGGCAGGAACTTCTGAAGACGCTTTAGAGACCGTAACGAGCATATACGAGATAAGTTGCAATAATTAAAAGCCCAAAACTGATAGCCCACTGATTTATATTTTCCAGGTCATTATTGATGGCAAAGACGCTATACAACATAATTTTTAGTACATGCGAAACCTGAATATAGTTTGTTCAGAATAAGTAACTGAATCGATTCCAATTCCAATTTTTAAACCATGTTATATTTTGCCCAAAAATATTTAAAAAAGTTAAAAGTAGGACATCGAGCGACTTTGAGTGCCTATCGCAATAATTTAGGTACCCTACTGCCAAATTATTATTATCAATGAGCTCAAGACGACGCTGGAGGCGCGCGCTTCGTGGTGACCACGTTTTTGAGCGGACAACTAGGTAACAGAACAAGCTTATAACTTTGTGATTTTTCATGATACAGTTTTGAAATTTTGTACATAGATTCTTTACATAAAATACTAGACACGTGTATCAGGTTTCGCATATACTAAAACTAATGTTGTATATGTTGTCTTGTTATATGCGATGATATGTTGCTCCAGAATCTCTTCGAGTTTAAACTGGCGATAAAGGTGCAGGTCGTCTGCATAGAGATGGCAATGTGAAGTTTATATGTTGGTTATGGAGTTAATAGAAGCGGAGAACAGACGAGGAGCAAGTATACGACCCTGAGGAACACCCGCAGCAAGATCGCACCATTCTGTGGAAGCCTAGTTCCAGTAACCCAAGTGTATTTTTTATACAGGGTCTGGCATAATTAAATCAAATTTTTGTTAAAAATAAGGTCGATTGAAAACCTCTGTAACGTTAAACTTATACTGTCACTTACGGGATATCATCATACGGTACGTACCTATGTTGTTCATTGTACCTATACCTTATGTAAAAGATGATTTTGCATGCTATTATTATGGCGGAAAGTGTCCTGCTCTATAACATTTTTATAACATCCTGTATATACCACATTTTATGCAAATAAATGTACTTACTATTGACAGCGCCTTGATAACTGCAGGAGCAGTTGACTGTGAGTAACCGTTCCGGAAGTCGGTGCCTTCATTTTTGGATGCATTGCGTTATTTCTATCTCTGACTTGCATAATTCCTTGAAGTATTATTTTGATGACGTGAACAATAAACTTTATTACCAGTGTAAAACGATACTTTTTCGTCAGTACTCTTTTCCAAGTCAATGTACCAAACGCTAAAAATATAGTTTTCGGCAACATTACTTAATCTAATTTTCCTTTTTACAGACAATCTGGCTTTTACTGGTTGAGAACAAACGCGAACTCTCCATTCTCACAGGGATAGCTGACATGATGTTAAACTATGCTATTATTATTAAAAAAAGATATTTATTGTACCGATTGTTTTATTCCAAAAAACTTTACATTTTCATCACATCAATCATCATCATATGTTAAGCCTTCACCCCCAAATATGTTAGGGTCCGCTTCCAGTCTAAGTGATTGAAAACTAAGTAACTCCGCGCAAAAACATGTTGCTGGGAAACAACTGGGGTGTATTAAAACGCGGTTTACGGTAAGACTCAATGTATCGCACTAAAAACGAATACGGCTCCGTACCTGAAGAGTAACCAACGCGACCCTATTACTAAGCCTCCGCTGTCCGTCTGTCTGTCTGTCAGCGGGCTGTATCTCATGATCCGTAATAGGTAGACAGTTGAAATTTTCACAGTATGTGTATTCCTGTTGCCTGCCGCTTTAACAACGAATAATAAAAATTAATTAAAAATTAAAGGGGGCTCCCATAATACGATAGTACCCTTCATGCGCGCGAGACTCGCACTTGGCCGGTTTTTTTTAAATCTCGAAAGTATTATTTAAAAAAAAAGTTGGAACTTTGACCTCCAATATCTCCGTAACGAGAAGGTTCCCAGGGATAGTCTAGAACAAAAAAAAAACCCCAATGACGGGGAGAACAAGTGCCTTTCAGCTTCGATAACAGGGAGAAATAAAAGCCAATATATTGAGTTGTTTAATTATATATTGAGTGCAACATACAAAGTTGTGTGTGATAGAAACATTAAAATCACAATAAGAGTACCTATAGTCTGTTCACAGTTATTACAACTATGACTTTATATCGCTGTCAAAATTCTAGTTACACTATGGTTAGTATTCGGTTGTTCTCACTGAAAAATATGAAAATTATAGTGAACTTACTCTCGACACCATAAGGTTGATGTCGGCGGTAAAACTAACTGTGAAAGTACTTTGGCGCCATTTTCTGAAAGCTTCATCTGTCAATTAGCTGTCAAATGTCACGCAATCTGTTTTTTTTAAATTAGGGAGTTTCACGGATATCTTTTTTATTGTTGTCGTGTTTTTTTTTATAAGTAGATAAAAATCAAGTTTGTTTATTGGCAAGAACGATATGATGACAAAAACACCTTAAAACCCGGTAATCACCATCCAAAATGCCTCCTACGTTTTAAAAACGAATTTAATCTAAAAGTCATCAGATTGCCAGTGTGGAGCCCGTCTGCAGGATATGCTCCACCTCCTCTCCTGCTCATCCTGCACAACTACATGCACCTTTTAAGATTTAATCAAAGCAAATGTTAGAGCTGTGCAGGTGGCTACATACTGGTCTAACAAACACAATTTGAGTTCATCGACACGTAAAGAAGATCTACAAGTTCACGTGATATTTAAAATCAGATGATAAAATAAGCTTTCAGAAACTGCGGTGTCCGTTTTAGAATATAAAACAGGAGATTTTCGATGTTTTTAAACATGAAAGCTCCGACCAAACCAAGGCGAATGCCGCGCTAATGCGGGTCTCTCAAGCGGATTGCGTCAACTGACTTGTATTGAATTGTTTTAACTAGCTGTCTTCCTAATTTTTTCCGCCAGACCCTTGCTCGAGTGAGCCCGTACTACGAAGGCTGTAGTCTCAAATTATTTCCTAAGTAATCTAGATGCAATCCAGCATATCCCATAGCACCCCCCGTCCCCTTCCCCCGGCGACGTCCTCAGCTTCGTGCTCGACAGGGCCCTAAGAGTGAGTGGAGTCGCTTAGATTTTGTTTTGCCCCAACTGGTAGTCTTCATCCTTCTTTATCATACGGTAACAACAATCGACGCGTTCAGTTGGTTTGCTTATCACGTGCGGGATTCGCCTCAGTGTGACCAGAGCTTGATTTATTTAGGTTAGATATTCAAACTATCTCCTTGATAGTAATCATTAAGTTTTAAATAGTAATCACTATTTCAAAGTCACAAAGAGATATTTATTTCGTCAATACAAATGTTTTCATGAATTCACATTCTTACCTCACATCGTTGTCTCTGAATTCCAATCATGCAAAATAAGTTCTATGAAAGTCATTTTTTTTAAATCGTCAGTGATGTTCTAACACCACGTAAGTCAAAAATTACAAATTTACAGGAGAGTGCAAAAACCGTATTATTATACCTAGGTAAAAGTACAAAACCATTTTTTTATTTGTGTTCCCCTCAAATTAGATAGAGAAGTTGCTTGTTTCAGATTGGCTGAAACAACGCGTCTTCCGATTCTCTAGCAAAAGGCATACAAATGTCAAAACCAAAAATTTACTTAAGTGATGTTAGAACTTCAACGACGAAATGTTTTTTTTTTACCCGACTGCAGCGAAGATCAAAAGGAGGGTTATTATTTGACCATATGTACTAAAATAGTACATTACTAACTACCCCGTACACACTCAAACAAGTTGTGAAACTTGTTTTCTACAAGTTTTTAAATGACTCGTCAAAAGAGAACATGTATCACACGTGTACATGTTTGTCATTGTTTCAGACATGTTTTATTAACAATCTCGTTCACATTTTTGACAAGTTTTGTTTGCAACTTATGTTTACAACTTGTTTTACGAACAAAAACAGAAAACAAAACATGTTTTATACATTGTTGTAAAAGCGAAGTTAGAAGGTATGAAGTGACATAACTACATAACTATTAAAGCATAAATCATTGTACTTATATTTATTTAAACCACTTTTGCTCGCTTTTTCAAAAGAAAATAATTTATTAAGTTACAAACACTCGCAGAAATACCTCTAAAGATAACAAATCGCGAGCAAAGGTCAATAAAATAAGATTGTAATCATTATAACAACTAATCCTCTCAAGAGAATCGCATCAAAATAGCAGAAGCCGTTTTCGAGAACAGATCACACACAGTCATATACAACTATTGTTGCTTAACACACAATCGTATTTACCATAATAGCAATTAAATTAGAAAACATGTTTTGTGATTCAAACTCCATGGCTGCTAATGAGAAAGTCCTGATGGCGGAATCAAACACTTTCCCCGACCTGGGAATCGAACCCAGCATGCGTAGCATGACAACCGTACAAATGAATTTTGTCGACGGAAGAATCGACAAAATGACAGATTTCTTTTCTTGATCTGTCATTTTGTCGATTCTTCCGTCGACGAAACTCATTTCCACGTTGGTCATGCTACGCGTGCTGGACTTCATACTCAGCAGTAACACTTACCGCCACTAGGACCAACGAGGCAGACACAAAATTGGTGTAAGTCATTATTTTTAATATTTAAGCGAAAATTTGTCTATACTACCACAAAATTTTTCTAAAATTCTCTACACCCTATGTATGTGATTATATGAATGGACAAAGTTATATATTTGTACATAATGATATTGATTATTTGTGTGTTATGAAAGTATTGTCTAATACCCGAGAAAAACAACGATTTAAACTGTCAGATTCGCTCTACCGTGTCAGAAATTGTCTCTGTCGTGTTTGATTATTCAATATCAAATGTCACTGTCTAATTCCCTTTTCAAAATTAAAATATTTAATCTCACATAGGCCTACGTGGTGAAGGTTGCGGGGATCCGCTGGATGCGAGACGCACGGGAGCCACCGACGCTTGGGGGAGGCCTATGTCCAGCAGTGAACGTCTTTCGGCTGAAATGGTGTGGCCTACGTGGGCACTTATATAATGTCGAAAAAAAGGTGCACGGTTCGGGTTGGTCGTTTCCTATGGAGAAGAACCGGCAAGAAACTCCATGGTTAGACTCTAACGCGTCAATAGGTAGCTACGATTCTGTTTCATTATCTGTCTCACTCATACTGACAATTGTATTTATCGTTCCATGCGGGTCGTGCGAGCTCATCTCAGAGTGAACACTTTTTCGCACTACCTAAAATACTGAGAGCGCGTCTAACGGTTTAAATCTTTGCAAAAATTACAAAAATCCTTTAATATTAAACTTATACTGTCACTTACGGGATATCTTCCGTGATTGTCTCCACAACTCCTAGTGATACTGTGAGTGTGTTTTGGTGACTTAGTGTCGAGTTCCAGTAGTGCGCGTAGCAAAAGATTAAGAAAGAGGGTAGACAGATTTGTTTGCACCTAACAATTTATTTACCATCTACCCGCATTCTCCAATCATCCGGCGATCATGGCGCTTGCAACACGCCGAAATATCGGGAGCTCAAAACAATGAACAATCACGGAAGATATCCCGTAAGTGACAGTACAAGTTAATTATTAAACCGTGAAAGCTTAAAACAGTGTTTCTTTAATATTGTATTAAAAATGTGCATTGTTTAAAATTTAAAATGACTATACCCCTACTGAAACGACATTAAGTGTTAAAACTCTTAGTACACATGTGATTGAACTGTTTTCAACTCTACGATCAACAATTTAAGATTGAAATTCACTTGTGAATTCTTTTACTTGCGTACAAAGAGTGATTTTAAAGTTAGAACATATTCCACTCTATAAGTAACTATTTACGGTTTAAATTCACTTGTGAAAGTTTCATCATTTGTGTACCAAGAGTGATTTTGAAGTGAATAGTTTCTCTCTGTCTATCAAATACAGTGTGACAGAGATAGCATGACTAATAGTGACTTAATATACGGATGAGGTTTTGTTCAAGGTATGTAGGGGAATACTTGAGTGATCCGACCGATGCCTCTGTAACAAAAGAAAAAACGTTAGTTAGTAAAGTCAGTTTCACACACACACACACACACACACACACACACACACACACACACACACACACACACTCACTGGTATACATCACACATGTGCGCTTCTTTTTGTATTTTCTTTTTTGTTAAGTGGAAGAGCGGAGTCACCTAACACAAGCATCTCCTTGCTTAAAAAGTGATCTCCAACTAATGTGTGTTAAAACATTATGTAATTGAAATAAATATTATTATTTATTTTAGTTTACAAGTAGTTTGTTCCTTTGGCCAGCAGTGGGACGCTCAAATAGGCTAAAAAAATAGTTAAGAAGGCATACTGGAGTTGCATGTTAGAAGCTTCGTAGTGAGTCAACGCTGATAGTTTAACACTTGTTAAAGTTATCTTATTAGAGTGGAAACGCCAGGCTAGCCCGCGAAATTATAAATCTTACGTTTTATGAAATTTACAGGTCAGTATTAGAATGTAATTATGTTATGTTTAAAAAGCTTGGTCTGTTACCACTTCCTGCACTTTACATATACTCAATCTGTAACTTTGTCTGTCTAACAGTATTACGGGATTGTTCAGAAAAGCTTCACACAGACTTGTAACGAAGGTTAATCCTAAATCAGCCAAGTAAGCTAAAAGCTGCCTTGTGATGTGTGTACGCATTTTCTACAAAATTCCGAAAGAACTAAAGTGTATAAATAATTGTAATTCATTTAAAAATAAGCTGTATAAGTGGCTGATTGGACATAATTTCTATGACATTAAAGATTTCTTTGACATTTTATAATATTATATCCATCTAATAATTTGAATGATTTAATTGGATATTTACTGTTGTTTTGACATGATCATTATTTTGCATGCAATTGGTATTCTGTATTGCTAAACATGTGGACATTGTATAAGACTGTAACACCATCATACCATGTTTAAAGCAAATAAAGACTTATCTTCATTTAAATATGAATCGCGGCCGCAATACGTAAGTACCTACTCACAATTATAAACATTAAAATCATCAATCAATACTACCACCCTATGACTATTTCATGCAAAACTCATTCAATGCGGTAAACTGAACTTAGAGGGTTGTATTGATGATTTTAATGATTATAACTCTGTAAAGCCATATTTGTTACGGCCAAATTTTCTTAAGTTTTTTTGCAAATCCACATTATCTGTCTCTTTTACTCCTAGTCTATTTCATTCCTTCATCTCTATCACTCAATTCAACCAGTCCGTTTGACAACCATCCATCCAGTTATAAGGCTGTGGAGGTCAGATAGGCAGTCGCTCTCTGTAAAATACTGGTATTCAGCTGCATCCGGTTAGACTGGAAGCCGACCCCAACATAGTTGGGAAAAGGCTAGGCAGATGATGATGACTATGACACCACAGCAACGCAAACAACAACAAAAATCGCTAGAAAAAAGCTACCTGATACATTTATATGTGCTCAAACCACATAAAATAAAAGAATCCACACGCCATTGCACAACCACTAAAACTAGATGGACAATCATAGCCGATTAAATTCACTTTAAAATTGTATAAATCGTGGTATGATGTCGCGAACTTGTGTCCAAATGTTAGATAATCTATTAGACTATGGTTTAAAGGCGCTATGAAAGAACCTTACAGTCTTTAAAATAGAGTTTAGAGTCGTTTAATAAATTAAAAAAAAAATTGAAAACAATCATTGCCAGAAACGAGTGAGTAGATCCGTATGAGCCAAATAAAAACAAGGATTTCTTCTATAAACTGACCTGGTGCCGAGTCCGGCCGTGAACAGCAGTCTCCTGCCTCGTACGAGGTACTCGGGGCAGCGCACGAAGCGGAACAGGACTGACGCTGTCTCGTCGGCGCGGAGGACGTTGTGGAGGGACATTATACCCTGGAATGATGATAACACAACTATCAATAACAACGAACACCAGGAATAATACTTGAATAGAGTGCACAGTTCCGAGTGTTTTTGAATAATACAGGGTGTAAACAGACCCTTCACGAAGCCGTTAACCAAGCATTATGTACATGAAACTAAGTATCTTTAAGCAAAAATTATTGCTGGGAAACGACTTTTTTTTTGGGTGAAAAATCACGTTTTACGGTAGGACTCGATGAAAGCACACAAAGCATTGTGCTGATGGATGGATTGGATAGTACGGGGGTCGGGGAGGTGATTAAAGTAAATATCTTACATTAAAAACATGTATTTAAAAAAAAGTTGGAACTTTGACCCCCAATATCTCCGTAACTAGAAGGTTCCCAGGTATGGTCTAGAACAAAAAAATGATTGCAAAAACGGAGAGAATGAGTGCCTTTCGGAGATGTTAAGGGTCTATTTCCACCCTTTATATACTCACCTCTATGATAGCAGTCTGCCTCACATTGCCGACGTGCACGGTGCATTGGAAACCAGGATATATCACGGTCGAGTGGCGCAGTACTTGCACTGATGCCTGTAACAAGCAATATTATTATTATTTTATGCTATTAAATGATAAACAAGCCGACGTGATGGCCCATGGTCATCGCATTGAAAGTTAGCTTCAGAGATACAGCCATGTAACATCCATATACAGATGAAATAAAATAAACTAATATACAACATTATTTTTAGTATATGCGAAACCTGATACACGGGTCTAGTATTTTTATGTAAAGAGTCTATGTACAAAATTTCAAAACTGTATCATGAAAAATCACAAAGTTATAAGCTTGTTCTGTTACCTAGTTGTCCGCACAAAAACTCGGTCACCACGCAGCAAGCGCCTCCAGCGTCGTCTTGAGCTCATTGATAATAATAATATGGTATATATGTGTATTGGTATGTATCTATTTATGTATATCAATCTATGTTAGCAAATTGGTTTTTTTCTTATTTTTTTTTTTTTTTGTACTCTATCACAATGCTATCCTATTTGACCCAAAGGTTGACTGGTAGAGAATGCCTTGTGGCATTAAGTCCGCCTATGTACCACTCTTGTACATGAAGTTTAAATAAATAAATAAATATGGCAGTAGATACCTAAATTATTGCGACAGGTACTCAAAGTCGCTCGGTGTCCAACTTTTAACTTTTTAAATATTTTTGGGAATAAATATAACATGGTTTTACAATTATTGGAATCGATTCAGTTACTTATTCTGAACAAACTATATTCAGGTTTCGCATATACTAAAAATAATGTTGTATATTATAACTCCAGTTAGAGGGAATAATGTACCCACCACCATAACCTCTCCCACGAATTACGTAAATACTCAGAGGGGAAGTAAGGCATGTTGTATGGATACTGATACGATTCTACTGGAAGAACTGAGAGAATTTCGAGTCGATATGATGGCTCGTATGGATAGCCAAGCAAATACAATAGCACTCTTGTTAGATCAATTTTCTCAAACAAAAGCCGATTTAAAGAACATCATTAAAATAATCCGGGTAGTCGAAGAAAAGGTTGATGCTAAATTGATCCAGGACAAACGAACTCGATACACTACAGAGGAGTTAGTCGGGCAGTCATCCACTTTTGCAGAAGTCGTCAGTCAACAGAACGAATCTAGCAAAGATATGTCTAAGAAGTCACCAACATTACAACAAATACGACGCACCAACCCTAAACAGCAAAAGGTAAACAAAGGTGGGGCCACAAAATCTGTTGAGCTACCGGCAACGACTTCGGCTAGTATCAATCTAGAAGCAAGTAACGTTGAGATGAAAGATGATCAATCTGGTTGGACGACTGTACACTATAAAAAAGTTAACAGGCAGCCAAAGGATGTTAAAGTGGGAACAAATACCGAGTTGAAAGCTTTGCAAGCCACGGAACGGAAAAAACACTTGCATGTTTGGCGATTACACCCAGAAACCACTCTCGAATCAATCACTAATCACGTGAAATGTATATGTGGGCCGGATGTACCTGTAAAAGTGGATAAAATAAAGCATAAGACCGAGCGAGATTACACGTCGTTTGTAATTGGAGTGCCAGAGCAGTGGTTTGATAAATTGAACCAAACGGAAATATGGCCCATAAACGCTGAATTCAACGAGTGGATTTGGTTTCGGAACTATACCAAAAAGACATCAAAGTAGTACCATTGAAATTTTTTACCAAAATGTTAGAGGGCTCCGAACTAAGTTGGACAATTTTAGAAATAACATGGATTCATTAAATTCTGACTTGTTTGCAATTACTGAATCGGGTTGCAATGACTCCATTCAAGATTCTGAAATTGTCCCACCGGGATACAGTATTCTTCGTAGCGATCGAGCGGATGGACGAAAGCAGGGAGGCGCATTTCTTGTGGCCACACACCGGTTCGAACTGCGGAGGGTACTTGTGCCCGACGTATCGATAGAAACCTGTATTTTCGAAATGGTTTGTGCGACGGTACATTTAAATAGTAGATTTTTATTTCTGTGTTCTGTTATTTATATTCCCCCGAGTAGTTCCGAAATTGATTACATGATGCTGTTTGCAGTAATAGAAAAACTGTGTACTAACTTTAAACAAATAATTGTGTTAGGTGATTTTAATTTACACTCGTGTCCTACAAATGTGACTAATTATTATGAATGTTTCTTGTCCTTTTGCGAATTCACTCAAAGTAATAATGTACCCAATTGTTTAGGTCGTCAATTAGATTTGGTGTTGAGTTCAGGATTTGGAGGGAAGGTGTCAGTAGTTGCGGCGGACGTGCCACTCGTGCCTGTCGATGTGCATCACCCGCCGCTCGAAGTGAGCGTGAGTCTAGAGCCCGCGCGCGCCCTTCATACCGCGGACATTAGTCCCGCTACCTCGTCGACTGCGGCCGTATCCGCCGCCGATACCGACTCGCGCGCTGGTGCAGGCGCACTCAGTAATAGACCGCAATGGAACTTTTATAAGGCAAATTATCAGTTGCTTTATTCTTTGTTAAGTGCAACGGAATGGAATAACATGTACGAGATGCACGACTTGGAAGATATATTGAACTTCTTCTACAGTAAAATTAACAGCATTTTAGATGAATGTGTCCCCTTGAAAAATCGTAGTGTGAAGTCACGGTACACTTACCCTAATTGGTACACGAGAGAAATAATACAAGATCTAAAAACCAAAGCTAGACTTCACAAGACGTTCAAGGAAACAAAGGATTTAACTGTATACAGGGAGTATTCTAAATACAGAGCAATTATTAAAAACAATATTCACACTGCACACAAACGACATCTAGCTAAAATACAATGTCAGTTTGCGAAAGATCCAAAGTCGTTCTGGCAATATATACGATCTAAGACAAGCACAGCGAACCGACAAAGTATTATTAAGGATGGTCAATACCTAACGGATCTTGAATTTGCCAAGCAATTTGCTATGTTTTTCGAGTCGGTATACGCTAGGGAACCACCACAACTTGATCCACAGACGGCCGCGGCGAAGGCGGCGGGGGCCATGAGTGGGTCGCACGTGCAACTAGGCTCGCTGAGTCTTAAGGACGTTACAGAGGCACTCGAGCGCCTAAAACCGAAGCGTTCAGCAGGCCCGGATGGAATACCAGCCTTCCTATTCAGGGATTGTAGTAGGGTATTAGCGGAACCTCTGCATTTTATATTTAATACATGTCTCCAATCAGCAACGTTTCCAACTCGATGGAAGATAACGCGTGTCATTCCGGTCCCCAAAGGTAAGGCAGGATCGGACATCAGTGGATATAGACCGGTGGCTGTGTTGTCGACGCCAGCAAAGGTTTTCGAGTCCGCCGTCCAGCGCAGCATGCAGGATCAGGTCCGCGCTCAGCTATCGGATGCGCAGCACGGGTTCCGACCGGGGCGTAGCACTGCCACCAATCTACTTAACTTCATGTCACAGGTAGTGCCAGCTGTGGATGCTGGTGTGCAGGTTGACGCTGCTTATTTTGACTTCAGGAAAGCGTTCGACACCGTCGATAATGACATATTATTACGCAAGTTAGCAGAAATTGGTTGCACACCACATCTATTGCATTTCTTAGCCAGCTATATGCATGACAGACAGCAATACGTTGACTACAACGGCTGCGAATCCGATCCGTATTACACCTGGTCCGGGGTGAGTCAAGGCAGCAACATGGGGCCTTTGGAATTTATAATAATGATAAACAATTTGCCAGAAGTCGTCAAAAATGGAACTTGTTTGTTATTCGCAGATGACCTCAAGTTGTTGTTTGAGGTCAGGACGGAGTCTGATTGCAGACGTTTGCAGGAGGACATTGATAGGATCGTGGAATGGAGTCATGAGAACAGGCTTTACTTCAACTTATCCAAGTGCTCGGTGATAAGTTTCACCCGCGCGCGAGCACCTCTACTCTACGAGTACGAAGTGGATGCAGTGCCGATGCAACGAGTCACGCAGGTACGGGATTTAGGGGTTGTTCTCACTCCTGAACTGACCTTTCGCGGTCATATTACTAAGATCTGCAAAAAGGCTTTCAGGAACTTGGGGTTTGTGCTGAGGCAGACGCGAGAGTTTACCAGCATTACGGCCGTCAGAGTTCTGTATGACGCATTAGTCAGGAGTCATCTGGAACATAGTGCTGTCATATGGGCTCCACATGAGGCGAAGTACTCATTGATGTTGGAGCGAGTCCAAAACAAGTTCACGCGCCACCTATACAGGAAACTTTATGGGGTATACCCATTTTACCCTTTGATGTATCCCACACTATTTGTACTGGGTATGGTGGGGTACAATCAACTCGGGGTGCGACGGGAATTTACACTAGTGTCGTACATGGTGAGACTGCTCCGAGGCATAGAACACAACCCGATAGTGTTGCAGCGGTTGCACTTGTGCGTTCCCGACCGTTATGTGTGGAGGCGACGGCCTCCGCCGCTGCTGGTCGTTCCTTCAGCTAGGACCAACTTGCTGGCCAAAACCCCTCTAACTCGAGCAATTCGCACTATCAATTGTATTCAGGTCGAAATAGATGTATTTACATGTCACTGGGGTGAATTCGCAAAAGTACTTTTGTTTACACTTTGTTACAAACAATGAGATGTGTTGTGCTTTAATGTTAATATTGTGTGTGTGAATTGACTATTGCATTAGGTTATAGACCTGTAATGATAGTTTAAGGCATTTAAATAAATAAATAAATAAATAACATTATATGGCTAGAAAGGAGGTGTCTGATGAGATGACGAGTAATGGAGAAATATGGAAGAAGAATGCTGCGCCGACCCCAAAATGAATTGGGATAAGGGCAAGAGAATGATTATGACGATATTATAACACATACAGTCCAAAATACGAGAAACTTTATAATAATTGCTATGAATTAGCAGATTGTGAGCAATTGAGTCTGATTTCAAGTAATACTTCTGAACTGGGATTTTTGAGTTCCGTAATTAAGTGTAGGTAATCTAGTGAACATCTGGCAACCCGCACCGGACCCTCGTGGTGGACTCCAGCCTCCCACACCCTCTCATAGAGAGGAGGCCTGTCTCTCAGCAGTGGGACGTCATAGACTAATTATGATAGTACTAACCTGGAAATAAATACACCCCCTCGGATCATTGGGGTCTTCCAGCATCACTTTATCAGTACATCCGCAGTCATCACACTTTGTCTCATCATCTTCACTTTCTTCACCGTTGTCATATATGTTCGAATCATCGATTTCATCAATGTCTTTAGTTAAACAATCTTCAGCTGTCTCTATGTCTCGGAGGAGGTTCTTGTTTTTCCTCCGCACGTTCTTACGGTTTTTCGTCTTTTCTGCTAGATTTTGTTCGATTAGCTGTTTCATCTGTGGAGAGAGAATTATTTGTTAGATAATATAATTATAGGGATATTATTATTTGATCCTCTAAAATCTAATTGATCTATTGTAAATGAGCGCTTTTAAAAATAAATGCTGTATTTTTTTGTTTAATCTTTATATTAATTATTGAGTCTATATTATTTGATCTACGGATAAATTATAAATGAATGGCATTCAAGGTTTATTTTTTGAAATACTCAATTAATACTTGGTATATAAAAATAATATTTGATTCTCTTTTTTAGTTATTGGTCTTTTTGGCAAGAGCGAGCGAAGCGAGCTCGGGATTTGGGGCACTTCGATTTCGGACAGGTTAGGTTCTCTTCGTGTTAATTTATTTTAAATCTTGCAGATACAAATAGGAGCCCTGCGTAGCGGGGCTAGGTCGACTTCGCCTTATTCTAATATTTGATATTTACTTTGACGTTGATTTTATTTCTAGGTGAACTTTTATTTATTGTGTTCGACCTTGATTATGGGTGAAATTGAAATGGATAACATTTTTGTAAATCAATTATTTCAGTAAACATTTTTTTTTTAAATAAGGTTTTGCTGTATGAAAACCCAATTCTGGATTAAGAGCGTTAACGTCTTACGGCATTTCATACAAACTTTCAAGTGATTTTTTTTCGAAATGACTGAACCGATTTTAATTAAACTTCGTCCGCATAAGCAGGATACATAAGTTTAAGAACTTGACAGAGAACATTTTCGAAAAATAGTGTTACAGCTAAATTAGACCGATTTTAGATTTTCCATAGGAACAGAAATTACCAATTATCTTTTTTTTAAAAGACATTTCGAAAAGTTCTTTTTCAAGTTTATCTTTTAATTTAGTGTGTAATAAAAGAATGTTCTTGACATACATGAGTTCCGTCGCAGGCGCAGTAGTGCGGGCGGCGCGGCGCGCTGGGCGGCGGCGCCAGCAGCACCATGCCGGGGCGCGGCGCGCCGGCCGCCAGCCCCACGCTGGCGCACTGCCCCGCGCGCACGCCCCCGCACGGCGCGCGGTTGCGGTAGATGCTGCGCACCTGCGTCAGCGCGAACGGGCCGTCCTCCAGCGGGCCTGCGGGGACATACGTCCTGACCAAGTCAAACACCACCAATGCAATCTGTATGCGCTGCTGAATGGGTCGCACACACCTTGATTGTAGGTTGAATGATAAGTAGTAGTAAGACTACACTACTAGTAGCACTAGTAGTGTAGTACTACTAGTGTGTAAGACTTATGTATGTGTACTCATCTGTATTCTAATATTAAGAATCAATACATAATTACATATTAACGATTGTACGTACTCTACGGGTAGTAATATACGAGATTCCAATGGTTGTTTTACTCATCTTCCCGGACTGACAACCTTACACGGATAGCCAAAGATGATGGTTTATTGGCTGTAGTTAACTACCATGTATTCAATGCTATATGAATAATGCGTGAATAAGTACAGCTGACTATGGACGCTGATTGTGTACTGTCGCTTTACAATATAATTTTGCTTGCTATTATTATGGTGGAATGTGTCCTGCTCTATAACATTTTTATAACACCTGTATATACCACATTTTATGCAAATAAATATACTTACTTACTTACTATTGACAGCGCCTTGATAACTGCAGGAGCAGTTGACTGTGAGTAACCGTTCCGGAAGTCGGTGCCTTCATTTTTGGATGTATTGCGTTATTTCTATCTCTGACTTGCATAATTCCTTGAAGTATTTTTTCGATGACAGTGAACAATAAATTTTATTAGCAGTGTCAAACGATACTTTTTCGTTAGTACTCTTTTCCAAGTCAATGTACCAAACGCTAAAAATGTAGTTTTCGGCAACATTACTTAATCTAATTTTCTTTTTTACAGACAATCTGGCTTTTACTGGGTGAGAACAAACGCGAACTCTCCATTCTCACAGGGATAGCTGACATGATGTTAAACTATGCTATTATTATTAAAAAAAGATATTTATTGTACCGATTATTTTATTCCAAAAAACCTTACATTTTCATCACATCAATCATCATCATAATGTTTAGCCTTCTCCCTCAAATATGTTAGGGTCCGCTTCCAGTCTAAGTGATTGAAAACTAAGTAACTCCGCGCAAAAACATATTGCTGGAAAACAACAGGGGTGTATAAAACGCGGTTTACGGTAAGACTCAATGTATCGCACTAAAAACGTACCTATACGGCTCCGTACCTGAAGGGTAACCAACGCGACCCTATTACTAAGTCTCCGCTGTCCGTCCGTCCGTCTGTCTGTCAGCGGGCTGTATCTCATGATCCGTAATAGGTAGACAGTTGAAATTTTCACAGTATGTGTATTCCTGTTGCCTGCCGCTATAACAACAAATAATAAAAACTAATTAAAAATTAAAGGGGGCTCCCATAATACGATGGTACGGAAGCCTTCATGTGCGCGAGACTCGCACTTGGCCGGTTTTTTTTAAATCTCGAAAGTTTTATAAAAAAAAAATGTTGGTACTTTTACCTCCAATATCTCCGTAACTAGAAGGTAGTAAGTAAAGTACTAACTCGTTAGGTAGTCAGAGGCCCAAAAAGTCTGACAACCAGTCTTACCAAGAGGTATCGTATTACTCAGTACTAACTGGGTTGTGGAGGTCAGATAGGCAGTCGCTCCATGTAAAATAATGGTATTCAGCTGCATCCGGTTAGACTGGAAGCCGACCCCAATATAGTTGGGAAAAGGCTAGGCAGATGATGATGATGATCTCCGTAACTAGAAGGTTCCCAGATATGGTATAGTACAAAAATAATATCGCAATGACGGGGAGAACAAGTGCCTTTCGGCTTCGATAACAGGTAGAAATGAAAGCCAATAATTATATTGAGATGTTTAATTATATATTGAGTGCAACATACAAAGTTGTGTGTGATAGAAACATTAAAATCACAATAAGAGTACCTATAGTCTGTTCACAGTTATTACAACTATGACTTTACATCGCTGTCAAAATTCTAGTTACACTATGGTTAGTATTGGGTTGTTCTCACTGAAAAATCTAATTTAATTTAGAACCTTATTCTCGACACCATAAGGTTGATGCCGGCGGTAAAAATAACTGTGAAAGTACTTTGGCGCCATTTTCTGAAAGCTCCATCTGTCAATTTGCTGTCAAATGTCACGTTAGCTGGTATTTTTATTTAATTAGTGGAACTTCACGGATATCTTTTTTATTGTTGTCGTGATTTTTTTATAAGTAGATAAAAATGAAGTTCGTTTATTATCAAGAACGATATGGTGTCAAAAATACGTTTAGAGCCATTCAACATGCCTCTTAAGTTTTAAAAACTAATTTAATCTAAAAGTCATCAGATTGCCACTGTGGAGCCTCTGCAGGATATGCTCCACCTCCTCTCCTGCTCATCCTGCACAACCACTTGCACCTTTCAAGATTTAATCGAAGCATTAGAGCTGTGCAGGTGGCTACATACTGGTCTAACAAACACAATTTGAGTTCATCGACACGTAAAGAAGATCTACAATTTCACGTGATATTTAAAATCAGATGATAAAATAAGCTTTCAGAAACTGCGGTGTCCGTTTTAGAATATAAAACAGGAGATTTTCGATGTTTTTAAACATGAAAGCTCCGACCACACCAAGGCGAATGCCGCGCTAATGCGGGTCTCTCAAGCGGATTGCGTCAACTGACTTGTATTGAATTGTTTTAACTAGCGCGTGTCTTCCTAATTTTTTCCGCCAGACCCTTGCTCAAGTGAGCCCGTACCACGAAGGCTGTAGTCTCAAATTATTTCCTAAGTAATCTAGATGCAATCCAGCATATCCCATAGCACCCCCCGTCCCCTTCCCCCGGCGACGTCCTCAGCTTCGTGCTCGACAGGGCCCTAAGAGTGGAGTCGCTTAGATTTTGTTTTGCCCCAACTGGTAGTCTTCATCCTTCTTTATCATACGGTAACAACAATCGACACGTTCAGTTGGTTTGCTTATCTCGTGCGGGATTCGCCTCAGTGTGACCAGAGCTTGACTTATTTAGGTTAGATATTCAAACTATCTTCTTGATAGTAATCATTAAGTTTTAAATAGTAATCACTATTTCAAAGTCACAAAGAGATATTTATTTCGTCAATACAAATGTTTTCATGAATTCACATTCTTACCTCACATCGTTGTCTCTGAATTTCAATCATGCAAAATAAGTTCTATGAAAGTCATTTTTTTTAAATCGTCAGTGATGTTCTAACACCACGTAAGTCAAAAATTACAAATTTACAGGAGAGTGCAAAAACCGTATTATTATACCTAGGTAACAGTACAAAACCATTTTTTAATTTGTGTTCCCTCAAATTAGATAGAGAAGTTGCTTGTTTCTGATTGGCTGAAACAACGCGTCTTCCTAATCTCTAGCAAAAGGCATACAAATTTCAAATCCGCCAAAAATTGACCTAAGTGATGTTAGAACTTCAACGACGAAATGTTTTTTTTTTACCCGACTGCAGCGAAGCCCAAAAGGAGGGTTATTATTTGACCGTATGTACTAAATAGTACATACTAACTACCCCGTACACACTCAAACAAGTTGTGAAACTTGTTTTCTACAAGTTTTTAAATGACTCGTCAAAAGAGAACATGTATCACACGTACATGTTAGTTATTGTTTCAGACATGTTTTATTAACAATCTCGTTCACATTTTTGACAAGTTTTGTTTGCAACTTATGTTTACAACTTGTTTTACGAACAAAAACAGAAAACAAAACATGTTTTATACATTGTTGTAAAAGCGAAGTTAGAAGGTATGAAGTGACATAACTACATAACTATTAAAGCATAAATCATTGTACTTATATTTATTTAAACCACTTTTGCTCGCTTTTTCAAAAGAAAATAATTTATTAAGTTACAAACACTCGCAGAAACACCTCTAAAGATAACAAATCGCGAGCAAAAGTCAATAAAATAAGATTGTAATCATTATAACAACTAATCCTCTCATGAGAATCGCATCAAAATAGCAGAAGCCGTCTTCGAGAACAGATCACACATACAGTCATATATAGCTATTGTTGCTTAACACACAATCGTATTTACTATAATAGCAATTAAATTAGAAAACATGTTTTGTGATTCAAACTCCATGGCTGCTAATGAGAAATTCCTGATGGCGGAATCAAACACTTTCCCCGACCTGGGAATCGAACCCAGCATGCGTAGCATGACCACCGTACAAATGAATTTTGTCGACGGAAGAATCGACAAAATGACAGATTTCTTTTCTTGATCTGTCATTTTGTCGATTCTTCCGGTGACAAAACCCGTTTCCACGTTGGTCATGCTACGTGTGCTGCACGTCATACTCAGCAGTAACACTTACCGCCACTAGGACCAACGAGGCAGACACAAAATTGGTGTAAGTCATTATTTTTAATATTCAAGCGAAAATTTGTCTATACTACCACAAAATTTTGCTAAAATTCTCTAAACCCTATGTATGTGAGTATATGAATGGACAAAGTTATATATTTGTACATAACGATATTGATTATTTGTGTGTTATGAAAGTATTGTCTAATACCCGAAAAAATCAAAGATTTAAACTGTCAGATTCGCTCTACCGTGTCAGAAATAGTCTCTGTCGTGTTTGATTATTCAATATCAAATGTCACTGTCTAATTCCCTTTTCAAAATTAAAATATTTAATCTCACATAAGCCTACGTGGTGAAGGTTGCGGGGATCCGCTGGATGCGAGATGCACGGGACCCACCGACGCTTGGGGGAGGCCTATGTCCAGCAGTGAACGTCTTTCGGCTGAAATGGTGTGGCCTACGTGGGCACGTATATAATGTCGAAAAAAAGGTGCACGGTTCGGGTTCGTCGTTTCCTATGGAGAAGAACCGGCAAGAAACTCCATGGTTACACTACCGCGTCAAAAGGTAGCTACGATTCTGTTTCATTAGCTGTCTCACTCATTGTATTTATCGTCCCATGCGCAAGTCCATCTCAGAGTGAACACTTTTTCGCACTACCTAAAATACTGAGAGCGCGTCTAACGGTTTAAATCTTTGCAAATATTACAAAAATCCTTTAATGTTAAACTTATACTGTCACTTACGGGATATCTTCCATGATTGTCTCCACAACACCTAGTGATACTGTGAGTGTGTTTTGGTGACTTAGTGTCGAGTTCCAGTAGTGCGCGTAGCAAAAGATTAAGAAAGAGGGTAGACGGATTTGTCTGCACCTAACAATTTATTTACCATGCACCCGCATTCTCCAGTCATCCCGCGATCATGGCGCTTGCAACACGCCGAAATATCGGGAGCTCAAAATAATGAACAATCACGGAAGATATCCCGTAAGTGACAGTACAAGTTTAATTTTAAACCGTGAAAGCTTAAAACAGTGATTCTTTAATATTGTATTAAAAATGTGCATTGTTTAAAATTTAAAATGACTATACCCCTACTGAAACGACATTAAGTGTTAAAACTCTTGGTACACATGTGATTGAACTGTTTTCAACTCAAATTCAACAATTTAAGGTTGAAATTCACTTGTGAATTCTTTTACTTGCGTACAAAGAGTGATTTTAAAGTTAGAACATATTCCACTCTATAAGTAACTATTTACGGTTGAAATTCACTTGTGAAAGTTTCATCATTTGTGTACCAAGAGTGATTTTGAAGTGAATAGTTTCTCTCTGTCTATCAAATACAGTGTGACAGAGATAGCATGACTAATAGTGACTTAATATACGGATGAGGTTTTGTTCAAGGTATGTAGGGGAATACTTGAGTGATCCGACCGATGCCTCTGTAACAAAATGAAATATACGGATTAGTAAAGTACACAAAATAAAAGAAAGTACGGTTCTTTCGTAGCTATTTTATTTCAGACATCTGCAACCAAACGCCAACCTCAGGATAGCTGAATGGTGCTGATCCATGCGTCATGTTCGTGAACGGGCGCTGTCAGTTGGGACTGGTCATCTCTTAGCTGTCACGGTTTATTTAATTTTGAATTATTGATTATATCTTTTTACTCTGGACGCTCTTAATGTGCACGTCTTTATACATCGTTCTCACATCAAAGTATAATCTCAACATGAATGATGTAAATAAGATCTTGTAATAGTATTTTGATTGAAATGAGTGTCCATGGAGTTTCTTGCCCATTCTTCTCCGCAGAGATCTACGCCTTGGAAAGTGTAACTACAGTACCTCCACAAGTTATTATGCCTTGTGACTGTAGCTTTGTTTTTTTGTTATATTTTTTTGATATTCAAAAGTGCCTGAAGTGGCCTAACTCATGGTATGATAATATACTTCGCCTGGTATTCTCTTCCCGTGACAGCTGGGTCACGTGATTGGCCCAAGAATACGTCATCAGTTGCGATGCTGTCGATGTGCCACGGTGTGTGATTGAATTACCCGAGCATTTGCATTTTTTAACTTAACAAAGCAATTATGAAGTAATAATTCAATATGTAAATTAATTTAAATGTGTGAATCACACGAGTTACTAAATAGTTAAGCTAGTTAGTCATTTATTTTATTTACATTCACTAAATGAGAAAGTCCCTAAATTTACTGAAAAGGACAATCAATGGTAACACTTATCGTGACGTAGTCTTGGGCCATCATGAGAAGAGAATACCAGGAGAAGTATATATACCATGGTCTAATTGAAATAAAAGCTTTGACTTTGACTTTATGAGACCATCAAAAACCGCGAGAGAAAAGCACCACATTGGTTACCTGATGCATTTATGTTTTTTGTTCGATTGGAGTCAAATAAAAGTAAGGAATAAAAACAAGGATTTCTTCTATACACTGACCTGGTGCCGAGTCCGGCCGTGAACAGCAGTCTCCTGCCTCGTACGAGGTACTCGGGGCAGCGCACGAAGCGGAACAGGACTGACGCTGTCTCGTCGGCGCGGAGGACGTTGTGGAGGGACATTATACCCTGGAATGATGATAACACAACTATCAATAACAACGAACACCAGGAATAATACTTGAATAGAGTGCAAAAATTATTGCTGGGAAACGGCTTTTTTTGGGGTGAAAAATCACGTTTTACGGTAGGACTCGATGGAAAGCACTTAAAGCATTGTGCTGATGGATGGATTGAATAGTACGGGGGTCGGGGAGGTGATTAAAGTAAAAATCTTACATTAAAAACATGTATTTAAAAAAAAACTTGTGAAAAAGTTGGAACTTTGACCCCCAAAAGGTATGGTCTAGAACAAAAAAATGATCGCAAAAACGGGGAGAACAAGTGCCTTTCGGCTTCGTTAAGGGTCTATTTCCACCCTTTATATACTCACCTCTATGATAGCAGTCTGCCTCACATTGCCGACGTGCACGGTGCATTGGAAACCAGGATATATCACGGTCGAGTGGCGCAGTACTTGCACTGATGCCTGTAACAAACAATATTATTATTATTTTATGCTATTAAATGATAAACAAGCCGACGTGATGGCCCATGGTCATCGCATTGAAAGTTAGCTTCAGAGATATAGCCATACACTAATATATATATGTCGAAGCGTCGACGCATATCAGTCGGTCTGGATCAGCGCCATCTATCTCTCACTGGAGGAACTATGTAGTTAGATTTGACAACTAATGTTTGGGAACGTCAAGTAATAACTTGGGGATGGTTAGCGTGGAGTAATGGCGACACTGAGCGAATAATCGAGTCAAATGTCGATCCGGAAGTGTAATCAGGTATTCGACACTGACAGGTACTGACGTTGACAGGTAGGTTGGCTAACCTGTAACGGGGGTAGTACACGTGTGCGGTGACAGTTGAGAGAGCACTTTGAATCGATCCGGCAGTCTGGGTAGACGTTCGTTACTCCGCGCTAAACTTCCCGCGTTCCTAAATTCTTAATCGAGCCATATCTCAGGCATCTTTGATTATTTTGTATGGAGTGCGTGTTAGCAAGTAATTAAAAGTGTAAACGAAGGTTTTGTGAGTTTTATTTCCGATGTCGCGACCCACTGATAACGAACCTCCGTCATCAGAAGTGGGATTGGACCACGACGACCCACGTGTTCAAAATGAAGACGCTAGCGACGAAAAATGGATGCGTTTGTTGGAACAACAGAACCGCAATTTTCTGACGCTGATTCAAGCCATGAAAACACCACTACGTCGTCACATGGCTTTCGTTTACCGGATTTCGATCCTGAGAAACAAGATGTGGATGCACGTGCTTGGGTGATCACTGCAGAGAAGTGCTTGACGGACCAAGACCAACATGGCGCCCCGCTTATGGTCGCTCTAAGCCGCGCCTTGAAGGGAGGAGCTTCTACCTGGCTATCTACCGTGTCGTTTCCTGGGATGACGTGGACCGATTTTAAGCGACTTTTTATTGCAAGGTACGATAATTCCACTACTATTGCTTCGTTTCTGATTGATTTGCAAAATAGCAGCCCTAAAGAAAACGAGTGTCTTGCTTCCTTCGCTGCTAGTTTAATGACATCGATCATGGCGAGATGGAATGGCCTTAGTACCGAACGTTTGGCTATTGCTACTATATTGGCTCACATTTCTCAATTCGATCGCCGTGTGCAACGCCTATCTTTCACGACCGATATTCAGACACGTGGCCAGCTACAGCAAGAGCTGCAAGCGCTTTCTTTTATGAAGAGAAAGCTACCTAGCGATCACCGCGATGCCCCTGAAAAGCGGTACAAAGGGAATAGTACTGTGAAGCCTCTGAAGTGTTTTATCTGCGGCAAGCTGGGTCACAAATCCGTGCACTGCTACCGCAAGGACGTGAAACAGGATACTCAAGCTACGCAGAAGCACCACAACCACGGCAATGGCAACGGAAGGGGTTCATCGACAACTGCGAAGTCTCATGCATCCGGGATCACCTGCTTCCACTGCCACGCGCAAGGCCACTACGCATCGAGCTGCCCAAGGCGCAGCGCCGACTCCGGGTCATCCAAGCCTGTTAATGAAAAGAGGGTTGACCTGTGCCTCCTGAACGCGCCGACTGGGACTCTACGTCACTCCGGTGAGCAATTTTCATTTCATTACGACTCTGGTGCAGAGTTTTCTTTAATTAAAGAATCTGTAGCCTGTAAATTTAAAGGAAAGCGTATTGATGAGACTGTGACTATGACTGGGATAGGGCAGACTTCCGTAACTCTACGATACAGATGTTGGCCACTTACCAAAGTAGAGATCGATGACATTAGTATTGAGATTTGTTTTCATGTATTGCCTGATCATTTTCTACGTTATGGTATTATGATTGGACGTGAGATTCTAGAACATGGTTTGACTGTTCAGATGACTACTGACCGAATTAAGATCTTTAGGTATCCTTTTATTGCTTCTTGTGAGGTAGAGCGAACTCCTGAAATTGACTGGAACTCTATCGGTACTGATGTACCGGCGGAACGTAGAGCAGAGTTAGTGAGTATCTTGCAGTCTTTCGAGAAGACTATTTGAATAATAAGTAGTCAACTCAACATTTAGAGTACCTAGCATAGTAAGAGTTTTCTTATAATCTGTAACGTTATAGGAAAAATAAAGTAACATGTTGAACAGACCTACTTTAAAAATTATTTTGATAAAGGCTCGAAATGATTATCTTGATGGTGTTGTGTTTGTAACCGGATGGAGGTTACATGTGGAGGTAACCGGATAGAGGTTACGTGTTGAAGACCGGATGGAGGTCGATTGGTTTGATGCTTATGACCGGATGGAGGTTATAAGCGTGATGTTGAAGACCGGATGGAGGTCAGAGTATGAGCACTGCAATATTTTAATGAGTTTCCTATTATTTGAATGAGTATGGGTGTTGATCGACATGTCAGCTTTGAGAGAAAGAGTTTGTTATGATTTTCGTTAGAACCTGTAATGATTTTGATCAGAATACGTTTTATTCTCCACCCACTTGGGCCAGGAATGGCCGAACGACTAGTACGAGTACTGTCCGAGAATTTTCTTTCATTTCAGGTACTCCACACGAGGACGTGTGATCATCAGGACGGCCGTGTCGAAGCGTCGACGCATATCAGTCGGTCTGGATCAGCGCCATCTATCTCTCACTGGAGGAACTATGTAGTTAGATTTGACAACTAATGTTTGGGAACGTCAAGTAATAACTTGGGGATGGTTAGCGTGAAGTAATGGCGACACTGAGCGAATAATCGAGTCAAATGTCGATCCGGAAGTGTAATCAGGTATTCGACACTGACAGGTACTGACGTTGACAGGTAGGTTGGCTAACCTGTAACGGGGGTAGTACACGTGTGCGGTGACAGTTGAGAGAGCACTTTGAATCGATCCGGCAGTCTGGGTAGACGTTCGTTACTCCGCGCTAAACTTCCCGCGTTCCTAAATTCTTAATCGAGCCATATCTCAGGCATCTTTGATTATTTTGTATGGAGTGCGTGTTAGCAAGTAATTAAAAGTGTAAACGAAGGTTTTGTGAGTTTTATTTCCGATGTCGCGACCCACTGATAACGAACCTCCGTCATATATTATAATACATTATATGGCTAGAAAGGAGGTGTCCGATGAGATGACGAGTAATGGAGAAGTATGGAAGAAAAAGACATGCTGCGCCGACCCTTAACGAATTGGGATAAGGGCAAGAGAATGATGATGACGATATTATAACACATACAGTCCAAAATACGAGTAACTTTATAATAATTGCTATGAATTAGCAGATTGTGAGCAATTTAGTCTGATTTCAAGTAATACTTTTGAACTGGGATTTTTGAGTTCCGTAAGTAAGTGTAGGTAATCTAGTGAACATCTGTCAACCCGCACCGGGCCCTCGTGGTGGACTACAGCATCCCACACCCTCTCATAGAGAGGAGGCCTGTCTCCCAGCAGTGGGACGTCATAGACTAATTATGATAGTACTAACCTGGAAATAAATACACCCCCTCGGATCATTGGGGTCTTCCAGCATAACTTTATCAGTACATCCGCAGTCATCACACTTTGTCTCATCATCTTCACTTTCTTCACCGTTGTCATATATGTTCGAATCATCGATTTCATCAATGTCTTTAGTTAAACAATCTTCAGCTGTCTCTATGTCTCGGAGGAGGTTCTTGTTTTTCCTCCGCACGTTCTTACGGTTTTTCGTCTTTTCTGCTAGATTTTGTTCGATTAGCTGTTTCATCTGTGGAGAGAGAATTATTTGTTAGATAATATAATTATTGGGATATTATTATTTGATCCTCTAAAATCTAATTGATCTGTTGTAAATGAGCGCTTTTAAAAATAAATTATGTATTTTTTTTTTGTTTAATCTTTATATTAATTATTGCGTCTATATTAGTTGATCTACGGATAAATTATAAATGAATTGCATTCAAAGTAATAATTATGTTTTGAAGTACCCAATTAATACTTGGTATACAAAAATAATATTTGATGCTCTTTTTTAGCAATTGGTCTTTTTGGCAAGAGCGAGCGAAGCGAGCTCGGGATTTGGGGCACTTCGACTTCGGACAGGTTAGGTTCGCTTCGTGTTAATTTACTTCAAATCCTGCAGATACAAATAGGAGCCCTGCGTAACGGGACTAGGTCGACTACGCCTTATTCTAACATTTTACATTTACTTTGACGTTGATTTTATTTCTAGGTCAACTTTTATTTATTGTGTTCGACCTTGATTATGGGTGAAATTGAAATGGATAACATTTTTGTAAATCAATTATTTCAGTAAACATTTTTTTTTTAATAAGGTTTTGCTGTATGAAAACCCAATTCTGGATTAAGAGCGTTAACGTCTTACGGCATTTCACACAAACTTTCAAGTGATTTTTTTTCGAAATGACTGAACCGATTTTAATTAAACTTCGTCCGCATAAGCAGGATACATAAGTCTATAACTTGACAGAGAACATTTTCGAAAAATAGTGTTACAGCTAAAATAGAACGATTTTAGATTTTCCATAGGAACAGAAATTACCAATTATCTTTTTTTTAAAAGACATTTCGAAAAGTTCTTTTTGAAGTTTATCTTTTAATTTAGTGTGTAATAAAAGAATGTTCTTGACATACATGAGTTCCGTCGCAGGCGCAGTAGTGCGGGCGGCGCGGCGCGCTGGGCGGCGGCGCCAGCAGCACCATGCCGGGGCGCGGCGCGCCGGCCGCCAGCCCCACGCTGGCGCACTGCCCCGCGCGCACGCCCCCGCACGGCGCGCGGTTGCGGTAGATGCTGCGCACCTGCGTCAGCGCGAACGAGCCGTCCTCCAGCGGGCCTGAGGAACAAACGTCATGACCGTGGAATAAAACAAAACTTGGACCAAATTAAACTGTCATTAGACGTTTTATAATAAAATGGCGAAATGTAGGTGTACTATTAGGTACACCTCTGCCTAACCCTTCGAGGATTACAGGCGTAATGTTGTATGTTAGAACCAAAAAAAGAAGGAAATAAGGTCACCAAGTTTTTTTTTATCAATAACAAAATTTACGGAGAACCGTTCCACCACCAGATTTTTTTTTCTGTATTCTCAACTGCAACAGTTCATGAAAACAAGAGATAATAATCTGATTTGAGGATACCTAGCACCATTAGTTAAAAATAAGATCGATTGAAAACCACTGTAACGTAAACTTGTAGTGCCACTTACTGAGCTCCCAATATTTCGACGTGTAGCAAGCGCCATGATCGAGGAATGACATAAAAATAATGAACAATCACGGAAGATATCCCGTAAGTGACAGTATAAGTTTAGTTGTAAACCGTGAAAGCTCAAAACAGGGCACTGTAACGTAATTTATTATTATAAGCCTATATTGTCCCACTGCAGAATAAAGGCCTCCCTTCCCTCCTTCCACATTTCGCGGTCTAGTGCGATTGTAGGCCAATCCTTTGCGAAAGAGTCCAGCTCATCCCGCCATCTCCTTCTGGGCCTGTCACGTTGTCGTTTCCTGCTATTTGATATCAATCATTTTTGCCCATTGCTCCTCCGACATGCGACAGATGTGACCAGCCCAGTTCCATTTCAACCCAGCAGCTGTAAGCCCCGCATCAGCTATTTGGGTTTTGGAGCGAAGTATGGAATTTCTGATGTGGACATACTTAACTTGAGCATGACACAGTTTCTGGGTCGAAAAATGTTATTTACCAAAAATGGATACCGTCACAATACAATTACTAAACAATTAATAAATAATCAAGGACATTTTTTTATACACAACCATTGTTGTTGACACACGCTTACCTGTTTTTTTTGTATGCAGCTCTATTTCTCTATTTCTCATATTTAAGTATCTATTCACCACCACCATTGACACAAAATATAAACCTGCTTCACATCAGTAACCTCACTAATTCAGGTCCAGTTGAAAACCAGCGTCGGGCACTAGTTGTCCGGCATTTTGCACACAGTGTCACACTATTCTATATATATATTTTTTTTTGTTTAGATTTAAGTTTTTTTGTTTATGTTGTTATTTTTTTATACTGTGCGCACTTGTGGCATGTGCCAAATAAATATATTTTCTTTCTTTACATAAAAAAAACAACAAAAACTAGTACAGCATACTATGAAAAACTCTCACTTACCAATAATAACGCTATCTCCTTCATACAGCTGTCCCCTGGTTAGCAGTCCCCCCACCACGGGACCAGAGTTGTCACCCACGTGGAAGATCTCGTCGATTTGAAACTCACACGTTTCCTGAAGCAATATGAAACAATAAAGAATAAAAAACCGGCCAAGTGCACTCGCACTTGCGCATGAAGAGTTCCATACCATCGTAGTAAGCCCTCTTTAATTTTTAATTTATTTTTATTATTTGTTATTATTAAGGAGCTCGTGGCTAAATAATAACAGCCACTCGGGTCGATCGCGCTTGCCTAGGTTGGTCTGTGGATGGTGGTCACCCATTACATACCGAGTTTCCTCCGTGCTTCGTTGGTCCCGGGTGTCATTTGCAGATCTTTGACAGTCGTTACAAGTAGTCAGTGGCCCAAAAAGGGTCTGACAACCAAGGGGTATCTTATTACCCAGTACTAACTGGGTTGTGGAGGTCAGATAGGCAGTCGATCCATGTAAAATACTGGTATTCAGCTGCATCTGGTTAGACTGGAAGCCGACCCCAACATAGTTGTGTAAAGGCTAGGCAGATGATGCTTTGTTGTTATAGCGGCAACAGAACACAACATAAAATTCACACACATTCTGCGCATTCTGAAAATTCTGTGAAAATTTCAACTGTCAACCTATTACGGATAATGAGATACAGCCCGCTGACAGACAGACGGACGGGCGGATGGACATCGGAGGCTTAGTCATAGGTTACCCTTCCGATACGGAACCCTAAAAAGTACAGATCTCCCAGGAAAAGTATGCGCTTCGGCAATCATCGTACATCTTCGGATTTACGAAAAAGCGAAAACATCTAATATAGAGCTATTACCTAGAAAGTACGCGCCTACTTTGTACTAACATGGTTAGAAAATTATGGATAAACAATTAAAATTCAAACTAAATCGTTTATTTGATTTTTCTCTTCTATTAAACTATATCTTCTTATATATAAAAATCTCGTGTCTCGGTGTTAGTGGTGGGAACACCCAAATACTCCGAAATATAAATCGCGAGTTAATAGGCTTCTTTTGGGTTAGCTCGTTCCATCGTCGACCTCATCTCTGTCCTCAAGACTAGATTGAGGTCAAGAGTAAGCCCATATAGAATAAAAAAAATTAAAAAAAATATTTTATTCCGAATTTCGATGTTCCGATTTTCAAAAGTCCGAATTTCATAATACCTAAGAATTATAATGTGTATTATTAAAAATCACGAAATTTATTTTACAGAAAGTCGTAAATCCGATTTTTTTGTTTTCCTATGTTCATATGTCCGAAGAATCAAATGCACGATGGGTTGTCGGTTCAAAAAACGACATTCCAATTTTCAATACTTCGAATAAACTGCTAAAATTAGGGTGTCTGATTGTGATACAATTGGTACTTCCTTTCTTCTCCTAAAATTGTTAGTCCTAAAACATTAGCTAAAAATGAGGTTTTCGTGACAGAAACGAATCGCTGTAAATCCGACTCCACGCAGTCTTGTCAGGTAGCAGGAGCAGGTAGTTTTAACGCTCGCCGCCGTAGCTGAGGCTGGCCGGCGGTGCCGGCCAGCAAGCCGAAGCTGCGGTGGTGAGCGTAAAACACATCTGCGACGATAAGCTCGCGTGGGACCGCCGGAGCCCCGCAGCGCCGGAGCCGTGACAGAAACCATGCCTGCTGCACGTTGCATGCATGCTCGCTTGCATGCTGCATGCTCGCTTGCATGCTGCATGCTCGCTTGCATGCTACATGCTTACTTGCATGCATGGTGTATGCATGTTTGAATGCAACTGACGTCAAACGTATTTATCCTGCTACTTCAAACAAAACTACACAATAAGAGTGAACTATCTCAAAACAAGTCGGTAGAAGAAAGAACATTGCCCGCTGCCATATAACTCGTATCTACCTAACGCCTGAGAGAAGTTCATAGCAAAAAAAGTGTGTTTATTTGTCTTGATATTCAGTTTACAAGGCGTTTTTAGTTCGGTATTCTAATTAATCGGTATTTTAATAATCGGAATTCGTATTTTTGATATTTCGTATTATCACTAAGTCGGAATTTTTGTTATTCGATCTATTGAAACTCGGTATTTTGAGAATAGTAATTATGAACGTTAGGAATATTGAAATTGCGGAATTATGAAAAATAGGATAAATGATAAATCGGAGTTGTTATACTCGGAATTTTGAACCATTCGGAATTATGGAAATCGGTATTTGAAAATTCGAATTTGTGACTATCGGAATAAAGTTTTTCGTATTTATGTAGTGTACCCGTTAGTGGTCACACTCCTCTGAAACAGCTCGGCCGATTGTGATGAAATTTTTTGTGGTTTTAAACTATATGTCACACCGCTAGGCAACCTACCTACCCACCTACGGGTAGGGTAGGTAGGTTAGTAGGTAGAGTAGATAGGTAGGGTAGATAGGTAGAGTAGATAGGTAGGGTAGGAAGGTAGGTAGGGTAGGTAGGTAAGGTAGGTAGGTAGGGTAGGTAGGTAAGGTAGGTAGGTAAGGTAGGTAGGTAAGGTAGTTTGAGTAGGTAGGGTAGGAAGGTAGGTAGGGTAGGTAGGAAAGGTAGGTAGGTAGGTAGGTAAGGTAGGTAGGGTAGGTAGGAAAGGTAGGTAGGTAGGTAGGGTATGTAGGGTAGGTAGGGTAGGTAGGTAGGAAAAGTAGGTAGGGTAGGTAGGTAGGAAAAGTAGGTAGGGTAGGTAGGAAAGGTAGGTAGGGTAGGTAGGTAAGGTAGGTAGGGTAGGGTAGGGAGGTAGGGTAGGTAGGGTAGGTAGGTAGGTAGGTAGGGTAGGAAGGTAGGTAGGGTAGGTAGGTAGGGTAGGTAGGTAGGGTAGGTAGGTAGGGTAGGTAGGTAGGGTAGGTAGGTAGGGTAGGTAGGTAGGTAGGGTAGGAAGATAGGTAGGGTAGGCTACCTACCTTGGTAGGGTAGGGTGGGTAGGTTGAGTAGGTTCAAAAAGGTGCATTGAAACGCATGCCGGGCATAGCTAGAAACCAAATAAAACAAACTCTTACACTCGAATGTTTCTATACTTACATCATCAGCCCTCAATGTGGCGATTGGCTGCGGTGGTGTCAAAGCCAGCAAGTAAGCATGGAGTGCGCTCAGACCGTTCCCTCGCACACAGCTCACGGGAAACACTGGTATTACTTCAGATTCCACGCTGCAATGAAAACACTACATTAAAATTTGTTTAGGGACCTCAAACTCAATATCATACGAGCAAAAGTTCAAATTCCATTGCGACAGAAAATCCAACAATTGAGGTTCAGCAAATGGCGATCACGGTACGGTTTCTTTGCACAAAGAGCTACTTGACTAAATTAAATACCACTAGAGGCCCTAGCACGAGCAAGCGGTGTAGATGTAACATAAATATGTCGATTTTTTTAATCGAAAATACAATTATCCCATAGTCATCATCATCTGCCTAGCCTTTTCTCAACTATGTTGGGGTCGGCTTCCAGTCTAACCGCATGCAGCTGAATACGAGTATTTTACATCGAGCGACTGCCTGTCTGACCTCCACAACCCAGTTAGTACTGTTTTATCATCCATAAATACGAATAATTTCGTAAAATTATGAAAATATTATAATGGGTGTAAAAGTGAGCCTTAACGAAGCCGAAAGGCATTTGTTCTCCCCATCATTGCTATATTTATTTTTTCTAGACTATAGTCTAGAACCTTCTAATTACGGACATTTTGGGAGTCAAAGTTCCAACTTTTTCCTAAAGCTTTTTTAATACGTTTTTAATGCTGGTAACACTAGTCTCCCAGCAATAGTTTTTGCGTAGAGTTACTTAGCTTGATGTACAGAATGCTTGGTTGACGGCTTCGTGAAGGGTCCGTTTACACCTTGTATTATTCGTGATGAATACTTACATAACGTTTTCATCTTTAGCTTGGTCAATAGCATCAATTATCAACTTCTGAGGAGCGACACAGTTCCTGGCGAGGTTCTCGTCCGTTATCAGAAGTGGTTTCTGAAACAAAATCATATTCTTTTTAAGAGCGTTAACGTCTTACGGCATTTCATACAAACTTTCAAGTGATTTTTTTCGAGATGACTGAACCAATTTTAATGAAACTTCGTACGCTTAAGCAAGATACATAAATCTAAAAACTTGACAGAGAACTTTTCAAAATGCCTTGTAAAAAAAAAGTTAATTGGATATTTCTGTTTCTACTAATCTAAAATCGGTCTAATTTAGCTGTAACACTATTTTTCGAAAATGTTCTCTCCCGGCTCCATGAAGCCGTCAGGGAGTTGAAGCAGAGTCTGGCAGAGTCCTGCCAGAGGTCACATCTCAGTCTTAGGGCTGTTATTTGCTTGGTTTTCCTGACGGGAAAACCTAATCCGCTGAACTAACACAAATTGCCTAATCATTATCTCATTATTCTAATGTTCCAATATCTTTAGATAACATGGGAAAATTGGGAATAAATAAGGGATACCCCGTATTAATATTTAATCTTTAATAAATAGTAATTGTATGATTATGGAATCACCATTTATAATACGTTTAAGGCAGTATAAATACTGTGGGGATGGTTCTATGGGGCACATTGTGGGAGCTTCAACCGCTTTGAGTACAATAGAACAAGATGGCGTCTTACATCCTGCTGTTTTTCTTCGTAATCGTCACTTTGGTGTTCATGTAAGTAATTTTTATTTATTTTTCTCATAAAATCTTTTTTTAATTATAATTCTACACCGTGTTCCGGACGATATACATAAATACTTCGACCAGATGTTCAGACCCCGGAAATAAGCATTTTTTTACTATGGACACATTAATGAATTCTTTTTTTTTTTAAATACTCTCTGGTTCCCTTCGTACGTGCAAAAGAAATGCAAATAGCATTTGATAATTTAGTTGCACTAAGCGGCAACATAGGACAAATTAAGACCCTTTCTTACTGCATAGCTCAATTAAATTTTATTAAATGAAATTACAAATATCTTTGTAATTAAGCCTTTTTAAGTACTACTTCCTTTGTAAGATTTGATTCGTAAAAGCTATAGAAGCGTTTGCCAAGGTTTATGGATAAAGTGAAGAACACGGTGTATAAAAAAAAACCCAATCATAATGTGTGTAAAAGTACCTCTAACGAACTCGAAAGACACTTGTTCTTCCTCTAATTTTTGCGTAGGGTTACTTAGTTTGATGTACAGAATGCTTGGTTGACGGCTATGTGAAGGGTCTGATAAATTTTTAAATTTTTAAATGTTTATTAGAAAGAAATATAAAAGATAAGTGTAAAAATGAATAAACGAAATTAAACGTATGAATGTATTCGCGGGTTTACTTCATTAATACCTAACTTCATATAATACCATCATCAGCATCATTCTCCTGCCCTTATCCCAATTTATTTCGGGTCAGCGGCGTAGTACGTCTTCTTCTGTTGTCGTTTTAGTTAATTTTAACATCTGTTTTCAGTGCCTCTGCCGACGGGGTCGGCGGCTACAAGTTGCTGGAATACGGTGAAGAGTTGCCTGCTCATCGCTGGCAAAACATCGTACAGCGCACACGGACCCCGCGCATTCAAAGGAGAGAGTAAGTTCATTTTAGCTATTTTCAGAACATTATGTGGTACGGTATTCTGCTGTGGGGCAGAGCCGCCGATATCCATATCCATACCTAAATACGAAAGTAAGTTTGTTTGTTTGTTACCTTTTCACGCCCAAACCGGTCGAACCGATCATTCTAAAATTTTGTATATACGTTGTCAGGTGTACAGAAACGGACATAGGGTATCTTTCATCCCAAAAAATGACTGTTTCCGAGGAAAACAACAATAAAGTTCTTATAACAATAGATGGCGCCACGTGTCTTTCGAATCATGATTGAATTATTTTATTACGAGCAGAGTACAACCCGAATTTATTGTCAAATTGTAAATTAACGCGAGCGAAGCCGCGGACAAACGCTAGTACAAAATAAGTTATAAAACACCTTATACCTAGCTACCTTCTTACCTACATTGTGGAACGCAAATATATGAATACTAACTTTTGCCTGCAGTTTCGCCCGCGTGGTGGTTGGTAATTGTCCCATGGGATGGTACCACCGGCATAAAAGGTACTCTGTGTTTTAAACCATATGTGTACCAAATTTCATCCAAATCCGTTTACTAAGCTTTGCGTGAAAGAGTCACAAACATCCATCCATCCATTCATCCATCAATTAGCACAAACTTTCGCATTTATAATCTATACTATAATATTATAAAGCTGAAGAGTTTGTTTGTTTGGTTGAACGCGCTAATCTCAGGAACTACTGGTTCTATTTGTTTTTTTATAAAATTTCACGTGGACAACAGCTCGTAGTAAATAAGACTAAGATGAATATTTTATTACAGGAGTGATGATACGTGGCCGGAAGACAGGAACAGAAATGAGTTTGACCCTAACACTAACAGAACTGAGAACAAAAGAAAATCTAGTTTTGAGGACACGAATGAGCACAACAATTTTCTAAAAGTGAGTAAATTTTCTCTTTCATAATAGGTCATTAACTATGAAATTGCTGTTTTTTTCTCACATTTTGTTCTGTTTGTAACTTTGACGTATAGTTATATTTTTTCCTAATTCCATTTTTATTGAACTCATTGTTAAATTACGTACCTTTTAGTGTTTAAAAACCGTACTAGTAGTTGCATATTACCTCATAGGGTAGTGTGTCAAAACACCTGTTTCAATGTGCTGTCGGTTTCACTACTTCAAGTAGGTATATTTTTGTCATAGACTTGTGTTTTGCGAATTTAAGATACGCAGTGCAGCGCAGCTTTTTTCACTCTAACAATAGTTTGCATTTGCATCATAATCGGTTCAGACGGTTCCAAGAAATATAAAAATATGTTAGTATGGAAATATCACTTTTCGTAATCGTCGTCCATACAAATCGGCAATTTCATACTTTAACCCCTAATATTAGCAGAGCTACACGGCTTTTAAAAAAATACGATACACGCTCGCTACCGGCTTGCGTGTATGACCAGATGTATGAACATGGACGAGGCAAAAATCATTTCGCTCATTCATATGTCAATTTACACTCAACAGCAGAACTAAATTAGTTTTTCATAGTATGTTAATGAAAAAACAAAGTGACTGCTGCAGTTTCAAAAAAGAACTTGCATATCTATTATAACTAATTAATTACCTTGTGAAGTTATTGTGGAAGCTGCAGAAGATTGTAAGAATATCTGTCCTGACTTAAAAGATAAAGAGTGTAAATGGACCCTTAACTCAGCCGAAATGCACTTGTTCTCGAGATCATTTTTTTGTTCTAGACCATACCTGAGAACCTTCTATTTACGGAGATATTGGGGGTCAAAGTTCCAACTTTTTTTTTAAAATACATGTTTTTAATGTTAGATTTTTACTTTAAACACCTCCACGACCCCCGTACTATTCAACCCATTCATCAGCAATGTTTTGATTGCGTTACATTGAGTCCTACCATAAAACGTGATTTTTCACCCCAAAAAAAAAGTCGTTTCACAGCAATAATTTTTGCGTAAAGTTATTTATTGTGATGTACATAATGCTTGGTCGACGGCTTCGTGAAGTGTCCCTGTATTAAATTGCATTTTTCTTTATTTTACAGGATTCCGGAGTAAAATTCATCTACGGTCGTATGCCAATGCCTGTCATACTGGTCTCGACCTACCCTAAAAGTAAACACTGAATCTAGGAGACTTCAACATAGCAATATTGATAACAACACATAACATAACATTGATATTACTAATGTAAGAACCAATACCTAAGAAATAAAGAATACTAATAATCTATTGCGGACAAATATGTGTTTTAATAAGTTAAAGTTGGTTACTGACTGACCGCTTTAATGAGTGCTTCGCCTTGCCCCATCAAAGGCACATTAAGCGTCCACAAAGTCCTAACAATATCCCACAGGTTATTTGCTTTAAAATAAACATAATCCACGTAGGTATTACGATACTAATTGAATACATGATCAACCTTCAGTTTTTTTAATACTTGATTTTAAGGTTATAAATTTACTTTAAATACCTCCATCACCCGTTTACTATTCAACGCATCCACCAGCACAATGTTCTGAATGCGTTACATTGAGTTTTACCGTAAAACGTGATTTTTGACTCCAAAAAAAAAGTCGTTTTCCAGCAATAATTTTTGCGTAGAGTTACTTAGTGTAATGTACATAATGCTTGGTTGCCGGCTTCGTGAAGGGTCCGTATACACCTTGTATAATTCCAAAACACAATTTCTCTAAAAAACTTTTTATAGTAGACAGGAAAACCTGATTAGATTCCAATTTAATGTAAAATTTAGTTCTTATTTGTTAGTGCCTAGTGTCAGAGTTTTTATGCCACCCATGGGCCTCTGACTTGGCTTGACATGCCGTCGAGAAATATCTCTCAGGCATGCTGGTTTCCTCACGATGTTTTCCTTCACCGAAGCAAGTGATAATGCACATGAATCAGAAAAATCAGAGGTGCGTGTCTTGGGTACGAACTCGAGGTCTATAAGACGACGGCGACGGCCGACGGCCGATTAAAGTCAAAAATAAGTGAACACTGCTAGAATATAATAGAATAGAACAGAATAGGTCTTTATTTGCTTAGAATGTAGATACATAAAAATAGGTTGTTAAATTATAATATAATCGGATCCATGTACATTCTGCTTTAATATAGCATGCAAATGTAGTACATAGCAAAGGATAAAAAGGATATTACAAAAAATATCATTTAAGAAATCCTGCACAGAATAATAACATTTGTCTACAAGTAATTCTGTGAAACGTTTTTTATATTACAGGAGCCAAACAAATCACATTTTTTTTTAATAAGCTAGTTTTAAATACGCCCGTGCATAATATATACTGGTATTGAGATCTCATTGCTATACTTCTTTTTCTAGTTTCTATTAAAGTTGCAAATAAACATCGATTTGTTATTACAAATATTGCTAATTCAAGGATATAAAGGCAAGGGAAGGTTAATAGTTTATGAGAGTTAAATATAGGTACGCAACTGTCTGTTACGTTAAGACCAAATATAGCTCCCAGACAGCGCTTTTGAGCTTTGAAGATGCTTTCTCGTTCACTACAGTGACCCCAAAATCATCATCATCATTCTCTTGCCCTTATCCCAATTCATTTGGGGTCGGCGCAGCATGTCTTCTTCTTCCATACTTCTCTATTACTCGTCATCTCATCCGACACCTCCTTTCTTGCCATATCATTCTTTATACAGTGACCCCAAAATATGATACCAAATCTTAAGATGGAAATCACTAGCCCATGGTAAGCCACTAATCTTGTCGGTAAATTTACTTTTTTCGATAGATTATGCAACATAAACGCGGCTGTGCTTAAACGTTTACATATATGTTCTGCCTGCGGCTTCCAAGTCAACTTGCTGTCAATTATGATTCCAAAAAAAATTGTACTGTTTACTTTTTCTATAGTTTTACCAGTGTAGTTTATGTCCATATCTCCCGTAAATATTCGTTGGTAAAAGTTCATGATTTTAGGTTTTTGGAGATTAATAACTAAATTATTATTGTCAAGCCACTTTATTAAACTACTAATTGTACCGTTAATGTCATTTACATATGATTCTTTATTGTTACATGAAACAATCTATGTGCTATCATCTGTAAATAATATCATTGGATGAAGTATATGACGTGGTAGGTCATTTATATATAATACAAATAATAAAGGTCCGAGCAAGCTGCCCTGCGGGACCCCATATTTTATTTCTCTAAAAGACGATAAAGATTTTAATTCCTTTCTATATTTCAAACACAGGCTTGATATCTCCGTACACTGTCTACGACCTTTTAGGTACGTTTTTATTAAATTAAGTGCATTGTCACGAATACCGTATGAGTGAAGTTTGGTTAGGAGGGTATCGTGATCTACACAGTCAAAAGCCTTCGACATATCTGCATATATTGCGCATACAGGTATTTTAGAGTCTACTTTTGGCATTATTCTATGGAGAAAGTCGAAAATAGCCATGTTGATGTTTTTATTTTTTCTAAAACCCTTTTGTTCGTCACATAGTATGTGGTATTTTGTTAGAAAATTGTAGAGAGATTCATAGATAATTTTTTCTATGATCTTTGAGAAGATGGGAATTAGAGCAATTGGTCTATAGTTTTCCATTTCGTGTTTATCATTCTTTTTATGCATTGGTTTAACTATTACGGTTTTTAGACTTTCTGGAAATACTCCAGAGTGTATTTTTACGTTAATGATATGAGCAAGGGGCGTAGCTATACAATTAGAAACAAATTTTACAACTGTGGTTGAAATGCCATCATAGCCAAAGCTCTTTTTATTTTTTAAGTTTTACATTGCACGCGTGACATCTTACGCGTGCAATGTAAAACATGTGGAATAACTGGGGTCATAAATATTGAATGTGGGTAGATATTTAGGTTAGTTGTGTCACCTGACGTATGTTTTGGTATACCCGAAATCTGGTCAATGAAGAAATTGTTGAAAGATTCGGCTATTACATCAGGGTTTGATATTATTTCATTTCCTTTTTTTATTTGAGAAATGGGTTCCCTTACAAATTTATTTTTATTAATAATTTGCCAGGCCGTTTTGGATTTATGTTTGGAGTTATTTATTAAGTAGTTATTCTGAGCTTTCTGGGTTAGTTTAATGATTTTCTTATATCTACTTGAGTAATTTTTAAATGTCCTTTTATTTTCACAAGTTGGATTTAGTCTCTGTTGCCGCAGTAATCGTCGTTGTCTTTTGCTACATATTCGTATCCCCCGAGAAACCCATTTTAATTTTTTCTCTGATCTTATAGTCACTAATTTGTGAGGGAACAGAGATCATGTAAAACTAGGAACATTTCTATTTTTATCATAGGCTTTGTTGGAATCTTCAGTGCTATAAACATCAGAAAACGATAGGCTTTGGAGATGTGTTCTAAATTTAATAAGATTTTCCTCAGTTATATCTCGTCTTATGCTCTCCACGATTTTATTTGGCTGGTTTTATTAACTTTTATCTTCATTAGATGAGCTGTGTGGTCAGACAATCTGAAATCAATTACTTCATGCTGGCAGTGTGCTAATAATTTCAGCATAATGACTATGTTTACCCGACTGTGGCGAAGCCCAAAAAGAGGTTTATGTGTTGACCTGTATGCATGTGTGTACAGAAGCCAGCACATCAAGCTAACCGAAACTGACAAATTTTCCCAATCAACCTTGAACCTAATGCTTTAGCGATAAAGTTGAAAATCTTTTAAAGACATCTGACAGATTGTAGTAGCTTGATGTGCTTATGTCCGTTTCTCTGTTCCCTCGTAACTCCTAAACGAATGAATCGATTTCTATAAATAATACGTTGTTAGATTCGTCTCGGTGGCGCGAGTCACTGGTCACAATAAAATTTTAGAAAAAAACATAGCGGATTCCGGGCGCCATATTGTGTGCTCTTTTTTTCTTTCTTATGTCAAAAAGTAACTAGAAATGACAAATCGTTTAAAAATAAAAAAAATAAAGTATAATAAACAAGTTAAATCGTCCGCGAAATTTTTCACATTACTAAACCAAAAATACAGAAATAAAAAAAAAGTTATTAAAAAAACTAAAAGTTCAGTCTAGTTCAGTTTTTGTACCGCAGTCGGTTTTTTTTGTATTTTTTTATAACTTTTTTGCTAACAA
Organism: Noctua fimbriata; assembly: GCA_905163415.1. Classification (NCBI taxonomy): domain Eukaryota; kingdom Metazoa; phylum Arthropoda; class Insecta; order Lepidoptera; family Noctuidae; genus Noctua; species Noctua fimbriata. Next base: position 9,666,415 of record LR990950.1, read on the forward strand.
CAAAAAACGTATAATAACAACGTATAATAAATAACAAGCTAAATCGTCTGCGAAATCTTTCACATGACTAAACCAAAAATATGGAAATAAAAAAAAATATATGAAAAAAACTAAAAACCACTTCAGTTTTTGTACCGCAGTCGGGTTTTTTTGCTTGCTGTACATCTAAAAAAAAATACGCAAGTGTATACTGAATTGCCCCTAACGTCACATACCTTATTAGCTGCAGCCAGCAACTCAGCCAGCCTGGCCGTCAGAGACTTGACGGCAGTGGCAGCGAGTTCACATTTACTGATGACAGCAAAGAACGGCAGGTCTAACGCTGTTAACAGGCTTATGTGCTCCTCTGTTATTGATGTTATGCCGGCCGTTGCTGATATCTGGGGACAAAGCATGATTAAGTTAGTTTTCGAAGTAGACGAAAAATTTTTATGTGGGGGGGACACGAAACTCACTGTGTCCGCTCGCGAACTATTTTCCGCACTTTTCCGCTTTTTTCATGGTGCTTGCAACAGCGCCGAAATATCAGGAATTCAACAAAAACAGTAAACATGGTAAATATCCCGTTTCTAGTCTGAATAGTAGGAATCGAGTTGTATGGAACCTTCGCCACTGCCAAAGAGGCATTTATTAAAAAGACATTAAAAATATAAACTTACCACCAGCATAGCATAGTGCGGAGAATATCCAGTTAGGCCGTGTAACGTGGTGCGCTGATATTTACTGTGCCCGGCCAGGTCCAGGAAGGAGACCAGCTTCGCGCTCCTCTCGCCGATTCTCTCTGCTGTCATCAGTTCTGAACAGCCGTAATTTACGACATTACCCTGTAAAGATTTTTTTTGTTAGAGGATTTATTCACAACAATACCTAAATGTTATGTTTGTCGGATCCGGTCACTCCGGGAGTACGAAAATAAAATGAATTGCAAGTGCGCTGGTGGTGACGTCACGCGACTTACTTACAAGTCTACCCTCACCACAGCTTACTTCTACAGAGCCCTGCCCCCGTAGCATGACCACCGTAGACGAGGATTTCTTTGACGGAAGAATCGACAAAATGACAGATAGTGCACAGTAATCTGTCATTGTGTCGACACAATTTGTCATTTTGTCGATTCTCCCGTCAAAGAAATCCTTGTCTACGGTGGTCATGCTATGGGGGCTGATGTTACAGCTCGAGGCGAGGAGGACATTGAATGTCTGATCGCAGCGGTGTTGAGTCGTCCTGGAACTGTACCCGATTCTATGTGCCCCGTGTTAATGTGTTAAGTTTAATTTCAAGTAATTTGTTAGTTTAATAGAAACAGTGTATCGCACCCCGTGTGTTTTCATAGCACGAAACCCGTCGTCTGCCCACATGATGTACTAGCCTAACGGAATAAATCCTGACATATTTATAAAAACTGCAAAAAGTATTTTATCAGCAATATCCTAACTACCTTCCTACTAACATTATAAATGCGAAAGTAAGTTTGTTTGTTTGTTTGTTACCTTTTCACGCCCAAACTACTGAACCGATCATCCTGAAATTTTGCATATACGTTGTCAGGTGTACAGAAACGGACATAGGGTACCATTCATACAGAAAAACTGTACTGTTCCCGAAGAAAACAACAATAACGTTCTTATGATAATAGATGGCGCCACGTGTCTTTTGAATCATAATTGAATTATATTATTACAAGCAGAGTACAACCCGAATTGACTGTCAAATTCTATATTGACGCGAGCGAAGCCGCGGGCAAGCTATTTACCAATAAACAATTATCATCAACATTCTCTTGCCCTTATCCCAATTTATTTGTGGTCGGCGCAGCATGTCTTCTTCTTCCATACCTCTCTATTACTCGTCATCTCATCAGACACCTCCTTTCTTGCATACCATCCTTTACACAGTCCATCCATCGTTCTTTGGTCTTCCTCTATCATTCGGCCCCATAGCGGAGGACATCCATTGAGGATTTCCACACGAAAAAAAGGCCAAAGCCTTCCCTTCCCCATTTTTATCTGTCTTTGGCTACTTCATACTGAACTGCAATACTGCTGCTGCTGCTGCTACTGTTTTTTTTTTCTACTAAACTCATCATCTACCTAGCCTTTTCCCAACTATGTCGTGGTCGGCTTCCAGTATACTGGACGCAGCTGAATACCAGTATTTTACATGGAGCGACTGCCTATCTGATCTCCACAACCCAGTTAGTACTGGGTAATACGATACCGCGTAACGATATTGCGTTGGAAGGCCTCCCACTAGGTGGACCGATGACCTGGTGAAGGTTGCAGAGATCCGCTGGATGCGAGTCGCACGGGACCGGTCAATGTGGCGACACTTGGGGGAGGCCTATGTCCAGCAGTGGTCGTCTTTCGGCTGAAATGATGATGATGAATACGATACCCCTTGGTAAGACTGGTTGTCAGACTTTTTGGGCCTCTGACTTCCTAACGACTGTCAAAGATCTACAAATGACAGCTGGGACCAACGGCTTAACGTGCTTTCCGAGGCACGGAGAAAACTCGGTATGTGATGGTCACCCATCCACGGACCGACCTAGGCAAGAGGAACCTAGACTTGTTTATGAATCTAAAGTTAAAATTACCTGAGCATCGAACCCCAGTATCTCGTGGCTCAGAGACGACGTCCTGCCGCTCTTTACTTCGTGCAGATGTCGGAACATGTTCAAGCGGGCGCTCCCTCTGCCGTTGTCTAGTTCACCTGGAAATATATATAAATAAATAGATAAATACTTTAAATATTTTTCTTTTTTTAATTTACTACATTTTCTGCGAGATATACAGGGTGTAAGGGACAGCCTTCCACAAACTGGTGGGGTGAATTCAGTATATCATACTAAGATGACCGGTACAAGAAATTATTTCAGGAATGTTATGGAAATCCAATAAAGTTTATTTGTTTCATTTCTTCAAACGCAATGTATCGTTACGGTGGCAAAACGCACGTAGCGAACGGCAAGCGCGACAACGAGTTGGATGAACTCTGCAGCTAGGCAGGAAATGAACAGCTGATTTCACGCTTCGTTCCTTAGAGTGGTTCAAACCCATTGTTGGTTTTTTGATTTTAGCCGTATTATTTACATATATGGAGTGCTGCGTATAGAAAATGTAATTTCAACCTCAAGCGGCGTTAATTTAGTAACCTTATTGGTAACTATATTTTCGAGCCGTTTGGGGTCCGAGTGCTCACAGCCTTTTCAAGGACATTTCTAAACGTTTAGTTGACTCTTCCCGTGACCCAAGGGCTGGCTTTTACCTTGGCCAAAGGCTTAGCGTTGCCATACAACGTGGCAACGCCGCCAGTCTTTTGGGTACATTACCAGTTGACAGCGTTGAGGAGGAGTTTTTTGACGCCATTTTTTAAGTTAGTTAGTTAATATAGGTTATTTTAATTTATTAATGTATATAATATTTACTTCTACAAATAAAGGTTTATTTCACATTGAAATAAAGAAATAGTAACTGAAAAATTTATAAAAAAATGTAAATTCTCCTGAGAAAAATTCCGGTGGAATATGATTCAAAATAAGGAGCTGAATGCACCCTGTCAGTTTGTGGAGGGCTGTCCCTTACACCCTGTATTATCTTTGTATGTTGAAAACCAAGAAGGAAGGTTGAAGAATGGGGAGGCCTTGGCCCAGCAGTGGGACAGTAGCCTACTAAAAAAAAAGTGCTACATGTGGACAAAAATAGTCCTTAATGTGACGAATATAAGCTGTGACTTTACCTTGAGTCAATACTCCTATCAAAGTCGACTTGCCAGCTTCGTTGGCACCCATGACCGCTACCCTTAACTCCACACTCTGTTTAGGATCTGGTAACTGAAACAATATCATATTGTGTTAAGCAATTATCGATGTTAAAGCGTTTCATTGTGAGGGACCCTTTTTGGGGCAAGCCCGCCACACTATTCAATTACTAAACAATTAATAAATAATCAAGGACATTTTTTTATACACAACCAATGTTGTTGACACGCGCTTACCTCTTTTTTTGTTTTGCACTTTCGTTTCGTCACTCTAGTTTATTTTTATTGTTTTTTGTATGCAGATTGCAGCTGTTTATCTATTTCTCATATTTAAGTATCTATTCACCACCACCATTGACACAAAATATAAAACTGCTTCACATCCGTAACCTCACTAATTTTTAATTTTTTTGTTTTTTATTTTTTTTTATACTGTGTGCACTTGTGGCATGTACCAAATAAATATATTTTCTTTCTTTAATCGAGCCACTGCAACTCCCGTGTGTCAGAATCAACAGTGAGAACTACCAGGAAAGTCAGGCAATGAAACTCGACGATTCTGTCTAACAATGACGATGATAATTCTAACGGCACGGTTGGCGCAGTGGCCGAGCGATTGGCTGCTGAGCTGCGTGTCGCGGGATCGATCCCGGCACGGAACAAAATATATTTGTATGATCCGAGTCTGGCTTTGAGTACCTATCGCAATAATTTAGGTACCTACTCCCAAATTATTATTATCAATGAGCTCAAGACGACGCTGGAGGCGCGCGCTGCGTGGTGACCGCGTTTTTGTGCGGACAACTAGGTAACAGAACAAGCTTATAACTTTGTGATTTTTCATGATACAGGTTTGAAATTTTGTACATAGATTTTTTACATAAAAATACTAGACACGTGTTTCAGGTTTCGCATAAACTAAAACTAATGTTGTATAGATAAGCAGCCCCTCCACGTAAAATATTAGTATTCAGCTGAATCCGGTTAGACTGGAAGTCGACCCCAACATAGTTGGTAAAAGGCTACCCAGATGATGAGTTGTGAGTTGTGGGCAAGCCAAGCTAGCTGCTTGTAAAGCGGTACCGCCACTAGCTCACCTTCCGGCGCTTCTTTCTTGGCCCTGACATGCGGGAGGGTGGCGCACGAGAGGAGCCGAGGAGCTCAGGCTTGCGACACACGACTGCGACACACGACTGCGACCTACCTTTCTAACATAAACTTCAGCGACAGCCCTGTGCGGCGCCACTCTGCGGGCAGTGACGTGCGTGAGCGTGGCGCCGAGCGCCTGCGCCATGCGCCGCAGCGCCACGAGCGAGCTGCGCAGTGCGCGCGCGCGCAGCCCCACGAGCGCGCCGCAGTCGCGCACGCCGAGTACGTACACTGCGCTGCCGCCGCCGGAGCGGAGACGCCATTTTAGCTGTGAAAGAATAAAGATTAGAATTACTGATGTAAATTTTTCTATGATGGGGGGGGGCGGGGGGGGGGTTTAGAATGATGTACTGAATACGTGGCAATCGTTTGTGCGTCAGTGTGCCATTCACCATGTTTTAAAAGGGTGTAAATAGACCCTTAACGAAGCCGAAAGGCACTTGTTCTCCCCGTCATTGCGATCATTGTTTTTGTTCTAGACCATACCTGGGATATACCTTCTAGTTAAGGAGATATTGGGGGTCAAAGTTCCAACTTTTTTTTATATATGTTTTTAATGTAAGATTTTTACTTTACACACCTCCACGACCCCCGTACTATTCAATTCATCCATCAGCACAATGTTTTGAGTGCGTTACATTAAGTCCTACCGTAAAACGTGATTTTTCACCCCAAAAAAAAAGTCGTTTCCCAGCAATAATTTTTGCGTAGAGTTACTTAGTTTGATGTACAGAATGCTTGGTTGACGGCTATGTGAAGGGTCCGTTTACACCTTGTATACTAATGCTGGTTCTATACCTGTGTGACGAGATGTTGGAACCTCCTCTCACACAACGACACCAGCTGCAGCTTGTACTCCACATTGCCGAACCGGGGCTCGGGCGGTAGACTGCCGTACACCTCGTCCCCTGAGTCTTCGGGTTCTGATGTTCTGTGGAGAAATTGGAATAAACACGACGCCTGTATTCTCAGAAGGGTTGGTCAGGGATAAACAGTCTTCATTCTCCTGCCCTTATAATTGTAGACAGTGTAGTTCACCACTGAATCACGTTAAAATTTATAGTACACCTTTGGGGATATGAAGAACAGGGTGTAAAGTTCTTCATCCCCCATAGAAAAGGGGGGATCCTCCGACCAGACGGGTGTTGTGTCTGGTACGCTACTGCCTGACAGTTGTTGTCGGGCTCTTCTATATAGTCTTAAGTCGCGAATAACTTGCGCGATGTAGGATTTAGGTGTGTTTCGATGTTTAGTTCATCGTCTGTGTCATAGATGGCGCTGTTGTACTTTTTGTTCTATGCTGGTGTAGTATCTTTGTAGTATCGCTACACATCCATAAAACATGGAATAAATGAGAGCTGACTGCGCCAACAATTAGGAAAATTCTGTTTTGTTTAGCGCCACTATGCAATTAAAGATGTGTCTAACGTTTTCATACCGTGACTGTACCAGCGCATCAGACAATAAACAATCGAATGAGAAAATTTGAAACTGTCAAATTTCCTCATTCGATTTCGAACTTAACCGTAAACATTTTATGGTTTAAAATCGTTTGGAGATATTTGACAGTTTGTGGTAACTTGGTGTGTTGGCGACTGTACATCTGTCAAAAATCACACGTCAGAGGTAAAACTTTTATTACCAAAACAGCCCTTACTACTATGACATAAAGGCTGTCAAGCTGTTGCCATGGACGTGTGATGGACTATACTATACGTACCGGTTGAAATTTAATAAACTAGCGAATCTGTACACATGATCCGAAAAAATTGGTGTCAACTACTGCATGAAGACAGCACTTGAAGAATACATTTAGAAAATCAAATTTCTGAATTTCGCTAGCTAATTTAATATAACCTTGCAATTTTAAAAGTGACGTTCAATACTTACGAATCATCAATATACTCCTCCATATCATCGGAGCTATAGAAAAAGTCATTCTCCAGGTCATTAGTGTCAAAATCTCCAGCCAAATACATATCATCCTTTAGTATGACCTTTTCCAGCTTATCTATGACATTATAGACTTCTCTGTCTCTAAACTTGTCTATGCCGCCGTCATTTAGTTTTTTATTAATGTCATTTTTTAAATCGTTGACATTTTTGCCGATATTCTCGTCGCATATTTTTTGTACTGATAGTTGATTGTTCCAGTTTCTGGTATCGGCTTCGGTACCGGTGTCTAATATCCATGCGCTGTTAGTAATGTCTTTGGCGGGTGAAATTTTGTTCTTTTTTCGGCGATATTTTCGGCCTGAGTTTCTTCGTTTTGGTTTTAGGGTGCCGTCTGTTTTGTCTGGAAGGTAATAACACATTTTTGCTTTGCTATAATCATAAATTCTATATTCGGATCGAATTCCAACTCAATACAAAAATACACTGTGTATACTACATACATATACAACATTATATTTAGTATATGCGAAACCTGAATTTAGTTTGTTCAGAATAAGTAACTGAATCGATACCAATAATTTTTAAACCATGTTATATTTTGTCCCCAAAATATTAAAAAAAAAGTTACAAGTTGGACACCGAGCGACATTAAGTACCTATAAACATAATTTGGCAGTAGGTACCTATACCTACTGCCAAATTATGTTTATCAATGAGCTTAAGACGGTGTTGAGGTCCGCGCGCGGGCACGCTGCGTGGTAACCACGATTTTGTGCGGACAACCAGGTAACAGAACAAGCTTATAACTTTGTGATTTTTCATGATACAGTTTTGAAATATTGTACATAGATTCTTTACATAAAAATACTAGACACGTGTTTCAGGTTTCGCATATACTAAAACTAATGTTGTATACAAAATAAAAAAACGTTTTTGCGAAAAAAAATACGACTACCAAAAAAACACTAATAAAGTCTAAAATTACTTTCGAAAATCCATGAATCTGTTTGTGTCATTGACTTTTTTGCCACCGACTTCTAAAAGCAAAGTTATTTTAACTTTATTTGTTTTTATGGTAGCCGATTTTTTTTTTGCTTTATAACTAGAATTTATTCTTCTTCTTAGCGTGTCGATGGCAAATTTTTAATTAAATATGTTTGGCCCAAAATTCAGCTATGCGAACTCTGCTCGCTGTAGCAGTCATAAGATCGTCAAGTGCGCAGGTGTTAGGGGATGCAGCGCAAGATGGAAGATGGGCCATTGTCTGTGGAGACACGCCGCATACACATTTGAGATCTGAGCCGTCCATGAACCCCCATCTGAAGAGATTATCTTTGCTACGGCCGACTTGGGTTCGGAGTCTATTCAGAGATTTCCAAGTCGGCCGTAGAATGTAAAACTAGAATTTATTAAGGCACCATCACTGTTATTAAAAAAAAACGTATTATAATTCATAAACTACTTAAGTTAAGTTACTTATTAAAATGTTTATGGGACCACCAGCTCCGCGCAGGCTTCCTCTACCAAATGAAATAAGAATCATGTAAATCGGCCCAGTAATCACGAAGTAAGTAATCGGTGTAAAAAAAGGGAAAAAGTGCTTGTTGAATACATAACCTCCTCCTTTTTTAGAAGTCGGTTAAAAATACACATTGTATACTTACAAAAAAAGAAACGAATTGACAACCAAATTATTTGCATAATCAGGGGGGTTACCATGACGTCCTAAAGCAGGAGCAATTCCAGTGTGGGAAAGAGACAGAGCTATACAGGTCGTCTAGCGCCATCTCTTTCCCACACTGGAATTACTCCTGCTTTAAGACGTCATGGTAGGCCACCTGGTCACAACGGTCACTCTTTAATAATTCAATGAAATGTGAATAATGTTAAATAAAAAAATGGCTATGGTGTGTCAATTTGATAAACAATTAATTGTTTAATACGTGTTACAACTTACCGAGGAGCTCGTGGCTAAATAATAACAGCCGCTCGGGCCGATCTTTAGGCTAAGCCGTGCTTGCCTAGGTTGGTCTGTGGATGGGTGACCGCCCATTACATACCGAGTTTCCTCCGTGCCTCGGAAAGCACGTTAAGCCGTTGGTCCCGGCTGTCATTTGTAGATCTTTGACAGTCGTTAGGTAGTCAGAGGCCCAAAAAGTCTGACAACCAGTCTTACCAAGGGGTATCGTATTACCTAGTACTAACTGGGTTGTGGAGGTCAGATAGGCAGTCGCACCATGTAAAATGCTGGTATTCAGCTGCATCCGGTTAGACTGGAAGCCGACCCTAATATAATTGGGAAAAGGCTAGGCAGATGATGACGTGTTACAACTTACCGTCATCCTTCTTGTTTATCTCAATGAAGTTCTCAATATAGCTAACATTCTTTACTAAGAGATCGGTACTGAGATCCGGTTCACATAGGAAAGACGACTCTTCTGGAAGAGTTTCGTTCTTCACGTTTGATTTGCGTCCTCTTCTGCGGCCTGGAAGAAGAGTAGACATTGGTTAAAGAAGTTCTTCTCCATAGAGATCTACGCTTTGGAATGGGCAACTACAGTACTTTCTCTATAATCTCAACATGAACGATGTAACCAAGATTTTGTAACAATATTTTGATTTAAAAGAGTGTCCATGGAGTTTCTTGCCCATTCTTCTCCATAGAGATCTACGCTTTGGAATGTGCAACAGTACTTTCTCAAGTTATTATGCCTTGTGACTGTGACTGTAGCTTAGCTTTTTTTGTTTTATTTGACATTCAAAAGTGCCTGTGATGGTCTAATTGAAATAAATGCTTTGAGTTTTATTTTCTCTGTTCTTTTTTTTTTTTTTTTGTTAAATGGGCCTCCTCTTGACCTCAATCTAGTCCTGAGGACAGAGATGAGGTCGACGATGGAACGAGCTAACCCAAAAGAAAAAAACTATTTTTAATGCCTTGTGACTTGGACTGTAGCTACATTTCATTGTTGTCTTTGTTTCGACAGTTCAAAAGTGCCTATAACTGGCCTACTTGAAATATTTTGATTTTGTTTTCCTGAAGTAAGTCATCATTCATATCAGGTCAGCAATTAAAAAAAAAAAAAAAATGTAAATAAATAATAACCTAGATTGGAGGAAAACGGCATGTCTTATAACTGTTATAACCAACAATTCGAAGGCATTTTTTTTTCGGAAAAGCCCGCCACACTATTCACAAACCACTGCAACTCCTGTGCGCCAGAATCAACAGTGGCGACCACCAGAACAGCGCCGAGACAATGAAGCTAGACGAAGTCCCAGAGAAACAATTTAACTGTCTTGGATCCCGCAACGAAATTAATCAGAAAAGTACAGCGAAGGAGTAGGAAATTTGAATCATGTGACATTAAACAATCCGCAATGGGCACGCGTAGTGGACTACACCCGTGTAATGTGAAACGGAGACCTGTGTTCCAGCAGTGGGAACCATTTAAAGGGTGTACTAACCCTTTATGAAGCCGAAAGGCACTTGTTCTCCCCGTCATTGCGATATTTTTTTTGTTCTACACCATACCTGGGAACCTTCTAGTTACGGAGATATTGGGGGTCAAAGTTCCAACTTTTTTGAAAAGTTTTTTTTAAATACCTGTTTTTAATAGAAGATTTTCACTTTAAACACCTATTCAATCCATCCACCAGCACAATGTTTTGAGTGCGTTACATTGAGTCCTATCATTAAATGTGATTTTTCACCTCGAAAAAAAAGTCGTTTCCCATCAATATTTTTTGCGTAAAGTTACTTAGTCTGATGTACAGAATGCTTGGTTGACGGCTTCGTGAAGGGTCCGTTTACACCCTGTAGACTGAGTATAGTATGATTATGCTAAATTGTGACGTCACTTACCTTTAGGAGCGTTATCAGGTTTCTTCTTGACTGTGTCCTGTTCCGGTTTGTGCCTCTTTTTATTAATTTTCTGCTTGTTCTGGTTCCCCTCTGAAGGGTCAAATAAACTGAAGAAGGAATCCATGGCTCTGTAACAATGAAATTAAGATCTTTATAGCAACTCTGCCGTCATAATGAAAAAAGGCACAACTAACATTTTATAAATATGGAGAAAATCGACTTTAAAGTTTATGACTTTTCTTTATGTTATGTTGTAAGTGTGCCTTTTCAAAGTAGTTTTTAGTATAAATCTGTATGAAGTAATAGTCACATCTACGTATTTGTGCCTTTTCAATATAATGGTAAATAAATGTGCCTTTTCATTCTATAAAATATGAATATTAGTCTCATTTGTGCCTTTTGAGCCTACTGTATCTCCGAATTCCTTGAAGATAAAATTCTATAAAAAATTGAGTAGATGTGCCTTTTTTTTCTGATTCTAAATATGTATATAACTCAATTTTGACAAAAATGTTAGTTGTGCCCTATTTTCTTACGACGGCAGAACTGCCAAAGGAAGAGCTCGTGGCTAAATAATAACAGCCGCTCGAGCAGATTGTGGATTGTGTGGAGAAGTTCACCCCATATTCCTCACCAACATGTAGCTTATAACTTCGGAATCATAATGCTACTATTTTTTTAACCTGGGTGACTACCTACTTATGACTATTTTAGTACCTACCAATAATATTTTTCGCATTTAGGATGCCGATGAAATAATGTGTGTGTTTGATGTTTATTTCTTGCCAAAATGGGTGTTTGTCTAGCAAGATTTAAACAGATACGGGCTTAAGATAACAACTTAGACAAATATTTTTCACAGTTGAATTACGTTTCAGGATTTCCCGATTAAAATAGCCTACTTAGCTTTTTTGATACTTACTTACAATTTGCACGACATAGAAACCAAATTACCTTATTCATTTTATTTTTAGCAAACAATTTTATTCTGCTATACAACATTAATTTTAGTATATGCGAAACCTGATACACGTGTCTAGTATTTTTATGTAAAGAATCTATGTACAGAATTTCAAAACTGTATCAGGAAAAATCACAAAGTTATAAGCTTGTTCTGTTACCTAGTTGTCCGCACAAAATCAGCAGCGCAGCGCGCGCCGCCAGCGTCGTCTTGAGCTCATTGATAATAATAATTTGGCAGTAGGTACCTAAATTATTGCGATAGGTACTCAAAGTCGCTCGGTATCCAACTTTAACTTTTTTAAATATTATTGGAATCGATTCAGTTACTTATTCTGAACAAACTATATTCAGGTTTCGCATATACTAAACATAATGTTGTATATAGGTATACAACATTATGTTTAGTATTCGAAATACTACAAAATTACGTTACCTTTTACTGAAAAATTAAAAAATCTTTCGTGCGACTTAAAAGATATTGAAAAAAGTGCCAATACTCATAAATCATGGTACACACGGCGGCACATCAAGCTATACATAACCAGTATAACCTTTTTTTTTTTGTAGGATGGGAAATCATCAAATGACCCCCCCCCCCCCCCCCCGCTCTGGGCGGAGCGGAAGAGAGTGTCAGACTTGTACTGACTAAAACCCATCCATGTTCCTTCTTTGCCCTTTATGTTCCAGGGCCGCGGTATCTCTTTCGAACAGTCCCGCAGCCCTGGCAGGCATCGGCCCGTGCGGACCCCTACGTGGTTGCTGACATCTCTTTCTAGGACTCTGCCACAGATATATTATTTTTACTGTAAATAACCCCAGTTATTATTGCCCTGTTTCGTTTGATCCACGATTTTGTACCCACCCTGTATATCCAGGGACAGGCAGATATCGTGCCAGAATACATAACGAGCTTTTTATCTTTAGAACTGAAGACTATCTCGTTGTTCAACAATGTTCATACTTTGCAGAAGGCGAATTCTAAGAGACCCGTTACGCATATTCAAGTATGGTTCGCAAAGTAAACAGTTACTATAAAATTGACAGCATTTTTAAACGACTTCTAAAAAAGGAGGTAGTTATGTTATTATGTATTCGATCAGCTTTTCTTCTTGGCTTATGTTGATGACATGATTATCCCTTAATAACTTTAGTTACAATGTAAAATTAATTCTAGACAATAATTTGTGTGGGATACTACAACTAAAAAAGGCAAAATAAAAAACTTAAAAAAAAACCGACTTCCAAAAAAGCCACTAAAAATGTCTAAAATAACTTTACTTTCGGAAGTCGGTAGCAAAAAAGTCAATGAAAGAAACAAAGCCACCGACTTTCGAAAGTAAAAACTATTTTGGACGTTTTTTTGGAAGTCGGTTATTTTTTTTGCAAAAAAGTTTTTTTTCTCGTCTTCAGTAATTCATCTTATCAATAATTTTGTGTTAAGTATTTCAATATTAAGTACGTATTTTCTAAATTATATTATTGATATTTTTTCAAGATAATCCGTATTTATTTATAAACCAGTGTTACAAGCTTACAAAAAAAAAACTGTTTTAGGATGTCAAGGGAACAAAATTATACTCACCTTAGGCCCTAGGGTTACTTTTTTAATTGCAACTCATATTGTTTTGTCTACGTATTGCCAAAATTTATAATATGAATACAAATGACAGTGCAAAGAGTAACATACATCCAATTTTTGAGCTTGCACTGCTTGCCCTGACACCTGCGCACTGATCAACGAGCAGAGTTCGCATGGCTGAATTTTGGGCCAATTATATTTAACGAAAATTAGCCATCGACACGCTAAGAAGAACTCAATTGTCTTTTTTTTTTGTTAATATTTCGTTTCGTCTTAATTGCGCACAGCCAGCAACAGGGCTCTTCTGCGCGGGTTTTAAGAATTAGTTTACTAATCTTATCTACAATGTGACAAGATCGTATGTTTGGCGGCAGGTCATTCACTCCTGTTTTTTTTATCAAATGACCTTGATTTAGATTGTAATGTTATGTAAATAAGCATTCATACAACTTAATTTTCAAGGATTTCCAAGGAACAATAATAATTAGGCATTAGGTTCAGTCGTCAGCACATTTAGTTACCACAAACTGTTAAATTTCTCAAAAACATATAAACCATAAAATTTTGAAGGTTAAGTTCAAAATCGAATAAGATAATTTGACAGTTTGTAGTAACTTGATGCGCTGGCGACTGTACATTAGATGCTACGTCTAGTGTTAATGGCAAGTAGGTAGGTACTTTGTCTGTGTATTGTTTTGTTGTTTGAAGAATGAAATCTTAATTATGTTCTTTTGATGTCGTCACCAAATCTTTATTTCCTGCTCATTTTGCATCATCTTACACAATAATTCTAATGACTGGTATTCCCCGAATTCAGTAGGTACTACTACCTACTTACTACTCAATTCATGGATAGCTATTTACAAGTACGGGGAATTACCTGAACGCGTACTTATTAGTTTACATTCTACGTAAACTAGCTAGCTAGCGAACAAATTAGCTACCTACCTACGTTGGCTACATTAGTTATAGAAAAAAGAAAAGGAAGTACCTACATGACGTTCGTTCTGTATGTAATTTTGACGTTCAAAAAGCGCTGATTCGCGTCCTAATTTGAATATCTAGTTAAATCCCTTTTAATTTGAATTAATAAAACAATTCCACTGATCTGGACGATACATGTTATTTCTATTTATAAGTAAATGAAACGGCTGATTTCTAATTTTAGTTTATTCCCCAGATATGTAGGAGAGACAAAAATAAAATTCTATCTGTGGCATATTTTTTTTCGAACTTGGCAATGAATTGACGTAAATTTTGGCGGGAATTTGGCAATCTATGTTGTTGTTGACTGTCACTGATTTTATTAAATTAAATTACTATGATGTGGGAGCCAAATTGAATAATGAATTATAAAAAATATCATGGCTATTTTTACTTCGTTAAAAATAGAAACGACTTGTTGGTAAACAGTTTCAGTGCGCGTAATATGATGCTGCGAGTTAAAGGAATGCAGTACTTATATTCAGTGTGTGAAAATTTCAAAATATTAATAAGGTTTTTTGTGATTTATTAAAATTAATAATCAAATTGACCACGGGAGTTTAACTCCTTGGACCATAAGGTAAGGTTGAATAAACAGTTTCCCGCCAAAATTTAACTTTTTGGAGAAATTTAAATGGTTGTCTACAAAAAGTTATAATTGCTGGTACAATACGAAGTAATATAGGTATTAAAACTGAATACTGCTAGCATTGCACTGCTGGCATTGAATGTCTATCTATACAAGTTAATTGTTTAATTAAGCACCATTTTGAACCAATTATAGAAGGGCAACTTCGCAATTTATATAGATAAAATAAAAACAATTCATTTTACCTTAAGAAGTCGAAATCTAACCTGTTTACGATAGGTAGGTACTTACCTGAAAACTTAGCATTACCTAAACTGTTTGCACCTAGGTAATGGTACCGTCAAAATAAACTTTGTTACCTACACATGAACTCATTCTGAAATCAACTAAATTTACACTTGCCTAAAGTTCATATTTCATAATGTGAAATACAAACAAGTACTTTAAATTTAATTTAGACTTGACACATAATAGACAAAGAGGGAAACAACACAAATAAACTTACTTCATGTTTTATTTTCCTCATTTCAAAATGACTCTGCAAAACCGGCCTGATATAATTTTATTTGTTTATTTCCTTCAATGTAGCACTTACTGCTATCAGTTATATATAAATGCCTTTCTTATCTGATACTGGTTAGTATCTAGATTGTATACAAATAATATAAGTAGATTTTAGTACAGTGACCAATGTCAATAACTGTAGTTTAGGGTTGCCACAACTATTATGCATTATTTCTTGTAACTGCGGATTATTATGATATAATCCACGGTTACAAGAAATAACGCTTGGGATATAATTTATATCCTACTCCCACTGAATCATTATAGGCTGATAGGTAGTGGTGTGACCATCGGACTGACAAGTCAAAGGTTCTCTGATGTTTCGGATTCATGTGTATATTGTATTATCATCACTTGTTTTGGTGAAGGAAAACATCGTGAAGAAAGCAACATACCTCAGAGATATTTCTCGACGGCACGAAAGCCAACTCATAGGCCTATGGGCGGCACAAAAACTCTGACACCAGGTTAGGCCCTATCTGTGGTTAGTAATAGTAACCACATGATTAAAGAAAGAAGAAGACGATAGGCTGATTCTGCCTAAGATGTATCTAAGTATGGCAAGCGTATTATAATATTATTATAAAGCACAGATGGAAGCTGGTCTGAAATCATTTGTACAGACAGGCAGAAACTGCGGAACACCAGCTGCTACTATCTTTCGGTCCATCCACATTCATACATCTACTTATTCCCATTTATTCAATTATAATATAGACTCAGGCATTGAGTTACAGGTATACCATTACTCAAATCTTATTTTTTGGCCATTTAAATGATTAGTTGGGTTGTTTTTTTTTTAATTGTGACCCAATATTGTTGATTAATGTTGCACAAAAAAGTTGGCAGCCCTAACTCAAGTAGTTCACATCACTTTAATACTTATAAATATCTATTTTGGTACTTATGAATAAAGCCCCTTTGTTAATTTTTGTCCAATTGTATAATATCAATGAAACCATTGAGAAACCAAAAAGTTACAAAGTCTCCACACTGGTGATAAAAGTATGGTTCTATTTTGTGATTGGATTAAGATGTGAATTTATGTATTGTATTTTTGCCAACCTTAAATAAATACTTTACACAGTAAAATTATGTAGTGTTTCAATCTGCATGCATACACATATACATTTTTAAGGCCCGGTTATTTTTTTCAGGATTTTGGTTTGATAATTCCATAGTCTAGTTCTTTTTTCAAATGTATTATTATATTCTGTATTATTCTTTTTTTATATTCTGTATTATTCTGAGCAGCTTGGAACCCGGATTTGTACCCATTTTATGGTAATTCGCTCGCCCCATATTACATACAACTTCAAATATAACAAGAAAAATGTGGGTATATTAATAGGCATGCCTCCTCATCAAACAATAAAAACACAATATTTTTATGAAGGTAGTAAAACCTCAAAGAGTACACAATAACCAGAAAACATTGAAATGACTCATACTGTTCTTATAAAAATAAATTGTGCAATCATTAGACAATAATTTATTTTTTATCAGTTCAAGAATTTTTTATGCATGTTCAAATAGCCATGTACAATTATTGTAACTATGACTTAACATTTGAAATGGAAAAGAAACCCATATGTATCTACTAGTATCTTTATAATAAAGCATAGACAATTTATTCAATATTTCATGCTTTATGTATTTAAATAGGTAGGTACACATTGTATCAAATTATTTTTAGAAAATGCTGCTGTTACAGAGAAGCAAATTCTTAATTAGGTATGCATTATAGAAATTTAAGGAATTTAAATTGGCTTCTCGTCGTTCAAAGTAGAGCATTTGCCTTTCTTTTATTGCAACAATCACACTCATTCAAAGTTCTTTCACATAATCTTATTCTCAAGGTCTTTTCAAAGATAACCAAAATAGCCCGCGAAATAAACAAAAATAAAAACAGAGAACCGAACATGAACAATCATAAATTTTAAAAAAGATTTCGTTTTTACATTTTTTTTTTCATTAAATTAAAAGGTGCAAAGGTACTCACACAAACAGCTGTTATGATACCCAAGGTTACTGCTTCACTAGCTTGTTGCCAACGCCAGTTCTGAGACTATTGTGAGTCAACAAACAAACAGAGGAACACAGCCAAATTATTTACTGTGACGTAAAAATTTACGAATTGTTACAACTGAACAAATATTATTGTACAACACTTCGGTAGTCATTCGCGACGGTCTCCACGCGATTAAACGTAATGTCAGCGTCACACATGACCTAATGTAGTTATGAGGAAATGAATAATGCTTTTGTTTTAAATCCGATAAGATAATTTCGTTATGGTTGCGAAAATTTCGTCATGAATTGCATTTCACTGGACATTTTGACATTTTACAACCATAACATCAGTTGTTTTTTGTATGGCAAGGATTACAAGATTTGCAGAGGCGCTCGGAAACCTCTAACCGCTAATAGAGAGAAAACTTTAAAATGAGAAGAAAACGATTCTTGGTTATTATTTTCATTGCAATTGAAGATTGAGTTACATAAATTCATGAAAAAAGTACAGAAAAAGTAAGCAATGCTACGAAAACATACAAATAAAACACATATTGGAATCGGAAAATAAAATCATCCATGAAAACTATGTTTCAGAGTGCACTTAGTACCGATGTTGCCATTTTAAAGATTTTGATAAAGCTGGTTTTCACGAGTTGAAACGAAAAGTAAATAAATTTAGTGGAAAATTAACACTCAAAACTAAATCTGTAGTATATTTTGGTATCTCTTTTGAACACTTATCATAATAGAGACATAAGCATTGCCAGTGCCATAAAAAAAGTACAACTTGAGAAGAAAATCACTTGTGCAGGGGTCTATATCTAGCCTTATAATTTTTACTCTGTGAAAATTCACTGTCTAAATAGTGTCAATGTCAAATTCAAATTCTGTTGGCGGAAAATTGCAGATTTTGTAACTCCGAGAAAAATACAGAATAAAACTAAAAATGTCTATACAAGTGGAAAATAACCTTAGAAAAGAAGAAAACTCAGAGATATTTGAACAAAAAGCTCATTACATGGCGTGCTCAATCGCTGCCGACGGTCCTGCGAATATAAACAAATATTTTGAACCCTACATTGCTGACGCCAATGGAGGTAAACAAAACAGTGAAAACATATTTAATGATATACCATTACGCTTGTGTACTCCGTAGAGGTAGACAGAGATGTGTAGTACAATTGACGTTAAGACCCATATTATAGGGGGCAAGTTTTTCCCCCTAAGATGACCCTTTACCTGACTTAACCTGTAACTTTTAATTACTACAGAAAATTAATTAAAAAAAAGTGGACTGTAGTATCAATTTAGTCGCCAAATTGATACTACAGTCCACTTTTTTTTACACAAGATTATTAACACTAAAGAGGTGATAGTGTGTCAATAGAAATACTTCCAACATAATTAATACTGATACTTAGCTTACATCATCCCACTGCTGAGCAAAGGCCTCTCCCCATGACTTCTAGTTGTTTTAATCCAGCTAAGGCTAATGTGGGCCACTGGTCGCTGATCTTGTCCAGGTCGACCAGCCATCTAATACAGGGATACATTTATAATAAATAATTAATAATTATATGCATGTATTAAGTACCTAACTACTGTGTTGCGGTTTAAAACGTGAGGGCTGTATTATCATCATGTATCATCTGTCAGTGTTATTTTTTTTTAATAAGGATTTGACCAATTTTGCAGAGCTCACAGCATCATTCCGTGGATACCCACTCACTGGAAAGAAGACAAGCTTGCCAGAAGGTTACACGGCAGTTGTAGTCACAGAAGCCAAGAGGCCACTTGCTGAAGGTGCTGAGAGGAAGTTCCAGGTGAATAATAATATGATTTATTTAAATAATAATAATAAGATTTATTTATTTAAATATCTCGACTTGGCACACGAGGTTGTCAACATGTGGAATGTGAACTCGGCTATCATTGTGCCGATCGTCGTGACGGCCAATGGCCTTATAGCCAAGAGCCTCGACGACCATCTTTCGAGGCTCTCCTTAGGCGGTTGGATCAAGGGCCTGATTCAGAAGGCAGTACTCCTCGATACGGCTCATATTGTGAGGAGGTTCCTGTCTCTGGAGCCCTAACCACCAGTAGCTTGGACCCTGCTCCCGATACCGGCGGACCACTATTTTTTATATTTTTAAATGTTTTTTATATGGTTTTTGTTAAGAAATATTTAAAAATTTAATTGCTGTGTAAGAAAATAAATAAAGGACATAATAAGATTTATTTAAATAATAATAATAATAAGATTTATTTAAATAATAATAATAAGATTTATTTTCTCCCACAAAGTACAATTTTAACAGAGAAGATTTCCAAATACAGGAGGTACAAAGGTTTGTGGAGTCAGGAATCCAAACTAGGATACCCTGTGCTATGGAATCCTGGCCCCCCTTGCCTAGATTGGTATAATAATAATTGTAGAACGTACAACATATAGGACTATTGTAAGAAAAGAATAAAACAAGAAAAGGTACTAATGAAATAAAAAAAAAAAAAAAAAAAAAAATGGAACTAAAATGCATGATTGTTTGTAAGTGTGAGTGTGAAGTGGAAAGTGTTGTGTCTGTGTGTTCTGTGTAAGTGTGTGAGAGAGAGTAAGATAGTGTTGTGTGTGTGTACGTATAAATAAGTAATTTGTATACGTATGTGAGTGTGAGAAGCAGTATATGCCTAATATTTATTTATACCATCAAGCTTGTCATCCCTGGAGGGGTAAGCAGTGGTGTATACTGACTTCCTAACAAAGACAAACATAAATAGTATTGTATTACCCAGTGCTAATTGGGTTGTGGAGTTCAGATAGGATCGTCACTCAATGTAAAATACTGGTGTTCAGCTGCCCCTGGTTATACAAGAAGCCAACCCCAAAATAAAATAGTTGGTTTGGGGGTATGCAGATCAGGGTGTAAAGTTCTTCATCCCCCATAGAAAAGGGAGGATCCTCCGAGCAGACGGGTGTTGTGTCTGGTGGGCTACTGCCCGACAGTTGTTGTCGGATTCTTCAATATGGTCTTAAGTCGCGGATAACTTTAATTGTGCGATGTAGGATTTAAATGATTAGATGTTTAGTTCATCCTCTATGTCATAGATGGCGCTGTAGTACTTTTTGTTCTATGTTGCCGTAGTACTCTTTGTAGTGTCGCTACATTGGGAAAAGGCTAGGCAGATGATGAACTACATTTTCTTTTTTGTTTTTTCTAATGTCAAAACCCTCAATGGATGTCCTCCACCCTGGGGAGAGCGGAGCGATCTGCCAGACTTGTACTGAGTAAAACCACACTGGCGTTCCCTCGCACACTTGCGTCAGGGGATAGTAGGATCTAGTGCGACTTCCGCTGCTATAGACCGACCGCTTTAATGAGTCCTCCGTCTTGCCCCATCAAAGGCACATTAAGCGTCTACAAAGTCCCAACAGTATCCCACAGGTTATTTGCTTTAAATAACCATAATCCACGTAGGTATTACGATACTAATTGAACCAATACGTGATCAATCTTCAGAATATTCCATTTAAATTGATACCTTCGCAAGGACTCATTAACCCATCGGTCTATAGTACCGGTCCGCTTCACCTGCGACCCTCGTCTCGGTGAGGAGTGAGATATAGATCATGAACGACTAAACCAATGTAAAAACATCTTATTTTCAGGTGACCGGCGGTTTCAAAGAATTCACAAACTGGAATTGGGACAAAAAGCCATCTGAGAACGATAAAATCGTAGGAGCATTGGACTGGATACATATTTCTGAAGCTGTAAGTACTTTACTTTCGATGATTACCGATGTTTCTTTTAAAATTATTCCCGTTAGGCACCACTGGTGGATGGTGGCACAACAAGTATTGTATAACGGGCTGGTGTCCGCAAGTCCACGTCAAAGCGCGTATTTTGCGTGCGGGTGGGAAATTTATTCGATCCACCCCAACTCCCCGAGAAAGGCCAGCAGCGCCTTGATGTTGCTGACAATCTCGCGGAGAGTACCTGGGTTACCGAAGTACTTTGCCCTGTATGTTGCAACCACTGGGCAATGCAGAAGCACGTGGGCTGCTGTCTCGTCTTCCTCCATGCAGGCTCGGCACTGGGGGCTGCCTGTGACTCCTATGACAAAGAGGTGTTGATTAAAAGAGCCGTGTCCAGTGATGGCGGTTGTTAGTGTGCGCAGCTGTAATTTGGTCAGCCGAAGCACCCGTTTGGTGAGGCGGCCATCGATAGTAGGAAGTGCTTCCTTGGCCTGCCTGCACTCGCCATGGTCCAGCCACAGCTTGTGGTGTTGTTCACTGGTTCGTTTCCTTACCAGTGTGCGTGGCACAACAAGTCGCACTTATTAATATTATGTAATGATCATAGGTGGCCTTCTGTAGTTTCTGCCTACTCCCATGGGAAAAAAGCGTGACTGTATAACATAACATCACGCCTATAATTCCCGAAGGTTTAGACAGAGGTATACCTAATAGTACACCCACATTTCGCCAGTTATGCTTAAGTCCTATGTAATAGGGACGAGCATTGCCATTAACCGGCATAAGGCTGCCTGTCCACCGGAGCGGAGCGAGGCTGCGGAGCGGAGAAACGGAGAAATATTAACCAATAGGATTGCATGCTGGAGCGGAGCGGAAATTTCATGCAATCCTATTGGTTAATATTTCTCCGTTTCTCCGCTCCGCAGCCTCGCTCCGCTCCGGTGGACAGGCAGCCTTAATCAAGACTCCGTAGCTGCTACTGAGGAATTCTTGATGGAAAACTCAATAACACTTTACCCGACCCGGGAATCGAACCCAGGACCTAATGCTCAGCTGTCGCGCTTGCGACCACTAAACTAACGAGGCAGTTTTATTTATATTACTTACTAGCTCTGCCCGCGGCTTCGCTCGCGGTACTTTAGAAAAAAAAACTCTTAACACCCTACTCAAGTTTCTACAACATTATTTTTAGTATATGCGAAACCTGAATATAGTTTGTTCAGAATAAGTAACTGAATCGATTCCAATAATTTTTAAACCATGTTATATTTTTCCCCAAAAAAAATATTTAAAAAAGTTAAAAGATGGACACCGAGCGACTTTAAGTACTTATCGCAATTATTTAGGTACCTACCTACTGCCAAATTATTATTATCAATGGGCTCAAGACGACGCTGGAGGCGCGCGCTGCGTGGTCACCACGATTTTGTGCGGACAACTAGATAACAGAACAAGCTTATAACTTTGTGATTATTCATGATACAGTTTCGAAATTTTGTACTTAGATTCTTTACATACAAATACTAGACACGTGTATCAGGTTTCACATATACTAAAACTAATGTTGTATAATAGTATAATTCAATCATGATTTGAAAGGCACGTGGCGCCATCTAATTATCATACGAACGTAATTGTTGTTTTCCTCGGAAACAGTACTTATTTTCGGGATGAAAGATACCCTTTGTCCGTTTCTGTACACCTGACAACGTATACAACATTAGTTTTAGTATATGCGAAACCTGAAACACCTGTCGAGTATTTGTATTTTGAAATTTTGTACATAGATTCTTTGAATCTATGTACAAAATTTCAAAACTGTGTCATGAAAAATCGCGAAGTTATAAGCTTATTCTGTTACATGGTTGGCTGCACAAAAGCGTGTTCACCACGCAACGCCCGCGCCGGGCCTCCAGTGTCGTCTTCAGCTCATTGATATACATAATTTGGCAGTAGGTACCTAAATTATTGCGATAGGTACTTAATGTCGCTCGGTGTTAAACTTGTCACTTTTTTTAATATTTTTGGGGCAATATATAACATAGTTTAAAAATGATTAGAATCGATTGAGTTACTTATTCTGAACAAACTATATTCAGGTTTCGCATATACTAAAAATAATGTTGTATATGAAAAATTACAGGATGTTTGTTTGTAAACTTTTCACGCCTAAACCACTGAACCGATTTCAGTGGTTTAGGCGTGAAAAGTTATAAACTTACTTTTGCGTTTATATTATTAGTTAGCTGTTGTTGCTGGACATGTGATGAGGAGGGACGAATCACATGTGACTAAAAGAGTGATGAATATAAATGTTGATGGATGGAGAAGGAGAGGAAGACCAAAGAAACGATGGATGGATTGTGTGAGGAATGATATGAAAGTTAAAGGCTGTTCATGTTAGCGTGACGGTTGACAGAGGAGATTGGAAGAAAATGTACATTTCTTTGTACGGTCTTCACACGTTGCACTATTTGTTAATTGTGGTATCATCATCATCAGCCTATAGCAGTCCACTGCTGGACATAGGCCTCCTCAATCGCACACCATTCAACTCGACTTTCAGCAATTCTCATCCAGTTGCTACCAGCCACCCTGCGAAGATCGTCACTCCACCGAGCCTGAGGGCGTCCCACCTTACGTTTGCCGATTCGCGGTCTCCACTCAAGAACACGTCTACCCCAACGGTCATCGGTTCTACGGCAAATATGACCGGCCCATTGCCACTTCAGCTTACTTATTCTGTGAGCTATGTCGACAACTCTGGTTCTCTGTCGGATCACATCGTTTCGAATGCGATCCCTCAGAGAGACTCCAAGCATAGTTCGTCCCATAGCTCGCTGAGCGACCTTAAATTTATGGACCAGCCGTACTGAGAGTGTCCACGTTTCGGCTCCGTAAGTCATAACAGGCAGGACGCACTGATTGAAGACCTTAGTCTTTAGGCTCTGTGGAATACGCGACGAGAAGACCCGGCGAAGCTTCCCAAATGCTGCCCAGCCCAGCTGGATTCTTCTGTTAGCCTCCCTCTCAAAGTTGTTCTTACCAAACTGCAGAGTTTGCCCGAGGTAAACATATTCTCGAACAACCTCGAGAGGACCGCCATTGACAACAACAGGTCCTGGGGTGACGTGTTCGTTGAACATAACCTGGATTTTGTTCAAGTTCACCCTGAGATCAATGTGTATTGAAGAATCAACTAGGCCATCCAGCATCTGCTGCAAGTCGTGCAGCGATTCAGCCAGTATGACGATGTCAGCTGCAAATCTCAAGTGTGAGATGTACACGCCGTTGATGTTTATGCCACGTCCTTCCCATTTTAGCGTCTTAAACACATCCTCCAGTGCGCTGGTGAACAATTTCGGGGAAATAACGTCCCCTTGTCTCACCCCCCGACGCAATGGGATATGCTTCGTTTGCTGGTTTTGACTTTGGACGGTCATTGTGGCGTTCTCATAAAGATTTCTCAACACTTGGATGTATCGCCAGTCGACTTGGCATCGCTGCAGAGACTCCAGAACTGACCAGGTCTCGACAGAGTCAAAAGCCTTCTCATAGTCCACAAATGCAAGACACAGCGGCCGATTATACTCTTCGGACTTCTGTATGATCTGCCGCACTGTGTGGATGTGGTCTATGGTGCTGTATCCTCCTCGAAACCCGGCCTGCTCCGGTGGCTGGAAGTCGTCGAGACTTCGCGCTAGACGATTCGTGATGACTCTTGAAAACAGCTTATACACGTGGCTAAGGAGCGAAATGGGTCTGTAATTCTTTAATAGGGTCTTGTTTCCCTTTTTAAAGAAAAGAACGACCACGCTCCTTCTCCACGCTTCTGGAGTTCTTCCAGAGAACAGGACCGAGTTGAAGAGCTCCCGAAGCTCTCTTAAAACAGGACTTCCTCCCGCTTTCAGGAGCTCAGTCGTTATCCCATCCTCGCCAGGGGCTTTTCCATTCTTAAGCTGTCTAAGAGCCGCCTTGATTTCGTCTTGGCTGACTTCTGGCAGGTCTTCTGTGAAATGGCGGGTTAAGGTGGCTCTGGAATCCTCATTTTCGGGATCAGGTCGAGATGCATGCGATGCATACAACTGGCTGTAGAAGTTTTCGACTTCCGAAAGAATCTCCGGCTTCGAAACAACGATATCCCCACTAGATTTGGTCAACTTCGTCAGGTGGCTCCTCCCAAGTGATTGGGTATTAATATACAGTCCACTAGTTTCATTATAAAGTCCCAACCGAGTCTATTCAAAGGTGAGAAAAACTAAACAAATAAACAGAACGCATTTATTTTTTAATTTAAAACTTTAAAATTTACTCATTAATACTTATACATAACGTTTGTACTTAAGTAGGTATATAATTATCTTGAATCAATAGCCGGTTCCTTAAGTTCCACAACGGCTCAGTTTATAACCAATTGGAGGTGGACGCGCCAAGGTAGCCCGCGAAATTCAAATTATCTTAGGTTTCTTGCAATTTTCTGGTCAGTTTCAGGCTATATGTGAAACAAAATATGATTCGCGACTGTAACACGTATGTATGTAGTTACAGAATTATTATTTCCTTTATTTGTATTTACACATATAATTTACATTTTGAAATATTTCTTTACAAAGTAATATAAAACAAAAACATTTAAAAATATAAAAAATAGTAGCCCACCAGCATCGGGAACAGGGTCCGAGCTACCGTTGGTCAGGGCTCTTGAGAGAGGAACCTCCTAACGATACGCGCCGTGTCCAGAAGTACTGCTTTCTGAATCAAGCCCTTGATCCAGCTGCCAAGCGAGAGCCTCCTCAGATGAATACAGAATTATAATTATTAAAATCATCAATATTATGATTTCAAAGAGTGTCCATGGAGTTTCTTGCCCGTTCAACTCCATAAAGATCTACGCTAGGGAATGGGCAACTATAGTACTTTCACAGTTTTTATGCCTAGTGACTGGGACTTTAGCTACATTGTTGTCTTTGTTTAGACATTTCAATAGTGCCTGTAACTGGCCTACTTGAAATAAATGCTTTGATTGATTAATACAACCCTCCCCAAGTTCATTTAATTACTATTTCATGAAAAAGTCATTCAATGGGATTATATGAACTTAGAGGGTTGTAATGATGATTTTAATGACTATAACTCTGTAAAGCCATATTTGTTACGGTCGCGATCGTATCTTAATCAACATACAATCTGATGCTGACCGGTAAATTGCAAAAAACGTAAGAAAATTTAAATTTCGAGGGATGACCTAGCGCTTCCATCTTAAAGAAATATTCACTATAACTCAGACGACCAATTTCCGTAATTGAAAACGCTCAAAATCTCATCTTGACAATCAATGTCAAAAATGTAGGTAAATTGCGAAAATTCTGTGTTTATAACTACCTTGAAAAAAATAATGTTTTTTGTAAGGAACAGATGGGATTTAGGAAAAATAAAACCACTAACATGGCCATATATAATTTCCTTGAAAAACTACACTGCAACATGGACAATGGAAAACCAGTCATGGCAATGTACATGGACATGACCAGGGCTTTTGACTATGTTAACCATAAAGTGCTACTAACTAAGCTCTCTAGATTTGGCATCAGAGGGAACATACTCAATCTCATGCAATCCTACTTGGAAGATAGAAAACAAATTACCCAGATTAGTCAAGTGGATATTAACACAGAAAGTGAAAGTAGTATATTCGTCTGACCCTAAAGTACTCCATTACGGTGTTCCGCAGGGTTATATATTAGGGCTATTGCTATTCATTTGTTACATAAATGACTTTCCCCAAGCAATTACACACCAGATGTATTTATTTGCAGACGACAGTACAGTGATATATAACAGTGGTAGTAATAAAGAAATGGAGAAAGAAATTAACGCTAGCCTGGTTACTATTATTGACTGGTTAAAAGCTAACAATCTAAAAATTAATCTTACCAAAACTAAAATTATGAACTTCAAAATTAGACAAAAAATACAATCACAATTTCAAATAAATTATAAAAGAGATTCAATACTTGAATCGAATTAAAATTGACAATGTGTGTGGGAAACTAGTAAGTTTTCCTATGCTCTTATAATGCTAGGTAAAATTGCAAACATGACCGCACTCTTAGCAGCTTATCATGGTTACGTTGCCTCCACTTTGCGATATAGCCAGATATTTTGGGGCAATAATGCTAAAGTCGAGCAAGTACTTATAGCACAGAAAAAATGCATTCGAGCTATGTGCAAAATAAAACGGACAGATTCATGCTAGCCACATTTTCAAAACTCGAAAATATTGACTGTACCATCACTTTATATCTATGAAGCCTGTATTTTTGTAAAAAACAATTGTAGCAAACCTTTTTTTAACCACTAGCGACATCAAACGGGCAAAAGGGATACTACATAGTGCCGGCCCGTTGACACTAGATGGCGCTGTGCATATGACGCGCATTCCTGAATCGCGGTGTCAAGATTCTCCGCGGTTTAATGACCTCCCCTAGTACATTATGTTTTTGTTGAGACTGACCTAGCAGTGCATTCGTGGATTACGCTCTAGTTGGGATAACCACACGGGACACTGCTACTAAGTCTACGTAAATAAGACAGATTGTCATTTTTTGAGTTAGAGGACCACAAGTTCCCCTCCTTCGTCTTTGCTGGGAAAAGGTTGGCGGGACTCGTCCTAAACATTTGTACGCTCTGAGAAATAAATCCTTGTCTAAAACATCTTCTCTTCGTGCCGGAAAACGGTGACCAACATCCTCCATTACACAATATACAGGGTGATTGGAAGATGGGTGCAAAGCTTTAAGGTGAAGATAGTATAGACAATTTAGGACCATTTAAGCCATGGTTGTCTTAGACGAAGTCTTACCAAATTTTTTTAAACAAATTTTTAAGTTTTTTTTCGGAAATTCTCAAAATTTAATGTAAACTGCATAATTATGGCCAAATTGAATGATAAATGAATTCATTTTTTATTTATTTAATTAAAGTAATGTGTAAGCAACCAAGCAAAACATGTTTTAGGCTTCTGTGTCATTAGACATTTTTTTTACAGATATTTAAAGCTCAGAAAAAATAAAAAATTTGTACAATACGTCTTTTAAACCTTATTTAAAAAAAAAACGGAGGGTGCTTTTTTTGTTCAAACCTTTTTGAAGACATGCTTGATAATCGCTCTTTCTTTTGAGGTATCATTTATGCGGATATCTTACAAATTATTGAAATTAGGACCTATAAACCAAATCGAGGGAGAAATTTTAAATTTTAGGCAGTCTAACAAAACACAAAATTTTTGCTTAAAAGAATACTTTATGTGCTCGAAATGATAACATTGTTCAATTCTAAGAATTTTTGGCACATGCAGGAACCAATTGAGGGGAACCCATTGAGGGGATTCTCTAAACAATGGCCACCGAGCGCGGTGCGACGGCATTTCCAGGTAGAACGCCCAATGAATAGCAAAAAGCGATAAAGAGTTGGTTTTTACAGCAAAATGGTCTTAGTTACTGAGGCAACAAAGTTGTTTTTCTTTAGTCAGGGTCAGTCGGTCTGTGATGAAGCCGTTACATCTTTTACTTATTAGTCAAACTACTGCCCTTGTGAGTGGACGTTGTCGTGTTGATTCACAATTTACCGTGTTCAGTTGTAGCCCTTTGCGTTCCTGCACGTGTTGTTTGCGTTAGTTTTGAACTTTTTTGTTTCACCGTGTCCAGTCGTAGCCTCGCGCTCCTGCACGTGTTGATTTTTGACTTAATTGTGTTGAGTTGACGTTTAGTGCGCTCCTACGCCGTTTTTCTTAATTGTTAAGTGACTATGGCTACTTTTTCCAATCAAGAATATGCGGATATCGTATTTATGTACGGTAGAGCAGACGGCAATGGATCTTTGGCGCGACGGATGTATCAAGAGCGCTATCCGAATCGCAGGATACCGAATGTCCGAGTGTTTTACAACACGTTTCGTCGTCTTGCCCAAGATGGGTTTCACCGCGTGGAACCTGGAGTCAACCCGGGCAGACACGAAACTGCCGTCGACGAAGACATTTTAGCAGCATTTCAAGCGGATCCTACTACCAGTACTAGAGCAGTAGCTCGAAATTTAAACATTTCTCAATGGAAGGTGTGGCATACAATGCACCAAAATGATAAGTATCCGTTCCATGGCAGGAGTGTGCAAGGTCTAGTAGAGCAAGATCCTCAAAGAAGAATTCAGTTCTGCCGTTTCCTCCTCAACAGAGACATCGAAGATGCGTGGTTTCTGAAATCAATCTTGTGGACGGATGAAAGTAAATTTTCAAGGGAAGGTATTACAAACTTTCACAACATCCATGAATGGGCCGACGTAGACAACAATCCACATTTTAAGAAGCAGGTGTCATTTCAGATGAAATTCTCTGTGAATGTATGGGCTGGAATAATTGGCAGAACATTGATTGGGCCCCACTTTTTGCCTGATCCATTGAATGGCGAAAATTATTTGCAATTTCTGCAAATTGATTTACCACTGCTGGTAGAGGAATCAGGTGTCCCGATCTTCGAAAGAGACCGAACAGTCATCTTTCAGCAAGACGGCTGTCCAGCGCATTGGACTTTAAATGTAAAGGAACACCTCAACAATTGCTTTCCTGATAGCTGGATCGGCAGGGATGGACCCATCCCTTGGCCCGCTCGCTCCCCAGATCTGACCCCGTTGGACTTTTTCGTGTGGGGCCGGGCCAAGGAACTGGTGTATAACAACAAAGAAATTAACACTAGAGAAGAATTGATACAAAGAATAAATTCAGCGTTTGAGACAATGAAGCAGGAGATGATGTTGAAAATAACGACTACAGAAGTTAGAAGACGGGGCCGTGCTTGTATTAGGAATCACGGCCGTCATTTTGAACATGAAAAATAAATAATTTTAATTCAAATGTTGTTTTAATTAGTCTGCCTAAAATAAAAAAAATTCTCCCTCAAATTGGTTTGTAGGCCCTAATTTCAATAATTTGTAAGATATCCGCATAAATGATACCTCAAAAGAAAGAGCGATTATCAAGCATGTCTTCAAAAAGGTTTGAACAAAAAAAGCACCCTCCGTTTTTTTTTTGAATAAGGTTTAAAAGACGTATTGTACAATTTTTTTATTTTTTCTGATCTTTAAATGTCTGTAAAAAAAATGTCTAATGACACAGAAGCCTAAAACATGTTTTGCTTGATTGCTTACACATTACTTTAATTAAATAAATAAAAAATGAATTCATTTATCATTCAATTTGGCCATAATTATGCAGTTTACATTAAATTTTGAGAATTTCCGAAAAAAAACTTAAAAATTTGGTTAAAAATATTTGGTAAGACTTCGTCTAAGACAACCATGGCTTAAATGGTTCTAAATTGTCTGTACTATCTTCGCCTTAAAGCTTTGCACCCATCTTCCAATCACCCTGTATATCTATACAGGCCTGTCGAAAGTCAACGAAGATCAAATAAGTTGCACTTGCTATACACAAAAACCAAATTTCAACACAAAAGCATATATGCAATGGCTCCAAAACTGTACAATAAATTTCCAGATAAAGTTATTTTAGCCAACAAGTTAAATAATTTTAAACGTCAGCTTTTTAAATTATTGAATGACAAGGCATATTACTTTGTCGATGAATATCTTAATGATAAATTTTGAGATGATAATTTTGTACAATTGAACTTAATTCTGATAATTTTGACTTTCGTGACATTCTATAATTCATTTAACCATAACCATAACCATAATCAGCCTAAAAAAAAAAAATAATAATTCATTTGGTACGGTTATAATTAATTTAATTTTGAAAATTTTAATTTTGTTAACATAGTATTATTATTTTTATTTAGTTTTTTCATGACATGTTTAAATTAATTTAATTGTGGCATCTGTTATATTTTATGAGATTTTGTAGTTTTATAATTAATTTAATTTTAATTTTACCAGTGGTATTATTTTTTATGCCTTTCAGTGGAACACAGAATGGACCAAACATTTTATAAAACATCACTGTACCCTGTGTTCACAAAATTAATAAATGTATGAATGAATTTAATTTTGATAATTATAATTTTTCCTGACATTGTATTTGGTGTAAAACTACAAAATCAGTTTTATAATTAATTTAATTTTTAATTTTACCAGTGACAATGTTTTGGATGCCTTTCGGCGGAACATAGAATGGATCAACATTTATTTATAAAACATCTGTATCAGATATTTACCCTATGTTCACAAAATAAATAAATGAATTTGAATTTTCAAACAATTATTCCCCAGCCCCCGTAGCATGACCACCGTAGACAAGGATTTCTTTGACGGAAGAATCGACAAAATGACAGATAGTGCAAAGAAATCTGTCATTGTGTCGACACATTTTTTTTTGTTGTCGTGTTTGTGTTCGTGATAATTCATGAACGCGATTTTCGCGCCACAGAGTATCGAGGGTTTTTCCGTCAGAATTTCTTAGTAGCAGCTGCGGAATTTGGATCTGTGCCCGGTTGATGGCAATAGGCTCGCCTCCTCCTACTACGTGGGACTTTAACATATCAAAATGAGGGTCTACTGTTAGGTACATAATTTCAGCCGAAAGACGTCCACTGCTGGACATAGGCCTCCCCAAAGTGTCGCCACATTGACCGGTCCCGTGCGACTCGCATCCAGCGGATCCCTGCAACCTTCACCAGGTCATCGGTCCACCTAGTGAGAGGCCTTCCAATGAAGCGTCTTCCGGTTCGCGGTGGCCACTCCAGAACTTTCGGGTCACTGACTAGTTAAAGACTGTCAAAGATCTACAATTGACAGCTGGGGACAACGGCTTAACGTGCCGCATGTGTAGCACTGCACTGCTAGTATAAAAAACAAAATTAACCCATATCTCGAAGTTTGTTGAGTTCATTCGTTTCCTCAAAACTATATTTTCTCTTGATATCTGGGACATCAGTGCTGTTGCTGTAAAACTCACTGCGGATCCAATAGGATGGCGCTAAATCAGCATCCGTGTAATAAAATATTCACCTTAGTCTCATTACTATAAAAACGTAAAACTTAAAAAACCCCCATCGCAACAAAGAAAAGCGAACAAACATTTGGAAAGTCTATAAAATGGCTGAGCCGGTTATGATAAAACATGTCTTATTGTAGTATACACATCATGCCCTTTCATTTGATACCCCACTTGGGTATATTTGAAAATATTGGATTTTTCATACCCACTTTCATCCCCCATAACTAGTAAATGGCTGCACCGATTTTGATAGAACGTATCTAAGAACCATCGCCAAGAAACTAGCTTTCAAATAAAAAAAACTGCATCCAAATCGGTTCACTCGTTTAAGAGCTACGGCCAGAGACAGACACACACATTGCGGTTAAATTTATAACACCCCTCTTTTTGCGTCGGTGGTTAAAAAAAAAGAAGAAAAAAGGATAAGTTTTTACGTGTAGTTGAAATCCTGTCTCTTTTGAATGTGCGGGGTCCATGTCCGCTGTACGACCTTTTGCCAGGAATGAGGGAACTCTTCGCTGAATGCCAGTAGCTTGTAGACTCCGGCTTCGTTAGCAGAGGCTCTGAAAAATGTTTGTTTTTATATCATCATCATCATCATATCAGCCCGGGAATCAGGCATTGCTGGGTATAGGCCTCCCCTATTTTCTGCCACACTTCCCGGTTCTATGTGTCCCTCATCCAGCCCCCGTAGCATGACCACCGTAGACAAGGATTTCTTTGACGGAAGAATCGACAAAATGACAGATTGTGTCGACACAATGACGGATTTCTTTGCACTATCGTCAAAGAAATCCTTGTCTACGGTGGTCATGCTACGGGGGCAGGTGTTTCCTGCGATTTTGACGATATCGTCGACCCAACGAGCTTTAGGACGACCCTGGTTTTGGCCTAACCTTGGCCACAACTCGATCAGAGCCTTGCTCCATCGGCCATCTCAGCGTCTAGCCAGATGTCCTGCCCAGATCCACTTGAGGTGCACAACCCGGGACTTTCGTCCGACGGCGGATTTTGGTGTTACGCATTCGATCTCAGAGGGATATGCCGAGCATGGCTCGCTCCAATTCCGTGACCCTTTGTGACACTCGTACTCGGTGAATTGGCAATTGCTCTATCTTTTTGCCTAAATAAAAGCATTCCTGCAATCATCAGATCAGAATGTTGGACCACAAAAGAGTGAAGATAATGTCCGCAAATTCAAAAGTAAATTGTATTTATTTTTATTAGTTAAGACGTACTACTCCATAGAAGAATTTTTAAATGATAAAATATGACATTACTAACCTTTTTAATACAATTTACCTTTGACATGCATGTAACAATAAATTATAATTGATTAATTGTCTAATAACAGTATCATTAATTGACATTATTTACTCGAACTTGACTTATACAGACTTATTACTAAAAAAAAATGAATAGATTTGTACACCAATTTAATTGGTAGGACATAGAGCTCGACTAAATTGTATACCTAAGACCTTTATTGTAATACCTATGTTCACAAATTAAGTTTGATTGATTGATTGATTGAAAAGGGATGAATGAAAGGCAATCACATGTGACTGAGATGAGAATGTTAAGCGGGATGTGTGGTGTAACGCGAATGGAAGTGGTGCCGGTGACTGAAAAGTTGTGTGGTAATCGGTTATCGTGACATGCGATGCGGAGGAATGAGAAATATTTTAAGTAAGAATGAAGATGGCTATAAGAGTACAGGAAGACCAAAGAAGCGATAGATGGACTTTGTGAAGGATGGTATGGCTAGTAAGGAGGTGACTGCTGAGATGACGAGTAACAGAGAAGTATGGAAGAAGAAGACATGCTGCGCTGACCCCAAATAAGTTGGGATAAGGGCAGGAGAATGACGATAATGAAAAGCATTCAGCAGTTCAAATCCCCATATTGCAATAAAATAGCAGTGCAGTGTAATAATAGGTCTGTAACTATGAAATTGCCATTTTTTTGTCGCATTTTGTTCTGTTTGTAACTTTGACGTATAGTTATATTTTTTCTTAATTCCGTTTTTATTGGATTAATCCTTAAATTACGTACCTTTTGGAGTTTAAAAACCGTACTAGTAGTTGCATATTACCTCATAGGGTAGTGTGTCAAACACCTGTTTCAATGTGCCGTCGGTTTCACTACTTCAAGTAGGTATATTTTTGTCATAGACTTGTGTTTTGAGAATTTAAGATACGCAGTGCAACGCAGCTTTTTTCACTCTAACTATTGCTTTTGCATCATAATCGGTTCAGACGGTTCCAAGAAAAACAAAAAAATGTTAGTATGGAAATATCACTTTTCACGATATCGTCCAAACAAATCAGCAATTTAAAAATAATAAAAAAATAATAATGGATGTTGTTATTGTTGTAGTTTAACCCCTAATATGTAGGTATTTATTTCGTTGTCGCTTAGTAGAAGCATAAATATTGAAATATATAATATTTCAATGAGATGTCGGCCAAAATAACCACTTTCTGGAGCCCTGACACAGCCAGAAGGCGTCGTGGCAGACCTCGTAGAAGATAGCGGGACGAGATGGACAAAACAAACGACCAGTGACCCACGTTAGCCCTGGATCGTAGCAACTGGAAGTCATGGGGAGAGGCATTTGCCCAGCAGTGGGATGACGCAGGCTAACAGTATCAGAATCATAATATTTAAGAAAATACTTACATGAACACCAAAGTAACAATTACGAAGAAATTCAACAGAATACGAGACCCCATCTTTTTCTATTGTAGTCAAAACTGTACCCTACTGAATTTATACTCACTTAAACGTATTTAAATGGTAATTTATATAATAAGTCAATTACTATTAATGAGAACAAACCTCATTTATTGCCAATTTCTCCTTGTTGAACCAGTTGATCTAAAGATGTTGTAATATTAGTATAATGAGGTAATGATTAAACACAAGCTGTCAGATCGATGAGATTTTCCAGCAGGAAAAGTGTTAAGAGGGAACAGGGGCTGAGATTCTCCATACAAATGTATTCCTCTTTTTTTCTTGCTGAATAATGCCTCTAGACCATTTTTTTTTTTTTTTCATAAAATCAAGTTGTACTGTAGACAGACACGTCCCTGTCATTTCCTTTTTTTTTCAGAAATTAATAAGTAAAAAAAATATGACTCCAAAAGTCACAAAAATTATAAAAGAAATTGATATGAACCTAGACATACTCTTTCTTAAAATATTAATGTCAAAAATAATTGAATTGGCTCAGTTTTCGAGGAGAAAAAAGGGGAA
The DNA here is from genome assembly GCA_905163415.1 of Noctua fimbriata. Lineage (NCBI taxonomy): Eukaryota > Metazoa > Arthropoda > Insecta > Lepidoptera > Noctuidae > Noctua > Noctua fimbriata. The sequence continues at coordinate 9,701,793 of LR990950.1, forward strand.
AACGAATCGTCGATCTCGTCAACATTTTTGTGATATAATTGGTCTGAGCTGCAGCTGCCCATCGCACACAACGGGGGCAGGCTCGGCGCAGCGCGACGGCAATAGTTTCTTCAAATACCAACCTTCCAGGCCCTATTCCTTCTAAGGTCTTAGCACATTACACGGACTCGACGCCGACTCTACTCCTCACAGTAAAAAGCATTGAATTGTGATCTTTATATCATCATAATCTGCCTGCCTTTTCCCAACTATGTTGGGGTCGGCTTCTAGTCTAACCAGATGCAGCTGAATATTGAAAACTATGACGCTTTTTAGTAAACACAACTTTTCATTTTCTGATCAGTTAACTTGCTATGAATGCCATATATTTATTATTGTTTCTTTTGTTTACAGTTACACGGAGATGATGACAGTAAATAGTGTAAAGATTAAAAACTACAATATAAAATAAGGTATTAAAAATAAAACACTGTTTTTTTCAACAAATGTATTTTATTTTTTACTAAGATCAACATAATTAAATCTATTTTTATTTATGAATATTGCATACGCATCCTTTTAAATGTTATTGCAGATCATAATAATATAAGTATGGAATTATGAATAGGAGACAAAAAAAAAAATGTTTTTATAAATAAAATTGCAAACTTTGGCATTTTTTAAAGGAAAGAAAATTTTCTGAACACAATACCAACTAAACGCACTTTAATTTATACTGATTAAATTAAAGAGTTTTTTACGTAAACCTAACAGTAAATAAAAACATTTTTAAAATATGCATAACCTCCTCCATTTTCAAGTCGGTTATAAAGAAATACGACTCCAAGTAAAAAGGTAACTAGGCGTATTATACGCCCGAAACTAAGCGAAAACTACCATTATGTGTACATGTTATTGCACTGGTAACATTAATAAATTAATCTCGTGAAAGACGGTAGCCGCACGTCACTGGTAACATTACACGGTTTTTATAATGATTATATTCCCGCAGCAGAACGATATGCCATCAGTAGTATTATCGAAACACACTTGAAGCTCTTTTTTTTGTTTTAGCTAGGGAGCCTAAAAAGGCAAAAAAAAAATATGGACACAGACGCAGTTAATATTATGAATTGTCACTTTGTAACTATTTTAAAGATTTTAACGTGATTTATATTATTATCCTAGTATGATTCTGATAAAGCGGCCATTTTAAGCCCCCTGTTTAGTGCCGCTGGTGGTGGGCAACTTTTGCGCGGCTGCTCGCTGCCGACAAAGCGAAGAGGTGGGTTAGTAGTAAGTGGTAAGTATTAGGGAGACTAAACACACTTATTCTGCTCTGTTCAGGTTTTGTCCATAGAAAACAACGATTTTATATGGAGATGCGTACGCATCCGTTCAGCTTTACGCGTCTATTCAGATGCGTACGCATCCGTTCAGCTTTGTTTTCTATGGACAAGCAAAGCTGAACAGAACTGAATAAATGTGGTTAGTCCCTTACTATTGGTTCGCGATCTCTTTCGAGTATTATTTTTCACAATTAATGTAAATCTTCCATTATTTATTCTATTTTTTTTTTTTAATATAAAACGTTTGTTCTTTGAAGCAAAACCATTCCACTGAGCGGATACAACCATTAAAATTTTAGAGTGTATGCTCCTGATACTCGTCCTCTTATATTATTGATACTCCTTATTACGCTAGGGCGAGGTCAAGGTCAATGTGTTACCAGTACTAATGACGTACGGCCGAATGTACAGTCGTCAGCGCATCAAGCAAACAAACTGGCAAATTTTCTCATTGGGCTTTGAATTTAAACTTCAACATTTTATGGTTTAAAATCATTTGAAGAAATTTGACAGTGTTCTCTACTATGGAGTTTTCTAGAAGATTCGAGAAAGTTGTGGAACTTTCTCGAAGGATCATGTTCCACTGTGGACTGAGCTATGACCTTCGAGAAAGTTGTGGAACTTTCTCGAAGGATGATGTTCCACTGTGGCCTGAGCTATGACCTTCGAGAAAGTTGTGGAACTTTCTTGAAGGATCATGTTCCACTTTGGCCTGAGCTATGACCGATATGACTGATCCTTCGAGAAAGTTCCACAACTTTCTATGGTTTAAAATCATTTTATGGTTTAAAATCATTTGAAGAAATTTGACAGTGTTCTCTACTATGGAGTTTTCTAGAAGATTCGAGAAAGTTGTGGAACTTTCTCGAAGGATCATGTTCCACTGTGGACTGAGCTATGACCTTCGAGAAAGTTGTGGAACTTTCTCGAAGGATCATGTTCCACTGTGGACTGAGCTATGACCTTCGAGAAAGTTGTGGAACTTTCTCGAAGGATCATGTTCCACTGTGGACTGAGCTATGACCTTCGAGAAAGTTGTGGAACTTTCTCGAAGGATCAGTCGTCATATAAATATCCATCGTGTTTGCGGGAGCAGTGAGCTTGATTTAGGCGATACAACGAAGCGAATCGAAGTGAACTAGAAGTGCGATATCTAAGCAAATAGGGATCAGTAGTGTAGTGATTGTGTTTTGTGATTATTAAAATTATTATTTATTTATTTATTTTAAAGCCTTAAACTATCATTACAGGTCTATAACCTAATGCAAGTCAAGTCACACACACAATATTAAAATTAAAGCAAAACACATCTCATGTTTGTAACACAGTGTAAACAAAAGTACTTTTGCGAATTAACCCCAGTGACATGTAAATATATCTATTTCGACTTGAATGTAATTGATGGTGCGAATTGCTCGAGTTAGAGGGGTTTTGGCCAGCAAGTTGGTCCTAGCTGAAGGAACGACCAGCAGCGGCGGGGGCCGTCGCCTCCACACATAATGCTCGGGAACGCACAAGTGAAGCCGCTGCAACACTATCGGGTTATTTCGTGTTTAATCGGTAGTATTTCATTTATCCCATACCCAGCTCATTACATTATCACGCCTGTAATCCCCGAAGGGTTAGGCGGAGGTGTATCTAATAGTACACCCACATTTCGCCAGCTACGTTTTAACTCCCATGTAATAGGGGGCGAGCCTATTGCCATCAACCGGGCACAAATCCAGACTCCGTGGCTGCTACTGAGAAATTCCTGATGGAAATACCCAATAACACTTTTGCACGACCCGGAAATCGAATCCAGGACCTCATGCTCAGCAGTGGCGCTTGCGACGATTCGGCCAACGATGAGATGATTGTAGTAAAAATAGTGCTACCATAGGTACATGGAAACATGTTGGAGCAACATGTTTTATATTATATTTATTTCGAGCTACAAGACTCATAGTATTAGTAACAATGTACTTACAAACTATGTTAGTAATACACTTACAAAGCCAAGACAAAAACAGAATCAGATTGTGATATCATTGCTGCAAGGTGACAGACCCAGCTGAAATCTCGCAGCAGTGGTTCATAAACTCACAATCAAGCATCCTTGCTATCATAGATAGGATGCTGTTGGCGCTGCCCCACACCCTGCGGAACAAGGATGCGCACCGTTTCCGCATCACCGTGTAGAATGAGTCCATGTAAGCTTCAGCAAACATCCCTGATGCGCTGCAGTATCGGGGCAACCCCATCAGCACCCTGAATGCGTTATTGTATTGGACGCGAAGGGTGCTATATGATTTTTAAGTATAATGAACCCACAGACTGCAAGTGTAAAAAGACGTGCAGTACGCACTAAATATAGTGCGCATTCTTTTAGCGTTGTGGGAACGTTGTGTTTCTGGAACAATTACATGAAGTTTGAGGATTTTTTGCATTCTCATCTCAGATCATCTGCGGTACAAAAACTAAAGTGGTTTTTAGTTTTTTTAATTTCCATATTTTTGGTTTAGTAATGTGATAGATTTCGCAGACTTGTTATTTATTATACGTTGTTATTATACGTTTTTTGTTGTTAGCAAAAAAAAATATAAAAAACCCGACTGCGGCACAAAAACTGAACTAGACTGAAGTTTTAGTTTTTTAATAACTTTTTTTTATTTCCAAATTTTTGGTTTAGTAATGTGAAAAATTTCGCGGACGATTTATCTTGTTTATTATACTTTTTTTTTTTTACTTTTGGACACGATTTGTCATTTCTAATTACTTTTTGACATAAAAAAGAAAAAAAAGAGCACACAATATGGCGCCCGAAATCCGCTATGTTTTTTTTCTAAAATTTTATTGTGACCACTGACTTGCACCACCGAGACGAATCTAACAACGTATAATTTATAGAAATCAATTCATTCGTTTAGGAGTTACGAGGGAACAAAGAATCGGACATATGCACATCAAGCTACTACAATCTGTCAGATTTCTTTAAAAGATTTTCAACTTTATCGCTAAAACATTAGGTTCAAGGTTGATTGGGAAAATTTGTCAGTTTCGGTTAGCTTGACGTGCTGGCTTCTGTACACACATACACACATGCCTACAGGTCAACACATAAACCTCCTTTTGGGCTTCGCCACAGTCGGGTAAACATAGTCATTATGCTGAAATTATTAGCACACTGCCAACATGAAGTAAATGATTACGGATTATCTGACCACACAGCCCAACTAATGAAGATAAAAGTTATTAAAACCATCCAAATAAAATCGTGGAGAGCATTAAGACGAGACATACCTGAGGAAAATCTTATAAAATTTAGAACACATCTCCAAAGCCTATCGTTTTCTGATGTTTATAGCACTGAAGATTCCAACAAAGCCTATGATAACTTTTTAGAAATGTTCCTAGTTTTACATGATCTCTCTGTTCCCTCACAAATATAAGACTATAAGATCAGAGAAAAAATTAAAATGGATTTCTCGGGGGATACGAATATGTAGCAAAAGACAACGACGATTACTGTGGCAACAGAGACTAAAACCAACTTGTGAAAATAAAAGGACATTTAAAAATGACTCAAGGAGATTTAAGAAAATCATTAAACTAACCCAGAAAGCTCAGAATAACTACTTAATAAATAACTCCAAAAATAAATCCAAAACGGCCTGGGAAATTATTAATAATAATAAAATTGTAAGGGAACCCATTTCTCAAATAAAAAAAGGAAATGAAATAATATCAAACCCTGATGTAATAGCCGAATCTTTCAACAATTTCTTCATTGACCAGATTTCGGGTATACCAAAACATACGTCAGGTGACACAACTAACCTAAATATCAACCCACATTCAATATTTATGACCCCAGTTATTCCTCAAGATGTCACGCGTGTAATGTAAAACTTAAAAAATAAAAAGAACTTTGGCTATGATGGCATTTCAACCAGAGTTAAAATTTGTTTCTAATTGTATAGCTACGCCCCTTGCTCATATCATTAACGTAAGCATACACTCTGGAGTATTTCCAGAAAGTCTAAAAACCGTAATAGTTAAACCGATATATAAAAAGAATGATAAACACGAAATGGAAAACTATAGACCAATTGCTCTAATTCCCATCTTCTCAAAGATCATAGAAAAAATTATCTATGAATCTCTCTACAATTTTCTAACAAAATCCCACATAGGTACTACGTGACGAACAAAAGGGGTTTAGAAAAAATAAAAACATCAACATGGCTATTTTCGACTTTCTCCATAGAATAATGCCAAAAGTAGACTAAAATACCTGTATGCGCAATATATGCAGACATGTCGAAGGCTTTTGACTGTGTAGATACGATACCCTCCTAACCAAACTTCACTCATACGGTATTCGTGGCAATGCCCTTAATTTAATAAAAACGTACCTAAAAGATCGTAGACAGTGTACGGAGATATCGAGCCTGTGTTTGAAATCTAGAAAGGAATTAAAATGTTTATCGTCTCGAGAAATAAAATTTGGGGCAGCGAGCTCGGACCTTTATTATTTTTATTATATATAAATGACCTATCACGTCATATACTTCATCCAATGATATTATTTGCAGATGATAGCACATCGATTGTTTCATGTAACAATAAAGAATCGTATGTAAATGACATTAACGATACAATTAGTAGTTTAATAAAGTGGCTTGACAATAATAATTTAGTTATTAATCTCCAAAAACCTAAAATCATGAACTTTTACCAACGAATATTTACGGGAGATATGGATATAAACTACAATGGTAAAACTATAGAAAAAGTAAAGAGTACAAAATTTTTAGGAATCATAATTGACAGCCAGTTAACTTGGAAGTCGCAGGCAGAAGATATATGTAAACGTTTAAGCACAGCCGCGTTTATGTTGCATAATCTATCGAAAAAAGTAAATTTACCGACAAGATTAGTGGCTTACCATGGTCTAGTGATTTCCATCTTAAGATTTGGTATCATATTTTAGGGTCACTGTAGTGAACGAGAAAGCATCTTCAAAGCTCAAAAGCGCTGTCTGAGAGCTATATTTGGTCTTAAAGTAACAGACAGTTGCGTACCTATATTTAAGTCTCATAAACTATTAACCTTCCCATGCCTTTATATCCTTGAGTTAGCAATATTTGTAATAACAAATCGATGTTTTTTGCAATTTTAATAGAAACTAGAAAACGAAGTATAGCTATGAGATCTCAATAGCAGAATCGATTATGCACGGGCGTATTTAAAACTAGCTTATTAAAAAAAAAGTGATTTGTATGGCTCCTGTAATCTTTAATAAAATACCTGCCCAAATTAAAAACTTACCGTTACAATAATTTAAAAAACGTTTCACAGAATTACTTATAGACAAATGTTATTATTCTGGGCAGGATTTCTTAAATGATATTTTTTTGTAATATCCTTTTTATCCTTTGCTATGTACTACATTTGCATGCTATATTAAGGCAGAATGTACATGGATCCTATTATATAATTTAACAACCTATTTTTATCTACCTACATTCTAAGCAAATAAAGACCTTTTCTATTCTATTCTAGCAGTGTTCACTTATTTTTGACCGCCAATTCGAAACCAAGACACGCACCTCTGATTTTTCTGATTCATGTGCATTATCACTTGCTTCGGAGAAGGAAAACATCGTGAGGAAACCAGCATGCCTTAGAGATATTACTCGACGGCATGTTAAGCCAAGTCAGAGGCCCATGGGTGGCATAAAAACTCTGACACTAGGCACTAACAAATAAAAACCAAATTTTACATTAAATAGGAATCTAATCAGGTTTTCCTGTCTACGATAAAAAGTTTTTTAGAGAAATTGTGTTTTGGAATTATACAAGGTGTAAACGGACCCTTCACGAAGCCGGCAACCAAGCATTCTGTACATCAAACTAAGTAACTCTACGCAAAAAATATTGCTGGGAAACGACTTTTTTTTTGGAGTAAAAAATCACGTTTTACGGTAAAACTCAATGTAACGCATTCAGAACATTGTGTTGATGAATGCGTTGAATAGTAAATGAGTCATGGAGGTATTAAAAGTAAAGTTATAACCTTAAAATCAAGTATTAAAAAAACTGAAGGTTGATCACGTATTCAATTAGTATCGTAATACCTACGTGGATTATGTTTATTTTAAAGCAAATAACCTGTGGGATATTGTTAGGACTTTGTGGACACTTAATGTGCCTTTGATGGGGCAAGGCGAATGACTAATTAAAGCGGTTGGTCTATAACCAACTTTTACTTATTAAAACACATATTTGTCCGCAATATATTACTAGTATTCTTTATTTCTTAGGTATTGGTTCTTACATCAGTAATATCAATGTTATGTTATGTGTTGTTATCAATATCGCTATGATGAAGTCTCCTAGATTCAGTGTTTACTTTTCGGGTAGGTCGAGACCAGTATGACAGGCATTGGCATACGACCGTAGATGAATTTTACTCCGGAATCCTGTAAAATAAAGAAAAATACAATTTAATACAGGGTGTAACAGGCCCCTTCACGAAGCCGTCAACCAAGCATTCTGTACATCAAACTAAGTAACTTTACGCAAAAATTATTGCTGGGAAACGACTATTTTTTTGGGGGCGAAAAATCACGTTTTACGGTAGGACTCAATGTAACGCAATCAAAACATTGTGCTGATGGATGGATTGAATAGTACGGGGGTCGTGGAGGTGTTTAAAGTAAAAATCTGACATTAAAAACGTGTATTTAAAAAAAAACTTGTGAAAATGTTGGATCTTTGACCCCCAATATCTCCGTAACTAGAAGGTCCTCAGGTATGGTCTAGAAAGTAGGTAAAGTACGGTTTTTAAACTCTAAAATGTACGTAATTTAACAATTAATCCAATAAAAATGGAATTAGGAAAAAATATAACTATACGTCAAAGTTACTTACAGAACAAAATGTGAGAAAAAAACGGCAATTTCATAGTTAAAGACCTTTTTTTATTATAAAAGAGAAAATCAACTCACTTTTAGAAAATTGTTGTGCTCATTCGTGTCCTCAAAACTAGATTTTCTTTTGTTCTCAGTTCTGTTAGTGTTAGGGTCAAACTCTGTGTTCCAAAGGATTGGCGCCATATCATCACTCCTGTAATAAAATATTCATCTTAGTCTTATTTACTACTAGCTGGTGCCCGCGACCTTCGTCCGCGTGAAGTAATAGCCTATAACCTTCCTCGATAAATGGGCTATCCAAAACTAAACGATTTTTTTCAACCAAACAAACAAACTCTTCAGCTTTATAATATTAGTATAGATCATAAATGCGAAAGTTTGTGCTAATTGATGGATGGATGGATGTTTGTTACTCTTTCACGCAAAGCTTAGTAAACGGATTTGGATGAAATTTGGTACACATATAGTTTAAAACACAGAATACTTTTTATCCCGGTAGTAAACACGGCGACACATCAAGCTATACATTTCCAGTATAACATGGCCTCGCTTTGTATAATTATCCGGTACAACGAGAGATCCGTATAAACTGGTTTTGTATAGCTTGATTGGCCGTCGTGCGTACGATCCCATGGGACAACTACCAACCGGCACGGGGGCGAAACTGCAGGCAATAGTTAGTATTCATATGTTTGCGTTCCACAATGTAGGTAAGAAGGTAGCTAGGTATAAGGTGTTTTAAAACTTATTTTGTACTAGCGTTTGTCCGCGGCTTCGCTCGCGTTAATTTAGAATTTGACAATTAATTCGAGTTGTATTCTTTCTTTCTTCTTTTTCTTTTTTTTTTAAATGTTGCCCCACACTAGGAATTTCTCCTGTATCGTGGGTGCGTTTACAAACATTTAAACTCACATACACAAACAGCCAGACCCGGAACAACTACCTGTAGATCATACAAATATTTGTTCCGTGCGGGGATCGAACCCGCAACACGCAGCGCAGCAGCCAATCGCTCAGCCGCTGCGCCAACCGTGCCGTCAAAATCGTGCGTCGTATTCTGCTTGTAATAAAATAATTCAATCATGATTCAAAAGACACGTGGCGCCATCTATTGTTATAAGAACGTTATTGTTGTTTTCCTCGGGAACAGAAATTTTTTTCGGGATGAAAGGTACCCTATGTCCGTTTCTGTACACCTGACAACGTATGTGCAAAATTTCAGAATGATCGGTTCAGTGGTTTGGGCGTGAAAAGGTAACAAACACAAACTTATTTTCGTATTTAGGTATGGATATCGGCGGCTTTACCCCACATCAGAATACCGTACCACATAATGTTCTGAAAATACCTAAAATGTACTTACTGAATGTGCGGGGTCCGGGCGCGCTGTACGATGTTTTGCCAGCGATGAGCAGGCAACTCTTCACCGTATTCCAGCAGCTTATAGCCGCCGTCCCCGTCGGCAGAGGCACTGAAAACAGATGCTAAAATTAACTAAAAACGACAACAGAAGAAGACGTACTACGCCGCTGACCCGAAATAAATTGGGATAAGGGCAGGAGAATGATGCTGATGATTGTATTGTATGAAGTTAGGTATTAATGAAGTAAACCCGCGAATACATTCATACGTTTAATTTCGTTTATTCATTTTTACACTTATCTTTTATATTTCTTTCTAAAAAACATTAAAAAATATATCAGCATTAGTATACAGGGTGTAAACAGACCATTCACATAGCCGTCAAACAAGCATTCTGTACATCAAACTAAGTAACCCTACGCAAAAATTAGAGGAAGAACAAGTGTCTCTCGTGTTCGTTAGAGGTACTTTTTCATACTATATTATACTACATTTCATTTAATTAAATTTAATTGAGCTATGCAGTAATTCGCAACATAGGCCAAATTAAGACCCTTTCGGTCTTAATTTGGCCTATGTTGCCGCTTAGTGCAATTAAATTATCAAATGCTATTTGCATTTCATTTGCACGTACGAGGGGAACCAGAGAGTAAATAAAAAAAAATAAGAATTCATTAATGTATCCATAGTAAAAAATGCTTATTTCCGTGGTCTGAACATCTGGTCGAAGTTTATGTATATCGTCCGGAACACGGTGTAGAATTATAATTTAAAAGAAGATTTTATGAGAAAATAAATAAAAATTACTTACATGAACACCAAAGTGACGATTACGAAGAAATACAGCAGGATGTGAGACGCCATCTTGTTCTATTGTACTCAAAGCGGTTGAAGCTCCCACAATGTACCCCATTGAACCATCCCCACAGTATTTATACTGCCTTAAACGTATTAAAATGGTGATTCCATAATCATACAATTACTATTTATTAAAGAATAAATATTAATATGGGGCATCCCTTATTTATTCCCAATTTCTCCATGTTATCTAAAGATATTGGAACATTAGAATAATGAGATAATGATTAGGCAATTTGTGTTAGTTCAGCGGATTAGGTTTTCCCGTCAGGACTTTGTTAATAGCAGCCCTAAGACTGAGATGTGACCTCTGGCAGGAGCTGCTTCAACTCCCTGATGGCTTCATGGAACCGTCTGATAGCCTTCCACCTGGGCATGGGTTACCGTGGCTGTACGGCTCAGAATTATAGAGTTGCAGTGTGAGCGAGGAGCGAGGAGCTCTTGTCTAATAATAACATTTGCTTAGGTCGATCTGTAGGTTAAGCCGTGCTTGCCTAGGTTGGTCTGTGGATGGGTGACCACCCTTTACATACTGAGCTTCCTCCGTGCCTCGGAAATCACGTTACGCCGTTGGTCCCGGCTGCAATTTGTAGATCTTTGACAGTTGTTACAAGTAGTCTGCCGACCAAAAAGTCTGACAACCAGTCTTACCAATGGGTGTCGTATTACCCAGTACTAACTGGGTTGTGGAGGTCAGATAGGCAGTCGCTCCATGTGAAATACTGGTATTCAGCTGCATCCGGTTAGACTGGAAGCCGACCCCAACATAGTTTCGAGTGTGACCGAGTTTACGAACACAGACAGAATTCGCGAGCCCAAGTTGATTTAAAAGCTCCTCGGTTGCATCCAAATAACAGGCGTTAGGTGTTATCGAGTTCTTCCACCAGGAATTTCTCAGTAGCAATTACGGAGTCTGAATTTGTGCCCGCTTGATGGCAATAAGCTCGCCTCCTACTATATGGGACTTAAAACATAACTGGCCAAAAGTGGATGTATGCGTACCTCTGCCCAACCATTCGGAGATTACAAGCGTGGTGATATAAAAGTTCACTGGCGAAATGTGGGTGTGTTATTAGCTACATCTCTGCCCAAACCTTGGGAGATTACAAGCGTGATGTTATGTTATAATCAAAATCAAATCAAAATCATTTATTTTCGTAAATAAGGTACAGAAGCTTGGTGAAATGTGCAGAATTGTTCTCTTAGTCTGTCTCTTTAATTTCGGCGTGCAAATATAAGGTCACATATTATTTTTATTTAAACTAATTATTGATCATAATCAATAATCATGCAATCATTAAACAGGTAATCCCATTAAAATTGTATTATTGAATTCAATAAATGTCAAAATAATAATGAAAACATAATAAAAAATAATAATCATAAATGTCAATAAAGGGAGAGATTCGCCAATCCATCATCGCCATGTGATCAGGGCCTAATCCTTCGAGGCCTACACGATTAGTATGCCAATTTCATTAATGTCTTGACCGGGCTTTCAAGCAGTGTTGATAAAAATATATTTTTGTTTCAGAAACCACTTCTGATAAGGATGCAATGCGATGCGATGTTCTGTCTATCTGATGCGTCGCAGCCTAAGCGACCACTCAAAATAGGGGACAAAAAGGGTGCTCAAACAGCCCTGACTGCGGTCCATAGCTCTTTGCCGAGAGCGGGCCAAGTTGATGAAGAGGGTTTCACTAAGGTGGAAAAGAAGAAGAGGAAGCCCTGTTCCCGTAACCAGTGCGGTACCGCACCGAGTGGACCCAACATGCTGCTGCGTCCTGCTGTGCTTACGACGCAGCTGTACATTTCGCGCCTGCATCACTCCACGAAGGTTGAGGAAGTCATGGAGTATTTAAGAGTGAAGACCAACTGGACTCTGAGGGTCGTAAGGTTGGAATTGCGCCACAACATCAACTTCAAGTCGTTCGTGGTTCGAGCTCCAACTCACCATCTGCAGACCTTCTTGAAAGAGGACTTTTGGCCGAAAGGTGTCGTATACCAACGATTCCGAGGACGGTTACGCCACGCAGCAGAACACGACGCCGTCAACGATTCGTGTCTAGTTTTAGTTAAATAAGGTTTTTTTTATATGTATTAGTTTATTATTTTATAAGATTATTTTGTGTATTTTTATCTATGGGCCTCAGTTGCCTGACAATAAAATGATTGATTGATTGATAACGGATGAGAAACTTTCCAGGAACTGTGTCGCTCCTCAGAAGTTGATCATTGATGCTATCGACCAAGCTAAAGAAGAAATGTTATGTAAGTATTTATAACGAATAATACAAGGTGTAAACGGACCCTTCACGAAGCCGTCAACCAAACATTTTGTACATCAAGCTAAGTAACTCTACGCAAAAACTATTGCTGGGAGACTAGTGTTACCAGCATTAAAAACGTTTTAAAAAAACTTTTGGAAAAAGTTGGAACTTTGACTCCCAAAATCTCCGTAATTAGAAGGTTCTAGACTCATCATCATCATCATCTGCCTAGCCTTTTCCCAACTATGTTGGGGTCGGCTTCCAGTCTAACCGGCTGCAGCTGTATACCAGTATTTTACATGAAGCGACTGCCTATCTGGCCTCCACAACCCAGTTAATAATTAATTAAATAGAAGATTCAAAGATAGAAGATAAAATAATTTGTTAAATGTAAAAAGGGAGGCCTTTGCCCTGCAATGGGGCAAAATAAGCTTATAATAATAAAATTATAATAATATAATAATGTAAGTAAGTAATATTAATTACGTCAGAATAATTGTAAGTCCGAGTGTCGAAGGACAATGATTAATGTATATTTAAATTTGTTCTCATGTAAGTGAAATGTTATTTCTTTATGAGAATTAAATGTCTTTAACCAGAGATTCTAGACTATAGTCTAGAAAACAGTACAGAACAAGTGCCTTTCGGCTTCGTTAAGGCCCACTTTTACACACATTATAATATTTTCATATATTTAAGAAATTATTCGTATTTATGGATGATAAACCAGTACTAACTGGGTTGTGGAGGTCAGACAGGCAGTCGCTCGATGTAAAATTACCAGTATTTTTTTCAGCTGCATGCGGTTAGACTGGAAGCCGACCCCAACATAGTTTGGAAAAGGCTAGGCAGATGATTATGACTATGGGATAATTGTATTGTCGATTCAAATATCGACATACTTATGTTATGTCTAGACCGCTTGCTCGTGCTAAGGCCTCTAGTCGTATTTAATGTAGTCAAGTAGCTCTTTGTCCAAAGAAACCGTACCATGATCGCCATTTGCTGAACCTCAATTGTTGGATTTTCTGTCGCAATGGAATTTGAACTTTTGCTCGTATGATATTGAGTTTGAGGTCCCTAAACAAATTTTAACGTAGTGTTTTCATTGCAGCGTGGAATCTGAAGTAATACCAGTGTTTCCCGTGAGCTGTGTGCGAGGGAACGGTCTGAGCGCACTCCATGGGATGAAAATATTAGGTTTTTTGGAATAAAACAGTCGGTACAATAAATATCTTTTTTTAATAATAATAGCATAGTTTAACGTCATGTCAGCTATCCCTGTGAGAATGGAGAGTTCGCGTTTGTTCTCAACCAGTAAAAGCCAGATTGTCTGTAAAAAAAGAAAATTAAATTGAGTAATGTTGCTGAAGACTATATTTTTTTGGTTATAATGCCTTGACTGGACAGGTTCCGTCAGAAATGGAAGGAGGACGTACGGGTTCGCCAGAAATGGAAAGAGTGGGGGGAGGCCTATGCCCAGGAGTGGCACAGAGCAGGCTAAGAAAAACAATTGACTTAAAAAGTGTACAGTCACTGCCAGCACATCAAGTTACCACAAACTGTCTCTCCAAATAATTTTTAACCATAAAATGTTGAAAGTTGTGTTCAAAATCGAATGAGAACATTTAAGTTTGTAGAAAATTGATGCGCTGGCGGCAGTACGAACGAAAAATACATCTTGTTTGACATTGACCAATTTCAGTCATGTCAGACGATCTCCGCGGAGGTTAGCCATAGATGCGAGAGATATTTCAAGTATAGAAGTGTGTGCGCAAACAGCACAAATTCAGAATTGCTGAGCATGAGGTGGAGGACCATGGGTTCGATCTCCTCCAGGTCGGGCAAAGTGTTATTGGGTGTTTTTAAGAATTTCTCAGTACCAGCCACGAAGTCTGAATTTGTGCCCGGAGCCCTGCCCCACTGCTGGAACAGGCCTCCTCTCTATGAGAGGGAATGGGCTTTAATCCACCACGCGGGCCCAGTGCGGGTGGTAGATGTCACAAGTCTTCGAATTTTTGGTTCTAGGACATTTTGGTTTCCTCACGATGTTTTCCTTCACAGTTTTGAGAGCAGTGGTGATGAAATAAATTACACAATGTAATGCCCGTGCCTGGGTTCGAACCGACGACTTACTGCTCGTAAGTCAAGGCCGCCACCACAGCGCCACCGCTGCTCTGACACTCTCATGACGATAGGCTCGCTCCCCCTACTGCATGGGACTTAAACATAACTGGCGAAATGTGGGTGTACTACTGGGTACACCTCGCCTAATTCTTCGGGAATTATAGGCTGATTACAGGATGCAATACCATTCGAACAGGAACGATTATTCGGCGTAAATAGTAATCTGATTAAAATGGTAAGTATGAAAAGCCTACGGTCACCAAACTAAAGGCTACCTACCCAGTCTTAGCAGCAGTGCCACCCATCCTCAGAGTAGCCCCGCTGCAGTTGCCACTCAGAGCTGTGTTGAGGTTGTCACATCGACGGCCGGTGAAACCTCCGCGTTGTAGAGACTCGGCCATGTAGAATATGCATCTGGAAGGTGAGGAACTGTTAGAATATGACTGTTGGTACAAGAAAAGCAGGCCGTCTCATTAAAGTTCTAACTTTATTGCAATCTTTGAGCCAGCTATTGAATTTCCATAGGTAGTTTTGTAAGTAAAAACTGATTTTAGTACCGAGTCAGTGGTCTATCGAAATGGATATCGTCCATGTATGGTTTTGTGTGGCTAACGACAAACAATGAGTATTACAGTAGGTAGGCCGAACAGCAGGTAACATTTTGACGACCTTGAGCTGCACTAGCACAAGTATCTACTACAGATAGTTTCAATAGAATATCAGCAATCAGAATAAGGTACCAGTTTGAACTGGTTATGTTAACACTGATGATTTCTACTGTCTAGTGGGTCTACATAGCTTTGTTGAAGACACAATCAGGGACTATACAGGGTGATAAGGCCACCGACGCTAAAACCGTTACCACGTATTCAGTACATTATTCTGAACCGGGGCCAGGATGTAGGTAACAGCTGTTTTTTTATAATTTCTGATGAAATTAATTTCAGATTGATGTACTGGATACGTGGTAACCGTTTGTGTGTCGGTGTCCCTTCCACCGTGTTTAAGCTAGAGGTTGTATTGCAAATGTCTACATAAGCAGCGTTACAATTCTGAACGTGGCGCAACTGCAGTCGCAAACCGCACAGTGGCCCAATATCCGCCTTCTTGTCAAATCAAATGCGAACTGCCTGTCAACTTCTTAGCGTATCGATGACAATTCAGATTGAGTCAGCACAAAATTTGGCGAAGAGTTTGGCCCTTTCAGCCCCCGTAGCATGACCACCGTAGACAAGGATTTCTTTGACGGAAGAATCGACAAAATGACAGATAGTGCAAAGAAATCTGTCATTGTGTCGACACAATCTGTCATTTTGTCGATTCGTCTGTCAAATAAATCCTTTCCTACGGTGGTCATGCTACGGGAGCAGTGGCGTCCATCAGCTCTTATGTGCCAACAACAGGACAGGCAGGACACAATATCAAGCGTCACATCACATTTAAACTCCATATTTAATTTAACTGCCAGTAATTGGTTAAATGAAAACACAGATGATGCTACTCACTGATGATGGTTACAGTTCCGATCCCCACAGCCAGGCATGCTCGCCCCACCATTGGGGTAGAAGTCCACATCACCGGCCGGGTTCGTGATGCCGTAGAACCCTGCATCAGTGTGCATTACTTCGGTGTAGATCCCATCAGTACGTCTTAGGGCTTGTGCGTGAGTGATCCAGCCGGGGAGAGCGGGATCCAGACCTGGGAATAAGAGAGTTGTCTTCAGCTGTAATATTGTGACAATATTTATGCAATTTATGTGTACAATAAAGAATTAGAATCATCTCAAGTTTCGTGCGGAATCCAAGACAGTTAAATTGTTTCTCTGGGACTTTGTCGAGCTCCATTGTCTCGGCGCTTTTCTGGTGGTCGCCACTGTTGATTCTGGCTGTCAGGAGTTGCAGTGGTTTGGGAATAGTGTGGCGGGCTTGTACCAAAAAATAAAGGATTTAAAAGTCGCATGCACTATGTAGAGGGACAGTCTACTGCCATTCTGGTTTCAAATTCAGAATCCAGACTTCTACTGATCGTCACCTCCTTCTGCGAAGCAGTCATGCTAGTGAAGGAGGTGGCGGGACGTGAGAGGGAAAGAGCCTCATGTCCCAGCCGCCGCGAGAGACGCCCTGGGCGTCGGGGGTCAGGTGGTGGCTCCCGGCCACCGTAGGCGCGGGCCTGTGGACGGCGAGTTATGGGCTAGCTCGCCGTCCGGCCATCTTATGACGACAGGCCGTGTCGACGCGTTCGTGTTCCACGCGCGCCTCAAAGAGATGTCGGCAACCACGGGGTCCGCATGGGCCGATGCCTGCCAGGGCTGCGGGATAGTTCGACACTCTCTTCCGCTCCGCCCAGAGCGGGGGGGGGGGGGGGTCATTTGATGACTTCCCATAAAAAAAAAAGACTTCCACTGAGAACTTGCTACTCCGTCCCATACCTCAGCATTTTTCTGACGGTCACCACTGTTGACTCTGAAAAGGCTAGGCAGATGATGCCCATGCAAACCTACCAGTAAGATAAGGCACCCTTCCTCCAAGTTGTCTGCCGATGACGCCAGCCTGGTGTGCGCCGAGGCTGTGTCCTATGATGTGGTAGTTGTTGAGATTCGCGCCGCTGGCAGAGTTCAACCAGTTGATGTATTGGGCTACGTGTTCACCTGCGGAAGAGAGAGAACATAAATACAGACATAAACTCAAGCCTAACGCCACCTGTTTAATACTTATAGAGGGTGTAAGGGACACCCCTTCGCAAACTGACAGGGTGCACTCAGCTCCTTATTATAAATCATATTACACCAGAATTTTTTTCTTTTTTTTATCGTATTTTCAGTTACTATTCCTTTATTTCAATGTAAAATTACATACTCTATACGCAGCACTCCATTTATGTAAATAATAAGGTTAAAATAAAAAAACCAAAAATGGATGTTGAAATATTCTAAAGAACGACGCGTAAAATGAGCCGTTCACTTCCCGCCTAGCTAGCAGAATTCATCTAACTCGTCGTCGCGCTTGCCGTTCGCTTCGTGCGTTTTTCCACGGTAACCATACATTGCGTATGACGGAATAAAACAAATCAAATTTATTGGATTTCCATAACGTTCCTGAAATAATTTATTGTACTGGTCATCTTATGATATACTGAATTTACTCCATCAGTCTGCGGAGGACTGTCCCTTACACCCTGTATACTGTTTTCACCTCATCTATGTTCATAAATCTGGTCATACACGCTCGCCGATTGCGAGTATCTCGCTACTGACCTTTCTGGAGAACCTCACCAAACAGGTCAGTGTAAATCCTTCTAGGGCGTCCCCTCCCGGGATTGCCACTTACCTACATTTGCCTTATCGATACATACATTAATTCACGCATTTTCCGGGGCAGAAACCGCAGAACGCCACCTGCTACGATCCTTACATACTCCATTTGCATCGTCCACGTCCTCGTCCAGCGAGCTGCGGAGTGTCACTTGGCTACGCTGAATGTGCTTTAAGATACTTTTTGTTAGTCATCTTTCATTCATCCACTCAACGAGACCAGACCATCTAAGTATACTGTTTTAATTTTTTGAGAAATAAACTTAATATCAAATCTGAGCTGTTCCTCCACGCAAAGGACATGGAGGAATATTCGGAGTTGATGACCAATCTTCAGTTAATGGAGAGGCGTTAGAAGATGAATAAATATATTCCTCAATAATAAAGACGTGAGCTAGGGCGATGAGGCGTGATGAGGACATCCGCAAGAGAACCAAGGTTACCGACGAAGCCTAAAGAATAGCCAAACTTAAGTAACAGTGGGCAGGGCACATTACTCGCAGAACGGATGGCCGATGGGGCCGAAAAGTTCTGGAGTGGCGACCGCGAACCGGAAGACCTTGCGTTGGAAGGCCTCCCACTAGGTGGACCGATGACCTGGTGAAGGTTGCAGGGATCCGCTGGATGCGATTCACACGGGACCAATGTGGCGACACTTGGGGAAGGCCTATGTCCAGCAGTGAACATCTTTCGGCTGAAATGATGATGAGGCTAGGGCGTATATCTATGCACTTAGCAAAAAGGTCAGCAAGTTAGGTCAGGTCATCCAGATAAATTAGATTAATTCAAAATTTTAATATTAGTTCTTCATTTGATTATAGATGGCGCTGTAATACTTTTGTACAATGCCGCTAAAAAAACATGAGAAAAAAAGCAGGCAAATAGATGAAAATACTTACCAGATCTGATAGTATTGGGCAGCGCCACCCAGTAGTCACCTGCAGCACCAAAACTCCAGTCCACGACGAAAACATTCACGTCTTCTGCATTTAGATATGCTGGAAGAAAAGATAAAAAAATATGTTTTCGTGCAGAACAATCGTCTCGTAGGTCTAGAGGTCGCTTGTGTGACTATAACTTGAGGTCTTGAGGAGCTAGGGACATACTATCAACTACTAAGTGTGCCCCGTGGATTCACCCACCGTTTCTCATTTTGCTTGGCTCTTAATGTTCGTAGCATGATATTAAATAGTCTATAAACTTCGTCTCAAAGTGGGCTATTAAATATAAAATACCATCTCAGATTTTTTCAAATCTGACTGGTAGTTCCAGAGATTAGCGCGTGTAAACATACTAACTCTCCAGCTTTATTCTGTTGAGTTTCACTGGCTATTTTAATTTGACCTAGATTGAAGAAAAAATGGGATCTAGAGACTTGTAAGGTTTGCTCTATTTCTGACTAACAAACATATACAAATTCTTTTATCCCATGAGGGATGGTAGAAACCACAAAACGCTACTTTCTAAGATCCTTTTATATACTCCTTTTTGTTTTGTTTGATGCCATCCACGTTCATTCACCTACACGGATGTGAGTTGCGAATACGACTTGAACTTTCTAAGAAACACCACCAATGTTTGACTCACCAGCAACTAAGTGTACATTAAAGTCAGAAGTAGGAGTATTTCTCCAACCATGGACCAGAAACACTGTCTTCCTATTTCGGTTGAAGTGGGATGACGACAGAAGTCCAGTATTCCCAAAGGGTATTGGCTGACTGGCCCAGCGGTTTGACCTGTTGGACAAGGATGAAATTAAAGACATAACAACATAGCTTATCATTCATTACTATTCATTATACAACATTAGTTTTAGTATATGCGAAACCTGATACACGTGTCTAGTATTTTTCTAGTAAAGAATCTATGTACAAAATTTCAAAACTGTATCATGAAAAATCATATAGCTATAAGATTGTTCTGTTACCTAGTTGTCCGCACAACAACGCGGTAACCACGTAGCGCGCGCCTCCAGCTTCGTCTTGAGCTCATTGATAATAATAATTTGGCAGTAGGTACCTAAATTATTGCGATAGGTACTCAAAGTCGCTCGGTATACAACTTTTAACTTTTTTAAATATTTATGGGAAAAAATATAACATGGTTTAAAAATTATTGGATTCGATTCAGTTACTTATTCTGAACAAACTATATTCAGGTTTCACATATACTAAAAATAATGTTGTATATTCAAACTAATAAGGCATGCAAAAGTAGTATAATATAATAATTAACAATATACAGTTATATTAAAATAACACCTACA
This sequence comes from Noctua fimbriata, assembly GCA_905163415.1. NCBI lineage: Eukaryota > Metazoa > Arthropoda > Insecta > Lepidoptera > Noctuidae > Noctua > Noctua fimbriata. Next base: position 9,722,234 of record LR990950.1, read on the forward strand.
TAATGTAAAATATAACTGTATTATGTTAAAACCAAAAGCTGAATCAATAATAGTGCATTGGCACATAAAAACATGATTTGATAAAGTCATTTAAAGTTTATTGCACCTGATTGTTACAATATTATTAAAGCAAATATTTAATATCTTGTATTAAATTATGGTAATTAATATTAGTGATCCAGTTTCAGTAGCTTGACTGCACCGTTAGTCTAGTGGTCGCAAGTGCTACTGAGCGTGTGTTATTGGGTTCCCGATTCTAGGTCAAGTTGTCACAGGGGTCCAATTGGTCGGGTCGGGTTTTCTCGGGATCTAGTTGAGTCGAACTGTTAGGGACGAGTTGTTGGAGACGAGTCATCGAGGCCTAGTTATCACGAAGAAGTTACCCAGGCCTAATTGTCGCGTACAAGTTATGGAGGCCTAGTTGTCGCGGACAAATTATCGAGGCCTAGTTGTCGCGGAAAGTTATCTAAGCCTAGTTGTCGCGGACAAGTTATCGAGGCCTAGTTGTCGCGGACAAGTTATCGAGGTCGAGTTATCTTAGGGATGACTGGGTCGAGTTGGCTCAAGATCGAGCAGTCAGAGTCGCGTTGTCGGGGTCAAGTTATCCTACAGTAGAATGAATACTATCATGGAGTTAAATAATATCCAGATCGAATTTTGCCTCGTGGCCGACTTATCAGAGACGAGAAGTCGAGGATTAACAGCTAGTTTTTGGTTCAATTGTCTCAGGATCGAGTTGTCGCCTACTACCTAAAATTAAGAGTGTAACAAGACCCTTAACGAAACCGAAAGACACTTGTTCTCCCCGTCATTGCAATCATTTTTTTGTTCTAGACCATACCTAGAAACCTTCTAGTTACGGAGATATTGGGGGTCAAATTTTCAACCTTTTCACAAGTTTTTTTTTACGACATGTTTTTAGTAAAATAACTTTACTTTAAACACCTCCACTACCCCCGTACTATTCAATGCATCCATCAGCACAATGTTTTGAATCCTTTACATTGAGTCCGACCGTAAAATGTGATTTTTCACCCCAAAAAACAAAGTCGTTTCCCAGCAATAATTTTTCCGTAAAGTTTCTTAGTTTGATGTACAGAATGCTTGGTTGACGGCTATGTGAAGGGTACGTTCACACCATGTACAGGTCTAAAATTGCCAACACACAATGAGCAAGAATGATAATCAATGCTGGTTCCTCCTCTGTCTTATACAGACAAGGAACGCTCAAGAAGAGGCATTTGTCCTGCAGTAACTCACCCTTATACCCTGAGATACAAAAGAGGAGCTCGTGGTAAAATAATAACAGCCGCTCGGGTCGATCTTCGCGTTAAGCCGCGCTTGTCTAGGTCGGTCCGTGGATGGGTGACCGCCCATTACATACTGAGTTTCCTCCGTGCCTCGGAAAGTACGTTAAGCCGTTAGTCCTGACTGTCATTTGAAGATCTTTGAAAGTCATTACAGGTCATCAGTGACCCGAAAGTGTGACAACCAGTCTAGTCTAGGGTAATCATATTACCCAGTAATAATTGGGTTGTGGAGGTCAGATAGGCAGTCGCTCCATGTAAAATGGTATTCAGCTGCATCCGGTTAGACTGGAAGCAGACCCCAACAAAGTTGGGAAAAGGCTCGGCAGATGACCAAGAGTTATAAAGTTGAAAAGTGGTCGACCACCAATGTCCACGGTTGTACAAGCTGAAATTCGTGTTACTTACCTTGTAAAAAGATGATAATGATTGTTGCTGCTGGGGTTGTATCTGGCCGCAGCGAGGATGTCGCTGGTCTTCAGCCACAGGTCCGCCAGCTCGGGTCCATACGGTCCATTCACGTACTGGTAGCGAGGACCTGGCACCGGCTTGGAGAGTACATGGTCTGTTGGGAGGGCTGTGAAGAAATCGGGAATACTTGAATGATACTCTTAAATTTTTTTGATCTTGGAACTTTTTCGATCATTGAAAAACTAAGTATTTGATCTTTTAATGATGATAGTTTTTTTTACAATACTTTTTAATAAGGCGCATTAGCTTTATTAAAAAGTATTGGTTGGCGTTATTGGCACTATGGAACGAGGTCCGAGGACTTCGTTTTTCGAACTTAGGAAATTTTTAGTTTTTTTATTTCGGAAATTTCCCATTTTTTTTTGCAGTATCGGGTTGATCTAGATCATAGAAACCATTTAGCTTCTGAGACACATGGTCCTACGACGCACCGTTTCCGAATTTTGAGTGGTCGTTTCTTTTTAATTTATATAAATTTTGGAAATATAGAACGATTTATATAAAATACCCTATTCAATATAATTTTATATCATATAAAATTTTTATTAACTTTGCTACGGTACTTTAGTACCTTCAATAATAGGCATTGTTTCTTCTTCGTCTATGTGGGTGATGTGCTAATAACTTCTAGTTACAACGTAAAATTGATACTTGACAAGGATTTGTAAAATAAAAACTTTCTTGTTTTTTTTTTCCTAAAAACAAGACCGAATTCCAAAAAAAAAAACAGAAGTCAGTGGCATAAAAGTAATAAAAGAAGCTAAGGTCACCGACTTTCGAAAGTAAAGTTATTTTCCAATTTTTTGTGGTTGTTGGTTTTTTTTTTGATAAGCATTATGCACTTCAAGTTGAATTCACGATCCAACGATGGATAGAAAATTCCCAAGTAGTATAGAATTTTTCCTTCAGTTGAATGTAAAACCGCACTAATGCAAAAAAGTTTTTTTGGTATCGCCCCACGCATATATAATAAAGTACCCAATGTTATAAAAAACATGACTGTATTAAAATTTAAAAGGGCACTAAAGGAAATTTTAATTATGAAAAGCTATAACTTAATTGACGACTTTCTAAATGATGATTCACTGACTGATTGATATACTTACTGTTACTACCTAATTTTACTCTAATTGACATATTGTTATTCAAGTTGGCATAATATTATTCCGTTTGACATTACTGATAATATTTTTTATTACTTTCACCATATTCATCATCATCATCATTTCAGCCGAAAGACGTCCACTGCTGGACATAGGCCTCCCCCAAGAAGGGGGGTTTTGCCATAATCGCCACGCTTGGCAGGCGGGTTGGCGATCGCAGTATGGTCGTTATAAAACACAGAGAACGCTGCTGCCCATTCTCTGGTAAGTCCCTTAGTCGCCTCTTACGACACCCACGGGAAGATATGGGATGGTGCTATTCTTTACGTCCGGACACCATACAAGCCGCTTCACCATATTGACATTTTTTAATTTTTTAATTTTTTATTGTATACAATTCTAATGACATGCCCTTTATTTTAAATTTATAATTGGTAACAAACCATTTGCATGCCCATGTGACGGCAAAATGTGGAGAACTTCATTATAAAAGAACATCTATGTACCTATTACCCATGTTTCATCATCATCATCATCATTTCAGCCGAAAGACGTCCACTGCTGGACATAGGCCTCCCCCAAGAAGGGGGGTTTTGCCATAATCGCCACGCTTGGCAGGCGGTTTGCAAAGAAATAAATGATTTGATTTGATTTGAATGAATCTGAATTTAAAGTTGAGACACAAAAAAGCATAAATATAAAAAAAAAACAACAAAGTTGATTGATGCTCTGGAACATTGCAAGAGACTGAAATGGAAGTGGGCCGGCCATATTGCACGTATGAACGAAGACAGAGACAAACGAGGACGAAAAAGATCACATCATGGAAAGTGCCTGTACGCAAGAGAACTAGAGGCAGACGGGCGCCGGCGGAGAGATCAAAAAATCAAAATCAAAATCATTTTTATTTGTGTAACATAGGTATTGAATACAGTTCTTAAATTAAAGATAGGTCGATATGTTATGCCAAGAGGCATACAAATATATGGTTGCATCCAAATAAAATAAAAATTTATGAATCATGCGAGAGAATAAACACAAATAATTTGGTAGGTATGTCAAAATCAATGGCTCGATGAAATTTTGAAAGCGGCGGGAAATGGACCGACTGTAAAACCGAGTGACAGAACTATGCGGAGGAAAATTGAGGAGGCCTTTACTCTATGGAGAGGTCCTTAATAAATAAATAAATAAATATATTTATTGAAGTCAATTAAATTAAATTTAGTAATGGATTTTTTTAGCTAGAAGTTATAAAAAAGAATTTTAATTTTATTGATACATATAAATTGCATACTATTTAATCGTAATGTAAATTTTGTAAATTATTGAATTTTATTTAGGAAATAAAAAGGCTAAATTATTATTATTATATTTAATAAGGTCTTTCTTTTCAAACATGAAATATTTTAAGAGTAACTTCTGTAAGTAAAGAGGCCATCGCAACGAAAAAAAAATATCTAAGTGTTTTTGTTTTTACGAAATTGTTATAATTCAAAAATGTCTTGAAACTTTTTGCATAAAACCTTTACTCCCTATTCTAACAATGACAGTAAGTAAATACGACGTAGTAAACTAGAGTAATGGATGTTCAAAAATAAGGAGCTAGTATTTATTTTGTGGGTATAATCAGATAAAAAAAAATAATCCCTTGAAATGGCTTCGTTATAGCCGTTAGATGATTCCCTGAAAATATTTCGTGTATGATTAGTTAGACCTTATAGTATATCTCTCGCATCTATGGCTAATCTCCACTGATATCGTCTGACATGACTGAAAATGGTCAATGTCAAACAAGATGTATTTTTCGTTCGGACCCATTTTGTGGGTCAAGTACTTAATTTTTTTTTTTTTTTTTTTTAAATATCTTTAGATAAAAAAAAATCCCTTGAAATGGCTTCGTTATAGCCGTTAGATGTTTCTCTGAAAATATTTCGTGTATGAATAGTTACACCTTATTTAGATTTTTTCCTTACCTGAAGTTACAGCCAATCCAAGAGCCAGTATGGTAACACATCCAATCATTTTGCGGTTGGCAACTGTGTGCACTGAGATCCCTTATCACAAGAACTTGATTTTATATGGATGGAGTAAGCAGGGATTACGTAAGTATTAATAGTATAAGCCTGTAGATTTACTGCTAATGAGATTGGGAAGAGATTTGATAAACATAATATATTCTGTTTATTAATTAAACTAACTGTTGCCCGTGTGTACCTTCATCTGCGTGAAATTATTATAAAAATATTACTTGCATATCTGAATCGTTTTGTTAACAATTTCATGGATTTTTATTATTTTGCACGGAACCCTTTTTCTTTAGCGATCTGCTAGTAAAAGTCCCGTCAAAATCGGTCCAGTCGTTTCGGAGTTTAGCGGAAGAAACAGACAGAAAACAAAACAAAATAAGTACCGAAAAATCAGCGGTCCCATAAATTTGGGTCGAGTAGGTATTGAAATTTTGTAAGGGACAGCTGATAATTTTTTCGCATTTACGATATTGGACCCTAGGAGAAAATTGTTCAGTTTGACGGTCTGCAGCATATCCTTTCATATGACTATAACCTTTCTGTTACACCCTGTATAGGGTGACTGGTAATTATTGACCGATACTTAAAGACGTGATTGTACTCATGATAAAAAACAACTTTCCCGAGGAAACATTTTTTTTAATACTCATTCACTTTAATCTTAATAATAACACAACAGCCGTATGAAATTCGCGCGCGCGTGCCAGTGACCAGCAGTAATAGCCGCGTGACGCCGTACAGTCCTAATACTATGGTACCGTAAATTCGTTCATATGAAAAAAAACTGATTGGTCACAGGCACGCGCGCGAATTTCATATAGCTGTTGTGTTATTAGGATAAAACTTAACGAGTAAAAAAAAAGTTGTTTGTTATCATCAGTACAATCACGTGTATAAGTATCGGTCACTAATTACCAGTCACCCTGTATACGGTACCTATTTTTTTTTTTTTTCTGTCTGTTTCCTCCGGCTAAACTCCGAAACGTCTGGACCGATTTTGACGGGACTTTTTTTTACAGATAGCTAAAGAAAAAGTAACGGATTTGGGCTCTGTGCAAAACCAGTTATCCTAAATAAATTCATATTTATTCAAAAAAACTGTTATTTTGAAATTACAAACAGACAATTCCATGTTATTTATTTTTGTAGATGTAAATATATTTAGGTGTAAGAATAGATTAGATAACAAAATCATGCAGACGTGGTGTAGGTATTGACATCAAACAAAATAAATATGGTTTTGAAACCCAGGACGGTACTTGAATTTGTGTTTACAACATTATTTTTAGTATATGCGAAACCTGAATATAGTTTGTTCAGAATAAGTAACTGAATCGATTCCAATCATTTAAAACCATGTTATATTTTGTCCCAAATATATTTAAAAAGGCTACAAGTTGGACACCGAGCGACACTAAGTACCTATCGCAGTCATTTAGGTACCTACTGCCAAATTATTATACCTCAAGACGACGCTGGAATAGCGCGCGGGCACGCCGCGTGGTGACCACGTTTTTGTGCGGACAGTCAGATAACAGAAGAAGCTTATAACTTTGTGATTTTTCATGATACTGTTTTCAAATTTTGTACAACGATTCTTTACATAAAAATACTCGACACGTGTTTCAGGTTTCGCATATACTAAAACTAATGTTGTATATTTCGTCGCCACTGCTCACAGAACGATGAAGAAAAACATCGTGAGGATTCCAGCATATCATCATCATCCTGCCTGCCTTTCCCCAAACTATGTTGGAGTCGGCTTCCAGTCTAACCGGATTCCACTGAGTACCAGTATTTTACATGGAGCGACTGCCTATCTGACCTCCACAACCAGTAACCGGGTAATACGACCCCTCTGGTAAGACTGGTTGTCAGACTTCCGGGCCACTGACTACCTGTAACAACTGTCAAAGATCTACAAATGACAGCCGGGACCAACGGCTTAACGTGCTTTCCGAGGCACGGAGTTAGAAAACTCGGTACTTAATGATGGTCACCCATCCACGGACCAACCTCGCCAAGAGCGGTTTAACCTTGAAGATCGGCCCATCATCATCACCATTCTCCTGCCGTTATCCCAATTTATTTGGGGTCAGCGCAGCATGTCTGAAGAACGACCCGTGCTACTGTTTATTTAGTCACCAGCTACTCTTGGATTCTGGTATGTCCTAGAGCCAAAAAATGCACCAACTCCATTTGGAGTTGGTGCATTTTTTGGCTCTTATTTTTTGTGCCCATTGGGGCACACGTGGTATAATGGGTGTAAAAAGACCCTTAACGAAGCCGAAAGGCACTTGTTCTCCCCGTCATTGCGATCATTTTTTTGTTGTAGACCATACCTGGGAACCTTCTAGTTACGGAGATATTGGGGGTCAAAGTTCCAACTTTTTCACAAGTTTTTTTAAATACAATTTTTTAAGGTTTTTACTTTACTTTAATTACCTCCATGACCCGTTTACTATCTAATGCATCCATCAGCACAATGTTTTGAGTGTGTTACATTGAGTTTTACGGAAAAAGTGATTTTTCACCCTAAAAAAAAGTCGTTTCCCGGCAATAATTTTAGCGTCAAGTTACTTAGTTTGATGTACAGAATGCTTGGTTGACGGCTTCGTGAAGGGTCCGTTTACACCCTGTATGGTCTACTTCCTTTGCTTAGCTGTGGGAACATTATACGCAGAGTGAGTATGCATAACATCACGCCTGTAATCACCGAAGGGTTATACACAATAGGCACTGGTGTACACCCACATTTCGCCAGTTTTGTTTACGTCCCACGTAAAAGGGGGCGAGCCTATTGCTATCAACCGGAAACAAATCCAGACTCCATGGCTGCTACTGAAAAATTCCTGATGGGAAAACCCAATAACACTTTGCCTTACCCGGAAATCGAACCCAGGACCTCATGCTCAGCAGTCGCGCTTGCGACCATCAAACCAACGAGGTATGTTTGCATACCTCTTAAACCACCTTCAAGGCAGAAATAGGACGATGTGGTGACGGAATGGTGGAGCTCCTGGTAAAATGGCGACCTTTTGTAGCAAGCCTAATTATAAATCCACCAATAAACTAATATCAATTTGTGATAATCTTAGGATTAGCGATTTACGTTTAGTTTTAAAAATCAATTACGTAGATGATCACTTGGCTCATAACTAAAATCCTTTCCTCATCGATCTAAAAACTTAAAATACCCTTAACGAACCCAAAAGATACTTGTTCTCCCCGTCCGCCATTGCGATTTTTTTATTATTCTAGACCATACCTGGGAACCTTCTAGTTACGGAGATATTGGGGGTCAAAGTTTCAACTTTTTTTTAAAAGCAAGTTTTTAATGTATAACTTTACTTTAAATACCTCCATGACCCGTGTACTATTCAATGCACCCATCAGTAGAATGTTTTGAGTGCGTTACATTGAGTCCTACCGTAAAACGTGATTTTTCACCAAAAAAGTACATATTTTTGTGATTTTTCTCCAAAAAAAAAGTGCGTGCGCGTGCCTTGTACGTGGCTTATATGTTACAACCTTCATCGAGTTTCACCATGCTTAAGCTGGGCACGCGAAGAAGATGCGGATGGCAAATCATCATATGACCCCCGCCGCTCTGGGCGGAGCAAAAGGGAGTGTCAGACTTGTACTGACTAAAACCCATCCATGTTCCTTCTTTGCCCTTTGTGTCCAGGGCCGCGGTATCTCTTTCGAACAGTCCCACAGCCCTGGCAGGCATCGGCCCATGCGGACCCCATTTTTTTTTTTTTTTTTTTTTTAGGATGGGAAATCATCAAATGACCCCCCCCGCTCTGGGCGGAGCGGAAGGGAGTGTCAGACTTGTACTGACTAAAACCCATCCATGTTCCTTCTTTGCCCTTTGTGTTCCAGGGCCGCGGTATCTCTTTCGAACAGTCCCGCAGCCCTGGCAGGCATCGGCCCGTGCGGACCCCTGCGTGGTTGCTGACATCTCTTTGAGGCGCGCGTGGAACACGAACGCGCCGTCGACACGGCCTGTCGTCATAAGATGGCCGGACGGCGAGCTAGCCCAAAACTCGCCGTCCACAGGCCCGCGCCTACGGTGGCCGGGGGCCACCACGTGACCCCCGACGCCCAGGGCGTCTCCCGCGGCGGCTGGGACGTGAGGCTCTTTCCCTCTCACGTTCCGTCACCTCCTTCACTAGCATGACTGCTTCGCAGAAGGAGGTGACGGCTTCCCATTCCCTCTCGCCCCGGACCATGGCTTGAACCAGGGCCGGGCGCGAGAGGTCGCCGCCGCCAATCGCCTCTACGAGGACACGGCGCTGCTCCGCCCAAGCAGGGCAGGCCTCCACAGTGTGCTGCACCGTGTCTTCCGGACGATCCTCACAATGGAAACACCCCATGCGGACCCCTACGTGGTTGCTGACATCTCTTTGAGGCGCGCGTGGAGCACGAACACGGCCGACACGGTCTGTTGTCATAAGACGGCCGGACGGCGAGCTAGCCCATAACTCGCCGTCACAGGCTCGCGCCTACAGTGGCCGGGAGCCACCACGTGACCCCCGACGCCCAGGGCGTCTCCCGCGGCGGCTGGGACGTGAGGCTCTTTCCCTCTCACGTCCCGGATACCTAGGTCTGTGGGTACTATCGGTATGTGTACGCACACGTGATTACAGGATGGCCCCTTATCGGTCTATGTAAGTTCAGGTAAAGCATACATTCAGTCGACTGGTCGGTCAAGAAGGTGGGAACTCCCCTGCAGTGGCATTTACAGGCTTATAAATGGCCTCACTTATCTAAAAGATTAATTAATTTACTAAGTCATTTATTATCTCGAATACATTATCACATCAATCAAATTCGCAATAATTTAGTGAATCAATCAAGATTACAATAATCTTTTTTGTGTGGTCTTAAATGTGTGTATTTAGCGAGATAAATTATGAAATTGGGTATAGCCGTATGACGCCTCGTGGGTCATACAAAGTGTTTTAACATGGATTTAGTACAAGACTAACTTCTGCCCGCAGCTTCGCCTGCGTGGATGTCGAAAAATATCCGACGGGAACATAGGTACCGAACAAACACAGTTATATACCTTCATCCCCTTTTTTAACCCTTGGGGGGTATTCTAAAATTAATTTTCAATCGTCAGGCTAAACACAAAATTTGAAGATCCTAACTTCAAAACTGACGGACTTTCATATAAACTTCCATCCCCTATTTTACCCCTTTAGGGGTGGAATTTCCAAAAATCCTTTCTTAGTGGATACTTACTCTTCACAAAGAACACACCCTTCAAGTTTCATGTCTCTAGGACCAGCGGTTTGCGCTGTGTGTTGATATATCACCCAGTCAGTCAGTAGTTTACTATTTGATATAATTATCTAGGTTGCAATATGACTGTAAGTTCACCAACCAGCATTTAATCTTTTCGTCAGTTATAAAATAAAACAAAGCTGTTCTGCTCATTTTGACCCTCTCAATATTGCCCAGAGTATTCAGTAGATCTTTTGAATTATAGAGGCACTACAAAGAGTACTACTGCAACACAGAACAAAAAGTACTACAGCGCCATCTATGACACAGACTATGAACTAAACATCGAAACACACCTAAATCCTACATCGCGCAAGTTATCTGCGACTTAAGACTATATAGGAGAGCCCGACAACAACTGTCAGGCAGTAGCCCACCAGACACAACACCCGTCTGCTCGGAGGATCCTCCCTTTTCTATGGGGATGAAGAACTTTAAACCCTGTTCTTCATACCCCCAAAGAATAATCAGCTATAAACTGAACAGCATTGCCGTACTAGTAACAATTTTTTTTTTTACAAACTTTTCTTTAACTTCCAATGTTTGTATGTTTGTTTATGACAAATCTTTCAACCTGAATTTTAAAACAGATATCTCCAACCAATTAGATGAAATTCTGCATACCCATTTGGTTTCGATGACAATGCATGGCTAGTTACGTGACGTCATTCTAAATTCAATATGGCGACCTCCCAAAGATGGCGGACTAGTTATTTTTAATGCACCTCCATGATATGGGTATCAATTAAAATGCTTTGCAGAGAGGAATATAAAAAAACGACGTTACACCTATGTATATTTAAAAGCTTAGCCGGTTAGACTCGAAGCCGACCTGAACATAGTTGGGAAAAGGCAGGCAGATGATGATTTAAAGAATCAGTCAAACTGGTCGCTATGTACAAATTATGAACCGACTGCGGACTTCAGACACAGATACATTATCATCTAGCTAGCTTTTTCTCAACTATGCTGGGGTGGACTTCCAGTTTAAACCTATCCAGCTGAATACCAGTATTTTACATGTAGCGACTGCCTATCTTACCTCCACAACCCAGTTAGTACTGGGTAATACGTATATATACGATATCCTTTGAACTGGTTGTCAGATTTTTGGGCCACAGACTACCTGTAACGACTATCAAAGATCTACAAATGACAGCCGGGACCAACGGCTTAACGTGCTTTCCGAGGGATGGAGGAAACTTGGTATGTAATGGGTGGTCATAAATCCAAAGACCAACCTAGGCAAGCGCGGCATAATCTGAAGATTGATCCGAGCGGCTGTTATTACGACCCACGAGCTCCTCATAAAGTCTTATAAACTAGTTAAATAAAACAAAAAAATCAAAAAACAAAAGATTTTTATTATGCTTTTCGTTTTCGTGTACAAAATATTTCATAACTCTTTATCCGCGGGAGAATGGAGGGAACGTATTTGTACGGAGATAGAAGGCGCCGTGATGTCTGAAAGGGCATAAAATAATTTTATTAATTAGGCTAGGAAACTAATTGTGTTCGGGAGGAACTGCTGACGTTTCGGGCGACGCCGGTGCTTTCGGGGCACGGCTACTTCAGGAAGTACTTGTGTCGCATAAGCAGGGAGCCGGATGCCCGGTGCTATCACTGCGTCCACTGTCTGGAGGACTCAGCGTGGCATACGCTGGCCGACTGTGCCGCGTGGGATGAGCCGCGCTGCGCCGCATGTGGCAGCGGAAGTCGCATTAGATCCTACTGTCCCCCGACGTAAGTGTGCGAGGGAACACCGGTGTGATTTTAGTCAGTACGAGTCTGACAGACCCCTCCGCTCTCCCCAGGGCGGAGGACATCCATTGAGGATTTCGTCATCGATAGAGCAAAAAGGAAACGAATTATACTTGTAACGGTGCTCTTCCGAAGGCCAACATAACCGAAAAACCGCACCGTGAAAGCCACCCAATGGTAATGATAGAACGCAGTGACACTGTGTATAACTTATGATAACTTTTGACTGTCTCGTTGGTCTAGTGGCCGCAAGCGCATGATGTCCTGCGTTCGATTTAGTCGGGTAGTGTTATGGGGTGCTCCCATCAGGAACTGCTCAGTAGCAGCCACGGACCCTGGTGCTGGCAATAGGCTCGGCTATTACATGGGACTGGAAATGTGGTGCTATTCCAAAAACGATGGGGCATTTACTGCTTGTACTGTTGTTTGTTCATTACAGGAACTGATGGACGCTACTGAATGTGGTGTAGGTCGCTCCCAGGTTAGATGGGGCGATGATCTTCGTAAGGTAGCTGTTAGTAGCTGGACGAGAGTTGCCGAGAATCAAGTTTTTGGCATGCAGTTGAACAGTGTCCTGGAGTGGACTACTGTAGGCTGATTAGGTGGGGAATTTTCGTGGATGGTGGTAGATAGTGGATGTCTTACCCGGTCTTCGGACGTGTTCCTCCCATTTCCAGAGATTCTGATACGAGGCATTGTCCGGCCATGGCGGTAGCGAAGGTAGAACATTTGGTAGCATTGAACCCTCCTGTCCGGATCGACTCGCCGAAGTAATGGAAAGATCTGAAAATTAAAGAAGAAAAGTAGAAAAGGTTTCCAGTTAACAGATTTTTCAAAAATAGTATGACGATATTTCTTTTATTCTTTTTATTTACAAGGACAACTTGAATCAGTTGGTGAAAGTTTAAAGACGTGATGGGTCTTATTAATAGTTTTTGACCGCGGCTTCGCTCGTGTTAATTTAGAATTTAACAATCAATTCGTGTTGTACTCTTCTTGTAATAATATCATCAAAAAAACAAAGTCGCTTCCCGCTGTCTGTCTGTCCCTAAGTATGCTTAGATCCTTAAAACTACGCAACGGATTTTGATGCAGATTCAGTAAAAGATAGAGTGATTCAAGAGGAAGGTTTATATATATATTGCACCTGTGTGAAGCCGGGGAGGGTCACTAGTAAGTTATAATTCAATCATGATTCGAAAGACACGTGGCGCCATCTATTATTATAAAAATGTTATTGTTGTTTTCTTCGGGAACAGTACTTTATTTTGGGATGAAAGGTTCCCTATGTCCGTTTCACGTTTTCGTTGATAAAGCATCAGGATATATGCCAGCAGTTATACTAAGATTAAGTATGTAACTTAACTGTACACATATCTCATTAGCTACAGCTTTAAGAATCTTTGTAGAGAGGCCATCGTATCCTACGCTATTTGTCTTTTTCAGTGACATTATTATTTTATGTATCGGTCGATGGAAAGCAAAGTAATTTTGCAGATTTAATTTGTGGGTAAAAATAAAAAAATAAAACAAATACTGTAACCTTATTGGTAACTACAGTTTTGAGCCGTTTGGGGTCGAAACGCTCGGGTCATGGGGCCCGAGTGTTCGTCTCCTTTTGCCAAAGAGGGCTGGCTCTTTCTTTGGTCAAAGAATTAGTATTGCCATTCAGCGTGGCAATGCTGCCAGTCTTCTAGGCACGTCTCCAGATGACAGCGATGCGGAAGAGTACTTTGACGCCTAAGTGTCCTATTGTCGTCGTTGTTTAGATTTTAGTATTTGCTTACTTTTAGTTTATCTTTACTTTAGTTCTATTTGTAGTCTGTATATAATGTATACAACATTAGTTTTATGCGAAACCTGAAACACGTGTCTAGTATTTTTATGTAAAGAATCTATGTACAAAATTTTAAAACTGTATCATGAAAAACCTGGTTGTCCGCAGACGTGGTCACCACGCGGCTCCGCCGAGCGCGCGCCTCCAGCGTCGTCTTGAGCTCATTGATAATAATAATTTGGCAGTAGGTACCTAAATGATTGCGATAGGTACTTAGTGTCGCTCGGTGTTCAACTTTTAACTATTTAAAAATATTTTTGGGACAAAATATAACATGGTTTAAAAATTATTGGAATCGATTCAGTTACTTATTCTGAACAAACCATATTCAGGTTTCGCATATACAAAAATAATGTTGTGTAATATATCATAATGTAATAGAATAAATAGTCGTATTGAAAATTTGTGGGATAATTTATGATCATTATTTTAATCATAAATTAACTAAGGTCATCAGTCCTCCCACTAGGTGGACCGATGACCTGGTGAAGGTTGCAGGGATCCGCTGGATGCGAGTCGCACGGGACCGGTCAATGAGGCGACACTTGGGGGAGGCCTATGTCCAGCAGTGGACGTCTTTCGGCTGAAATGATGATGATGATGATGATTTTAATCATCACGTCTGCATAGCTCAGACCTGAAATAACTTCAAGTAAATTATTCAAAATAACACTATGTATAAACTTGTAGGTATTTTGTTAATAAATTACTTATTTACGGTTTTCAGATTTTTTCTTTTACATGTGCTTTATGACATTGCTTCTTGCCAAATTTCATGATTGTGGGTCAGCGGGAAGTACCGTAGGTACCGGTTTTGATTCCCTTGTGAAATCGCAAAATATGCGACATAAACGGTCATATCTTTTGATCGCGTGGACTTACAAGTTTAATTTTTTTCACTGCTCCAAGGGTTAGCAGATTGAGTATTTGATATTAATTTCAGCTGGATACCTCCACGAGTTCTTGAGAAAAAGGGTCTTGACAGACGGACAACAAAGTGATCCTATAAGCTTGCCATTTCTGCCGACTAAGTGTATGGAATGAAAAAAGAAGAAAATGAAGAGTTTGAGCATCAATAAATTCATTCGCAACGATATGAATGAGGAAACTGCACAATAGGCTGATACCACTGCCACGGGGTGCGTATTGCAAGACCGAAATTTAAAAGACCGTATATTAAAATATGAATATGAACGAAATCCCCGAAAAATTAAACGTCAAATCATTGTTTGGTCGAAAGCTTTAAATACCAAAAGTTCATTTGCCCGAAAGCTTAAAATCCCGAAGATCCATATCCCGAAGTTCAAAATTCCGAAATTACATCCCAAAGCCGATCTGTAAGACGTTCAGTTTACTCCGACCTACGTCGAAATTGGTCGCAGTAATAAAATTAAGGCACTTCAACATACCTATTTTTTTTTTTAATATACCCAGTTTCGACGTAGCGAAGTTGGTCACAGTTCTAACCTAACCTAACCTATTTGGTCGGAGTAAACTGAAACTGTGTTGTAGTGCCATCTATGAGTAATCGCGGGAACTACGTCACTGCTCTTTGGGATGTCATCCATCGGTATTTCGTCCATTCGGGATTTCGTCCATTCGGGGTTTCATTCTTCCGGGCATTTGGACATTGGTATTTTATGTTTCGATATAACGGCTATCGGTATTTAAAACTTTCGGTATTTTGAATTTCGTTGTTTTGGACGTCGGTATTTCAGTCACAGTTATTATGAAATTTCGGGATTTTAATACGTACCCTTGCCACGTTAAATGGCAATGCTGATTTTTCTCCAAAAATAGGCCAGCCCTCACTATTTGATCTTACCTATTCGAATCACACTCCTGACTTAAACAACCAGGCATATTGACTCCTCCATTAGGATAGAAGTCCACATCAGCGAGAGGACCCAGGTAACCCAGCAGACCAGCGCTAGTATGAATAACTTCAGTGTATTGACCGTCAGTTGCCTTAAATCGATCTTCGTTGGTAAGCCAGCCGGTGAAGGCAGGATCAAGTCCTGAAAGGAAGAATAGCATAACATTACGCCAGTATGTTTTCGAAAGGTTAGGCAGAGGTGTACTTATAATACCCTACATAAACCCAGATTTCGTTAGTTATGTTTAAGTTCCATGTAAAGGAAACTCTATTGCTGTTTTGGTGGTCTACAACACATCTGCGTTCCTCACGTCTCGTCTGCGCTTTGGTGGAGTCCTGGGCTTGGACGACTTCAGGGGATGCGATTTGCAACGTCAAGTCACGTCGTGATGATTCGCGGCACGACCTATGTCGATACGTGTCGCTTGATCGTGTGGATGCGCCATGCTGCGCACCAACTCTGGCGAGAGCTGTTTAAGCCCCCTGATGGCTTCATCGAGCCGTCTGAAAGCCTTCCATCTGGGCATGCTTTGCCGTGGCTGACTTGCAAATCTCTGAATAGACTCCAAACCCAAGTCGGCCGTAGCAAAGATAATCTTTTCAGATGGGGGTTCATGGACGGCTCAGATCTCAAATGTGTATGCGGCGTGTCTCCACAGACAATGGCCTATCTTGTGCTGCATGCCCTAACACCTGCGCATTTGACGATCTTATGACTGCATCAGCGAGCGGAGTTTGCGTAAACATATCTAATAAAAATTTGCCATCGACACGCTAAGAAGAACTGCTTGGTCACTCCAAGCAGTTGGAGCGCAGCATGGTGTTTCAAATTCTGTCAGTTCTTTTACGGACCCGAATGCTGAACTCCTTGTAAGAATCCTCCTCTAAGAATCAAACTTACCAGTAATATAACCTGCTTGTCCGTTCAGATTCCTGCCGACTATAGCAGCTTGGTGTCCGCCAAGGTTATGACCCACAAGGTGGAAGTTCTCCGGGACTGACCCAGTGATGAAGTTCAACCAAGTTATGAACCTGGCTACGGCCTCACCTGAAGAGAAACAAAGATGAAAATCACGAGGGAGTAAATGTGGCTTATATTTAAATTGTTATGTGCTACCTACAGGGTGTAAATAGACCCTTCACGAAGCCGTCAACCAAGCATTCTGTACATCAAACTAAGTAAGCCCACGTAAAATTATTGCTGGGAAACGATTTCTTTTTTGGGGTGAAATATCATGTTTTATGGTAAAACTCAATGTAACACACTCAAAAAGTTGTGCTGATGGATTCATTGAATAGTACACGGGTCATGGAGGTATTTAAAGAAAAGTTATAATCTCAAAAACTGGTAGGTATTTAAAAAAAACTTATGAAAAAGTTGGAACTTTGACCCCCAATATCTCCGTAACTAGAAGGTATGGTCTAGAACAATAAAAAATGATCGCAATGACGAGGAGAACAATTGCCTTTCGGCTTCGTTAAGGGTCTATTTGCACCCTTTATATGTCATTAAAGAATTAAAACATTAGAGAGGACATCGGCAATGATTTAAGGTACTAGTTTATTGTATATATATACTAAGCTGGATATGGTTGCTCTAAATGAATCCCTAATATGATGTACGTTCCTACCTTCCTACCTAATTTAACTTGAGCATGACACAGTTTCTGGGTCGAAAAATGTTATTTATCAAAAATGAATACCGTCACAATACAATTACTAAACAATTAATAAATAATCAAGGACATTTTTAATACACAACCAATGTTGTTGACACGCGCTTACCTTTTTTTTTGTTTTGCACTTTTGTTTAATCACTCTAGTTTATTTTATTTTTTTGTATGCAAATCTGTTTCTCTATTTCTCATATTTAAGTATCTATTCACTACCACCATTGACACAAAATATAAAACTGCTTCACATCCGTAACCTCACTAATTCAGGTTCAGTTGAAAACCAGCGTCGGGCACTAGTTGTCCGACATTTTGGTGAACTGGGCCTATTTGGCGCAGCCGTGAGGCACACGGTGTCACACTATTCTATTTTTATTTTTGTTGTTGTTTAGATTTAAGTTTTTTAATTATTTTGTTTTTTATTTGTTATTTTTTTTATACTGTGTGCACTTGTGGCATGTGCCAAATAAATATGTTTTCTTTCTTTCTTTCTTATTAGATAGACACCTATCTTATTTATTGTCCTTAACAGTTATGTTCCCGAGAACTTTGCGTCATTGTCAAAACTACAGTGATCTTTATAACATAACATCACGCCTGTAATCCCCGCAGGGTTAGACAGAGGTATGCCTAATGGTACACCCACGTTTCGCCAGTTTTGTTTATCCCATGTTATATCAGGCGAGCCTATTGCCATCAACCGGGCATGAATCCAGACTCCGTGGCTGCCACTGAGAAATTTCTGATGAAAAAACCAGATAGAACTTTGCTCGACTCGAGAATTGAACCCAGGATCTCACGCTCAGCACTCACGCATGCAACCACTCGATCAACGAAGCAGTCAATGATTTCGGAGGTAAAATACTTAATTGTGAGAGGACTCTGTGCCATTTGACGATCTTGCTTACGACTGTCTTGCATTTTTTTCTGATTTTGTACTTTGGTTTCTTAGAATAGAATAGAATGATTTATTTGCTAAGAATGTAAGTATTACAGATCAGGTGTTAAAATACTTAGATATTTCATGTAAATTCTGCTTTTTAGGCATGTAAAATGAATATAAACATTATAACATTAAAAACAATATAAAAATTAACTAAATATAAAGAAACACGCAAACTAATAAACATTTAACAGGCATTTGTTTAAGGTTGTGTCTTTAAATAAATGCTTACATCATACACTTTAGGGCTACAATTTTTATTATTCAGTAAAATTCTAAATTCGAACTAAAATTCGAACGATCGTTGACCGATTCTTGCTTAGATTTTTTCCTCAAGAAAATTTCGTCTTGTAAAACTTTACACATTGATCTCTAGCTGGTATTAACTCACCAGAAATAGATGTGTTGATGACAGCAACAGGATAGGAGACAGTGCCAGCGCCGTAGCTCCAGTCCACGACAATGACGTTCACATCCTCAGCCTCCAAGAATGCTGGAAAGAAAATGCAGTGGTAAATCTTGTAGTGAAGAAGTACTTTCTCGATCTCTAAGAATCTGGGATACGGACAGGAAGCTGCTCTAAAAACGACGAAGGAAAGGGTCGTGAGAAAACTGGCATTTGCTTAAAATTATTGAACGAACATTTGAAGATATGCCACATCCATTTTGGCTGCGTGGTGGAGGATAGCCGGCTTACTCTCACAGTGGGTAAGCCTGTGCCTCATTAGGGACAACGTAACAGTTTGATATTATGCTTGACAATGAGTGATGGAAGGTTATTTTACCAGGAACAAGCACAGTGTATCTTCTTGTCCAACTTAGCGCAGTGTCTCAAGACGAAAGTCTATGACCAGTGTGTGTTGCCAGTGATTACATACGGGGCCGAAACGTGGTCGCTCACAATGGGCCTTATCAGAAGGCTTAAAGTCACCCAAGGGGCAATGGAGAGGGCTATGCTAGGAGATTCCTTGCGTGATCAAATCAGAAATGAGGACATCCGCAAGAGAACCAAGGTTACCGACGTAGCCCGAAGAATTGTAAACTGAAGTGGCAGTGGGCAGGGCACATTGCTCGCAGAACGGATGGCCGATGGGGCCGAAATGTTTTGGAGTGGCGACCGCGAACCGGAAGACGTTGCGTTGGAAGGGCTCCCACTAGGTTGACCGATGACCTGGTGAAGGTTGCAGGGATCCGCTGGTTGCTAGTCGCACGGGACCGCTCAATGTGACGACACTTAGTCGAGGCCTGTGTCCATCAGTGGACGTCTTTCGGCTGAAATAATGAAGCACAGTGTTCATTGCAGAAGTAGCATTGTCTATTTATCCGTTGATCAGCGCGACAGTGCTCTTGTTATAGTTCAATGCTTTCAGTTTAAATTCGTTAAGGAATACTATTGGTTAAACAACCAATAAGAATTCACCCGACCTAGGCATCGAAACCAGGGTTTACTCAGCAGTAGAGCTTGCGACCCGAAGACCATCACTATTAATAAATGACTGAAAGAAGCGCAGAAGGATAATCTTCTCCATGTGTCGCTGACGCCACAGTATTTCATTTAAATTACATCGATATGACTCTAATGCCTTGGAAGTTGGGGAGATCTTTGGTGTGGGATGCAACATGACATGTGGGAATCTTCAATGGATGTCCTCCACCCTGGGGACAACGGAGGAGTCTGTCAGACTCGTACTGACTAAAACCACACCGGTGTTCCCTCGCACACTTGCGTCATTGGCAGCGGGATCTAATGTAACTTGCGCTGTCCCGGACTAGTGCCGGCCAGCTTCCCGCGTCCCGATATCATCTTCCTTGCACGGCGGGCTGCGCTGGAGTGGATGCTGCAGTTGCTGAAAACCTCAAACGTCGCAAATACAATAACCTCATTGGTAGTAAGCGTTTGAGCCGTTTGGGGTTGAAACACTAGGCACATGGGGTCCGACTGCCCACCTAGTTTTTCGGGACATCGCCAAGCGGTTGGTCGACACTTTCCGTAGGCTGGCCTATTTTTTTGGTCAAAGAATCAGCATTGCTATCCAACGTGGCAATACTGCCAGCTTTCTGGGCTTCTGCTTCAGCTGCTTCACTATTCCTGTTGACAGCGATATGGACGATTTTTTGACGCCCTTTAATGCGCTTCTACTTTTCTACGTGTACATAGTTTTATTATTAGTTTAAGTTTGTTTATAGATAAATAAAAAATTAAATAATGTAAGAATAAAAAAAAATATGTTGGCGAAAAAATACGTCACTTTTACGGCATCGTAAGCAGCCCCGCACTTCGTTTTGACTGCATATTTTGAGTCACAGAGGTGGAACAAGGTGAAGCAAGTTGATGATGATGATGATGTTGGAAGGTGTCTTACCAGGAACAAGCACAGCGTTCATGTTAGACGTCGCAGATTCTAACCACCCGTGGATGAGCACGATCGTTCTTCTGTTGTAGTTGTAGTACGATTTTTTCAGTCTTAATACGTTGTGGAATACTATGGGTTGGCTTACAGTAGGGTTTTCTCTGAAAAAGAAAAACAAAACATAACATCACGCCTGTAATTCGATTCCTGATTAGGCAGAGCTGTACCTAGTAGTAGTGAGCAATGTCTGGACTTTAAAAGAGACGGTGACGTCTGAGTTTGTTTCGGATGTTTCTTCTCAGAGTAGTCAGGTACGAAACACCGGCCCCATCTAGTTTTAAAACAACATGTTGTGACATGTAAAAGAGTTTTGTAAACGAATTTACAGAAATAAATATGATTTATGATTTAGTAGGTACACCCATCGAAATTTATGTTTAAGTCCCATGTAATAGGGGGCGGCCTATTGCAACCAACAGAATACAAATCCAGACTCCGTGTCTGTTACTGAGAAATTTCTGTTGGAAAAACACAATGACAATGTGCCCGACCCGGGAATCGAACCCAGGACCTCATGCTCACCAGCCAACGGAAAAGAAAAAAAAAACGATGAGTATTATTGGTTTTTTTTACAACAATTTTTCCGTAACTACCTAAAGTCTGGGTCACTGGGGACAATAGGTTTGCTCCTTATTACATAAGACTTAGAAACAAAACTGACTAAAATATGGATGACATTTTACCTATAATGTTTAAGAGCGTTTACGAGTTACGGCATTTCATACAAACTTTCAAGTCCTTTTTTTTCGAAATGACTGAACTGATTTTAATGAAACTTCATACGCATAAGCAAGACACATGGGTCTTAAAAGTTATCAGAGAACATTTTCGAAATGTTTTTGAAAAAAAAACACAACAAACGATGCGAACGAAAATTCGGCGATGCCAGAAATGCTATTCGTTCACGTCGTCAGCGTAGCTTAGCTCTGTAGTGATCTTCCGACTTGCCGCAAAAACTACTGCATAGATCCAGTTCAAATTTTGCACAAATATCTGTAACAGGCTTCTTCAAATGTTAGGCTATATATTATCACGCTACTTGCTTAAGGAGGTGAGCAATATTGCATTATGTCAGTATAATTCAATTGTTTACCGTTTACCGTCTTGACGTGTCTACGGCAGAGATGTTATGGATATGATATTTCAGATCTGGATACGGATATGGATATAGGAATAAAATTATATCGGTTTCGGATACGGTTACGGATATGAAATTATTTCGAATTATCCGTTAGTTTCGGATAGTTTCGGTTACGGATATTAAATTGAAGTAAAATATAAACACAAATATTATGTAATAATTTGGTTTTATTTATAGGTTTTATCTAGTCTAGGTTATAATTTGGTATTATAATCAGTCATTTAAGTTAGTAATTATTTAGAGATGTCGTTTTATTTAGACTCAAATCAAAAAATCAAAAAAAAAAAAAAAAAAAAAAAATAAATAATTTTTATAATGGAAATGTTTGCATGCCGAATGGTGAAATATGGCAGAACTCTGATGGAAACCTACTACTACCTACTATGTATAACCCATATTTACAAATACATGATTTACTATTCTATTCTATTCTATTCCGCTCTTATACAAAACTATCCGAAACTTGTGAAACGGATACGGTTACGGTTACGGAGCTCCATAACATCCCTGGTCTACAGTTTGACGGCTGGTGTTACCAAGGAATTCGATTCGCACTTAGTTCCATCATCAAGACCCTTAACGAAGCCGAAAGGCATTTATTCTCCCCAACTTTGCGATAATTTTTTTGTTTAAGACCATACCTGGGAACCTTCTAGTTACGGAGACATTGGGGGTCAAAGTTTCAACATTTATCCAATTTTTTTTTTAATTACCTACATGTTTTTAATGAAAAAACTTTACTTTAAACACCTTCATGACCTCCGTACTATTCAAATCATGCACCAGTGCAATGTTTTAAGTGCGTTACATTGATTCCTACCGTAAAATTTTTTCACCCCAAAAAAAAGTCGTTTCCCAACAATCATTTTTTCGTAAATTACTTAGTTTGATGTACATAATGCTTGGTTGACGGCTTCGTGAAGGGTCTGTTTACATCTTGTATGTACGTACCTTGTGAAAAGATGATAGACATTATCAATATCTGGCGTGTATCTGGCGGACTCCTCCAGTTGGGTCGCCTTCGTCCATAGGTCTATCAAAGGCTTGCTGTTCCCCGTTACATACTGATAGCTCAGTATATCGTCTACCTTACGAAGTAACTGCGGTTGGTCCGTCCAGTAAGCTGTGGAGAAAACCATCATTTGACATTATATCTACACTATTTTTTAATTAGTACAAAAAAAAATATGGAGCTCTATCCGTACCCGTTACTGATCATATTTGTGCAATCAAAAGTTAAAAAAACGAAATCCCAAAATTGTCCACGAAAGTTTGTCATAACTGGTAAATTCATGATTGAATCAATCATTCATAACAATTACCACTAGAAAATACTACGCGCAGTACTTTTCCATTCCTGTCGCCATTCATAGGTCCCGGCAAACTATATTTCCATAAATTGAGTGACATTTTGGGATATAAACAAACGCTTATAACTTTGCTGTTTATGAATATTATTTAATGAGACTTTACATATATAATAACAAGACCTTCTCTAATAAGCCCTTTAAGTATTTGTACTAATTAAAAAATAGTGGTGTATTCTAATATTATAAAGCTGAAGAATTTGTTTGGTTGAATGCGCTAATCTCAGGAACTACTGGTTCGAATTGAAAAATTCTTTTAGTGTTGGATAGTCCTATTATCGAGGAAGGCTATAGGCT
Source organism: Noctua fimbriata (assembly GCA_905163415.1). Lineage (NCBI taxonomy): Eukaryota > Metazoa > Arthropoda > Insecta > Lepidoptera > Noctuidae > Noctua > Noctua fimbriata. Next base: position 9,745,746 of record LR990950.1, read on the forward strand.
ATATAACATCACGCTACGGCCAACAGGAGCCGAGCAAAAAGAAAACAAGCCAGAAGCCGCTGGCACAGCTAGTGTATAAATAAAATTGAAGTGTCTGTTTGTAATATCAAAACAACAGCTTTGTACTGAATACATTTGAAAAATATACCTACAGTACTTCTTACAAAAAAACAAGTTTTTTTATTTTTTGTTGTCTTTGTTCTGGTTAATCTCTGAAATATCTGGACTGATTTTGAGGGGGCTTTTACTGGCAGAAAGAAAAAAGAACGTATTCGGGATCCGTACAAAAAAAAAAAAACAATTTTTGTCTGTCTGTTTGTTTCGGCTAATCTCCTTAACGGCTGGACCCATTTTGACTGGATTTTCACTGGCATGAAATTATTAACAAAATCCGATTCAAATATGGAAGTAATATTTTTATAATAATTTCACGCTGACAGAGGTCGCAGGCAACAGCTAATTATGTAAATAAATTAAAATAGTGGGTACTAAATAAAATGACGTCGTAACGACCCAGGTATAAGAGAGAAAAAAAAAAAAATCATCGGTTATATATGCATATGCATATATTCATGCTGTTCCATACATTTTGACCGTGTATTTATTGAAAAACCCAATAACACTTTGTCCGACCTGGGAATCGAACCACAGACCTCTAGCTCAGCAGTCGCTTGCGACCACTAGACCTTTTTAGCACGAGCTTGGGGTGTAAACGTTACTTATACATATACAGGGTGACTGGATCTGGAGCCGCCATAGCAAATTCGCATATAGAGGACGTCATTTGCTAATTATAAGACCTTACTTTCCATAGCTAAAGTTTTATAGTTTAGGAGATATAATTGTCAATTTTTATATTTTATTGAGATTTTTACAAAATTTGACATTCACATCTTCAGTTTTTTTTTCATTATTTTAGTATTTTTTAAATTATTTATTGGGAGTCATAAACAAAATACGTCGGAACTACCCTCAAAATAGGGTTAAAAAAATTTTTGGTCTAATCTCAAAAAAGTATAAAAATTGACATATCTCCCAAACGATAAAACTTTAGCTAGGGAAAGTAAGGTTCAATATTTAGTAAATGACCTCCTCTATATGCGAATTAAAAAAAAATATTTCTCAAAAAAAAATTTACAGGAAAACAGTTTGGCAGTATTAATTTCTAATAAGTGGATGTAGCTACTGCAACCGAACTAGGCAGTGCCTGTATTTCGGTTTTCAGTGCCTTTTCCCTGGATATTTTAGCAGATCCAGTCCCCCTGTATAACAAAACAGGCGTGATTTGTTATTTTATGTAAAAAAGCCTTACTTACCTGACACTGCAGCGAATCTAAGCAAAAGCACTGTCACAATCTTCATACTGGTATTTTACACACTAAAATAAACAATCAAGACTCCCATTTAAAAACACATTCACTGATAACGTCCGCGATAAATCCTGTCAATGTGATTATAATTTTATTATAGGCAAAGCACACACTTATTTCGACCTTGATTTAAGGCCTGGGTGCCAGCGTTGGGAACACAGACAACTATAAAAGAACTTAATTATTTAATCGATAAATAATTTTTCTTTTATTTTTTCGACACCACCGCTGCTGTCAATGAAAAATATGACAAAGCATGAGCAAAAAACTGATCGTTGCAACCCACTCTAGAATAATATTAAATTTAAAATAACACGTAAGTCCACTTAATAGTTTCTCAAATCAGATGACACTAACGAACCGAGGGACCTACGATGCGTTATATAAATGAGTAGGTATTGTGCCCTGGTCATGGAATTTTGAAAGCAATTTTGTTGTTGACAAAAACTTTAAAAATAACGGGGTATTGTACTGTTGGGAAAACATCAACAGTTCCGAATGTTATTATGAGTTAACTGACCGAGATGCGGTCACTCTTTGTACGGCTAGTTCAAAAGTTTAAGGCTGATCAGTCAGTATTAGACATCATTCTCTTATGATAGTCTCACACGAGGGCAGAACAGTGAGACAGAACAGTTTGGAAGACAACGACAAAAATTACGCCACTTACTCAAAATTGCAGCACAAATTGCTGTGTATGAGCTAAATGAAATTGTAAAAAATGAAATAAATAAGAAAGAAAAACTTAAAACAAGTCAGGACGCGCGCACTCACACTGACCTGCTCTTTGCACTGCACTGCACTCGCGTTCACAAGACAGACGAGCAAGAAAGGTGGTGGGGGAGCAAAATGCCCCGACAAAATAGACCGGCGATCTAATAACTGTTCAGTGCGTTCAAACAATAGCAGTACTGTGCTGCCCACTGTTCGGCCTCACTGTTCTGCTTTCGTGTGAAACCAGCATTACGATTAGCGGAATGCAAAGGACAGAGGGACAGCTGAAGTGGCAATGGGCCGGCCTTATTAGCCGTAGAACTGATGACCGTTGGCCGTTGACCGTCTTGAGTGGAGACCGTGAATCGGCAAGCGTAAGAGCGACGAGCAGCGTGGCTGGTAGTAGCTGGATGAGAGTTGCCGAGAATCGAGTTGAGTGGCGTGCGATTGAGGAGACCTATGAGCTGTAGGCTGACGATGATAATGATGAAGGGACAGGGTGATGTGGCACAGCTTGAATCAGGCCCAAGTCCAGCTGTGGACTCCGATAGGCTGACTCTATTGATTCATTGAAAGAGATTTAAGACACTAATGGGTGTAAAACACCTTTAACGAACTCGAGACCTAGTTTTCGAGGAAAATTTTATAAAGAAACAAAAAGGTTTTTTAATTGGGTCCTACATTTGATTCCCATCATCATCTGCCTAGCCTTTTCCCAACTATGTTAGGGTCGGCTTCCAGTCTAACCGGATGCAGCTAAATACCAATATTTTACATGGAGCGACTGCCTATCTGACCTCCACAACCCAGTTAATACTAGGTAATACGGATACCCCTTGGTAAGACTGGTTGTCAGTCTTTTTGGGCCAATGACAGCCGGGACCAACGGCTTTCCGAGGCACGGAAACTCGGTATGTAATGCCCACCCATCCACAGACCAACTAGGCAAGCAAGGCTTAACCTGAAGATCGATCCGAGCGGCTTTCATTATTTAGCCACGAGCTCCTCCTCCATTTGATTCCCATGAAGAGTAAAATGGGTATTCGGTTTCACTAAAATAATTACGTATTTGCCTCATTGGTTTAGTGCAGGGTTCCCTTTTCGGCGCACTTACAGGTTTAGTATTTTGGCTCGGCACCATAGCTAGTTGAAAAAGCAGAGTTTTATAATTATGTTGACACACAAGAATACATTTGAAAATTCGGCTTCACATAAATAAGATGTTGCAAGAGGAATGAGAATTCTTAGGGGTTTTGAATTTAAACCTATACTGGGTGTAAGGGACAGCCCTCCACAAACTGACAGGGTGCATTCAGGGCCTTATTTTGAATCATGTTCCACCGGAATTTTTCTTAGGATTTTTTTCTTTTTTTTTTTCAGTTTCTATTCCTTAATTTCAATGTAAAACTTCATTCCCTGTTCGCAGCACTCCATTTATGTAAATAATACGGTTGAAATAAAAAATCCAACAATGAAAGTTGAAATAATCCAACGAACGACGCGTGAAATCACCTGTTCACTTCCTGCCTAGCTACAGAGTTCATCGAACTTGTCGTCGCGCTTGCCGTTGGCTACGTGCGTTTTTCCACGGTAACGATACATTGCATATCACTACATAGTATAAAACAAAGTCGCTTTCTCTGTCCCTATGTCCCTTTGTATGCTTAAATCTTTGAAACTACGCAACGGATTTTGATGCGGTTTATTTTTAATAGATAGAGTGATTCAAGAGGAAGGTTTATATGTATATATTGCACCTGTACGAAGCCGGGGCGGGTCGCTAGTGAGGAAATAAAACAAATCAAATTTATGGGATCTCATCACATTCCTGAAATATTTTCTTGTGCCGGTAATTTTATGTAGTAGTTAGTATGATATACTCATTTTACCCCATCAGTTTGTGGATGGCTGTCCCTTACACTGTGTATATTCATTTTGGACCAATATCCAAAACTCCATCAAATCCGAACACTTTAAAAAGAATCTATACAAAGGTAAGAAAATATTGTAAAATACTAAATTAAACAAGTGACACAAATATTGTCATCTGTGCTGTAACTATATACAACTATATACATCTTTTGCTCAGAAGAGCAAAAGATGTATAAATGATTTGAAAACTATTATAAAAAATCTGATTAGAAAGAAGAGATCGGCAATTTAAAAAAATCATTGCTCTATGCCCCTTCCACCCTGCTGTACAATTTGCTTAGCCTATGTATACAACATTAGTTTTAGTATATGCGAAACCTGAATATAGTTTGTTCAGAATAAGTAACTGAATCGATTCCAATCATTTTTAAACCATGTTATATTTTTTTCCAAAAATATTTAAAAAAGTTGGACACCGAGCGACTTTGAGTACCTATCGCAATAATTTAGGTATCTACTGCCAAATTATTATTATCAATGAACTCAAGACGACGCTGGAGGCGCGCGCTGCGTGGTTATCACATTTTTGTGCGGACAACTAGGTAACAGAACAAGCTTATAACTTTGTGATTTTTCATGATACAGTTTTGAAATTTTGAACATAGATTCTTTACATAAAAATACTAGACACGTGTATCAGGTTTCGCATATACTAAAACTAATGTTGTATAATATATGATATTATCTCATGCTATTGTCTTAATAATAAACAGATAACTGACATTTCCTCATTTGTTTATTGACATTTCCTTCCTAGGTAAATGTCATTCATATAAAATGAAAATAATAATAAACAAAACATCATACCTGTATACAATGACCTTTCGTCAGTGATTCCACTGACGAAAGGCAACAAGGAACGAAAACAAAAACAGCTACTGTTAGGTCGATCGGCAAAGATAAGCAACACCTGCCTTGGTCGGTTCCGTGGATGGGTCTTTCATTTTCGTGTGGTTAGTGTATAGCCTGGGTATCGTATTACCCAGTACTAACTGGGTTGTGGAGGTCAGATAGGCAGTTGCTCCATGAAAAATACTGGTATTCAGCTGCATCCCGTTAGACTGGAAGCCGACCCCAATATAGTTGGGAAAAGGCTAGGCAGATGAAGAGTGTATAACCTGGTGTCAGAGTTTTAAAGCCGCCAATGGGCCTTTGATTTGGCTTTACATCATCATCATCATCATCTGCCTAGCCTTTTCCCAACTATGTTGGGGTCGGCTTCCAGTCTAACCGGATGCAGCTGATTACCAGTATTTTACATGGCTTTACATGACGACGAAAAATAAATGGGGTCCTCCGGAACGGGGGCCTCTGGGATCGGGATACTTAGGTAATAACAGATGCTGGTTTGGATTCCTCAAGATGTTTTCCTTCACCGAAGCAAGTGCTAATTATACAATATGCATAAGAATCCGATTAATCAGAGGTGTGTGACTAGGGTTCGAACTCGAGACCTATGACTTGGCAGTCCGACGGTCACACAACTAGGCGATCACTGCTATATTACGTGGATGACCAGGTTTATACGCAGAAGGCCTAATTCTCAAAATGGCAACAGAGTCGTAAAAGGACTAGTTCTCAAAATGGCCGATTCTCTAAAAGCCTTCTTCTCTGAATGGCCAATTCTCTAAATCCTAATTCTCTGACTGGCCAATTCTCTACTGAGATAACTAAACGCATCAGGAATATTTTCCATGTATATTAAACCACCCACACCCACTCCTATCAAGACCACCCTCCTGTACAATTTGCTTAGCCCTTTGGGATTTACAGGTGTGTTTATAGACACCCACTCCTATCAAGATCGGAGACTCTACACTCTAAGTTGTAGACGATTATGTCTACCTGGGACAAACGGTCCAGTTAGGTAGGTCTAACTTCGAGAAAGAGGTCAATCGCCGAATCCGACTCGGCTGGGCAGCGTTCGGGAAGTGGCGTGGTATCTTCTCGTCCAACTTACCGCAGTGTCTCAAGACGAAAGTCTATGACCAGTATGTGTTGCCAGTGATTACATACGGAACCGAAAGGTGGTTGCTCACAATGGGCCTCATCAGAAGGCTTAAAGTCACCCAAAGGGCAATGGAGCGGGCTATGCTCAGAGTTTCCTTGCGTGATCAAATCAGAAATGAGGACATCCGAAAGAGAACCAAGGTTACCGACGTAGCCCGAAGAATAGCTAAACTTAAGTGGCAGTGGGCAGGGCACATTGCTCGCAGAACGGACGGCAGATGTGGCCGAAAAGTTCTGGAGTGGCGACCGCGAACCGGAAAACGCTGCGTTGGAAGGCCTCCCACTAGGTGGACCGATGACCTGGTGAAGGTTGCAGGGATCCGCTGGATGCGAGTCGCATGGGACCGCTCAATGTGACGACACTTGGGGGAGGCCTATGTCCAGCAGTGGACATCTTTCGGCTGAAATGATGATGATGAATGATGATATTAAATCATTAATTAACCATATTCATCATTAATACGCATCACACATAGCCTTTCTCGTTTATCCAGGCCTTATTATCAGTTCTTGGGGGTCGGCACTAAAGAAGACACCCATGTTTTTTTGTTATTATGTGTTTATTGTGTTTTGTTAAATATAGATTATCTTTTTACTAATACTAAGGCCTGGATAAACAAGAAAGGCTATGAGTGAGTAAGTGATGCGGGTTTATTGTTGATTTTGTTTAAATAATGATTTAATATACAAGGAAAATATCCTGATATCCTTATTTCCTGATGCATTTAATTATCTCAGTAGAGAATTGGCCATTCAGAGAATTTGCCATTTTGAGAACTAGTACTTTTTCGACTCTGTTGCCATTTTGAGAACTAAGCCTTCTGCGCCTAAACCGATGACCATCCTCAACATACTGCATGAGACCCTTTTGTGGTTTTGGAAAGCATGTTAAGCAGTTGGTGCCGGCTGTCATTTGTACATCTTTGACAGTCTGTGGCCTGAAAGTCTGACAACCAGTCTAGCTAAGAAGTATCGTGTTTTCCAGTAACTGCTTATCTGAACTTAGATAGGCAGTGGCTCCACGTAAAGTAATGGTATTCAGCTGCATTCAGAATCAAGAGTTCTTTATATTTTAAAATAAAACAATGGTTGACAAACAGATTCATTTATTTATTTCGCTTCCAAATATCTTCAATCGCGTGAGAATGGTGGGGAGGGGTTGGTTTCCAGGAAGAATATACCGGATTGTCTGAAAACAAGATGAGAATGGAATTATTATTTGAGATTTCTCAAAATATATCAATATACTATATTATTATTTACACTAGAAACGGGATCAATATAATACCCGAAAAAAATCGTAACCTGTTAGCAAGAGTCTGTTCATTGCTCTAGTGCATTTATAAAGGGTGTAACAAGACACTTAATGAAACCGAAAGGCACTTGTTCTACCCTTCACTGCGATCATATTTTTGTTCTGGACAATATTTGGGAACCTTCAAATTACTGGGGGTTAAAGTTTCAACTTTTTCACAAGTTTTTTTTTTAAATAGGTACATATCTTTGATGAAGATTTTTACTTTAAACACCTCCACGACCATTGAAACTCCAAACATTGTTCTGATGGATGGATTGAATAGTACGGGACTATTCAATCCATCCATCAGAACAATGTTTTACATCGAGTCCTACCGTAAAAAGTGATTCTTTATCCCAAAAAAAAAGTCGTTACCCAGTAATAATTTTTGCGTAAAGTTACTTGGTTTGATGTTCATAATGCTTGGTTAATGGCTTCGTGAAGGGTCCGTTTACACCTTGTTTACTACTTACCCGAAAAAAATCGTAATCTGTTCTCAAGAGCCTGGTCATTGCTCTAGTGCAAAGATTTATATACAGAGTGGAAGGGAACACCGACGCATAACCGATTACCACGTGTACAGTATCATTCCGAACACACAGAAATTGTTCAACGGTAATTTTAAAAAAGATCTGCTGTTCCAAACATTTTGACAGTGTAGGTATTGCAGTTTTGTTGGAAACAGCAGATTTTTTTTTAATAACCGATGAAGTATTTCCATATGGAGGGGCTCAGAATGATGTATTGAAAGCGTGGTAACCGTTTTCGCGTCGGTGTCCCTTCCGGGGTGGAAGGCTATTTATATTAGTAGTAGGTAAGATTAGAATTTTATGCCAGCATGACACATACTATAAAGGGTGTAAGTAGACCCGTAACGAAGCCGAAAGGCATTTGTTCTCCCCGTCATTGACATCACTTTTTTGTTACGGACCATACCTTTTTTTTTTTTTTTTAGGATTGGAAATCATCAAATGACCCCCCCCACTCTGGGCAGAGCGGAAGGGAGTGTCAGACTTGTACTGACTAAAACCCATCCATGTTCCTTCTTTGCCCTTTGTGTTCCAGGGCCGCGGTATCTCTTTCGAACAGTCCTGCAGCCCTGGCAGGCATCGGCCCGTGCGGACCCCTACGTGGTTGCTGACATCTCTTTGAGGCGCGTGGAACACGAACGCGCCGTCGACACGGCCTGTCGTCATAAGATGGCCGGACGGCGAGCTAGCCCATAACTCGCCGTCCACAGGCCCGCGCCTACGGTGGCCGGGGGCCACCACGTGACCCCCGACGCCCAGGGCGTCTCCCGCGGCGGCTGGGACGTGAGGCTCTTTCCCTCTCACGTTCCGCCACCTCCTTCACTAGCATGACTGCTTCGCAGAAGGAGGTGACGGCTTCCCATTCCCTCTCGCTCCGGACCATGGCTTGAACCAGGGCCAGGCGCGAGAGGTCGCCGCCGCCAATCACCTCTACGAGGACACGGCGCTGCTCCGCCCAAGCGGGGCAGGCCTCCACAGTGTGCTGCACCGTGTCCTCCGGATGATCCTCACAATGGAAACACCCAGGCGTTGCCTCCCGCCCGATTCGGTTCAGGAACCTTAACATACCTGGGAACCTTCTTGTTATGGAGATATTGGGGGTCAAAGTTCCAGCTTTTTCACAAGTTTTTTTTACTCACCCAGTCTTAGGCACCAGCCCACCCATCCTCAGATTGCCCCAGAGGAAGCAGTTGCCGGTCATAGCGGTGATGAAGGAGGCGCAGCGCCGACCCGTGAAGCCGCCAGATTCGAGAGACTCGCCTAGGTAGTAGTATGACCTGGAAAGAATAAAAAACCATAACTAAGTTCATATTTTAACATCTTTTTAATCATAGTCGAGGACACAGTCATTTATTTGGTCTGAATAAGTGTACACAATTTGTCAGTGTTCAAATTAAAGAATCATTTTGTTTCTTGATTATATCTTTTAATAGGGGATCGTTGGTCTAGCGGTGGCAAGTGCGGCTGCTGATTATGAGGTCCTGGGTTTGATTACCAGGTCAGGCCAAGCGTTATAGGCTTTTTCTATCAGTAATAACTCAGTAGCAGCTACAGTGTCTAAGCTGTGCCCGGTTGACAGTAATGGCTTGCTCCCTATTACACGGGACCGGGACCGGGAGCTTAACTGTCAAAATGTGGATGTACTTTTAAGTACACCTCTGCCTAACCCTTCGGGGATAACAGGTTTATTGTATTTTTGAATTTTATTGTTGATTATACTTTTACTCTGGACGCTATTAACTTGCACGTCTTTCTACATCTTTCTCACATATAATATGTATAATCTCAACATGAATGTTTCAAATTCAAAAAATCAAATTCAAATTAATTTATTGAAAATATGGGTAGTCCCATACAGGCGGGTTTTTGAAGAACAGGAAAGTTGTTAGTGTCACCATATTCTGCACTAGGCATGCAACATTTAGTTCGGAACGTGGTTAAAATAAAAAAATTAAATACATTAAAGTTCAAAATTACATGTCTATTAAATTGTCAATTAAAGTCAAAGTAAATAATGTCAAAGTAATAATGTCAATGTGGCAACACATGGGGGAGGCCTATGTCCAGTAGTGGACGTCTTTCGGCTGAAATGATGATGATGATGATGAATAATGTCAAAGTAATAATGTCAAAGTAATAATGTCAAATTAATCATTGTGAAATACGCAATTTATGTCAACTTAAGTAATAAACATTATTTAGAGTTGTCACACAAATATTCATTAACACTATAATAAGATTTTACCAATAAAAATTTTTTAACAATACATTTTAATATGTCCATACTTTGAATCGAGATCTTGTAAAAATATTCTGATTTAAAAGAATCCATGGAGTTTCTTGCCCATTCTTCTCCATAGAGATCTACGCTTTGGAATGAGCAACTACAGTACTTTCTCAAGTTATATTAAGCCTTGTTTCTGTGACTGTAGCTTCATCCTTTTGTTTCTTGACATTCAAAAGTGCCTTTAATGGTCTAATTGAAATAAATGCTTTGAGTTGAAGTTTGCTTGGCAGCAGCACCCAGTATGGCTTACCTGGCATGATCACACTCCTGGGAGTTACAGCCAGGCATATCAATGCCCCCGTTGGGGTAGAAATCGGCGTCTCCTAACGTCCCGATGTATCCGAGCAAGCCAGCATTGGTGTGGATGACCTCGGTGTAGACACCGTCTGTAGGTCGGAATTTGTCGTCGTTGGTGATCCACCCAGGGTAGGCGGCGTCCAGAGCTGGGTGTAGAAAGGATTTATGAATGGAAGAATAAGGAAAATTTGTTCGATTGTGTCCTTGTTATGTCGAGGAGCTCGTGGCTAAGTAACAACAGGCGCGCTTGACTAGGTTGCTCCGTGGATGGGTGACCACCCATTACATACCGAGTTTCCTCCGTGCATCGAAAAGCACGTTAAGCCGTTCGTCGCGGCTGCCATTTGTAGATCTTTGACAGTCATTACAGGTAGTCAGTGGCCCGAAAGTCTGACAACCAGTTTTACCATGGTGTATCGTATTACCCAGTACTAACTGGGTTGTGGAGGTCAGATAGGCAGCAGCTCCATGTAAAATACTGGTATTCAGCTGCATCCGGTAAGACTGGAAGCCAACCCCAACATAGTTGGGAAAAGGCTAGGCAGATGATGATGTCTAATAGTTGATTTCTTATTTGAAAGCGTACTTACCAGTTATATAAGCGATCTGTCCTCCAACATTCCTGCCGACGATACCAGCTTGATGACCTCCTAGACTGTGTCCCACGATGTGATACATTGTGGGGGTGGCACCGGTCACGGAGTTCAGCCACTCTATGAAGCGGGCTACACTCTCGCCTGCGAATAGACAGAATAACATAAAATTTAAAGAATACTTCACATAGCAAGGGTAAGGCAGAGATGTACCTAATAGTACACCCACATTTCGCCAGTTATGTTTAAGTCCCATGTAATAGGGGGTGAATCTATTGCCATCAACTGGGCACAAACCCAGACTCCGTGTCTGCTACTGAGATATTCCTGATGGAAAAACCCCATATCAATTTACTCAATCCGGGAATCGGACCCAGGACCTCATGTTCAGAAGTCGCGCTTCCGACCACTCGATCAACTAGGCAGTCCATTTTAAAAATACAGAAAGGAAATAACCAAATATGTCTGGCGTACAAACAAAGAGAAATAGGATCCCAGCTGGATGAAATCTGGCTGTGAATGATGAAGGGGCTTATGCCCGACTCGTCACTGTTCCAACTCGTCATCGAAAAATAAAAGATCGCGATTCACAACTGTTTCAAATTTTTTTGTTTTCATAGTACCAATTCGTCATCGATGCTAAAGTATCGTCAAATGAACTAAATATACAATTCATTTTTATTAATGTAATTATTTTTTTTGTCGTGGGTTCCGAGTACTCATTGCCTGTTTAAGGAAATTTCGAAACGCCTAGTTGACGCTTCCCGTGACCCAAGGGCTGGCTTTTACTTTGGCCAGAGGCTAATTATTAAACACCCACCCGCAATAACTTCAGTTTATCCGTGATCATGCTTGCAACAGCGCCGAAATATCGGGAACTCAAAAGAAACAGTAAACATGGTAAATATCCCGTTTCCAGTCTAAATAATAACTATTAAATAACCTAAAATAAATAAACTAACAAAAACCTATAAAAGGTAATGTACCCAAAAGACTGGCGGCGTTGCCACGTTGTATGGCAACGCTAAGCCTTTGGCCAAGGTAAAAGCCAGCCCTTGGGTCACGGGAAGAGTCAACTAAACGTTTAGAAATGTCCTTGAAAAGGCTGTGAGCACTCGGGCCCCCACGGACCTAGGCTTTCAACCCCAAACGGCTCGAAAATATAGTTACCAATAAGGTTACTATATTTACGCCGCTTGAGGTTCTCTGCAGCCGCAGCCGCAGCCCCAGCACAGCACGATGAGCTAGGAAGATGGGATGGCGCAAGAGTATCGACACAAGTTGCATCCCACACTAAAGGCCTACCCATCTAATTAAATAAAGATGTTTTTTTTTGCTGGTGTCCGCAACTCCACGTCAAAGCGCGTATTTTGCGTGCGGGTGGGAAATCTATTCGATCCACCCTAGCCCCGAAATATATTATTATCTTCACCCCCAACGACGCCATTGCCAAAGTGGCTCTTTTATGAACAAGTCATTCAATGGGATTAAAAGAACTTTCTTCTTCTTGAATTGTCGATGGCAATCTAAATTGTGTCAGCTCAGAACTAAGCTACTAGTTTAGCGCTTTCGGTAGCGTCCATCAGTTCCTGTAGTGAACAAACAACAGGACATGATGAACTTAGGGGGTTGTACTGATGATGTTAGCATAAGCGTTGTTAGCAGACTGTGGGAGGAGAAGCTCCCACCACATCCCAATTTCTTTAAACCCCAGGAACATTTGCCTCCTGGACATGATCAGCAGTGGCCTGTTTGGAAAGCACTTAACCAATTGCGTACCCAGGTAGGCCGCTGTAAACATAATCTGGCAAAATGGGGAACTAAACATCCTTCCGACACACAGTGTGAATGCGGTGCTCCCGAGCAGATGATGTCCCACTTGCTGGAGTGTCTGAAGTGTTCCAGCACCTGCACTTTAGAGGACCTAAAAGACGCCACAGACGGCGCGATTAATGTGGCCACATACAACTGGGCCCAAGAAATTTAAGCAAGTCGCACCATCGACCCGAAAGAAGACAGAAAAAAATAATATATAATATATATATGTACATACAGAGTGTAAGGGACAGCCATCCACAAACTGACAGGGTGCATTCAGCTCCTTACTTTGAATCATATTCCACCGGATTTTTTTTTTTCATTTGCAATGCCTTTATTTCAGTGCAAAATTACATTCCCTGTATGCATCACTCCATTTATGTAAATAATACGACTAAATAAAAAAAAAACCAACAATGGATGTTGAAATACTCTAACGAACGACACTGTTTTCTTCCTGCCTAGCTACAGAGTTCATCGAACTCGTCGTCGCGCTTGCCGTTTGCCACGTGCGTTTTACCACGGTAACTATACTTGCGTTTAAATAAAATTTATTGGATTCTCATAACGTTCCTGTAATAATTTCTTGTACCGGTCATCTTAGTATGATATACTGAATTCACCCCATCAGTTTGTGGAGGGCTGTCCCTTACACCCTATATTAATTAACATTCAACCTGACACTGACCGAAAAATTGCATTTAGGGCTACCATGACGCTTCCCCCTTTAACGTCAAAAAGGCAACGGATTCAGTTGTGAGATCATTAACTCACCGGAAGGTACAGTGTTGGCCAAGGCTGCGAAGTAGTTTATCGTACCGCCGCCAGCGCTCCAGTCCACCACGATCACGTTCACGTCCTCAGCCGACAGGAACGCTGAAAAGATAGTTATGAAGATTATAATAATATAATAATAGGAGGAGGAGGCTCTCGTTAGGCAGCTGGATCTAGGGCTTGATTCAGTGCGCGGTACTCCTGGACACGGCTCGTATTGTTAGGAGTTTCATCTCTCACCCTGGACCAGATACCGGTGGGCTAGAGGAGCTCGTGGCTAAATAATAACAGCCACTCAGATCGATATTTAAGTTAAGCCGCGCTTACCTAAATTGGTCCGTGGATGGGTGACCACCCATAATATACCGAGTTTCCTTCGCGCCTGAAAGCACGTTAAGCCGTCGTTCCCGGCTGTCATTTGTAGATCTTTGACAGTCGTAGCCAGTGGCCAGAAAATCTGACGACTAGTCTTACCAAGGGGTACCGTATTACCCAGTACTAACTGGGTTGTGGAGGTCAGATAGGCAGTCGCTCCTTGCAAAATTCTGATATTCAGTGGCATCCTGTTAAACTGGAGGCCGACTCCAACGTAGTTGGGACAAAACTAGGCCGAGGATGATGATAGATTATGAAGTAGAATAGCAGTGATAGGCTAGTTGATGTAATGAGGCGAAAGGCAATTTGTAAGACATAACTATTTAATATAATTAAATAATTTTATAAACGTACCTGTCAGTGTACAGATACATGGGCGAGAGTACGCCTGTATAAAATACAAAGCAGACATGCACAGACACATCACATCATCATCATCATCATCATCATTTCAGCCAAAAGACGTCCACTGCTGGACATAGGCCTCCCCCAAGTGTCGCCACATCACATATAGCTATTTAACTTAGCACAGGCGTCCATATTCTCAACACTAGTGGTATGACCTTCAGACTGTCAAGTTATAGGTCTCAAGTTCGAACCCAAGACAACGCATCTTTGACTTTTTGGCTTCATATGCGTATTTCATAATTATCAATTGCTTCCGTGAAGGAAAACATCGTTAGGAACCAGTATGCCTGAGAGATGTTTCTCGACGGCATGTAAAGCTAAGTCAGAGGCCCATGGCTGGCATTAAAACCCTAACACCAGGTTAGGCACTAACCACACGATAAAGAAAGAAAGAAGATGAAGTAGGATAAAAAGACTTACCAGGGACTAGCACTCTATTAAAATCAGCAGTAACATCGTCGAGCCATCCGTGTATCAAGACAACAGTCCTTCTCGCCGGGTTATAATTATTGAGGCCTAGAAGACCCTCGTTACCGACCAGCATGGGCTGGCTCACCGTCGGGTTTTGTCTGGAAATAAAAAAACAAAATTACGGTTTATGTTTCAAATTATTATCAAAAATGTATACTAATATTATAAATGCGAGAGTAAGATTGTTTGTTTGTTTGTTATCTTTTCACGCCTAAACCACCAAACCGATTTTCCTGAAATTTTTCATATACGTTGTCAGGTGTGCAGAAACGGACATAGGGTACCTTTCATCCCGACAAATAGTACTGTTCCCGATGAAAACAACAATAACGTTCTTATGATAATGGATGGCACCACGTGTCTTTTGAATCATGATTGAATTATATAATTACAAGCAGCGTACAACCCGAATTGTTTGTCAAATTCTAAATGAACGCAAGCGAAGTCACGGTCAAAAGTTAGTACATTATATTTCTTAAATTATTATTTGTTTTTTAAATAAATATTTGTATCCGAAAACATATGGCGCTGCCAAGGCCGGACCAGAAAGAGGTGACGAGACGACCTGGACGCGAGGGTTGGGTCTAGGAGGCGCGGGACAAGAGCTCTTGCTCCCCGTAGCATGACCACCGTAGATAAGCTTTTTTTTTGGCGGAAGAATCGACAAAATGACAGATAGTGCAAAGATATCTGTCATTGTGTCGACACAATCTGTCATTTTGTCGATTCTTCCGTCAAAGAAGTCCTTGTCCGGTGGTCATGCTACAGGGGTTGGGGGGGTCTTTGCTTAGCATCGGGACAGAACACCACCAAGATACAGGCTATGCCTAGTTTGGGGTCCAGGGCTACTTATGCACTCTTTTGACTATCACTGTTGTCACTTGTGTGTATGTTTTCTAACTCGTGTGTGTCAATAAATTGATTTATTTATTTTATTTAATGGCCGAGAAAAAAAAAACATTTTTTTTAAACAAGTTTTTGTTAAAATGATAAGAAGAAATTAGGTTTATCTATCAACGTTGAACGCGTGTACAAAGTTTCGTGTCCGTGCTATTAACCGTTGAGGATATCTCTCGTGAGGAGCCGATCCTGGCTGCAGGATCAAGTCATGTCTGTCATAAAAATGTATTGTCACCAGATTCAAAACTGTGTGCAAAATTTCAGCTCAATCGGTTGGGGAGAACTGGTTTGAAATTCAGTTGCAAGATTTGACCCACACATACTAACTAACTAACAAGGCAAGTCAAATAAAACACAGGTTTTTGTTATTGAATAGCAAAATTCTTGATACTAAACTTGTACTGTCACTTACGGGATATCTTCCGTGATTGAGGACTCCACAAAACCTGGTGATACTGTGAGTGTGTTTTGCCGTGACTTAGTGTCGAGTGCCAGTAGTGAGCGTAGCAAAAGACAAAGAAAGAGGGTAGATAGATTTGTCTGCTCTTAACAATTTATTTTCCATCCACCCGCATACTCCAGTCAACCCGCGATCATGGCGCTTGCAACACGCCGAAATATCGGGAGCTCAAAATAATGAGCAATCACGGAAGATATCCCGTAAGTGACTGTACAAGTTTAGTTGTAAACCGTGAAAGCTTAAAACAGATTTCTTGATACTAGTACCACCAAAACTCGAGGCATTGTAGCGTATACATTCTCGCATAAGCCCACATAGAAGAAAGGTCGGTAAACACCTGCGCACGCACAGCACACGCGCACGAGCCGTGCACGCTACTCGGAATGGCTATGGCTGCGTCACATTCTACACGTACCGGTTCGCGTGCAAAGATCTATACAATTGTAGCGCGAATGAATTGAATGTACGAAAGAAGCACGCGAACCGTTCGTGTATGAGAGAGGCCATTATAACTTGCGCGGGAACTGCTCGCTAACCGCTCACGAACATGTCCGAAGGTGTCCATACTATAATCCTCAGATGCACGTGAACCGCACTGTGCGTGCGTGTGCTTCTTCATGCAACTTCTCTTAATCAGTTCTTTTATTTATGACTGTATAGATTTCGATTGCGATCCCAAATTAAGGCTCTAACCCAAAGGACATAAATCATGTAATTTGGGACCACGTAATTGCAAGGGTACTTGTACGAAACCGAACTCAGTATTGAGAACTTCCTAATGCAAAATTCAATATCACTTCGCCCGGCCTGTCATCGAACTGAGCACAAGCTCATTAGTCACGTTCACGACCACTGAACCAACGAAGGTAACCACTGCAACTGAGAAATTCCTAGCGGAAAAACTCAATAACACCTTTTGACCGACCCGGGAATAGAGGATATAACAAGACTCTTAACGAAGCCGAACGGCATTTGTTCTCCCCGTCATTGAGATCATTTTTTTGTTCTAGACCATACCTGGGAACCTTCTAGTTACGGAGATATTGGGGTCAAAGTTTCAACTTTTTCACAAGTTTTTTTTTTAAAATACTTGTTTTTAATGTAAGATTTTTACTATAAACACCTCCACGACCCTCGTACTAATCAATGCATCCATCAGCACAATGCTTTGAGTGCGTTACATTGAGTCCTACCGTAAAACGTCATTTTTCACCCCCAAAAAAGTCGTTTCCCAGCAATTATTTTTGTGTACAGAATATTTGGTTGACGGCTTCGTGAAGGGTCTGTTTACACCTTGTAGAACCCAGACCCTCATGGTCGGTAGACCAATGAGCCAGCATCTTACCTTGTATACAAATGGTATACATTCTGCCTATCCGGATTGTATCTGGCCGCCTCAGCGACATCGCTGACGGTCCCCCACAGGTCTACCAGGTGAAGGCTTCCATCTGGACCCTCGACGTGCTGGTAGCGAAGATCCTCGTCAAACTTCCTGATGACGGGGTCATAGGGTAGAGCTGGAAGGAATTTAGACTTTATTATAAGGTGCCTAAACATGATAATACAAACGACCGGGTGGTGGAGGTCAGATAGGCAGTCTTTACGTGAACAATACTGATATTCAGCTGGATCTGATTACGCAGGATTCTCAACCCTAGCATAGTTGGGACAAGGCAGGCAATAGAACGATCCCACTGTCCCTTGACGCAAGTGTGCGAGGGAACACCGGTGTGGTTTTAGTCAGTACAAGTCTGACAGACCCCTCCGCTCTCCCCAGGGCTGAGGACATCCATTAAGGATTTCCACATCGAGAAAAAAAGACAGGCAAGTGATTTTGATAAAGTCCAGGAACCGACTAATCGGGTTAAAAGGATAACCGATTAGATACGGGTTAACCGGTTATGGGTTAATTATTATAAGCCTATATTGTCCCACTGCAGGGCAGAGGCCTCCCTTCCCTCCTTCCATATTTCGCGGTCTAGTGCGATTGTAGGCCAATCCTTTGCGAAAGAGTCCAGCTCATCCCGCCATCTACTTCTGGGCCTGCCACGTTGTCATTTCCTGCTATTTGGTATCCACTGAGTGGTAATTTTTGACCATTGCTCCTCCGACATGCGGCAGACGTGACCAGCGCAGTTCCACTTCAACCTAGCAGCTGTAAGGCCAGCATCAGCTATTTGAGTTTTGGAGCGAAGTATGGAGTTTCTGATGCGGTCCGTAAGTTTGACACCCAGAATACTCCGCTCCATAGCTCGTTGGCAGACCCCAAGTGCGGACTTCTGACGTTTTGTAAGCGACCACGTTATGGGTTAACCACTTAAATATTGCTAATTAACCAGAATGAAACAGAAAAAGCACCGAACGCGGGCTAGCTCTGTCACTTCGTCGCCTTGCATATTATTTTACCTATAAAAATTAATGTGACTGAACCGGTTATTATGAGCTGATTACCGCCAACTTCCGGCTGCTACCGAAAAACTCAATAACAATTTTTGACCTACCCGGGAATTGAACCTAGGACTCCACGCTCAGCAGTCGGGTTTGCGACCGCAAAACCAACGAGGTAGTCACCACATACAGGGTGTGAACAGACCCTTCACATAGCCGTCAACCAAGCATTCTGTAGATCAAACTAAGTAAGTTTACGCAAAAATTATTGCTGGGTATCGACTTTTTTTTTTGGGGTGAAAAATAACGTTTTAAGGTAGGACTCGATGGAAAGCACTCAAAGCATTGTGCTGATGGATGGATTGAATAGTGCGAGGGTCGTGGAGGTGCGTAAAGTACACCACTTACATTAAAAACATGTATTTAAAAAAAAAAACTTGTGAAAAAGTTGAAACTTTGACCCCCAATATCTCCGTAACTAGAAGGTTCCCAAGTATGGTCTAGAACAAATAAATTATCGCAAAGACGAGGAGAACCCTTCGAGGAGGCCTTTCGGATATGTTAAGGGTCTATTTACACCCTTTATTATAAAGAGTTAAAGTTTGTGAGTTTTGATGTGGGGGGTAAGCTTCGGAACTCCTAATCCGATTACGAAAATTCTTTGACTGAGTGGAAGCTACATTAACCCCGAGTTCCATAGGATATATTTATGTTACCGTGGGATAGTCTTACTAATATTATAAATATGAAAGTTGGTGAGGAAAGATCGATGTTTGTTACACTTTTACGCAAAAACTACTGAACAGATTTGGATGAAATTTAGCACAAAGATAGTTTAAAACCTGGATTAACACATAGGATACTTTTTATCCCGGTATTATGATCCCGTGGGACAATTATCGAACTCCACGAGGGTGAGGCATAAGCTAGTTTAATTGTAGTGAAAATAAAAACATATTAAAATTTAGTTTACCTGAAACAGCAGCTAGTACACAAAGAAATATAGTTACAGACTTAGGCATGGTCCAAAGTGTAGTAATTATAATATTCGTCAATGATTAATTTATTACTTACTCGCATCGTTATCTTAGATAAATGTTATCTATTTTGTTTTTGAGCCTACCTTCCGCTCGCGATTTCGTCCGCGTCGAAAACATTATATAACATTAGTTTTAGTATATGTGAAACCTGATACACGTGTCTAGTATTTTTATGTAAAGAATCTATGATCATGAAAAATCTTAAAGTTATAAGCTTGTTCTGTTACCTAGTTGTCCGCACAAAAACGTTGTCACTACGCAGCGAGCGCCTCCAGCGTCGTCTTGAGCTCATTGATAATAATAATTTGGCAGTAGGTACCTAAATTAGTGCGATAGGTACTCAAAGTCGCTCGGTCTCCAACTTTTAACATTTTTAAATATTTTTGAGAAAAAATATAACATGGTTTAAAAATTATTGGAATCGATTCAGTTACTTATTCTGAACAAACTATATTCAGGTTTCGCAAATACTAAAAATAATGTTGTAGATGCAGCGTTCTGTAATAATGCAGCTTTCTATTCTTGAAATAATATTTGAAATCGGTTGAGCAGTTTCGAAGACGTTGCGTTGGAAGGCCTATCACTAGGTGGACCGATGACCTGGTGAAAGTTACAGGGATCTGCTGGATGCGAGTTGCACGGGACACTTGGAGGAGGCCTATGTCCAGCAGTGGACGTCTTTCGGCTGAAATGATGATGATGATGAGCAGTTTCGAAGATTAACTCCTAAATAAAGAATTTATCTCTTTAAATATAAGCATAATCTGCCTAGCCTTTTCCTAACTATGTTGGGGTCGGCTTCTGGTCTAACGAGATGAAGCTGAATGTCCGTATTTTAAACTGGGCGACTGCCTATCTGAACCCCACAGCCAGTTCGTACTGGGGAATAGTTACGATACCCCTTGGTAAGACTGGTTGTCAGACTTTCGCACCACTGACTACCTGTAACGACTGTCAAACATCTACAATTGACAGCCATCGCGAGTGATTTCCGAGACACGGAGGAAACTCGGTATGTGATGGGTGGTCACCCATCCGCGGATCAACCTAAACAAGCGCGGCTTAAGACCAAAAATCGACGCGAGCGGCTGACTGTTACTATATAGCCACAAGCTTCTCGTAAACATAATCATTTAACTTAAATTAATGAATAAGTTATTTGCTAATGTATTGTTCTTCATAGCGTGCCGGTGGAACTCTATATAGGGTAAGGGACAGCCCTCCACAAACTGATGGGGTTAATTCAGTATATCATACTAAGATGACCGGTACTAGAAATTATTTCAGGAACGTTATGGGAATCCAATAAAGATTTGTTTTATTTCCTCATACGAAATGTATCGTTACCATGGCAAAACTCATGTTCGGACGGCAAGCGCGACGGCGAGTTCGATGAACTCTGTAGCTAGGCAGGAAGTGAACAGCTGATTTCACGCGTCGTTCGTTAGAGTGGTTCAACATCCATTGTTGTTTTTTGTTATTTTAGCCGTTTTATTTACATTAATGGAGTGCTTTTTTTTTTTTACGGTGGGATATCATCAAATGACCCCGCGCTCTGGGCGGAGCGGAAGGGAGTAACAGACTTGTACTGACTAAAACCCATCCATGTTAATTCTTTGCCCTTTGTGTTCCAGAGCCGCGGTATCTGTTTCGAAGAGTCCCGCAGCCCTGGTAGGCATCGGCCCGTGCGGACCCCTACGTGATATTAATGGAGTGCTGCGTACAGATAATTTAATTTTACATTGAAATAAAACTGAAAAATTCCGGTAGAATATGATACAAGATAAGAAGCTGAATGCACCCGTCAGTTTGTGGAGGGCTGTCCCTTACACCCTGAATTGAATCGGTACCGAACTTAGCAACGAGCTTGACGCTAACCATAGCGTTCATCAATTCAAAGCATCTCTGACATCCACAACAATCGGTAACAGGATAGCCCTTGGTAAGACTGGTTGTCTGATTTTCGAGCATCCGACTATTTCGTTTCGGGATCCAAGACAGTTTTATCGGTATTCCAGGACTGATCGAGGTTCATGTCTTCGACGCTTTTCTGCTGGTCGTCACTATTGATTCTGGCTTTCAGGAGTAGCAGTAGTTGGGAATAGATTTATCAAAAGAAAAATAGTACGGACAGACCGTATTTTTTATAGTTATTTTTCAGCTATATTATTGTTTAATTAATCAATGATTGATTAGACAACACACGTAAAATCTTTTAAAAGATAACAGACACCTGTGATTTTTCCCGCGTCTTATCATTATAATTGAAGGTACAGACGTGTTATCTATTTGTAAATAACATAACATAACATCACGCCTGTAATCCTCGAAGGATAAGGCAGGAGAGTAACTTAATAGTACACCCACATTTCGCCAGTTATGTTTAAGTCCCATGTAATAGCGGGCGAGCCTATTGCCATCAACCGGGTGCAAATCCAGACTCCGTGACTGTAACTGAGAAATTCCTGATAGAGAACCCCAATAACACTTTGCGAGGCCTGGGAATCGAACCTGGGAATCGTGAGGACATGAGGTCCTGTGTTTGACTGAGTCAAATAGAATATTGATTCTAATTAATTACTATTACTTCGGGCTGTTGTCAAAACTAGCGATACATTGGTCTTTAGGTATCAGAAAGGCGTGGCCATGTTATTTAAAAGGTCCTTTTGTTGATATTATGGTCATTCTATTAAGATTATCATCATCTACCTAGCCTTTTCCCAACTGTGTTGGAGTCGGCTTCCAGTCTAACTGGTTGCAGCTGAATACCAGTATTTTACATGGAGCGATTGCCTATCTGACCTCCACAACCCAGTTAGTACTGGGTAATACCATAACTTTTGATAAGACTGGTTGTCAGACTTTTTGGGCCACTCACTACCTAATGACTGTCAAAGATCTACAAATGACAGCCGGGACCAACGGCTTAACGTGCTTTCCGAGGCACGGAGGAAACTCGGTATGTAATAGGTTGTCACCCATCCACAAACCAACCTAGGCAAGCACGACTTAACCTAAAGATCGACCCGAGCGGCTGTTATTATTTAGCCACGAGCTCCTCCGATCCGATTCTATTGAGATTATGACGTAGGGTAATAAGACCTAAGTCACTCGATTACAATCCATTTATTAAATAACAAAAACAGGTGTTGATTATCTTCAAAAACCCAGTCACACACACACACATACACACACATATTTGTATCACAGATCATTAAATTATCGTTCATTAATCACAGACAGAAGGACGACTTTGTTTTATACTATAAAACAAAGTCGTCCTTCTGTCTGTCCCTATGTATGCTTAGATCTTTAAAACTACGCAACGGATTTTGATGCGGTTGTTTTTAATTGATAGAGTGATTCAAGAGGAAGGTTTATATGTATACAACATTAATTTTAGTATATGCGAAACCTGAAACAAGTGTCTAGTATTTTTATGTAAAGAATCTATGTACAAAATTTCAAAACTGTATCATGAATCATCTCAAAGTCAGCAAGTCAGCTTGTTCTGTTACCTGGTTGTCCCCATAAAAACGTGGTCACCACGCGGCACCGCCGCACGCGCGCCTCCAGCGTCGTCTTGAGCTCATTAATAATACCAATTTGGCAGTAGGTACCTAAATGATTGCGATAGGTACTTAGTTAGTAGTTCGCTCGGTGTCCAACTTGTAACCTTTTTTAAATATTATTGGGACAAAATATAACATGGTTTAAAAATTATTGGAATCGATTCAGTTACTTATTCTGAATAAACTATATTCAGGTTTTGCATATACTAAAAATAATGTTGTATATTGCACCCGTGCTAAGCTGGGGCGGGTCGTTAGTTGATTGATAATATGCAGCGTCATTGGCGCAGTATGGTGCTGTTAACTTTCGTGGAGCAACACTGTGCAACACGGTAACATTCTGTAACTATTTGCAACTTTCGTGGCTACATGTTACTATGTGTTGAATGTTACTCATCGCGTTCATATCGCCAATAATATAATTTAAGGGCATTACATGGCTCAAATCCCAAAAACAGGGTATGTTCAAAGAAATTTGTTGATGAATCCCTTCGTGCGTTTTCCGTGTAAAAAAAGTATGTTATAGTTAAGTTCATCACAAATAAATTGTATTGTTTAAAATTTTAATAAACCTTCTCAATTTTTTTTGGTTAATCGTAGAAAATAGGTCCTTTTTCAACCTTAATTGTAAATTATCTCTGTAACGGCTGCATAGATCGGCATGAATTTTGTAACAACAAATACGTAATGATATACTTAACAATCTGTATTGTTTTTTTTCTGTTATTTATTTTAATATTTTTAAATAATAAATAAAAACCGAAATTTTGCGAAATGTGCGGGGCAAGTCAACAAAAACCAGAACAGGGATCAAATCATCAAGGTCATCGAGCAATGTAATGTCCTTAAGGTGGTAAGCGCCTGGGTAGCCCGCGAAATTCAAATTTTCTTAGGTTTTTGCAATTTGCAAGTCAGTTTCAGGCTATATGTGAAACAAAATATGATTTGCGACCGTAACACGTATGTAGTTACAGAATAGTAATCATTAAAATCATCATACAGCCCCCTTTTTTTAGTATGGGATATCTGGCTACCCCGTTTCCACCTTAACAAATTATGTCAAAGAGTTTTCAGCAACAAGCAAGTTGCACGGCATTTATGTTCTCAAAGTTCTGCGGGCAACGGAAAATTGTTACCACATGTTGACTATTTTCAAAAGTTAGGCATCATTACTTAACATAATTATACTTACATGGCACCATATTATACTAACAACTAGCTGACCCGCGTAACTTCGTCTGCCTTTGGATTTTTCCTCGTTTTTGCAATCTTTTTCATAAATTCTCCGCTCCTTTTGGTCGTAGCGTGATGTTATGTAGCCTATATCCTTCTTCGATAAATGGGCTATCAGACACTAAAATAATATTTTAATTCGGACCAGTAGTTTCTGAGATTAGCGCGTTCCACCAAACAAACAAACTCTTCAGTTTTGTAATATTAGGATTTATATAACTTTTTGTTATCGGATGTTGCTCAGCAACACTTGGAAACGTTGTTCTACAAAAATTAACTCCAGTGTGAATGCACCTTTAAACATTTGAAGTTGTCTGTTTAAGAGGGAACAGGGTGCTGCCATTCTCCATTAACTCAAACTCAAACTCAAAGCATTTATTTCAATTAGAACATCACAGGCACTTTTGAATGTCAAAAAAAAAACAAAAAGTAGCGAAGCTACAGTCACAGTCACAAAGCATAATAACTTGAGAAAGTACTGTAGTTGCACATTCCAAAGCGTAGATCTCTATGGAGAAGAATGGGCAAGAAACTCCATGGACACAAACATACAAATGTATTCCCCTTTTTTCTTTCTTAATAATGCCTCTTAGAGTCTAGAGCAATCATTTTATTTTTTCATAAAATCAAGTTCTACTGTAGACACATCCCTGTTATTTTCTTTTTTTCAGTAACTGTAAAGTAAAGAAATTATGACCCTCCAAAAATAACATAAAATAACCCATTTTCACGGCAGTCATTAGAGGACTACCAGACAAATTCGAAAACTTTTAACATAAAAGAAATTGATAGGAGCCTAGACATACTCTTTTTTTTTAATTTTTATGTCAAAACCAATTGAATCGGCTCAGTTTTCGAGGAGAAAAAAAGGGAATACGAAACGTCGATCTCAACTTTTTGTGATATAATCGGTCTGAGCTGCAGCTGTCCCTCTCGCACTCTACGGGGCAGGCTTGACGCAATAGTCTTCAAATACAAATTTTCTGGCCCTGTTCCCTCTTAAATTGTCTGGAAAAACCATCATGGCGGCGGGGCACAGATAGTACTTAGATATTAGTAAGTGTTTTGGTCTGATTGGGAATCGAACCAAAGTCTCTTTGTTTCCAACTAAGTATTCCAAAGTCACTGATGCTTTGTATATGGCCCAGAAACTGAAGTGAAATTGGGCGGGCTACATCGCGATGGGGCCAAAAAGTTCTGGAGTGGCGACCGCGAACCGGAAGACGCTGCGTTGGAAGGCCTCCCACTAGGTGGACCGATGACCTGGTGAAGGTTGCAGGGATCCGCTGGATGCGAGTCGCACGGGACCGGTCAATGTGGCGACACTTGGGGGAGGCCTATGTCCAGCAGTGGACGTCTTTCGGCTGAAATGATGATTATGATGATGACATCGCGAGGACCACAGACAACAGGTGGACTGGTGTGGTGGGTGGTATCCACGAGACGGAAACAGACGCCGTGGCAGACCATTGCAACGATGGCGAGACGACATCGTCGCACTGGCAGGTATAGAGTGGATCAGAACGGCCCAAGATAGATATACAACATTATTTTTAGTATATGCGAAACCTGAATATAGTTTGTTCAGAATAAGTAACTGAATCGATTCCAATAATATTTAAACCATGTTATATTTTGCCAAAAATATTTAAAAAAAGTTACAAGTTGGTAATACAATAATTTAGGTATCTACTGCCAAATTATTATTATCAATGAGCTCAAGACGACGCTGGAGGCGCGCGCGTGACGCACTGCGTGGTGACCACGTTTTTATGCGGATAACCAGGTAACAAGCTTATAACTTTGTGATTTTTCATGATACAGTTTTGAAATTTTGTACATAGATTCTTTACATAAAAATACTATACACGTGTTTCAGGTTTCGCATATACTAAAACTAATGATGTATATGGGACCAGATGGAGGAGGCCTTCATTCAGAGATGGATGACCCCTTAAAAGATTAAGTTTTTAAAATATAGAATTGTAAATTATAGGGATTATAGGCTATTTTTATTTTATTTTATTATCCCAAAGAGGTTTTAAATCAATGTCGTCATTCAATGTAGTGGCACACTAGTATTAATCAAAAAATTTAATTAAGAACTCTAAAATTGTTTTGTCATGCTATACTTTTAATTTCAAAGAAATCAGATAAGTGTTGTTTATACAATTTTCGGTAGTCAAAAATTTTATAGAATACAGTGATGTGAAATTAAAATGAAGTTTTTTATATTTTTCTTATATACAAGTGAGTACCTATGCCAAATTTCTAAGATCTTGCTATTTCGAGAACTGGGTAGGGCACTTACCTGTAGGGTGTAAATAGACCCTTAACGAAGCCGAAAGGCATTTGTTCTCCCCGTCACTGCGGTATTTTTTTTGTTCTGGACCATACCTAGGAACCTTCTAGTTACGGAGATATTGGGGTCAAAGTTACAACTTTTTCTGAAGTTTTTTTTTATATTACGTTTTTAATGTAAGATTTATTTTACTTTACACACCTCCACTACCCCCGTACTATTCAATCCATCCATGAGCACAATGCTTTGAGTGCTTTCCATCGAGTCCTACCGTAAAACGTGCTTTTTCACCCCAAAAAAAAGGTACGGTCTGGAAAAAAAAAATGATCGCAAAGACGGGGAGAACAAGTGCCTTTCGGCTATGTTAAGGGTCTATTTACACCCTTTACGTCATGATAACTTCATCCATAATTGCACAGACAAAACCTTCGGTTTCTCCGAAGAGGTCCCCGGAACTTAGCCAGGCTATGGACGCTGATAGGTCTACATCGGGCCCATGCAGGGTCCGGAAAAAGCGTCCGTGAAGTTCCTTACTCTGCCATACCTCCCTATGGTCGTTAGTGTTAAGCACTACAGGTTTGCGCCAGTTCTCTTTAGCCAAGGAGAGTGGGGTGATGCCTTGTCCACCGTGACCACATCTCGATGCAACTTCACGTCGGCTTCTACGAAATATTCCCTGTGACTGCGTATCTCGAGATTGTGGAGAGTCAAAGACTCGACCTCCACACCTCCGCGGGATATACGGTGTCATAACCGAAAAATAGAGATTTTTATCATTATTCAATTTTTTTGTGTTTATTTCACACCGAGTACTATAAAGGTGTGGTCGTATTTAGGGAGGAGATTCAGACTATCAAATTGAAAAACTTTTTCCATGGGACGAATTAGGAGAATGATGATGGCTCATCATCATTCTCTTGCCCTTATCCCAATTAATTTTGGGTCGGCCCTGCATGTCTTCTTCCTCCATACCTCTCTGTTACTCGTCATCTCATCAGAAGCTTCCTTTCTTGCCATATCATCATTTACACAGTCCATCTATCGTTTCTTTGGTCTTCCTCTACTCATATACCCATCCATATTCATACTCAAACCTCACACCGCCGCTCTCGTTGGCCGGCAAAGCCGGGCAGCAAGCCGAAGCTGCGGTGGTGAGCGTTAAAACCATCATCGGCGATAAGCTCGCGTGGGAATGCTGAAGCCCCGCAGCTCCGGAGCCGTGACAGAAACCATGCCTGCTGCATGTTGCATGCCAGCTCCATGCTTGCTTGCATGCTGCATGTTGCATGCTGCATGCATGGTGTATGCTTGTTTGCATGCTGCATGCATGGTATATTATAACTGTAAACTTTCCGAGATATGATAGTCCTGTCTTTTAATGACTACCGATATGAAATATATGTCAAAAGACGATTCTGTCGATTCAATACCATCAATGCCGTCATTTACATAATAACATATTGTAACAATGTCTAGAAATTTCCTCCGCTACAAAACACAGTGGTAGTGTTTTGCATGATTAACCGACATTGAGCGTCATTTATGATCGCGGGCCTGTGGACTGAGACTAATGGGCTAGTTCGCCGTCCGGCCGTCCTATGACGACAGGCCGTGTCGACGGCGCGTTCGTGTTCCACGCGCGCCTCAAAGAGATGTCAGCAACATTGTAGGGGTCCGCACGGACTGATGTCTGGAACACAAAGGACAAAGAAGGAACATGGATGGGTTTTAGTCAGTAGAAGTCTGACACTCCCTTCCGCTCCACCCAGAGCGGAGGGGGGGGGAGGTCATTTGACCGACAAAAAAAGCATCATTTATGATTTACCATCTACCCACATAACATAACACATTGTAATTTGCAAATCTTTTGTCATTGACTAAGCAATTGACTGAATAGAAATGGTGAATTAAAAACTGACGATACTAAATATTTGGCTTATTTTATTTTACGTAAAATATAATTATGTTATACCAACTGAAATATTTGGCTACATTATTTGGTAAGCAAGTTGTTGTTGCCAAACATGAGGTTTGTGTTACAATTATTTGTGAAAAGTTTATTTGCTAAGTAATAATTTGAAAAACGAAATTATGCGGAAAAATTGTTTGGAAAGTGATAATTTGTCAATTTTTTTTTGATGAAGCAAGGGAGACACAGAAAAACAAAAAGCATTGAAACTGATTGACACTTCCCTGGGCCGTCGACTGGGTCCTCTGCTTGTTTTTAACAGACTTTGATTCGTTTTCTTTACAGCTCATCTGCTAACCGAGATCTCAGCATGGCTGATGACAACTCCTATGCAATCAGCGCTACGTTCGAAGACGAAGAACGATGCTACAAGAAAAGTGATGAAACTCGTGGAAATGATCCAGTTCATAAATAATGCTTATCATAATGGCCATAGTGGCGGGTTTCATTCTAAACGTACGTATCTACTCTTCGATAAATATAAAGGGTGTAAATATACTCTTAACATAACCGAAAGATACTTATTACTTAGACAGGAAACGGGATATTTACCATGTTTACTATTTTTGACGAGTTCCCGATATTTCGGCGCTGTTGCAAGCACCATGATCACGGATAAACTGAAGTTATTGCGGGTGGGTGTTTATGAGCAGACAAATCGGTCTACCCTCTTTCTTGTTCGTTTTTTGCACTCAGTACCGCTACCACTGTCACTCACAACTCGATTCTGTTCCCGACATACGAAACTCACTGTGTCCGCTCGCGAATTTTTTTCCGCACTTTTTATTTATTTATTTATTTGGATCTCCAACAAAGAATACACACAGACAATATAGGACACAGTATTACAAATGTTCTTTTAGGTGTGTTCTTTTCGCTTTTTACATAGCTGGACCACTGGATTCCAAGCTCTCGACAGTTGAAACCCATCTTCCCGGTTGTTAGTGACCATGATAGTTTAAAATCTTATATCGAAAGATACTTGTTCTCCCAGTCATTGCGATCATTTTTTTGTTCTAGACCATACCTGGGAACCTTCTAGTTACGGAGATATTGGAGGTCAAAGTTCCAACTTTTTCACAAGTTTTTTTTTTAATACATGTTTTTAATTTAAAAAAAAAACATTTAAAACCTCCATGACCGTACTATTCAATGCATCCATCAGCAGTGTTTTGAGTGCCTTTCGGAAAACGTGATTTTCACCCAAAACAAAATCATTAAAAACTTGTTACTGGTTTAAAAAAAAAACTACCTATATAAAAAATACAATAATTCAAAAATATTTATCTTATAATTATAAAAATATATTTGAGATGCTCACAATAAGCCCTTTTATTTGATATGTAACACGATATAGTTTCCAAAACTTTCTTTTTTCATTTACTAATTTACCCCCCAAAAGTGGCAGCCATGTTTAATTTTTTTACGTTACAAGTCCGTCTTTGGGTCACCGACTTACATGTGTATCAAATTTCAAGTGAATCAGTCTAGTAGTTTCGGAGTAAATTGGCTGTGACAGACGGGCAGGCAGACAGGCGAGTGATCCTCTATGGGATCCATTTTTTTATTGAGGCACGGATCCCAAAAAAAAACCAGCTACTTCCTACAGAAGTGCAATACATACACAGTTTGCGCGTCGATTTCCCTTCAATCTTGTACTTCAATTACGATTTACGACATTCTGCGTTCAAATCAATAGCAAAACCTAGTGTTCTATCTGTCATTTCAGATGTCTCACGACGATTCGAATTACCAGTACTGGAGAACAGGAATCGTCCTGCAATCCTAGAACCCAAGCAAGATGATAAGGAGTCTCAATTAGACAGAATTCCGGAAACAGTACGGTACCATGTCATTAACAACCCTGAAGTTTTAGAAGAGTACAGCAATAAACGGAAAGAGAAGATGAATGAAGAGTGAGTTTCTGTTGGATTACAGTTGTACGCGGATCTTTTGGTGCGGTGCCAAAATCGGTACTAACGGTGCCATCTTGTCTTTTCAATACAATTTTGATAAATGTTTACTAACACCGCACTCTTGTCAAAACTGCCAAAAGAACCGATGCGATCAAAGACCGTGGACTAGCCGATTCTTCTTCTTTATCGTTTGGTTAGTGCCTAACCTGGTGTCAGAGTTTTTACGCTGACTTCTGACTTTACATGCCGTCGAGAAATATCTCTAAGGCATGCTGGTTTTCTCACGATGTTTTCCTTCACCGAAGCAAGTAGTAAACAATACGCACATGAATCTGAAAAATCAGAGGTGCGTGTCTTGGATTCGTGTGCGAGTTGCCTAACAGCGCTAAAAGATTCCTGTGTACTGGATAACGCAATACTCCTTGGATAAGACTGTTTGTCAGTCTATCTGACAGATCCTAAAACACGACTCTCAAACACAGAGCATCAATATAATACTGGTATAGAGTGCCAGGTCACGAGGTTTCTATGTCAACCTGTAGAGAGTAGCGCCATCTGTAGATTGAAGCCCAAAACTAGCCAGACTATTATACCTACATTTCATTTTATTGCTTTTGCATACTTTTTCCATAGTTATTATACATGGTGTAAGGGACAGTCCTCCACAAACTGATGGGGTGCATTCAGTATATCATACTAAGATGACCGGTACAAGAAATTATTTCAGGAAGGTTATGGGAATCCAATAAATTAGATTTGTTTTATTTCCTAAAACGTATCCACCGTTTTCTTTTGACAGTTTTGAATTTTGTCTTTTATGTTTTTTATTTGTGTTTTTTTTTATCGCATTCGATTAAATAAATAGATTAACTCAAAATCAAATTTTAGCACGTAATTTAAGTCTTCTAAATTAAAATAACAATGTCCAACAACTATTAGGTCTAAGTAGCTTTCTAGGGACATCTAGTACATCCTATGTGAATTAAACAACTTAAGGCTTCAAGCGTTAGATGGCGCACAAAAAAATATTGCTGTATACTCAAAGATGAATGATGAAGATGTGTGCTCAAAGATCTTTGAATAATAGACGGGTCCTGTCAAAATTGTGCTGTGTCTTCCTTGAGAAAGAGTAGAAGTCGAGAGAAAGGCTTGGTATAGTCTTTGGAGAGGCATAACGTGCATATAGGCGTGCCATTCAAAATGAAATGGTCTTTAAGAGTCACCCAACGTACCCGTCGACTCGTAGTTCTTCGACTAAAGTTGATTATAATATTATTAATATTCATAATTATTTATTTACTATGCAGACGGTATTTGATGGGCAAGAAAAAGAGTTCTATTGTCATTGACAATCAAAGTCCTGAGGTCAAGTATATCGATATAGATGGTAAATTGAAAAGTTACCACAAAAATGGTAAGTCGTTCTTTTATTTTTTTTCGTATGGTTAGTGTCTAACCTGGTATCAGAGTTTTTATGCCACCCATCGGCCTCTGACTTGGCTTTACATGCCGTCGAGAAATGTCTCTCAG
The DNA here is from genome assembly GCA_905163415.1 of Noctua fimbriata. NCBI lineage: Eukaryota > Metazoa > Arthropoda > Insecta > Lepidoptera > Noctuidae > Noctua > Noctua fimbriata. Next base: position 9,777,932 of record LR990950.1, read on the forward strand.
ACATGCTGGTACCCTCATGATGTTTTCCTTCATCGAAGCTGCTGAATCCGAAAAATCAGAGGTCCGTGTCTTGGGTTCGAACTCGTGACCTATGACTTGGCAGTGCGACAATCACACTACTAGGCTATCACCGTTATTGGGTAAAAATGGTAAGTCTTTTTAATAATGTAACATAACATCACACTTTAAACATCAAACACCGTGTACTCAATTACAAACTCATTTTTTTCATATAGACCTGTACCGTCCAGTGGCGAAAAGAGGCGCAAAACATCGAGAAAAGTGGAAGGAATGGGGTAAGGCTTTTGCCCAGCAGTGGAACAGATCAGATCAGTGAAAGTGTGGCTCATTTCAAAGCATAGACCTCTATGGACCATAATGGGCAAGAAACTCCATGGACACTCTAATAAACACCCATTGCCATCAACCGGACACAAATCCAGATTCTAGGCTGACACTGACAAATTGGTAATACTCAATAACGACTGGTATAGATCAACTTTGGTGTATTGGATGGTCATCCATGGAACGACATCGGTAACCGTTGCTTAACCTTGAAGATAGACCCGTGCGGTTGTTAGGGCTCATTTACGGAAACGGCGCGTCTCACGGCGCGTTTTCGAACATATAATTATTAATTACGTAATTCAAACATATGGCAATGTATGAGAGCTTTTAAGGAGAAGCGATTTTACGCGCGTTTGTTTCAAATGCATCTAACTTGCGGCAGAGCCCGCAGATGACATCGCCACGACACCCGAGGCAGCGCACGCAGCCTTGAAGCCAGCCAGTTTTCTGCAATACTCCGTTCACTGAGAAGCGGCTTGTGAAACGTAGCGATACCCGAGATGGAGCACGCGGCGTCATACGCCCCGGGTCTTCGTATACAACATCGTACATTAATAACGCGGACTGAGGCACGCATCGCCTCTCCGTAAGCGGAAAAAAAACGTACAACGTGCCGTGAGACGTCACGCTCCACGCGACTCACCGTGTCTCTATAAATGAGTCCTTATTTCTTTTCTCTTTCTTCTTTTAAAAAAATGTTGCCCCACACTAGGAATGTCTCCTGTATCGTGGGTGCGTTTACAAACATTTAAACTCACATACACAAACAGCCAGACCCGGAACAACTACCTGTAGATCATACAAATATTTGTTCCGTGCGGGAATCGAACCCGCGACACGCAGTGCAGCAGCCAATCGCTCAGCCACTGCGCCAACCGTGCCGTCTTCCCTCATCATCATTCATCATTAGACCCCCCTCATCATCATAAATCAGTAATTGTAGTTGTCGAAAGATGAAGTAGAATATCAACATTTTATAAGGAGCAGTCGGTTCCCGACTTAGGGGTACAGGTCGTGGGATCAGACCCAGGCAGGCACGTTACTTTGTGTTATTTATTTAATCGACACTACTCTGAAAATCATGGAAGAAAACATCGTGAGGAAACCAAAAGTTCGAAGATTTTAGCGACATCTAGCAACCCACAATGGGGCCACGTGGTTGACTACTGTCCTTCTGATAGCAGGCCTGTGTCCAAGCTGTGGAAACATTTTAGACTAATTAATTTTTGCATCATCATCAGCTACCTAGACTTTGCCAACTATGTTGGGGTCGTCTTCCAGTCTTACTGGATGCAGCCGAATACTAGTATTTTACACTGTCTATCTGACTTCCAACCTAGTTATGTACTGGTAAGTATGATTATGCTTATGCAAAATCTATTGTTACAGCCGTACTGAAAGGTGGATCACTTAACAGTACTAACATATTAAATACGCCTGATACATTTGTTAAAACAAACCCTAGTTTTGAATTAGACGGTGATCCAGAACTCACTAATATCGAGCCTACTTACCAACCAACTTTCGCAGATAGTGACGAAGATGATAACATAAAACTAATTAGAATCGCTGAAAAAAAAAACGATAATCCTAGAACAGATGAAAAAAATCACGCCTTGATAGCAAAGATTTATAACACAAATAAGTCTGAGAAAAGAATGAGTATTAAAGTAAGGGACATGACACATAAAGTTAGTGTTCATGAGGATAATGCACATAAAGACGATTTAATCGATACTGGACTAAACAAGCTTGAGCCACAACCACTCCAAATTAATAATGATCAAGTGACAAAAACAGAAGAAAATAAAGAATTTGATTACAAAAATAACAATTACTCAGTCAACAATGAAGCTAAGAAACAGAGAAAAGATAAAAAACTACTACAAAGATCAGGGAATAAATATAAAAGAAAACATACAACACCAGTGCATGTAGCTTCAAGAAAACATAAAAAGAAAACCAAACAAGAACGCGAGGAAGGACATTTAATATATGCTTCACAAGAAAGAAATGAAAGCAGATATAATTACCATAAAAAGAGGTACGAAAAAATGAATGATGATGATGAAGATGATGATGATGATGATGATAATATAGAAGTAAAAAAAGATATGAAAAGAAATGGCAAAGAAAACAGGGAAAAGGAAACGGATTTGAATAATAGTGACTTTCAAAAGTATCATGATGGTATGGATAAGATGGAGTATGAGTGGAACAAGAGGCATCTGCAATATGATAGAAATGACAATATGAATAATGACAACCAACGAGATAGCGACGATGAAAGGACTAAGAAACACCATATCAAAAAAGATCACAATTGGAATAAACGAGACAAAAAATTGAATAAAAGAGAATCCAGTTTGAACCGAAAATTGAATATGCGAGAAATCATGGATTCTGAAATTGAAAAAGAAGATGCGTGGTATCTAAAAAATGAAGGGTTAGTACCAATCCTGGTGAAGGAAACTTTGAAAGATGGCCGTGTGTTATAGGATAACAAATCTGAGGAATAGCACGAACGCGCGGAATAAATGAAACGTAGATTTTAAAATTCAAAATACTCGTTCCGCGCATTATATTTGCTTAGTGTTAAGTAGTTGATGTTGACTAAAATGACAAAGGATCCATTCAAATATTATATTCTCCCATCCCTATAAATTTTCTTCAATTTTTCTATTCATTTATTCATTAAAAATTCACATTGCGTTCGATGTCGAGTGTCGTGATGGCCCAGAAGTTAAGGCCTCGCCTTTCATACACGAGGTTGTAGGTTTCTTCAATTCATATGTACTTTCGAAGTTTATCTTGGACATTAACGAAATCAGTGAAGGAAGACATTTTGAGAAAACCTGGATTTTATTAATATAAGTCTGAAATCGCCAACCCGTCTTGAGCAGGCGTGGTGTTCAATGCTCGTGCCTTCTCTGTGTGAGCAACAAGCATTTGCCCAGCAGTGGGACTGTAATAGACTGGTTTTACTATTTATAATCACGTTCGAATACAAGAATGAATCATCTGTCCAATTTCAATGTCTTCTTCTTCCATACTTCTCTATTACTCGTCGTCTCAGCAGTCACCTCCTTTATAGCTATATCATCCTTCATACAGTCCATCCATATTATGCTTTTCCTCCTTCTCTATTAACCAACCACATTCATACTTAAAACTTTCCTCACGACATTTCCCTCATTCCTTTGCAATGCCCAGGATACCATGACAACCGATTACTACATTTTCGTTTGAAAATAATTGATATTGTTCGATTTTACGTTACATTTTCGTCTCGCGTTCGTTTTAAAGCCTCTGTTTACAAGTAAGCAAAGAGTTATGCTGAATAAATAAATGTTCTTTTTTTTTTGCATATTTGTTGTTTTTTTTTTTGGAGTGAGCGGTCTTCTTAACTGAACCCTTATAGATTCGTTGTCTGTCTGTCTGTCTGTCCGTCCGTATGTCACAAATATTAGGACTACACAGTTAAAACTTGGTAGATGTATTTTGTGAACCGCTTTTGGATTTTTGTACAAAAATTAAGGGGAATTATAAAACGAACGAATAAAAAAAAACTTAGCGACTGATGATGAGATACTGTTTTAATAACTTGAGCGGTATGAATTTGAGTAAGCGAAAAATTAACTAAATTAACGACGAATACTGATTAATAATAAAATCCAGAACGAGCTTACTAAAAGTGGATTGTGATTAATCTATTACAGATATTAAAATTCTAGCCGTGCGACTAAATTACTAAGTGAGCGGCTAGAAATACAGAAACAGCAATTTCAATATTAAGACAGAGACGATGTTAGGTTAGGTTAAGCTTCTCATTTTGTATTTTAAGTAACTCAAGTTAATGTTTGTAAGTTGCTGTTCTGTTGATTTCTCGTCACTCGTCGCACACTTAGTAATACTATAATGTAAATTAATTATTTTTGTCACTTAAAACTTTAATTTACAGTCACTCGTTTAAATACTACTCAAAAATTAATAGATTAAGGAGGGGCTCCCCATTTTTTTTTCATGAACCTATACGTGCGTGGTGTCTATAGATAGGTCTTTAAAAATGATATTGAGGTTATTAAAACCAGTTTTTCTCAAAGTCAGTCTTTTGAAAGATAGACACTTTCAAAGTGGTAACATGAGTGTGTGTCCTCGGCTCCTCTAATTTCTAAAGTAAGAGGAGGAAAATTTTGAAAAAATTTAGGATTGTAGAAAGTAAAAAAAACTTTCAACGATAATTATTTTAGGACTTTTTCATCAAATTGCAGCAGTAACTTTATTTTTTATTAATATACTATCAATACAGCATAAATATGACTGAGCCTTTAAAATATTTTAATTATATTGTTTGGTGCTACGGGACGTGTGCGTGTGAGTACGACTCGCACTTGACCGATTTTTTAAGTCCTCTAAAGTGCAGGTGTTGGGACACTTCGGAGACTTCAGCAAATGGGACATAGTCTACTCGGGAGCATCGCATTCATACTGTGCCGGAAGGATCTTTAATTCTCCATTTTGCCAAATTGTGCTTACAGCAGTCTACTTGGGTGCTCAATTGATTAAGTGCTTTCCATACAGGCTGTTGCAAATCATGTTCAAGAGGCAAATCTATACTTTAATATTATAAAGCTGAAGAGTTTGTTTGTTTGTTTGCTTGAACGCGCTAATCTCAAGAACTACTGGTTCGATTTGAAAAATTCTTTTAGTGTTGGATAGCCCATTTATCGAGGAAGGTTATAGGCTATAAAATTTTACGCGGACGAAGGTCGCGGGCAACAGCTATTATTATGATAAAGTCAGTAGCCTTTCATAGAGACTAGCCCTGTGTCCCAGCAGTGGGAACATTATTGGCTGATTGTGCTACTTTGACAAACCTCTCATGTCGCGGTGGTCATGATTTGGTGAGCTTAGGTTGGTGTAAAAGTACCCATCATCGTCATCTGAGCATAAACTAAAGCCTGGTTTTCACAGGCCCAGTTTCTGACCACTGGGTCAGCAACTGTACATTCTGCTGTCTATACAGTACTGTCACTTTCCCGACGTGTTCTGACTACTGGGTCTGAATAGGACACAGCAGTACACAGCTCAAACTCAAAGCATTTATTTCAATTAGACCATCACAGGCACTTTTGAATGTCAAATAAAACAAAAAAAAAAGCGAAGATACAATCACAGTCACAAGGCATAATAACTTGAGAAAGTACTGCAGTTGCACATTCCAAAGCGTAGATCTCTATGGAGAAGAATGGGCAAGAAACTCCATGGACACTCTTTTACTGCTACTGCGTTACTAGTTCTGGCCAGGTGTTTCTGACCCATCTAGTTGCGGAGTGAGTGACGTCCCAGTAGCTGTCTTTGTGGGAGTAGGCGAAGGCCAGTGGACAGTAGAAACAAAAAAAGTAGCTGACCGACAGCAACTGACCGGTCAGTACTGGCTCAAGTTTGTTTTCACGGACCCAGTACCTGTCCTTTACTGTCCGCCAGCTACTGGCCGTGAACACGAGGCTTTAGTAACATTGAGCAAAAATATAAGTCCTTAAACTGACCTGCCCCCTTAGCATGACCACCGTAGACAAGGATTTCTTTGACGGAAGAATCGACAAAATGACACAGTGCAAAGAAATCTGTCATTGTGTCGACACAATCTGTCATTTTGTCGATTCTTCCGTGAAAGAAATCCTTGTCTACGGTGATCATGCTACGGGGGATGGTCACTAATACTATCATTAACACTGAAAACTGAATATTTACCATGTTTAGTATTTGTTTAGAGTTCCCGATCTTTCGGCGCTCTTGCAAGCACCGTGATCAAACATCGACAGCCACCCTTCAAAAATTGTAGAATGTAGGTCCATCTAGCTGGAGGGCGTTCCACCCTGCACTTGACACATTTGCAACCGTCATTTGATATAGCGAGAAATAGAGCGTGCTGACCGCATCGGAGATGCTGCCGCGTGTTATAGCATTCCCGTACTGTGCGGTTCTGATCGACAGAATAGGATCAGAGCATTGGAAAAGTGACTTTCCGTGCTGTTAGATGAGGTTAAACCCTTAAACTCATTTGCGACATCGACCGTTGGTCCTTTGACAAACATAGCCAGCTCACTGTATCTTCCAGTTTGCGTACTCTGCAAGCTATATCGGCACTCAAATGGTTTTCAATTTCTATGACTGGTACATAAACCATTTTTATCGCTACAGACGAAATCACAAACACATTATATATTTTGTGGTTCAATACACATTTTATAACTGTGAATATTTTATTAACTTTAGTTAAAATATTTTTTTTTTGTTGGTGACACCGTTTTGAATACCAATGTGTTTGTTAAAGAAATAACTAAACATTTATTTTTTCAAGTCAAAAATGATCAGAACTACTTATAGATTGTGTGTTGTATTTTCGATTGGTAAGTAATTTATTCATATTATTTCACCAAGGTGAGTGTTAAATGCAGGCGCAAGGCGTAGATGATGCACGTTCAACGAGATGGAGTCGCAACTAGTGAGAGCCTTTGCACACCATGTTTTTTTTATACGCTGACAACGCGCGTTTTTGATTAGCGCGTCTTCTGAGCGTTATCAACACGTTTTAGAATATTTTACACGTTTGTATCGATACAAACGCAAATGTAAACCTTGAGCCCCCTTTTATGGAACAGAAACTTAAAAAAAATCATCAAACCTATACGTGCAGTATGTCTATACAACATTATTTTTAGTATATGCAAAACCTGAATATAGTTTGTTCAGAATAAGTAACTGAATCGATTCCAATCATTTTTAAACCATGTTATATTTTTACCCAAAAATATTTACAAAATTAAAAGTTGGACACCGTGTCTTTTATCGCAATAATATAAGTACCTACTGCCAAATTATTATTATCAATGAGCTCAAGAAGACGCTGGAGGCGCGCGTTGCGTGGTGACAACGTTTTTGTGCGGACAACTAGGTAACAGAACAAGCTTATAACTTTGAGATGATTCATGATACAGTTTTGAAATTTTGTACATAGATTCTTTACATAAAAATACTAGACACGTGTATCAGGTTTCGCATATACTAAAACTAATGTTGTAGATAGGTCTTTAAAGATGACATTGAGGTTCCTAAAACCATTTTTTCTCAAACTCAATTTTTTGAAAAATAGACATTTCTAAAGTGGTAAAACGTGTGTCCCCCCTTCTCTAGTTTCTAAAGTAAGAGGAGGAAAATTCTAAAAAAATGTAGGATTGTAGAACGTAAAAAAAAAATTTAACGAAAATTGGTTTTAATAAGATTTGATGTTTAGTTTTTGAGATATGGGTATTTTTCATCAAACTGCAACAGTAACTTTGTTTTTCATTACCATACTATGAAAAACAAATTTAGTTTTGTTGTTCAATATAATACAACATATGAATGAGCCTTAGTTAAGTAGCTTATGTTCCTATTTTATTTTATTGATGTTTACTAGGGATCAGGGGTCCGCTGGATGCGAGTCGCACGGGACCGGTCAATGTGGCGACACTTGGGGGAGGCCTATGTCCAGAAGTGGACGTCTTTCGGCTGAAATGATGATGATGATTTTATCTAGTCTTTTTTTATTATTTTATGTCTTTTTTTTATTATTTTATGATTCTTAAAAGTTTTGTTAAAGAAGGCCGGCTATACTGTACCCAAAGAATTTAATAATTAACGAATCTCCATTCAAGTGTAAATATAAAATAATTATAACTACAATTTTACGAGATTGTCATTTAAAAAAATTGTCAATTTATTCTTTTAAGACACGGGAATCAAAAGTTAAAAATAAAATTAATAATGTTATCCAATTTTTAGGTTATCTTGTTTAAAGACGTATATCTCTTTTCTGCCAACTTTCTCGTCTTACTTTCTATTTACTTTTCTGTTAGTCTTTAGTCGTTTTACAACTATGTATAAGTTGCCATAAAGAATGCTACCTTTATGAGTGGGTCCAAAAATACTTCTATAATAATTAAAAATATGTGTAGGACACACGGGATTTTTAATTCTCAGAATATCATTGTAAAACATAATGTTTTAAGTTTCTTAAAAGATTTGTTAAATTTGTAAATAGGTACCTAAATTCTAAGTACATAGGTATTTTAATTTCATATCCGATTCAAATTAAAATCTGCAGTGGCTGAGCGATTGGCTGCTGCGCTGCGTCTCGCGGGTTCGATCCCCACACGGACCACAAATTTGTATGGCCTACAGGTAGTTGTTCCGGGTCTGGCTGTTTGTGTATGTGAGTTTAAATGTTTGTAAACGCACCCATGATACATGAGAAATTCCTAGGGTGGGGCTACGACTTTTTTTTTTTAAAAAAAAGGAAAAAAAAATAAGGTTTCATGCTGAAGGAAGTAAGCGAAATATGAGAACCCATTTTATTTGTAAGACCATAATGTAACCACCATATTTCATCAAATAAAAAATCTTGACCCCAACATAGTTGGGAAAAGGCTAGGCAGATGATGATGAACTTGTTTTTTTATCTCCAGTTTCACCAAGCCTGGCCGAGTCAAATGCTCGTAAGTATAGTATGGAGGAGGAATCTTTGAAGATGTATGGACAAGATTTCCAAACTGTTCTGAAAAGATTCAGGAGAACCCCTGATTATCTGAGGATTTTAGAGGATAAGGTATCATGACAATATTTTTTTTAAATAATTGATCATCATCGTGAGGTCATAAGACATAAGTCATTTATTTCAGAACAACATACATTGTATAGAAATTTAGTAAAAATAAAATGTAAAATAAAAATGTACCATTAAAACATTACAATCGAAAAACATGTCAAAGATGGAATAACAAATTCAAAACAGTAATAATCCACATTCAATTTAAAATAATTAATAATATGTAATAATAAAAATGGAATGTCAAAACAAGTTCTTATAAAAATGTCAGTAATGGTATGTCATCTAATTTTAAAATACAATAGTAAAAACATGAAATGTCAAAAATTAAATTTATAATTATTACAAGAGATAATTTGTCATTTAATAATCCATGAGTAATACAATAAAAAACAAAATAATAAAAAAAATATATTATAGCTATGTAAAGTATAAAAAAAAACACAATAATAATGTTCAACACCCCATATAAATTAATTCCAATGTGGAACAATAATATGAATACGGCTGTCGCTTCAATTTGTTTTTAAATATGTTTGCGCTATTTATACTTTTAAATTCTAAAGGTAGCTTGTTGTATAGAAATATTGTTTAAGGAACCCAGGACTTTATGAAAATTAACAAGTCGGTATAGATTAGTAGGTATGTTGCAACTAACTTAAATGATATCATCCGTCGAGCTCTTGTCACCGTCGGCGTTCCAGCTTTATTAGAACCAAATGGCTTGGCACGCGACGATGGCAAGAGACCGGACGGCATGTCTTTGTTTCCATGGATAGGCCGTTAGTGTGGGATGCAACTTGTGATACTCTTGCGCCATCCCATCTTCCTAGCTCATCGTGCTGTGCTGGGGCTGCGGCTGCGGCTGCAGAGAACCTCAAGCGGCGTAAATATAGTAACCTTATTGGTAACTATATTTTCGAGCCGTTTGGGGTTGAAACTCTAGGTCCGTGGGGTCCGAGTGCTCACAGCCTTTTCAAGGACATTTCTAAACGTTTAGTTGACTCTTCCCGTGACCCAAGGGCTGGCTTTTACCTTGGCCAAAGGCTTAGCGTTGCCATACAACGTGGCAACGCCGCCAGTCTTTTGGGTACATTGAGGAGGAGTTTTTTGACGCCATTTTTTAAGTTTATTTTTAAGTTAGTTAGTTAATATAGGTTATTTTAATTTATTAATGTATATTTTATAATCTACGTAAACTAACTTTTAATTGCAATGAGAAAGCGTATTATGGGTGTAAAAGTACCCTTAACGAAGCCGATAGGCATTTGTTCTCCCCGTCATTGCGTTATTTTTTTTGTTCTAGAGGTCAAGCTACGAGGGCTAGAGGGTTACACTGTGACCATGGTATAATAATATACTTCGCCTGGTATTCTCTTCCCACGATGGCCCAAGACTACGTCACGATAAGTGTTACTATTGATTGTCCTTTAGGGACTCTCATTTAGTGAATGAAAATAAAATAAATGACTAACTAGCTTAACTATTTAGTAACTCGTGTGATTCATCAATTTAGTTTTAAATTAATTTAAATATTAAATTATTAGTTCATAATTGCTTTGTTAAGTTAAAAAATGCATTTTGCTCGGGTAATTTAATTACACACCGTGGCAACAGATCGACAGCATCGCAACTGATGACGTATTCTTGGGTCAATCACGTGACCCAGCTGTCACAGGAAGAGAATACCAGGCAAAATCATAATAAAAACATTTATTTCAAATAGGCCAGTTACAGGCACTTTTGAATTGTCGAAACAAAGACAACAATGACATGTAGCTACAGTCCCAGTCACAAGGCATAAAAACTGTGAAAGTACTGTAGTTGCCCATTCCCTAACGTAGATCTCTATGGAGAAGAACGGGCAAGAAACTCCATGGACACTTTTAAATCATAATACTTTTACAAAGCTTTGGTTATATCATTCATGTTGAGATGGTACATTATGTGAGAACGATGTAGCAAGATGTCTACGTTAAAAGTGTCCATTGTAAAACAATTCAAAAATAAAATAATTAATTCAAATAAGCCGTGGCAACCAAGAGTATATAGTAGGCGAAGTATATTATTATACCATGACTATGACTTCTTAAAGTATTCCAGTGTGGGAAAGAGACATAGCTGTAGAGGTCGTCCAGCGCCATCTTTTTTCCACACTGGAATTACTCCTGCTTGAAGACGCCATGGTCGGCCACCTGAGGACCTTCTAGTTCCGGAGATATTGGGGGTTAAAGATCCAACTGTGTTTTTAAATACAAGTGTTAAATGTTATGAATTTATTTTAATTAACTCCACGGCCATGTTTGAGGTATCCGCCTTAACTCAGAAAATGACAAATAAATTAGGGACTTGTCAATACGCTATGGAGAGGAGCACGCTGAATGTTAGGAGATCAGACAGACTGGAAAATTGTTTTAATAGGAATAAAACAAGAACCATAGATGTAGTACGGAAAATAAAAAGACTCAAATGAAGATGGGCAGGGCACATAACAAGAGGTCAGGACAAGTGGAGTAAAAAGGTGACAAGGTGGTATACCAGGGAAGGTAAAAGGAAAAGAGGTAGACCGCTGAAAAGGTGGGACGATGACATCAGAGAAGTAGCAGGGCCCTGTTTAATAAAGCTGACAAACCGACAAGTCCGACATATGTCAAAAAGTGACAATTCGATAATTTTTCTGTTTAATAAAACTTACAAGCGACAAAATTGTCATGGTGGAAAATTCACAAATATGTCGAATTGTCGCGAAAGTCCGACATTTTTGTTTAATAAAACTTTAAGCGACAAGTGACAATTTGTCGTGAAAAACTTGTCAAATCTTTAGATAGACGTATTCCTGTTGACACCATTTACACTGACTTCAGTAAGGCGTTCGATAAGGTAGATCATTCTCTTCTTATAGCGAAACTCCAGCACTTGGGTGTAGGAGGATCAATGCTAAAGTGGTTTCAATCTTACCTCAGTGACCGGTCGTCAAAAGTAGTAATGACTGGCCATCATTCAAAGTATTTTAAAGCCACATCCGGGGTTCCACAAGGATCACATTTAGGCCCAATTCTCTTCAACATCTTCATTAACGACATCACGCACTGCTTTAGGCATTCAAAATTCTATCTTTTTGCCGATGACATGAAAATAATGAAACCAATGGTAACTGAATCTGACGCTGCCTTATTGCAGGAAGATCTGAACAGACTGACGAACTGGTGCAAAATGAACGAAATGCTTCTTAACGTCTCTAAGTGTTACTACATGCAATTCAGCCGTAACAAAATTGTCTTACCTAACACTTACACGATAGGTCAACATAAACTAAAGCAAATTGAAGAAATACGTGACCTAGGAGTCACACTGGATAAACAACTTAAATTTGACAAACATATCCTAAACACAGTATCAAAGGGGTTTCAAATTTTGGGATTTATCTTGCGCAACAGTAAAGAATTTAAAAGGGCGTCTACCAGAATAAAATTATTTAACACACTAGTCCGTCCTATACTTGAATATGGCAGCCCGGTTTGGAATCCTCACTACGACATATACATCAAACACCTGGAAAGTGTCCAAAGGCGCTTCCTGTATCATCTATGTTATAAGGAACGATTAGCTAAAAGAGTAACCAGCTACAGAGACAGACTAGGGCACTACAAAATGGTCTCACTTGCCAAGAGGCGAAAAATGGCAGACCTGATTCTACTACACAAAGTATTCCATGGAGTCATAGACTGCAGCGAATTACTAGGCAAGTTACATATAAACGCGCCATCTCGCCTGCCGCGGAAAACCAGCTACAATTTGTTTTATGTCTCAGGTTCCAAAACTAATCTAGGACATTTCGCCGCTCTCCCAAGACTCTGTAGGCAGTACAATGAATTGTCAAAGCAATCTGACATGGACATAACCCTCACAATCTCTAAATACAAAAAAATATTGACCACTGCTATAAATGTAGAGTGATAACTATAATTTGAATGTGAAACAATTTTATCAAATGCATCAAATGCTTTTTAATAATTATTCTGGTTTTTATTTTGTTTTTTGTAATATTTTCATTGTTTTATATTTTATGTGTTAAAACCTAGTTTTATGGGCATGCTGTGTTCTCCTATAATTGAAGGAACACACCTAAAAGAACATTTGTAATACTGTGTCCTATATTGTCTGTGTGTATTCTTTGTTGGAGATCCAAAAAAAAAAAAAAAAAAAAAAAACTGCTTTATTAAACAGAAAATTGTTATGACATATTGACGTATTTGTAGAATTGTCCGACAATTCTGACAGGAGCTTTACCTTCTGTCGCGAAAACATATTATGAATTTTGAAGGTGTAAGAAAGTGTTTTTAAAGGTTTATTACAAAAAAAAAGGTACTTACATCGAGCAGTGAGAGTAGTGATGATGAATTCTTGGGACAAATACAAACGAGGAGGCAACGACGATCATTTAAAAGCAGAATCAATTTCTCCTACTCAATTACAGATTTCTGCTTTAAAGAAGAATTTCGGGTATGTAAAACTACCGTAGAATATTTAATTGATAAAATTGGTCATCGACTTGAACACGTTACAACGACATAATTGTCACGACAATCCGACAATTGTCACCGACAATTGTCAGAAATATTTAGACCGTGGTTTTCTGACATAATATGTCGAGTTTTACTAAACGCGTTTTTACATGACAAATATATCAAGATTTCACCTGTCGATTTTTGACATATTTGTCACTTTTATTAAACAGCTTAAGCGCGACGATTCTACAATTTTGTCTTTTTTTGACATATATGTCGAATTGTCAGCTTTATTAAACGAGGCCCAGGAGTTATGTGGAACAGAGTGGCTCAAGGAAGACTAGAATGGAAGAGGTTTGCCTTTGCCGATTGGCAAACAGATCTACAGAAAATAAACAAGCATCAAATACTAGAATAAGTTTAAAGTTTTATGTTTGATTTTAGAATATTGTTAATAGGTTAAGTCGATCTGAATAAAGGCTATATTATTATTATGACCTCCACGGCCCCCGCGATATTTAATGCATCCATCAGCACAATATTTTGAGTGCGTTACATTGATTTCTACCGCGAAACGTGAACAAAAAGTCGTTTCCCAGCAATAATTTTTTCATAGTTACTTAGTTTGATGTACAGAATGCTAGGTTGACGGCTTCGTGAAGGGTCCGTTTACACCCTGTATGGTTGGCTATGTTCAGAGGATGACTGAAATACGACTAACAAAATGTTGTACAAATAGGGGATGCCATGGATAACTTAAACTGAGCTTATTGATCAGGTGCGTTGTACTTGCAACCGACGTGCGTGTATGAAAATATATTTTTATTCTAAATTGGCTTTTATTTGGCTGCAACTCGCTTGATATGAAGCGATGACGCGGCCTAGGGTGGAGCACGCTTGCCTAGAAGAAACCGTTTCACTCGAACTTTGAAAAGATCTAGATTATAATGATCGGGAGACAGAGAAGCCGGCAGTGAATTCCACAGACAGCCGCAGTTCAAAGCATTTCAAATAAACTTTCCGAGGAAATTTGATTTATTTGTATTCCGAGGGTTCTGTAGTTAAGTAGACTTAAACTACAGAACGCCATCGCCACTTGCTTCTGCATCTTCTTCTTTCGCTGGCACGACAATTTTTATATTTTCTTAGCCCAGAACTTCGCCGTGTCACCGGTAGCAGCGCAAAGGTCACTTCGGCTGCATGTTTTTGGGCTAAGAGGGCAGATTAGGAGGTGGGACATAGTTTTTGACACAGCTCCACGACCACACCCCGCTGCTGTTTCATTGCGGTAGCCCCACTTAACGAGAAAGTCCAAAGACGGTTCAAGAACTTCCAGGTGGACTACGGAAGGTTAGACCCTGCAGAAAGATGCTCATCATCATCATCATCATCATTTCAGCCGAAAAACGTCCACTGTTGGACATAGGCCTCCCCCAAGTGTCGCCACATTGACCGGTCCCGTGCGACTCGCATCCAACGGATCCCTGTAACCTTCACCAGGTCATCGGTCCACCTAGTGGGAGGTCTTCCAACGCAGCGTCTTCCAGTTTGCGGTCGCTACTCCAGAACTTTTTGGCCCCATCGAGCAATTACCCCTGCCCACTGCCACTTAAGTTTGGCTATTCTTCGGGCTACATCGGTTACCTTGGTTCTCTTGCGGATGTCCTCATTTCTGATTTGACCCCGCAAGGAAACTCCGAGCATAGCCCTCTACATTGCCATGCTCATTTGGTGGAAAGTAATGAGTGGGAGGGTTACAGCTATTTTCCCACAGGATCTGGCGTCAGCCGGGTCGCCTGATAGAGCGGCTGCGGTTTTAAAAAAGCTGTGCCTGCTTTTAAGCGGTTGCTCCTGGCATGATCTTCCCCTATTCCCATAGCCATTCTCATCCATACTTTCATCACGACCACACAAGATGTGCTACATAAATCTGTCGATGTCCTTCTCACCGCTCTGGTTTTATAAAATCTTCTTTCTTTGTCCAGGCTGTCTTCCTTTGAAATGCGCTCCCTCAGAGTATCAGGACGGTGACCACTCGGTTCAGTTTCAAAGTGAAAACTCGAGAGCATTTACACAAGAAGTTGGCAGATTCGTCTCAGAATTAATTTGTTGTAGTTTTTCTTGTTTATCTCTCATAACTTTATATATTTTTTTAAACAACATTAGTTTTAGTATATGCGAAACCTGAAACACGTGTCTAGCATTTTTATGTAAAGAATCTATGTACAAAATTTCAAAACTGTATCATGAAAAATCACAAAGTACGCTTATAGGCTTGTTCTCGTATCTGGTGGGCCGCACAAAAACGTGGTTACCACGCAGCGCGCCTCCAGCGTCGTCTTGAGCTCATTGAAAATAATAATTTGGCAGTAGGTACCTAAATTATTGCGATAAGTACTTAATATCGCTCGGTGTCCAACATGTAACTTATTTAAAAAAAAATTGGAAACTATAACATGGTTTAAAAATTATTGGAATCGATTCAGTTACTTATTCTGAACAAACTATATTCAGGTTTCGCATATACTAAAAATAATGTTGTATCTGTATTTATTCTTATATGTTTTAGTTATAAATATTTTCTAGTCTTTTTTTTCTGTTATTGCACCTACTGTGTATTGTCTCTGCATCACCCTAAGGTAGACTGGTAGAAAATGGTCAAGGCATTAAGTCCGCCTTTGTACGGTTTTTACTTGTGCATAAAGTTTTAATAAATAAATAAATCTTTAGCTACGATTTAATTGATATCCTAATCTTCTGTTCCTAGATGTCAGATATAAAAATGTCAACCAAAGAAATCGGCTTACAAGTATTTCATTACACCCACGGTAAGATGGAAGAACGAGTCATAAATATCTTACGTTTGTCCAAACCGACGGCGCACAGTTATGACGAGGACAAAGGCGAGAAGGACAATAAGTGAGTATTATTTCCAGGCTTATAAAGGGAGAGGAAGGAGCTCGTGGCTAAATAATAACAGCCGCTCGGATCGATCTTTAGGTTAAGCCGCGCTTGCCTAGGTTGGTCTGTGGATGGGTGACCGCCCATTACTCACCGAGTTCCCTCCGTGCCTCGGAAAGCACGTTAAGCCGTTGGTCCCGGCTGTCATTTGTAGATCTATGACAGTCGTTAGGTAGTCAGTGGCCCAAAAGTCTGACAAACAGTCTTACCGGGGGGTACCGTATTACCCAGTACTAACTGAGTTGTGGAGGTCAGATAGGCAGCCGCTCCATGTAAAATACTGGTATTCAGCTGCATCCGGTTAGACTGGAAGCCGACCCCAACATAGTTGGGAAAAGGCTAGGCAGATAATGATGATAAAGGTTGTAACAAGACCCTTAAGGAACCCGAAAGGTACTTGTTCTCCCCTAAATTGCGATATTTTTTGTTCTAAACCCTTACTTACAGGGGTTTACCCTTACTGGGAACCTTCTAGTTACGGATGTATTGGAAAAAAAAAAATTGGAACTTTGTCCTAGTTCCATATTTGTTTTAATACATATTTTTTTAATGTAAGATTTTTACTTTAAACACCTTCACGAACCCCGTACTATTCAATCCATCCATCAGCACAATGCTTTAAATGCGTTACATTTAGTCCTACCGTAAAACGTGATTTTTCTCCCCAACAAACAAAAGTCGTTTCCCAGCAATAATTTTTGCGTACAGTTACTTAGTTTGACGTACATAATGCTTGCTTGACGGCTTCGTTAAGAGTCTTGTTACACCCTGTATAATATACACAAAGGTGGTCCACTTAAGGTGTATAGTTGTCGGATTGTCAGGATTTATTTCGTTAGGCTCGTCTATCATGTGGGCAAAAGATTAGTGGGGTTTCGTGCAATGAAACACTCTACCACTGTTAATAATAAACTAACAAATTACTTGAAATTACAATTTAAAAAAAACACAATAACAAGGGGCAAAATGAATCGGGTACAGTTCCGGGACGTCTCAACTCCACTGCGATCAGACATTGAATGTCATCCTCGCCATCACGACTCTGTAGAAGCACATTGTGGTGTGGGTAGACTTGTAAATAGGTCGCTTCATGTCACCACTGGCGCGCTTGCGATTCATTTTATGTCCGTACTGACGACCGGATCCAACAAAGTAGTATAGTATAGGTAGTATGTAGGATCCTGAAAGTTTTTTCGCTCAAGGCGGCCAATCTTAGCAGAGATTAGCTATCGGCGCGTTAGATATTATAGTGCACAAGTGTGTGCGCAGGCACAGGTGCAGTCTCTGTTCCTTTACTCTCATAGTCCGATTGAACAGCAATCCAACACGATCGGAGAGAGATCAGGGGCACCAACGGCTCAACGTGCTCTCCGAGACACGGGGGTATCATACCGCCAACTTTCAAACTCCAGGCTGCTACTGAACTTTCTCTAACTTTTCTGCCATTTCTTTTTTTTTTTCAAAGTTGCGACCATGTAATGAGACAAAATGTTCTAAAGTGACGTGACACTTTAGAACATTTTGTCTTATTCAAAACTGGATTGCAATAATACGAGCTATCGATTAATATAGGTTTTATGCATGGCCTAAAAATTGAAAAAAAAATAAAAATGGCGCAGGTTAGTCCGGCCAGGCGTCATACAAAAATCTTCCAAGCCCTTTGTAATGGAAAAAAACCCAATAGCAGTTTTTGCCTTACCTGGGAATCGAACCCAACACTCAGCAGTTAAACAGCAAGCAAGGTTATACTAGTTAAAGATACTACACAGACATAATTACCTAATGGGACAAAACTCATTAAGCCTTGGTCCCGGCTGTCAATAAGAGATTTGAGAGTCGTTACAGGTAGTCAGCGACCCGAAAGTCCGACAACCAGTCTTACCAAGGGGTATTGTAGTACCCAGCACTAATTGGGTTATGGATTACAGCCAGGCAAAATACTGGTATTCAGCTGCAACAGGTTAGACTGGAAGCCAAGCTATCATAGTTGGGAAAAGGCTAGGCAGATGATTTATAAATTCGCCCCTATTCCATGGGACTTAGTCGTAACTGTCAAAATGTGTGTATCTGTGAGAAATTTCAGGCGTGATTATGTTAAGATTAGGTTATGTAAAGAAACTTACTTGAGATAAAACTTTGTCATCGTAGTGCTTGCAGTTGCGCGAAGATTATATGCATAGTACAGACGCCAGCGAATGAAGCTACTACAATCTGTCTTTCTATAATAGATTTTCAAATTTATCGCTAAATCATTATAGGTTGATTGGGAAAATTTCTCTGACTGTATAAAAAATCTACTTTGAGTAGAAACAGCCGAAAGAAACTCAGAGATCACAGTCACTTTTAAAGTCCAGACATTATTCTTCAACCGTGAACATGCAATAGTTACACGCGCCAACAACAGCATTACAGCATACATTTGTTCCATACACCGGCAACACCACCTCACCGCCAGCGCTAAGATCTTCGCTTCATCGGCTTGATACACACACAACACACTGTATTTATCAATGTGTATTTACCACAAAATATGTATATTTCGGATATGTCAAGATTTATTCCGTTAGGCTCGTACATCATATGCGCAAACGATGGGTTTCGTGCTATGAACAATTTAACATACACTGGGCGCGATACACTGTTTCCAGAAAACTAACGAATTACTTGAGATTACGACTTAACACAATAACACGGGGCTCAATGAATCGGGTACAGTTCCAAGACGTCTCAACTCCACTGCGATCAGACATTGACTGTCGCCCTCGCCTCGAGTTTAACATCAGGGCTCTGAGAAGCACGCTGTGTTGTCGGTAGAGTGGTAAGGTGGTCGCGTGATGTCACCACTGCGTACTTTCTATTCATTTTAAGCCCGTACCAATGACCGGATCCGACATATATAATTAAGTTATAATTAAGTCGAGTGTGATTCATCTCCTATACCCCCTCTCACTGTGCCCAAGACACCTTTAGCCATCATCGGTCCTATGAATCTGTGGGATCGGCAGTGAGAAAACCATTTCTTGTGTACATTGCACGACCTACACAAACCCCTATTCCAATCCAAGTTCCGTCTGTTACCGTAGGTCGCCTTGTAACAGACTTCCCTCGCGTGAAACCAACGTAACTTACGTTTGGTGTCGTTTTTATGGTAGGGTAGGGCGTTAGGATAACTAGGGTGCTAGGCAGGGCTAGGTTTATAGTCAGTAGGGTCTTAGGTACTGGACCAGGCGCAATTGTCTCAAACATAGCCACGACTTGTTCGTCAACTGGCCAGTGTGAATATCGCGCGTGCGCGCGAGTTGACACATTCTGATTTTACCTATTTTTTTTTGTCGTCAACTCGCTCGCACATTATAAAGTACAGTTAAATAAAATCGTATTGAAACCAATCACTTTAAATAACTAGCTTTACCCGAGTTGGCTGATTCGGTTAAGTACCGATTATCTACTTAGATTTCGGCATACGGCGAGGGTGATGCCGCCGACGACGCATGATACCCAAGCATGCTATCCAGCGTTGTCTGTGTGACTTTTGTAACTTTTTACGTTACTTTTGACCTTTTCTTGTTGCCTCCGTGTTTTATTTTAAAGTCAAGTCGTATAAAATGTCTTATAAATTTAAAGTGAGTACCTATATTATACATTTTATAAGAAGTACCGACAAAAAAAATAGGTAAAATCGGAAGGTGCCAACTCGCGAGCACTCTCGAATTTCACACTCGCCAGTTGACGAATAAGTCAAAACCACATCGTACGAACTTGGAATAACGACCGTATTAAGCTGCAAGTCCCGGTGCGTTCAACAATCTTGGTCAACTCACATGAGGACCATGCAGAGTAGTGTCTGAGGTCTGTAGATCTTTTGAAGAAAGATCAGCGCAGATACATACTTATTGTGCTTTTATTTTTCAGTTATTACCCTCGTAAAAATTATCGGCGAGAATATGCATATGCGCTATTGGATACGCCTGATGATGCCAAGGAAGATGCATCAGAGACCAAGATACAGAACTTGGACAACTATAAAGCATTCAACTCTGTGTTATCTGTCTCTGAGAGGAACCAGATGAAGAATTTAGGGTTCGAACTTGCTGGGTGAGAGAATAATACATTTTGATACAAGTGGGGAAATTTTGTTATTGCATTCGAGGCGCTATTAACACCCGAGCTGCAGGCGAGGATGTTAATGCCGAGAACTTCAGTAACAAATCCCCACGCGTATCATACGACGTTTTTCCATACACTTTCGAGGAAATAAAATATTAGACCGAAAAGTATTTTTGTCAGGAATTATTAGGAAACGGGGATAAATATAAGGTCATCTTTTCATACACGAAATATTTTAAGAGTAACTTCTTTAGGTCGTAAAGTCGCCACAGCAACGAAAAAAAAATTATCTGAGTGTTTTTGTTTTACGAAATTATTATAATTCTAATTTTGTTTGAGACTTTTTGCTTAAAACCTTTACTCCCTAACAATGATAGTAGGCAAATACGACGTAGTAACTAGCGTAATGAATGTTCAAAAATAAGGATCCAGTATTTATTTTGTGGGTCAACTACCTAATTTTAAATTATTTATTTTTTATAAAAAAATTCTTAGATAAAAAAAAATCCCTTGTAATGGGTTCGTCATACCCGTTAGATGATACTCTGAAAATATTTCGTGTATGAATAGTTAGACCTTATATAATGACCACCAAAAAGAACTCTGTGACCATAGCCTCTGTTACCTAAAATATATACCAATCAGCAAAAAAATTAAACCTAAACCAAAAAATGAATACCTAAATTAACAATGGTTCTAGTTATTTTAGTCATGATTGCACTTTAAATTGTACTATAAAACCAAAAGTAAATAGATTACCAAATAATAAGCATATTATTGCGCTATTTCTACCTAAATATACCGTTTGATTGCCATAAAGTGTTGCTATACTACCAAATATGGTACATAACCGACGTCCAAAGTTCCGCCCGCTCCAAAGGGCGCCCGAGCCCGCGTCTCGCTTACAGCAACATTACAATCCAAACAGCAACATATTAGTGAGTTTGAAGTCATAAGTAGTAGTACCTAGTAATAGTAAAAACAAACACCGCCAACTATATCATTGAACCCATATGAATATCTGTAAAAAAAATTATTTCCGCACGTGTGCGGAAAAATATTAAAAATCGTGGTGTTAAAAATCATTATCATAATTATGTTGGCCTTTAGCCTAATATGACCCTATAATGCCCCACCTGCTGGGACACAGGCCTGTTCTCTATGAGAGGGAGTGGGCTGTAAAGCGGGTACGTAGAATTGAAGTGAACAGTCACGAGCAAAAATATGTATATACTTTCCTAAATATAAAAGCAATTTTTTCGAGAAATAACGATTGTAACTTGGAAATAGGATCTTTTTCATAAAAATATAAGTTCCAAAATACTATGTTCGTAGCAACATGCAATTTTAATCAGAACAGTAGGAGAAAAACACTTTTAAAAGTTTTTAAGTGTTTACATATTGGTGCTCGTGATTGTATGTCAGAACAAAAAAAAAATCAAAATGAAAACCTTTATTTCAAGTAGATACAGGTCAGTTACATGCACTTTTGAATTGTTAAAACAAAGACAACAATGAAATGTAGCTACAGTCCCCGTCACAAACCATAAAAACTGCGAAAGTGCTGCAGTTGCCCATTCCCTAACGTAGATCTCTATGGTGAAGAACGGGCAAGAAACTCCATGGACACTCTTTTAAATCAGAATATTGTTGCAAAACCTTGGTTACATCATTAACGTTGAGATGGTACTTTATGTGAGAACGATGTAGCAAGATGTGCACGTTAAAAATGTTCATAGTAATGACATAAAAGTAAAAGATTAAAAATTTAATTAATTAATGTTGATGATTCTTGGTGATGAATATGTGTAAACTCAAAATCAAAACTCATATCATTTATTTCAATTAGACCATCACAGGCACTTTTGAATGTCAAAAAAACTAAAAAAGCGAAGCTACAGTCACAGTCACAAGGCATAATAACTTGAGAAAGTACTGTAGTTACACATTCCAAAGCGTAGATCTCTATGGAGAAAAATGGGCAAGAAACTCCATGGACACTCTTTTAAATCAAAATATTGTTACAAAATAAATAAATGATGATGAATAAAGAGGGAGGAGCTCGTGTCTAAATAATTACTGCCGCTCGGTTCGATCTTTAGGTTAAGCCGTGCTTACCTAGGTTGGTCCGTGGATGGGTGACCACCCATTACATACCGAGTTTCCTCCGTGCCTCGGAAAGCACGTTAAGCCGTTGGTCCCGGGTGTCATTTGTAGATCTTTGACAGTCGTTAGGTAGTCAGTGGTCCAAAAAGTCTGACAACCAGTCTTACCAAGGGGTATCGTATTACCCAGTACTAACTGCGTTGTGGTGGGCAGTCGCTCCATGTAAAATACTGGTATTCAGCTGCATCCAGGTAGACTGGAAGCCGACCCCAATATAGTTGGGAAAAGGCTAGACAGATGTGTGATAAAGAGGGAGAGGGAAGACCCAGGAAACGATGGAGGGATTTTGTGAGGAATGAATTGACTTCTGAAAGAGCTTCTGAACTTGGTGACTTTTGTTTATTTGATTAACTTTTTTTGTCACCGACTTCTGAAGCTAAAGTTATTTTTCATTTTTTTTGTGTTTTTGCAGTCGATTTTATTTTTTGCAGATTTTTTTAAAATTATATGTCTATACGACATTAATTTTAGTATATGCGAAACCTGATACACGTGTCTAGTATTTTTATGTAAAGAATCTATGTACAAAATTTCAAAACTGTATTATGAAAAACCTCAAAGTTATAAGCTTGTTCTGTTACCTAGTCGTCCGCCCAAAAACGTTCTCACCAAGCAGCGCGTGCCTCCAGCGTCGTCTTGAGCTCATTGATAATAATAATTTGGCAGTAGGTACCTAAATTATTGCGATAGGTACTCAAAGTCGCTCGGTGTCCAACTTTTAACTTTTTTAAATATTTTTAAGGAAAAATATAACATGGTATAAAAATTATTGGAATCGATTCAGTTACTTATTCTGAACAAACTATATTCAGGTTTCGCATATACTAAAAATAATGTTGTAGAATACTGACTGTGCCATTCTCAAAGGGAAGCCGGTAGGAATCGAGTTGTATGGAACCTTCGCCACTGGTGGTCACCCATCCAAGGACCAACTAATGCTCATTTTTTCTTTAATCGACAGGTCTATAATACACACAATGATCCAAACCTTGGATGATCAGAAATCAAAAAAATCCACTTCTTATCTGGAAGAATCGGGTAGCAAGTCGACAACCGTGCATCCGAAGAAGCACGAGGTATTTCAGCGTTTCTCTTTGGTTGCATTCTTCTTGTTCTATCTTTGGCCAACCAATGCTGTAGGTCCGCATTTAGGGACGCCCTGAACTTCTCTGCCAGATCGTCAGCGCATGAAAACACGCGTACCTCAAAGAGACGTCAGCAAAAAGGAAGGAGTATGTAAGGGCTGATGCCTGCCGGGGCTGCGGGACTGTTCGAAAGAGATACCTTGGCCCTGGAACACAAAAGGCAAAGAAGGAACATGGATGGGTTTTAGTCAGAAGAAGTCTGACACTCCCTTCCGCCTCGCCCAGAGCGCCGGGGTCATATGATGATTTCCCGGCCGAAAAAAAATGCTGAGTGTAGGTCTCCTCCGAATCATTTTTCATTAGCAGCACGCTATTGAGCATGAGGTTCTTGGGTTCGATTCTTAGGTAGAGCAAAGTATTATCGGATTTTTCCATCAGGGATTTCATAAATTTTTATTAAAATCATCGATACAACCCGCATAGTTAAATGAACTTAAACTTGATAATTTTAATGACTACAATTCTGTAAATACATACATTTTATGGCCGCGTATCGTATTTTGTTTAACATAATATAACCTGATACCGAAGGCAAATAGCAAAATACATTTTTTCAAAATTTGAATTTCGCCGGCTACGGGTTAGCGCTTCCACCTTAAATATTGTCTTAATATTTTATTTTTTTACATGCCCACAGATAACCAGTGTAAGTACCTATACTTATATTTATTTTTAATATGTCGGGTTGTCAGGATTTATTCCGTTCGGCTCGTACATGTGGGCAGAACATGAATTTCGTGCAATGAAAACACAATGGGTGCGATACACTGTTTCTATTAAACTAACAAATTACTTGAAATTACAATTTAACACAATAACAAAGGGCACAATGAATCGGGTACAGTTCCGCGACGGCTCACCGCCGCTGCGATCAGACATTGAATATCATTCTCGCCACGAGCTTAAAACATCTCGACTATGTAGAAGCACGCTGTGGTGTGGGTAGACTTGCAAGTAGGTCGGGTGATGTCACCACTGACGTACTTGCGATTCATTCCAAGTCCGTACTAATGACCGGAACCGACATATTTTTATTTATTTATTTTTAATGTAATAACGACGGTTGCTAAGTTGAAATAAGACTGGACGAGTTACACTTCAGGATGGATCAGGAAAGATTGGTGACAATAGTCATCTAGTGGTTGTCGAAAGGTAAAGTCGAGCTTCGCAACAGGCTTCGAGGCAGGCCATAGAAGCCCTGGCGTGACGATTTAGACTTCTAGTTCCTAACAGATTGGCAGGAGACGGCAAGACGGGTCGCGCTCGTTTGGTAACACTCCCGTTTGGCAACGCTACATATACTACATGCTTACCTTTAGCGATGTATTGCATGCACCAGGTACAGTCATTATGTTAAGTCAATTTTTTTAGTAGTGTAAATAATTGTTTGAAATGAAATAAGTCATTTAAGATTTTGTAGTGTATATCTATTATGTTTGTCGGATATGACAGGATTTATTCCGTAAGGCTCGTCATGTGGGCAGACGACGGGTTTCGTGCTATGAAAATATATTGTTTCTAGCAAAACTGACAAATTACTTGAGATTACAAATTAACACAATAACACGGGGCACAAAGAATTGGGTACAATTCCAAGACGTCTCAACTCCGCCGCGATCAGTCATTGACTGTCGCCCTCGCCTCGAGCTGAATATCAGGGCTCTGTAGAAAAACGCTGTGGTGTGGGTAGACTGGTAAGTAGGTCGCGTGATGTCACCACTGCACACTGGCGTGCTGTCCAATTAATTTTATGTCCGTACTAATGACCGGATCCGACATATTTATTATATAAAAATAAATATTTAATTATTTAAACTGACCCAAGAAAAGTCAACAACATACGTCAGTTTAGTATAATATGCAATAGGTAAACTTTGTTCATTCATTCCGAATGTGTCTGTGTATACAAAAATCAAGTAAATTAATCAATAACAATCACTAAGGATAAGGGCCTAGTCCGAACCTTTTTGGACCTGGGCGATTACTATGACGTATTAAAGCAGGAGTAATTCCAGTGTGGAAAAGAGACAGAGCTATACAGGTCGTCTAGCGCCATCTCTTTCGCACACTGGAGTTACTCCTCATGGTAGGCCACTTGCACTTATTTCGTTAGAAATTTTACCTGCGATTCTTAAAAATGTCATTTAGGTAATAGTTTTTTTTTAATGTAAAAAAACAAATTGAATATTAAATCAATTCGGCACACTAGAAGTTTTTAGTCTGACTGTACTTTAAGGTGTCCTCAGCTACGTAATATCTACAAACATAACCAATGTGTGTGTACCGTTACCAAACGGGCCCGACCCGGCAAAACATAAGGAAGATTGGAATAGTATGGGGCCTTTACTCCGTAGTGGGACAGAATAGGCTAAAAAAACTGGTCAAGTGCTAGTCGTACTCACACGCACATAGGGTTCCGTAGCACCAAACAAAACAGCAAAACTGAATTTGTTTTTCATAGAATGTTAATGAAAAACAAAGTTACTGCTGCAGTTTGATGAAAAGGCTCATATCTCAAAAACTAAACATCATATCTTATTCAAACAAATTTTCGTTGAAAGTTTTTTTTACGTTCTACAATCCTAAATGTTTTTCAGAATTTTCCTCCTCTTACTTTAGAAATTACAGGGTCCCCCCCGGACACACACATTTTACCGCTTTGGAAGTGTCTAACTTACAAACGATTGACTTTGAGAAAAAATGATTTTAGAAACGTCAATGTCATTTTTTAAGACCTATCCATAGACACCGACATACTAGTTTTGATGAAATTTTTTTTTAGTTCCAGTTGCATGTATGGGGAGCCTCCCCCTTAATCTTTTATTTTTTGTATAAAAATCGTAAAGCGGTTCACAGAATACATCTACCTACTAAGTTACAACTGTGTAGTCTTAATAGTTTCGGAAAAAAGTGGCTGTGACATACAGACGGACAAACAGACAGACATGACGAATCTATAAGGGTTCGGTTTTTTGACAGCCCATGTACTTACATTTTTAATTATTTTTCAGGATACAACGAAGAGTGCTGAAATACAAACGGAGCCTGAGGAGACCCACATCCCCACATCACCATCGACATCCGAGTAAAGTTTTTCACTTAATACAGGAAAGTAGGAGGCAGCCAGTTCCTTCAGCCTTTGGCCATCCAATACTGAGTGTAGGACTCTTGAAAATCTCTCCACTTTTGGCAGTTTTCGAATGGCCATCCAGTTTCTTGGCACTCACATTCATCATCTGCCTACACTTTTCCCAACTAAGGGTTAGCTTAAGTTAGGGTCGGCTTCCAGTCTAACCGGATTAAGCTGAATACCAGTGTTTTACATGCAGCGACTACCTAACTGACCTGCTCAACCCAGTTAGTACTGGGTAACACGATACCCCTTGGTAAGACTGGTTGTCAGACTCTCGGGCCACCGACTACCTATAACGACTGTCAAAGATCTACAATTGACAGCCGGGACTAACGGCTTAACGTGCTTTCCGAGGCACGGAGGAAGCTCGGTATGTAATGGGCGGTCACCCATTCATAGACCAACCTAGACAAGCACGGCTTAAACTAAACATTGGTCCGAGCAGCTGTATATTATTTAGCCAGGAGCTCTAAAATTTCTCTTCTTTTCTCTTTCTTTTTTCTTTCTCTTCTTTCTTTCTCTTTTCTTTCTCTTTTTTAAATTTTTTTTTTTCTCTCTCTATAATTTTTTTTTAAATTTATTATGGAAAACAAACAATTACACATTAAGGATAACAAAAAAAAAAACTGTAAGATACAAAAATTATACAAATGTGAAATCAACCACGTTCTCCACAGATAATGAGCCAATATGGTAAATAACAAAAAAGATTAATACAAATAGTGAAGCATCAACAACACCAACAATGAAGCTATTAATAGTGTCGCACAATTAAATTAGAAAGTCACATTAGTTTTTCAATAAATCAAGCAACATTTGTCTAAACCTTCCCAAACGCCTTGGCACTCATATTTACACGCGGCTTCGCTCGCGTCAATTTAGAATTTGATGATCAATTCTGGTTGTACTCTGCTTTTATCACGAGTACAGTACTTTTTTTCGGGATGAAAGATGGTCTATGCCCGTTTCTGTACAAAATTATCAATCAAAATGTATGGGAAAACATTTTTGCAATTTCTGACTTTTTTGTACTCCAACCTGGGTTGATCCCATAGAAGTTTTTGATCAGTATTAGAAACAGGATCGATTGGCATCAAAAATGTTTTGTGTAAAATGGTTATTTTCTTGCTAACTGTACTTTTGATAAAATATAATATGGTTTAAAAATTATTGGAATCGATTCAGTTACTTATTCTAAACAAACTATATTCAGGTGTCGCATATACTAAAAATAATGTTGTACATGTCTATCAAATGAAAAGGTTTGCTGTGAAAAATACATGAAATATAATGACATCACATTATTGTTTTTTCTTTCATTTACAGACCAGAGGTCGAGACGACTACGACAGCAGCGGACCCAGAGCATCTTACAACATCAACTGACTCAGTGGAAGCAGCTTCTCTACGAGCTAACTTGGATGAAATTAATCCGCCGATAAACAATTATACCCAAACAATATACATATATTAAAGGCTGGCTACACAGGGTGGCGTAGACAATACCTCAATAAATTAAACTGCGTATATCTTATAACGTTCCCAGTCTGCATATGTGATAGAATTAATCAAATTATTTTTTTTCTGACTAAAGAAAGTTGACGAAGTTGACAATGAGTTTTATTGAAAAAAAAAAATCTATTTAACTTATTACCACCAACAGGAAACAAAATATCTAGATTTTGAATCGCTACTTAGAAGATCTTTATAGCATTTTTGTTTCAATGTTCGAGTGAATCGGTTTCTTCTAGGCGCGCGTGCTCCAACCTAGGCCGCGTCATCGCGAACATCATGCGAGTTGTGGCCAAACTTAAACATATATCGCTCGTTCCATCGTCGACCTCATCTCTGTCCTCAGGACTAGATTGAGATCAAGAGTAAGCCCATACAGAATTTAAAAAAAAAAAAATATTTATTATTAATCACGGCAGGTGAATGATGATGATGTCTGATTTTATTAAACTTACATCTATCTTTATATATAAAATGGTAAACTGACTGACTGACTGACTGGGCGATATATCAACACACAGCCCAAACCGCTGGTCCTAGAGACATGAAACTAGGAGGGTGTGTTCTTTGTGAAGAGTAAGTATGCACTAAGAAAGGATTTTTGGGAATTCCACCCTTAAAGGGGTAAAATAGGGGATGGAAATTTATATGAAAGTCCATCAGTTTTGAAGTTAGGATCTTTTAATTTAGTGTTTAGGCTGACGATTGAAAATTAATTTATACTCAGCGTTTTTGACAATTCTACCCCCGAAGGGTTAAAAAGGGGGATGAAGGTAAGTAATCGGATATTTTTCGACATCCACGCGGGCGAAGCCGCGGGCAAAGCTAGTTTTAAATAAAAGTTATTATCTAAATGTCGGATATGTCAGGATTTGTCTCGTACATCTTGTGGACAGACGATGGGTTTCGTGCTATGAAAACACACTGGGTGCGATACACTGTTCCTAGCAAACTAACTAATTACATGAGATAACAACTTAACACAATAACACTGGTCACAATGAATCGGGTACAGTTCCAAGAGGTCTCAACTCCACCGCGATCAGACATTGAATGTCGCCTTCGCCTTGAGTTGAACATCAGGGCTCTGTAGAAGCACTCTGTGGTATGGGTAGACTTGTAAGTAGGTCACGTAACGTCACCACCAGCGCACTTGCGATTCATTTGATGTCCGTACTAATGACCGGATCCAACAGATACAAATAAATAAAATTGAAGTGTCTGTTTGTAATTTCAAAATAAAAGCTTTTTACTGAATGCATGTGAAAGCACACTGTAGTACACGGTAGGTACTTAAAACAAAAAAAAACATTTATTTTTTGTCTGTCTGTCAGTCTGTTTGTTCCGGCTGATCTCCGAAACGGCTGGACCGATTTTTGAAGGGACCATATGTATCTATGTAAAGGGTTTTGGTTTCCGCACTTAGTCCTTAATATCGACCATTGTGCGTGAGCCATGGTGGCCGTTACTCCAAACAGCCCACCTCCCTCCAGAAGTATATCAAATTTCTCGGTCTTCTCAGGACATTAGCAAGGGATCTTGGTGTTCCAAGTGTCTCCTCGCGGATCTGAGTGACGTCGGTGCTCTCGAGGAGTACATGCGCTACTGTCTCCACTGCCTCCATGCACGCTCTGCACAGGGGACTGTCAGTTATAACTAGGGTGTGGAAGTGTTTGTTCAGTGCGCAGTGTCCAGTGAGGGTCCCCGTCAACAGTCGTAGGCTATCTCTGTCCAGGCGTAGAAGGTACTTGGTCAGCTTCAGCTGGGATAAAAGTGAACGAGTAGGTATAAAAAAAAATCTTGGGGAAAGTTATCTATATACTATATAATATTATAAAGCTGAAGAGTTTGTTTGTTTGTTTGTTTGCTTGAACGCGCTAATCTCAGAAACTACTGATCCGAATTGAAAAAATATTTTAGTGTTTGATAGCCCATTTATCGAGGAAGGCTATAGGCTACATAACATCACGCTACGACCAATAGGAGCGGAGCATTTATGAAAAAAGATTGCAAAAACGGGGAAAATCCAAACGCAGACGAAGTTGCGCGGGTCAGCTAGTTTGTTATATGAGTAATCGGTCACTAATTTACAGTTACCCTATATAAAAATTTCGTGTCACGGTGTTTGTGGTCGCAGTCCTCCGAAACGGCTCGGCCTTTTATGAAACTTATGTATATTTGGTAGGTATAAGAAAGGTCGTAAAGTATATTTCACACCGCTAAGTTGTCAAATTCTAAATTAACGCGAGCGAAGCCGTAGGCTAAAGCAAGTATTTTTATAATAATTTCATGCAGTTTCTAACAGTTCCCCCCGGGGTTGCCACTGTCATGTACCTCGTAAATACCTTTTGTTGGTAGTTGGCAAGCCTTTACTGGAAACTATTGAAATCATAACCCCTCTTTTTGTAAAGTCGAGTAAAATAATAACAGGAAATTAATTAATACCTACGCAATACAGCTATTGAAAGCATACAAGACAAATATCGTTGAATTTTAATCGTTCGTTTTTACAGACAAAATAAATCTTTAATCAAAGGATGTAGAATTGACAACTGTTTGTGCTGTAGTTCTGAATTAAAATAATAAATCAATAAACAATATTCAATATTTAAACATGTGTTATGTACGATTGTACGCATTATTTGTTTGATGTACTATATATGTATGTCGGATATGTCAGAATTTTTTCCGTTAGGCTCATACATCATGTGGGCAGACGATGGGTTTCGTGCTATGAAAACACACTATGTGCGATACACTGTTTCTAGCAAAACTAACTGATTACTTGAAATTACAACTTAACACAATAACACGGGGCACAATGAATTGGATACAGTTCCAAGACGTCTCAACTCCGCCGTGATCAGACATTGACTGTCGCCCTCGCCCCGAGTTGAACATCAGGGCTCAGTAGAAACACGCTGTGGTGTGGGTAGACTGGTAAGTAGGTCTGGCGCGTTTTCCGATTCATTTTATGTCCGTACTAACCACCGGATCCGACAGGTATATAAAAGGATTTAGATATGACCCGATGAAACCTACCTTAGCCTATATAAGGCGAGATCAATTTGAACCGAAGAACAACTTAAGGACGCGGAATCGGCTTCAGCCGGTCGAAAAAAGTGTTATGTCTAGATATGAAAAAAAAAGCAAATTGTCCGACGGTGTAGAGTTGTGTCGTACGAGCCGAAACAAGGCGAATGACGTAATATTCATTGAAAACTGAAGACTGACTGTAGCAGTGACAGCCTAGTGGTGTGACCGTCGGACTGCCAAGTCATAGGTCTCTAGTTCGAACCCAAGATACGCACCTCTGATTTTTCAGGTTCATGTGCGTTTTGTATAATTATCACTTGCTTCGGTGAAGGAAAACTCGTCAGGAAACCAGGTTGCCTGAGAGATCCTCGACGGCATGTAAGGCCCATGGGCAGCATAAAAACCAGGTTGGAAACTAACCACACGATAAAGAAAGAAGATTAAAACTCTCGACTGGCGTGGTCAGTTCCGTAAGATACAATTTCAAATTTAACAAGTTTTCGACCTCGATGTTCAAGCTGATCTTCAAGCCAGATCTGGTTCACCAACGAATTATTAGGAAATTTAATGTTCTTCCATTTTGTTGTCCAATGTGGTACGTACACAAAATGATTGTGCTTAGTTAAAAGAAACTGAAAAAGTCAGAAAAAATTGAGGTTTTGCCCCCTCAAGTTAGCGCAGGCTCTTCGATTTCGAAAATCTTCTTTTACTGTACCCCCAAACAACTTGTTAACGTTCAGTTTACTTAATACATACTATGAAAACTAGAAATACTTTCCAGATTTACATTATCTGCCTAGCCTTTTAATAGCTTCCAGTCTAACCGGTTTCCCGTCTAACACACCACAACCCAGTTAGTACCGGACGAGCGACTACTTATCTGAAAAAGTAGTCGCTCCATGTAAAATACTGGTATTCAGCTGCATCCGGTGCTAACTGGGTACTACTGGGTAATACAATACTCGGTAAGACTGGATTTTCGGGTCACTACCTGAAACGAATGTCAAAGATATACAAATGCTATCCGGGACCAACGGCTTAACGTGCTTTGCGAGGCACGGAGGAAACTCGGGATGTATTCGATAGTCCCATCCGCAGATCAACCCTGGCAAGCGCTGCTTTACTTTGCGGCTGTCATTATATAGCCACGAGCTTCTCAATTATATTGGAAGTCTTTGTAAAATACAAAACCCTTTCATAGGCTGGCTACGGGAAATTCACTGCAGTGAAAATTCGTCTCTCCGTTCGCCGCTACGCGTGACCAGGGCCTCAAGTCTGCTATAACAATTGTGTCCGAATGGTCTATCATTGATTTCATAATTGTTGATTTTGACAAGTTTGGTAATCTACTAATATAAGGGCGTCATTATGACTTCCCAATGGTCAACCACTGACACTCCATTGAAAGAAATGGTATAGAATGGTAATCTGATAAATAATAAATAATATGTAAAAATATATATAAATTAAATCTGGCATGAATAAATGTTCTTTAGTAGTAGTTTTTCGAAAATCATTTCTACTAACGGGTTTTATAATAATGGCAATACGATAATGTCATTAAAATACAATTCTATTACGAGACCATTGACTGACCAATGATCGACCATTACGAATTTAGCAGATTACGAACTTTTAGCAAAATGTCAATGGGATAGTGTTGGAATGACGAATTTATAAAAATAGCAGACTTGGGCTCCTGATGAGAACATTATGCTTTTGTTTTAGTCGCTAGCCACATCGCCGTTTGCACCGCGCGAATTTTCGATGCAGCAAATATCCTGTGGCAAGGCCTGTAGACCATCAAGTTTCTTGATAATGTTCTCCTTAGGCGCTAAGTGTTCTGGTCACCGATTGACCGCTTTTCATTCAAGATGATTTTGACAAGTGACAGCTCGGTGCTCCCTCGCGGCGTGGCTTCCAGCATACAACCTCCTCGTGTGCGTAACCTCATTCAGTAGCCAGTTCAGTGAGGTTCCAATGATTTAGGGCTGGACTTCACTGAGTCGGAGTCGACACGAGAGAGATGTGCTCGTCTCCGCTTAGCTTTAGTGGAGACGGTTGAGCAGAGAGAAGAGATGTCTCGTAATTGTTTAGGCCAGCCTCCACAGCGTGCTGCAAGGCGTGCTGTGAGCGGTGTGTCATGAGCGGTGTGCGGTGAGTGGTGTGCCATGAGCGGTGTGCGGTGAGCGGTGTACATTTCTTCTTCTGTCCGCTTTGCACTCTCCACACAGCTTCGGTGGATACACCCTAGCTTTTACGAATCAAACTCAAACTCAAAGCATTTATTTCAATTATAACATTACAGGCACTTTTGAATGTCAGAAAAAACAAAGAAAGCGAAGCTACAGTACACAGACACAAGGCTAACTTGTGAAGGTACTGTAGTTGCCATTCCAAGGTGTAGATCTCTATGGAGAAGAATGGGCAAGAAACTCCATGGATACTCTTTTCAATCAAAATATTGTTACAAAATCTTGGTTACATCATTCATGTGGAGACACCATTTATGTGAGAACGATGTATAAAGGAATGCAAGTTAAGAGCGTTAAGAGTAAAAAGGTATAATCAACAGTTCAAAAATAAACCATGGCAGCTAAGAGATGACCAGTCCCTACTGACAGCGCCCGTTCAGGAACATGACGCATCCATCAGCACCATCTCTGCTTCTCTCCACTTTAGTAAAGTCCTGGCTTTCTAGAATAGCACTTCTTTTTAAAACAAAATAATGACAATGACTTATTCCACTTATTACCATTCGAAATTCTGTACCAATGACGCTAACTTTGACTGAAACAATAGAATCAATAAATTAATAATTCCAAATCATAATTATGTATTTAGGCTTATGGTATTTTTATTGAAATATTTAATAGCGTTAATCTATAGAAAACATGTGTCATATTGTCAGTTCTTACGTCAGACATACACGTGTGTGTGGATTCCGGTCAAGTGCGGGTTGTAACTTGGGATAAGTGGTTCTAAGCTCATCATCTGCCTGCCTTTTCGCAACTATGTTGGGATCTAAGATTTTACACTATCATGGTCTCTAACAAACATTATCATTAACACTAGAAACGGATAATTAAGCATGAGTATTTACACTAGAAATGGGATATTTGCCATGTAAATCTTATACAACACTAGTTTTAGTATATGCGAAACCTGATACACGTGTCTAGTATTTTTATGTAAAGAATCTATGTACAAAATTTCAAAACTGTATCATGAAAAATCACAAAGTTATAAGCTTGTTCTGATACCTAGTTGTCCGCACAAAAACGTGGCCACCACGCAGTGCGCGCCTCCAGCGTCGTCTTGAGCTCATTGATAATAATAATTTGGCAGTAGGCACCTAAATTATTGCGATAGGTACTCAAAGTCGCTCGGTGTCCAACTTTTAACTTTTTTAAATATTTTTGAGGAAAAATATAACATGGTATAAAAATTATTGGAATCGATTCAGTTACTTATTCTGAACAAACTATATTCAGGTTTCGCATATACTAAAAATAATGTTGTATATTTACCATGTTCACTGATTTCTTTGAGTTCCCGATAAATCAGTAAACATGGTAAATAACTCCTTTCTAGTGTTAATGATTATGTTGGGGTCGGCTTCCAGTCTAACTGGATGCAGCTGAATACCAGTATTTTACATGGAGCGACTGCCTATCTAACCTAAACAACCCAGTTAGTACTGGGTAATACGCAAGAGGGGTGCGTCGCTAGTGCGTAGGGTGCGGGGCAGCACCAATGCTGTCTTGGCGATGATCGCGGACCGGATGGACTGCCCATACATACGGCACTGTTGTGATAGGCATGTTGCCGTCAGCAGGGCCGGTTAGATGTTGTCTGTTGAACTTTTTATTTTTAGTTTTATTTTTATTTTTATTATCATTTGTGTGTTGTCTGTATTTGTGTGTACTCCAATATGAGTTAAGGTTACTCGAAATAAATGTATTTTTTATTTATTAATACGATACCCGTCGAAGACTGGTTGTCAGCATTGGGCCACCACTGGTAACCGTTTGTAGGTCGGAGTCCCTTCCACACTGTATAGGATACTTTTTATCCCGGTAGTAAATCCCTTGGGATGATGAATGCAGTCGCTGTGGCCGAAATCGGCTAGATGGCATCATCAGGGGGCGAGCCTATTGCCATCAACCAGGCACATATTCAGACTCCTGGCTACCATTGAGAAATTCCTGACGGAAAAACCGAATAACACTTTGCAAGCAGTTGTTTATAGGGTTCCGTTTCTCAAAAGGAAAAAGGAACCATTATAGGATCACATTGTTGTCCGTCTGTCTATCAAGACCCTTTTTCTCAGAAACGCGTAAAGTTATCAAGTTGAAATTTTTATCAAAAACTCGAATCTACGTAACAATACGAGCCGTGTCCGTATCGCTTTCTGAATCAAACCCATGCCCCAGGTGCCTAACGAGAGCCTCCTCAGGTATTGGTTGAGGCTCTTGGCAATTAAGCCATGGGCTGATACGACTATCAGCACAATGATCGTTGAGTTCACATCCCAGATGTCGACAACCTCGCGAGCCAAGTCAAGATACTTGATTGCTTTCTCCGCTTTCACAAGGGTCTCGTCATGCGGGACAGTTATGTCAACAATCATTGCGCGCCGCTCTGATCGATCCATCACCACTATATCAGGCTTATTGGCTACAATAGTCCTGTCAGTGGTGATGGATTGATGACCAGTAGAATGTGATATTGCCACTTCCGATTCCGCAAGGTGTAACACCAGTGGGTGTTATACCACCTATTAAGATCGGAGACTCTACACTCGAAGTTGTAGACTATTATATCTACCTGGGACAAACGGTCCAGTTAGGTAGGTCTAACTTCGAGAAAGAGGTCAATCGTCGAATCCGACTCGGCTGGGCAGCGTTCGGGAAGTTGCTTGGTATCTTCTCGTCCAACTTACCGCAGTGTCTCAAGACGAAAGTCTATGACCAGTGTGTGTTGCTAGTGATTACATACGGGACCGAAACATGGTCGCTCACAATGGGCCTTATCTTCTTTGACTGCTATGCTCGGAGTTTCCTTGCGTGATCAAATCAGAAATAAGGACATCCGCAAGAGAACCAAGGTAACCGACGTAGCTCGAAGAATAGCCAAACTTGGCAGTGGGCAGGGCACATTGCTCGCACAACGGATGGCCGATGGGGCCGAAAAGTTCTGGAGTGGTGACCGCGAACCGGAAGACGCTGCGTTGGAAGGGCTCCCACTAGGTGGACCGGTGACCTGGTGAAGGTTGCAGGGATCCGCTGGATGCGAGTCGCACGGGACCGGTCAATGTGGTGACACTTGGGGGAGGCCTATGTCCAGCAGTGGACGTCTTTCGGCTGAAATGATTCCACAAGGCTGAATTTTAAAGCAAGTATCGTGATGATTACGATGATGACCGCATGCTGGTAGCAGCTAGATGGCAGTAGCCGAGGATCGAGTTAAATGGAGTGCTATTAGAGAGGTTTTTCTTTGAGTTCATTTAATTCCAACTTGTGAAAATATGTATTTAACTGTAAAATATGAAAGGTTACAAATTCAAAGACTTGACGTCATCTGAGATTTGCAGACGTAGAGACTAATATTATTAGTGATTAATCGCACAGTTGAGTAAATATCGTTTATTAAATAATGCTGGATTATCTCACTAACGACCACTAAGAAAAAACTAAATGGTCGTTAGATACTGTAGTTTAGTACATAATATAACACCACGCCTATAATCCCCAAAGGGTTAGGCAGAGGTGTACCTAATAGTACAGTCACGAGCACCAATATGTATTCACTCCTGAATTAAAAAGCAATTTTTGCGAGAAATAACAATTTTAACTTGGAGATAGGATCTTTTTCTTCGTTAAGGGTCTATTTACACCCTTTATAATAGCTCACAACTTAGTACCCGTTCAAGATAATATTTATCCGTGGTGCTAGGCAACAGGGCTTATACCAGTTGTATACGTCCCTTTGAGCCTATTGGCCTTGTTTTGTTCTGACTCCTGCTGATATGGAGGGAAGTGGAAATTATGGTTTTCCTACTCCTCCGCTATTCTTTTCTGATTAATTTCGTTGCGGGATCCAAGACAGTTAAATTGTTTCTCTGGGACTTCGTCGAGCTTCATTGTCTCGGCGCTGTTCTGGTGGTCGCCACTGTTGATTCTGGCGCACAGGAGTTACAGTGGTTTGGGAATAGTGGGGCAGGCTTGCCCCAACTCATGTAGTGCTGCGACACCTTAGACCAGCGATCAGCAACAGGCGGAATACGGTCGGTATCGGCGGAAGATCCAACTTTGGCCTGCCAAATATTGTTATATACCTAGCTAGTGTCCTATTGTCGTCGTTGAATATATACAGGTACTTTTTTAGTCTTTTTTTATTATTTTAGTTCTATTTCTAGTCTGTATATAATGTATATAATAACTTAGCTAGTTAGCTACCCACTCTATTTAAATAATATTTTTATACAACTACATACTTTATTGGAAGCCACGTAGAATCTATCTAGTACTTATTTTACAAGTAAGTACCTACGACTGACATCATCATCATCTGCCTAGCGTTTTCCCAACTATGTTGGGGTCGGCTTCCAGTCTAACCGGATGCAGCTGAATACTAGTATTTTACATAGAGCGACTGCCTGTCTTCCACAAACCGGTTTATTATGAGCCTGATGTGTGTGTTAGTGTGTGTGTATGTGTGAGGGCAAAGGCCTCCCTTTCCTCTTTCTATTTGTCTCTGTCATTGGCTATTTGGGCCCAATTCTTTTGACAACAGTCCAGCTCGTCACGCCATCTCCTTCTGGGCCCACCGCGCCGCCGGGTTATGTTGTTCGGAACCCAATCTGTTGGCACTTTGGCCCAATTTTGTTGCAACATGCGGCAGATGTGGCCTGCCCAGTTCCATTTAAATCTGGCGGCTGTGTTGCAAACAACCCAGTTAGTACCGGGTAATACGATACCCCTTGGTAAGACTGTTTGTCAGACTTTCAGTTCACTGACTACCTGTCACCTATCCATAGACTAACTTAGACAAGCGTGGCTTTACCTGAAGATGGATCCGAGAGGCTATTATTATTTAGCCACAATCTCCTCGACTGGTGTTCCTATGTATCACGATAAAAACGACAGCAAGTGACATTATCGCCATGTACGGAAGCGCTTCCATAGAGTCGACGGCACGGTTGGCGCAGTTTCTGAGCGATTGGCTGCTACTCTGCGTGTCGCGAGTTCGGTACCCGCACGGAACAGGTATTTGGCCTACAGATAGTTGTTCCGAGTCTGGCTGTTTATGTATGTGAGTTTAAATGTTTGTAAACGCACTCACGATACAGGAAAAATTTCCAGTGTGGGGCAAAGTTTTACAATAAAAATTTACTTATAAACTAGTCGTATTTTCTTAAGATGTATCATCGGCATCCATACCAAGCGTCTTCACTGTTTGCCAGCCCACACAAGAATGAAGTATTGCCAAAAATCTTTACAAAAATTCAACAACAGAACAGTTAATCTACTATTTACACAACTGAAAATTATGATTTAATGTCGCCAAATATTAACATTTAAATTCAATCACTTACTTAAACAATTGGTACCATTTGAGTAAACAACAATTTGGTGGTAAACAAATAAGATTTTGATATAAAAACGTGTTTTTTTTTGGTTTAGTCATAGTAGGAGTTTGGCCTTCTCGGTCATACTACCTTTAGTTTATCTTCAAACTTAACTATGGTGTCTGCCAAGATTCTTGTAGCTGTCGTGCTGGTAAGTTATATCAGGATTTTCTTTTTTCATCTTTAACAGTATTCCTTCTGCCCTTATCCCAATCTGTCAGGCATTAGGTAATTATGTAGGTAGTTGCAAAACTGTTTTGGCATAACGGATACAGATAACGTTTTGATACTTTTCATAAAGGCTATGGGACTTAAGGGCATTACATTGCTCGATGACCTTGATGATTTGATCCCTGTACTGGTTTTTGTTGACTTGCCCCGCACATTTCGCAAAATTTCGGTTTTTATTTATTATTTAAAAATATTAAAAGAAATAACAGAAAAAAAACAATACAGATTGTTAAGTATATCATTACGTATTTGTTGTTACAAAATTCATGCCGATCTATTCAGCCGTTACAGACATAATTTACAATTAAGGTTGAAAAAGGACCTATTTTCTACGATTAACCAAAAAAAATGAGAAGGTTTATTAAAATTTGAAACAATACAATTTATTTGTGATAAACTTAACTATAACATACTTTTTTACACGGAAAACGCACGAAGGGATTCATCAACAAATTTCTTTGAACATACGCTTCTTTTGGGATTTGAGCCATGTAATGCCCTTAAGGGACTTTTTGCAGTATCTAATGATAAATAGAATGATCATTAGACGAACATTTGTTCACCATAATTTTGTACATTATTGGACTATTTAATGTAGTGTAGTTTCGTTCAATTTCTCGCAAATCGTTACAGTACTTTTTTTTAAATCATGAACAATAATGAACGTATTGCGAACATTTTTTTGTATTAACTAATATCCAAATTGCTTTTGTGGCGCGGCCAGGAAGTACCACGCAAAAAAAAGTGTTGCGCCGACCCCAAGTAACATGGGACAAGGGCAGGAAGATGATAATGATGTTTTAACAATAAGAAAACCAGGTGGAGCTCGTCGCTAAATAATAACAGTCGCTCGGTTCCATCTTTGGGTTAAGCCGCGCTTGTTTGGATTGGTCTGCGGATTTGTGACCACCCGATACATACCGAGTTTCCTCCGTGCCTCGGAAAGCACGTTAAACCGTTGGTCCCGGCTTTTTAATTAGGACAAGCACGCCACACTATTCCCAAACCAGTGCCACTCCTGAAAGCCAGATTCAACAGTGGCGACCACCAGAAAAGCGCCGAGACAATGAAGCTCGACGAAGTCCAAGAGAAACAATTTATCTGTCTTGGATGCCGCAACAAAATTAAGTATAGCGGAGGAGTAGGAAGACCATCATTTCCACTTCCCCGTTGGTCCCGGCTGTCATTTGTAGATCTTTGACAGTCGTTACAGGTAGTCAGTGGCCCGATACTCACAACCAGTCTTACCAAATGGTATAGTATTACCCAGTACTAACTGGGTTGAGGAGAATAGATAGGCAGTCGCTCCATGTAAAATACTGGTATTCAGCTGACGACTGAAGACTGGAAGCCGACCCCAACATAGTTGGGAAGAGGCTAGGCAGATGATGATGTCCACTACCTAATTATTTGTAATTCGCAAGCTACCATTATCACTAAACTTATACTGTCACTTACGGGATATCTTCCGTGATTGTTCATAATTTTGAGCTCCCGACGTTTCGGCAAGTAGTCGTTTTGTTGCAAGCGCCATGATCGCGGGTTGACTGGAGAATGCGGGTGGATTGAAAATAAATTGTTAAGAGCAGACAAATCTATCTACGCTCTTTCTTTGTCTTTTGCTACGCGCACTACTGGAACTCGACACTAAGTCATGTCAAAGCACACTCACAGTATCACCAGGTTTTGTGGAGTCCTTATTACGATGCCGGCTGCTACTTTTGAGCTTACCTAAAACCACGTGCAATTAACATTACTAATACCTTTTTCAGCTGGCGATAGTAACCGCCTCCCCTCACCACCACAAGAATGGACATAGTTCTACTTCAGTGAAGAAGTCCAGTGCCCACGAATCGAAACTGCCCTGGCTTCTGAAGTCGGTTGTAGGTGGAGCCACTGAGCATGTCGCTTCGACGGTAGACAAAACTGTGAAGACTGTTAAGAAAGTAGCTGGAGGTGCTACTCAGGCCGTTGGTGGGGTAAGTTGAAACTTCATATACATTACTTAGCATGTACTGAGGTCGCAGGTTCGAACCCCACCTCAGGGATGTGCCTTAACCTCCAGGGATGTGCCTTAACAGGCGTTGCACAGAGGGGGCTCCGGATAGATCTTTCAAGAGAAAACGGTGCCTTCTCTCATGTGCGGATGATGACCACCGGGGTGGTTTTAGTGCGGTAAAAATCCAACACTCCCCGGTCTTATCCCCAAAGATCGGTCGCCTTTTGAAGGTATCCTCTCAGTCAGGCACTTTACTTTGTGTAAATTCATTTAGCACCACTGTTGTCAAATCGATGAAGGAAAACATACTATGTGATAATAATTTTATATTTCCATGGCTCCCGCCTTCTTCCAAATGCGCTTTTGTTATTGTTTTTCAGTCGGGTATTTTAGCTGTCACTGTCATTGTCACTGTCATACAGCTGTCAAACTAATATAGTGTGTATTATTTATTGATTACAGATTGTTGGAGCCAGATTCCCTAGTTGTGGTAAATATTGCTTTTTTGTTAATTTGTTAAATTAAAAATAATAGTACATTAGTTTTACTGTATGCGAAACCTGAAACACGTGTCTAGTATTTTTATGTAAAGAATCTATGAACTTTCAAAACTGTGTCATGAAAAATCACAAAGTTATAAGCTTGTTCTGTTACCTGGCTGTCAGCACAAAAACGTGGTCACCACGTCGTCTTGAGCTCATTGAAAATAATAATTTGGCAGTAGGTACCTAAATGATTGAGATAGGTACTTAGTGTCGCTCGGTGTCCAACTTGTCACCTTTTTTAAATATTTTTGAAACAAAATATAAAGTGGTTTAAAAATTATTGGAATCGATTCAGTTATTTATTCTGAACAAACTATATTCAGGTTTTGCATATACTAAAAATAATGCTGTAGAATGCACAGTTTCATGTTCGGAGACACCACGTGAGTGGTCTTGCATTTGTCTTCTTCTTCTTTGGGTGTCGATAGACTCAAATAATACCCGACCAGTATATTGCCACCAGCACAGCTCTGTCGTTGGCTTCGTTTAAATCCTGGAAGGTGCAGGTGGTTGTGCAAGATGGGCAAGAAAGGAGGTGGGGCATATCCTGCAGAAGGGCTCCACACTGACATTGTATTTGGGACGGGTCGATTTGGCCAGATTATTTCTACAACGGCCAACCTGGGCTCGCAAATGGTTAAGAGATTTCTAGATTAGCCACTGCAGTTCCTGTCCAGGAGGAAGATGATGTGCTGGATTGATGATGTGAGGGGTGGGATGTCTGCTCACGAAGCTTTTACGGCTTTTTAAGTGTGAAGGTGGTCTTGCATGCGGGCCTGTGGACGGCGAGTAATGGGCTAGCTCGCCGTCCGGCCGTCTTATGACGATAGGCCGTGTCGCCTCAAAGAGATGTCATCAACCATGTAGGGGTCCGCATGGGCCGATGCCTCCCAGGGCTGCAGGACTGTTTGAAAGTGATACCGCAGCCCTGGAACACAAAGGGCAAAGAAGGAACATGGATGGGTTTTAGTCAGTACAAGTCTGACATTCCCTTCTGCTCCGCCCAGAGCGGGGGGCGGGGGGTGGCATTTACCTACACCTTGTATAGAATCTTCCTTTTTAAATTTGGTAACAACGTGGTTTTAATTATTCTTTTTGTTTTCAGGCTTCTTCGCTAGAGGCATTGCCGGTAAGCATTACTTCTTTTAACGACTGTTTCAATAAAAACCTTCACAATGAGAGACATCTATGAGATATGAATGAAAATACCTAATTTTGATTATCTTTCTGTTCTAGATCGCACCTCACGTTCTTACAAGTCGTTCAAATGGATAGCAGGCAGAAGTAAGTTGATATAAATATTGACATAAGTATCTAGAAATAATTGATGACCACTACTCTTCAAAAGGTGAAGGAAAACATCGAAGAGATTTTGATATACAAGGTGAAAAAATACCTTTAACGAAGCCGAAAGACACTTGTTCTCCCCGCCATTGCGAACAGTTTTTTGTTCTAGACCATACCTGGGAAACTTCTAGTTACGGAGATATTCTAGGTCAAAGTTCTAACACTTCAAGAAGTTAAAAAAAAAAAAAAAAATTAACGGTTTTCAATACTTCCATGACCCGTTTACTATTCATTGCATCCATCAGCACAATGATTTGAGAGCGCTACGTCGAGTTTTGCTGTAATCTCAACCCCCAAAAAAAAACTTTTCCCAGCAATATTTTTTGCGTAGTGTTACTTAGTTTGATGTACAGAATGCTTGGTTGACGGCTATGTGAAGGGTCCGTTTATACTTTGTATACCAACCGAACTGAATATGCTTAGATTTCTTTTTTCCAATTTCCTTAATACATTATTAATTAAAAACTATTAAATAACCTAAAATAAAGAAACTAACAACATAGTATAAAAGGGCATCAAAAAACTCCTCCTCAACGCTATCAGCTGGTAATGTGCCCAAGAGACTGGCGGCGTTGCCACGTTGTATGGCAACATTTAGCCTATTTCCATAAGTATCAAATAGGCTTACCCATTACACAGAACTTAAAAAATTGATACTTTAAGAAGTATGAGTTATTGAACTATTTTTATTCGACGGCGCTGCGTGTCGCGGGTTCGATTCCCGCACGGAACAAATATTTGTATGGCCTACAGATAGTTGTTCCGGGTCTGGCTGTTTGTGTATGTGAGTTTAAATGTTTGTAAACGCACCCACGGTACAGGAGAAATCCTAGTGTGGGAATTTTTGTTTTTGGAATAAAAAGAAGAAAATGTTTATTTTTGGATCAAATAATCAAGTTTTTCGTTTCTTTTAAGGACAAATCAAGAGCTACAACGATGTTCTGGAAATCTTGCTTGTATACACCCAAGGATGTTCTGGACTCATCAACCAATGGATCCCTGATCGTAAGTCATATTCTTGATCTCAAATTCTGAGAATTTGAACTAAACAATTTATAGCTTTCCACTTTTGCGAACTGTCAGAAAGTCAGACATGACACGTTAGAGTGAGAACGTGGAATTGCACCACTATGGTGTTAGAAA
This sequence comes from Noctua fimbriata, assembly GCA_905163415.1. Classification (NCBI taxonomy): domain Eukaryota; kingdom Metazoa; phylum Arthropoda; class Insecta; order Lepidoptera; family Noctuidae; genus Noctua; species Noctua fimbriata. Next base: position 9,822,396 of record LR990950.1, read on the forward strand.
GAGAAGTCTGTTAAGCAGTGATAGCCTAGTGATGTGACCGTCGGACTGCCATGTCATAGATCTCAAGTTCGAAGCCAAGACCTGCATCTCTGATTTTTCGGATTCATGTGCGTATTGTATAATTATCACTTGCTTCGGTGAAGGAAAACGTCGTGAGGAAACCAGCATGCCTGAGAGATATTTCTCGACGGCATGTAAAGCCAAGTCAGAGGGCCATCGGCGGCATAAAAACTCTGATACGTTAGGCACTAACCACACGATAAAGAAAGAAGGAAGCTGTATTTTATTATTTTATTAATTTTGATAATTTTCTGTTACAGTTGGAACCCTGCTCTCAAAATGTAAGTTATATTTGTATTAAACACATCACAGTCACGCCTCTTCCCATTACGCCACCATATTTTTTTTATTCAAAATTATTTTTCAAATCAATTCCACCAACAGAGCCTTGGCAATGTTATTCAAAATGGCGGCAATATTTCCAAATTTGAACACGCGCCTAATGATCCTCCCACCTCTGTCTTGACCTCTATTGTATATTACAAACTAATTTATTTCCGCGGCTTCGCCCGCGTGGAGTTCGGTAATTGTCCCACGAGATCGTAGGTATTATCAGGATAAAAAGTTATCCTATATGTGAATGCAGATTATAAATTATCTGTCTACCAAATTTAATTCAAATCTGTTGAGTAGTTTTTGAGTGAAAGAGTAAAGCGCGGGTCACACCGCCAGCTGGCGGGCGGGCGAGCGACGCGTACGACGAGTCCTCCTCTTTTCATACTTTGGTTCACACCGCGAACTATGGAAAGATACGAACAAAGTATGAAAAGCCCGCCAGCTGGCAGTGTAGCTTGTGCTTTATACACATCCATCTATCCTCACAAACAATCACATTTATGATAGTAGTAAGATTTTGCAAATTCTTAAAGCATTTTTCTTTTTAGTGGTGACAAGTGCTGTCAGAATCGGTGATTGCGTCCTTGGTAGTCCCCGTACATCACATGGAGCTCATCGCCATACTAAGCTATTTAAAGGTAAACACAAATCAGTGACTTAATAGTTCATTAACGTGAGTACAAATAAGATAATGGAAGATTGAAGTAGTGATAGTCTAGTGGTGTGACCGTCGGACTGACAAGTCATAGGTCTCGAGTTCGAACCCAAGACCTCTGAATTTTCAGATTCATGTGCGTGTTGTATAATTATCACTTGCTTCGGTGAAGGAAAACGTCAGGAAACCAGCATACCTGAGAGATATTTCTGGACGGCATGTAAAGCCAAGTCAGAGGCCTATGGGCGGCATGAAAACTCTCTGTTAGGCACTGACCACACGATATAGAAGTAAAATAATTCTCGGAATCGGATCAGTAATTCCAAAGAATACTTACCTACATCCAAATTTTACCTTACAATATTAGTATGTCGGATCCGGTCATTAATACGGACAAAATGCATCGCAAGCGCGCCAGTGGTGACAACACGCAACCTGTTTACCAGTGTACCCACACCACAGCGTCTACAGAGCCCTGATGTTTACAGCTCGAGGCGAGGACGACTTCCAATGTCTGATCGCGGCGGAGTTGAGACGTCTTAGAACTGTACCCGATTCATTGTGCCCCGTGTTATTGTGTCAAGTTGTAATCTCAAGTAATTTGTTAGTTTAACAGAAACAGTGTATCGCACCCAGTGTATTTTCATAACACGAAACCCGTCGAGTACATGTACCCTTTTTATGGCTGAAATCGATGCACCGGTATCAATTAGCCACGAGTGCGAATAACCATTTTTATCCAAGTTTAATTTAATATGACATATGCTATTACATGACATTATTATATTGTTATTCACGAAAAAACTTGTCAGGTATTTCGGAATCTTCTGACTGTGTCTGATTTTCTCGCGAATCCGAGTCTGCCAAAATATGCATTTGCTGTTGCTGCAATTGAGAATTCTTTGTATGATTATAAAATGTTCTACCTCTGGTTCCTCGAGATGATTTAAACGCTCGATCACGCCCTCTGCCTTGTTCACCTCCCGAGCTGTTATCTTGGCGAGGTGATTCTTCCTGAGACTGCGCTCGTACTTGTCCTCGTCCAGATGACTCACCTCTGAAATTCCTGTACTGACCTCTGTAATTCCTGTATTGATACGAGTTATTACGGCGCATAGTCAAGATATCAGCTGACGTCGACGGGGATGAAACCTCTTCGTCTATAGCTGCTTGAACTGCCTCGCTCAAACATGTAAAATTTCTTGCCGCTATTATGGTGCTCAGCCGACGATTTCTCAACCCGTCAGCAAAGCTTTTTATGGCCTGTTTTTCATTTAATGGTCTTAACACACTATAGCTGGCCTCATTCCCTTCGGATTGAGTAATCGTCAGGTTTACAAACAAATCTGTAATTTGCTTTCCGAACTCGTTTAAGGAAAGCTCATTTTGCCTAAGGTTAAGTAATTTGTGCTGCAAAGCCGTTGCTGACTTTTTAGGCAGCAATTGCGATTTAATCGCCTTAATCAGACTATCCGCACTATCATATTTATTGCTAAGCTTCAGCTTAGCCGCCTGCGAAAGACGACTTTTTAAAACAAAATTTATTAGTTTAGTTTGACCATCTTGATCGAGTTCTGATTGATAATATTCTATTCCGTCAATAAGTTGCTTTATACTTGTCTCGTCATCTGTTGAAACTGGTAATAGGCTCAAAGCAATTTTTAATTCGAATTTAGCCATATTTTCTACTTTATTAGGGCTCTTCTCTGTAGATGGATTATTACATAAGTCTAATATATTCTCATATAAACTAAAGAAAGATGTTACTATTTTTTCTATTTTTAAACATTCGTCTTCCTTTAAGCTTGATCTTAATTGTTCTATTCTTTCCAAATCGGTGTTAAAGAGACTTACTATATTATCTGCTTCTTTTATTTTTCTCAATACAACTTCACCCTGTCGTCTACTTGTCCCGATTTTTACTAAATACGTTCTTATCTTGTTTAGCTCACTATTTAAGTGGAATAAATGTTCATACATTACTGTTCATTACAGCGAATAGTAGGATTATTACAATAACCATTGGTAGACACTTATACACGCACACCCGAATTCACTTACACGCACTGACACTTTGCACTTTCTATTTTTCCGGAATGTCCTTGTTGTTGTCGCCAGACCGGTAGTTGCACCCCTCACATGCAACTTTTGGATCTCGATAATTCTTGGTTCGATTAGATGATCGCCGCAAAATATGTCTTGTCAATTGCTCCCTCATCCAAGACTGATGGCACTTTTTGTACAGCCTATATATCATATAGGCAACTCCAAGAAGTAAAAGCGTACATATGATCATAACCACAATGCTTATTGTGGATAAATGATATTTGAGCTCCTCTATCGTAGCTGAATTGTGGCTTCCAAAGGCACTGTTCTGGTTTACGAAAACCTCTTCATTTTTCACTTTTGACTGACACATGATGATTTTCTTTCAATGGGCTTTCAACTCGATGATACTCCCTCAGAGAACAATTTAGATTAAATGCGCACATGATTGACTAATGCTCGCTCAAGTGGCAGGGTCGCCATATAAGGACGGGACATTAAGGAGAATGAAACATCTCAGATGCCGAGTAAACACTGAGTATATTTGGTGTATTGATAGGTCTTATATGTACTCATACAGGTAGAATATAATATACTTATCTACTACATCACAGTCTGCCCACACGATATACGAGCCTAACGGAATAAATCCTGACTTATCCGACAAGTATATGATGGAATAATTATAAAAACCTTATCTGTCTTCAGTACACATCTGCTCAAGTGGGAACTACGGCAAGAAATGGGGCTTGGGGGCTTACAGAGGTCGTTATACCAATGCAGCAGAAGTTATTCTCAAGAATAAGCTGCAAGGAGCAGTCCAGCAGATCAAGAAGCTCCTTCATCGCAAGGGAGGACTGGAACGCTTGGACGGTGAGTTCATCCATCATTATCATCTGCCTAGCCTTTCCTTGATGGGGTCGGCTTCTAGTCTAACCATATCTTAACAGTATTAACATGGAGTGACTGCCTATCTGACCACCACAACCCAGTTGGAGAAGATAATCCAACATAACACCAGTACCCAAAGTGTAAGGCGGTCGTATAAAGGGTGTAAATAGACCCTTAACATAACCGAAAGGCACTTGTTCTCCCCGTCTTTGCGATCATTTATTTGTTCTAGACCATACCTGCGAACCTTCTAGTTACAGAGATATTGGGGGTCAAAGTTCCAACTTTTTCACAAGTTTTTTTTTTAAATACACGTTTTTATTCAATCCATCCATCAGCACAATGCTTTGAGTGCTTTCCATCGAGTCCTACCATAAAACGTTAGTTTTCACTCCAAAAAAAAGTCGATTCCCAGCAATAATTTTTGCGTAAAGTTACTTAGTTTGATGTACAGAATGCTTGGTTGACGGCTATGTGAAGGGTCTGTTTACACCCTGTATGTGTACTATAGTAGACTCATATTTGGACAGCTAAGTTTAAGTCACATATAATATGAGGGCGAGCTTATTGCCATCAACTGGGCACAAATCTAGCCTGCTACTGAGAAAAGTCAATTAACCACGTAATCGAACTCAAGAATGTATGCTTAACAGTAACAGTAGACCTTACTGGACCAAAAACTGGTAAATTCATAATTGAATCAATCATTCATAACAATTACCACTAGAAAATACTACGCGCAGTGCTTTTCCATTCCTGTCGCCATTCATAGGTCCATAAATTGAGTGACATTTTGGGATTTATACAAACGCTTATAACTTTGCTGTTTATGAATATTATTTATTGAGACCTTACATACATAATAGCAAGACTTTCTCTAATAAGCCCTTTAAGTATTTGTACTAATTTAAAAATAGCAGTGTATAAATAATAACAGACGCTCAGATCAATGTTCAGGCTAAGTTGCGCTTGCCTAGGTTGATCTGTGAATGATTGCTCACCCACTACGTTAGGTAGTACTGCCTATCTGACCTCCACAACCCAGTTTTTGGGTAAGAGGACATAATTATCGTGACAGGGCCCGTAATGTGCTATCTGAAGATTTGCCTCATTTTATTTTTTTTTCTTTTCTTTGCTCTTACAGGTTATGCCAAGAAAATTGCTTTAGCCATTTTGGATATTGGTCAGCTTTTCGAACGTAAGTATTTGTCAATGTTTTAAATTAACAAGAATTTGTGTGGTACACTACAACTAAATACCCGACTACTGAAAAAACACGCTTTAATTAAAATCGGGATTTACAAGGTAAAATCGACTCCTCCTATTGTTGAAGTCGGTTAAAATGTAGCCTATATTACTCGGGCTATAATAACGAATCGATTGACACCTTATTCATCAAAATCGGATGAATAGTTTATGCGCTACGGAGGAACATAGACGTAGACTGCTAAAATCATAACCCTCCCTTTTGGCTTCGCCGTGGTAGGGAAAAAAAAATAAAATTACATAACATAAAATCACGCCTGTAATCCTCGAAGGGTTAGGTCAAGGTGTGACTAATAGTACATCTACATTTCACCAGTTATATTTAAGTCCCATGTAATATTGGGCAAGTCCTAACACTATCCTATACGCCTATCGAATGGCGTCCAAGAACTAACAAAAGAAATGTGGGTCGACCAGCGGCGAGATGGGCAGACGACATAGGAGAAAAAACCTGGATGAGGATAGCACAGCACCGGGGAGATTCGGGGAGTCTATTGTCATCGCATTGGACGGCCCTCATGAGTCGTGGCGATGTCTCAGATGAGCCCGGACATCGCCATAGTAGTTTGGAGCCCGGAGGCGGGCTGCGCTGGATTGGTCGCGAATGTCATGCGGAGCAGTTCTCGCAACTCATCCACCAAGGCGACAGTAGGCTCACGGCGGTGTTTTTAGAGTGCAAGCACTACATAGCTAACTGTCTCCCCAGACGGTGCGGTATGCCTAGACATTTTTCGCCGTTTCATTAAAAAAAAAGGACCGTGGAGATTGGCATTAAAAAAATAGAAGCCTATATCCAGCAGTGGGTGCATACCTGCATGCATGCATCATTCATCCACAGCCTTGTGGATGAATGATGATGGATCGTATATTTCTTTGTGATCAAGTATTTTCCTTTTTTCCACAGGCAACTCAAATGAATGGTCAAGAAAAGATCGCAACACCGTTTTGGCTAAAGGTAAGTGCCCACAAGTATTTTTTTTACGAACAGATGCCTACGTCCGCGTGGGTTCGATAATTGTCCCACAGGATCTTAATACTGGGATAAAAGGTATCCCTTGTGCTAATTCAAGTTATTAAGCATCTATGTGCCAAATTTCATCTAAATCCGTTCAGTAGTTTTTGCGTGAAAGAGTAACAAACATTCATACAACCATCTTCGTCCGTTTCGTGATGAATCCGTTTAGATCTTGTATTGTAGAGTAAGTGTAAAAAGTACAAAACATACTGTTTTGAAAGCAAAAACAATAGAAGACATTTTCTTTTATATCTGTACTCTTTATTTCCCCTCTCTAAAACCAGGAATGCTCTATTTCCTCAAAAAAAGTTTCCAATCCTCGTTAGGGCCCTTACACACTACGTTTGTTTTAGACGCTGACGACGCGATTAAAACATAATCAGGACGCTCAGCAAACGCAAGACTGAAGTCACGTTGTTAACGTTGCACACGATCCTTGCGTTTGTATGGCTATAAACGCGCTGATGCATCACGTAGAAAGCCGCCGCCATTTGGAACCACAGTATTACGATGGCGTCGCTCGAGACAACTCTGCTTATGATTGAAACACGCTGTAAGCCCACGTTTGAATCGATACAAACGCACGTTAGATTTGTGTTTGTATCGATACAAACGTGTAAAATCTGCTAAAACGTGTTGATAATGCGTAGAGGACGCGCCAAACAAAAACGCGCGTCGTCAGCGCATAAAAAACGTGGTGTGCGAAGGCCCTTATAGTCCGGTAATGCTCGATGATGAACATTTTTTTTTCTTTTTACAGTGATATCTATCGGTGGCTGGCTCGCAAACACCGTACATCCAAGACGTAAGTACATTTTCTTTAAACATAGCTATAGAGATCATACCGCTGTTGTTAGCTCAAAACCAATTTCATTTTATTAAAAAGTATGCTTTTGAAATTTTTCCCCAAGAACGATTTAAATATGTTTTGACAGTCGAGATAATATTATAGCTTCCTATTAGTAAAAGAATTAGCAGCTTATTATAATTATACTAAAAAAAAGAAATAAAATTCGGTGAAGGAAAACATCGTGAGGAAAACAAATTAGCATGCCTGAGAGATATTTCTCGACGGCATGTAAAGCCAAGTCAGAGGTCCATGGGCGGCATAAAAATTGACAGCCAGCCCCCGTAGCATGACCACCGTAGACAAGGATTTCTTTGACGGAAGAATCGACAAAATGACAGATAGTGCAAACAAATCTTGTCATTGTCACGATGTGAAAACATTTTCGGAATCTGTCAGTTCCGAATATACTACAATATACTACTCCCTACATTTAAACTAAAAAAGATTCAAAATTTTACCTCTTGATAATTATATGTAGAAAATAGTCGAAAGTAAAATACAAAAACGAAACATTTATACAACATTATTTTTAGTATATGCGAAACCTGAATATAGTTTGTTCAGAATAAGTAACTGAATCGATTCCAATAATTTTTAAACCATGTTATATTTTTTCCCAAAAATATTAAAAAAAGTTGGATACCGAGCGAGTTTGAGTACCTATCGCAATAATTTAGGTACCTACTGCCAAATTATTATTATCCTCAAGACGACGCTGGAGGCGCGCGCTGGGTGGTGACCGCGTTTTTGTGCGGACAACTAGGTAACAGAACAAGCTTATAGCTTTGTGATTTTTCATGATACAGTTTTGAAATTTTGTACATAGATTCTTTACATAAAAATACTAGACACGTGTATCAGGTTTCGCATATACTAAAACTAATGTTGTAGATTTTTTTTTTCGTTCTGTTGCTAAGAAAATGTCTCCAAGAGTTTCGGCACATAAATTAGAATAGTTTTCTACTTTTAACCAATCAGAAAGCAACCAGTTTAAAGATTTAACTATTTTTACATACCTACTTACTTTTCCTCGACTCGCCTCGTTGATCTAGTGGTCGCAAGCGTGACAGCTGAGCATGAGGTCCTGGGTTCGATTCCCATGTCGGGCAAAGTGTTTTTGGGTTTTTCCTTCAGGAATTTCTCAGTAGCAGCTACGGAGTCTGGATTTGTGCCCGGTTGATGGCACATAAATGGCAATAGGCTTGCCCTCTATTCATGGGACTTAAACATAACTGGTGTACTTTTCTTCCTTCGTTACGTTATTTCATAATTTTATTTTTCTATTACAGTTGGAAGATACGTCGTTGGTGGTGAGTTTAGACATAATTATTTTAAAATAAACAAAACGATGAACGAAAACATCGATCATGAGGAAACCGGCATGTCCTAGAACCGAATATTCGAAGACATGTGACATCTACCAACCCGCACTGGGCCCGCGTGGTGGATTATAGGCCCCTCCCTCTCATAGAGAGGAGGCCTGTGGCCAAGCAGTGGGAACATTATAGGCTGTTTATGCTACTGAAAAACAAATAATTCGTATTTAAAAGTAAAGCAGAACAAGGATATTTTGGCGCGTGGCCAAAAACGGAACTAGACGACGTAATCTGTTTTTTTTTTGTTTAGATTTCATTGCAAAAACAATGAACTCACAAATGGTAACCAACAGTGCCTCCTGACAACGTCATCCCAGCCGCAAGAAGATCTATGCAGCATTATATTTATGCGTCAGACGTAAAAAAAAATGTGTGAATTAATGAAACATCTCTTTTTCAGAAATCTTGAACCTCAGCAAGAACGAGGCGTCGCTTGTTCGTGCTTATGATTTAGGTAAGTTAAAATAATATACGAATAATCTGTCTAGAATTATTTAATTCATAATAAGCACATTGTAAGTGCGGCGACATAAACAAAAAGATCACTAGCTCCATCTATGATTAAGAACTAAAAATCCTATGTACGCGCCTGCTCATAGTTTTAGAGCAATTCATCGTCTATGTGTTTTGCGTCTACAGCATTTTTTTTTTAAATTATACTCAGTATTCTGAAGGTAGAAGGTCGGCTAGAATATTTTGTACTCATCATTTCGGCACCGCAAAAGAAAATTCCAAATTAATCAATATTATACAAGTTATAAGATTTTAAACTATCATGGTCACTAACATTATTACTTAGACAGGAAACGGGATATTTACCGGGATGTTTTTGTCGAGTTCCCGGTTCTGTCTGCTCATAAACACCCACCCTCAATAACTTCAGTTTATCCGTGATCATGGTGCTAGCAACAGCGCCGAAATATCGGGAACTCGACAAAAACAGTAAACATGGTAAATATCCCGTTTCCTGTCTAAGTTATTATACAAGTTTCCAGTTATCTACGAGTTTTTCTTAAAGAAATTACAATATTGTGCGTAAACAATCCTGCATCGCGATATCTTGTTTTTTTTTATATACATAGTTTTACTTAAATACAACATCTGCCAAACTGCTAAGCAATTTGTCGGCAGTAGGTTCTCGCGGAATCTTTTTAATATTCTAAGTTAATTTCTAATTGAGTTAAGACTAAACTAACTAATATAAAACTAAAATAAACCTAAAACTAAGATTAAGACAAATGGGTCAATCAAAGCCACTATACTCAGCGGCATCAGTCAACCAATGTCATGAGACCATCCCTTCGTCATAGTCATTAGTGTACTAATGACCGCAGCCACTATGGTGATTATAAACAACTGTCGGGCAGTAGCCCACTAGACACAACACGCGTCTGGTCAGAGGATCCTTCCTTTTCTATGGAGTATTGAGGAACTTTGCACCCTGTGGCTCATACCCCATAATAAGTTAACCTTTTGCATCTCACGATGAAAAAACCTGATCTTAATAATAAAAGTCTGAAACAGCCAACAAGCTTTGAGCAAGCGCTGTGGTCAATGCCTTATCGCGGGTCTGAGCAGCATGTCTTATTCTTATTTTACTCTTCATCGAAGCAGTCACCTCCTTTCTAGACATTTATCATCCTTTATCCTACAGTGAGAAAGTTAATGGCTAGTATTCTTTTTCATTACCAAATAATTACAAAAAAATCTGTGTCCAGTTGATGTCAGTAGGCTTGCCCCTATTACATGAAACTAGCCCATAACAGACGCAATGAGGGTCTCCTTCAACGGGACGAATACACCTCTGCCTAACCCGTCTGGGATTACCAGCTTATCATTATGTAAGCAATAAAAACTAACTCAATTTTTCTTTCCCAGATTTGAAAAACCATGAAACGCAAATCATCAAAGACTCTTCCTTCAGTTCCCGTAAAGAATGGCTGTCTGGAATTAAGACCTGTACAGACAAACAATTCGAAAACGGTGTCATTGATGATGACGATAATGATGATGACGAAGAAACTTTTGGCACAGAGCTCGAAGATGATGAAACAAATGATGATACTCAAGTCTCTGAGGACCGTAGTGATACTGATTCTGATGAGAATGAAGATAGACAATCAAAAGTGACCAATAACCATGGTAAGAAGACTAGCAAGACAACCACTGATGAGAAATCTGCAAACGAAAGTTCAGATGATGAAAATGACAACGATGATACTCAATTAAGCGGGACTAGGACCCCCAGTTCTACTGTAAAGAATACTGGGTCAAAAACAACTTCGGGTTCAACTACAACAAGTGGTAAAACTAATTCACAAAAGAAATCCAATCACACTACTTCCCGTTCTGAAACTGATTCAGGCCGCCAATCTTCGCCTGAATCATCTGGCTTGTTATCAGGTATCGGTAAGAAACCTAAGAAAATCATTGATAAACTGACGAATAAAAATAAGAAAAGGTCTGGAACTGCTGTCACAGAGTCCGAAAGTGATGAAACAGTTGATAATAGTCAAGGCTCTGAGAACGGTAGTGATACTAATTCTGATGAGAATGAAGATAGACAATCAAAAGTGACCAATAACCATGGTAAGAAGACTAGCAAGACAACCACTGATGAGAAATCTGCAAACGAAAGTTCAGATGATGAAAATGACAACGATGATACTCAATTAAGCGGGACTAGGACCATCAGTTCTACTATAAAGAATACTGGGTCAAAAACAACTTCGGGTTCTGCTACAACAAGTGGTAAAACTAATTCACAAAAGAAATCCACTCACACTACTTCCCGTTCTGAAACTGATTCAGGCCGCCAATCTTCGCCTGAATCATCTGGTTTGCTATCAGGTATCGGTAAAAAACATAAGAATATCATTGATAAACTGACGAATAAAAATAAGAAAAGGTCTGGAACTGCTGTCACAGAGTCCGAAAGTGATGAAACAGTTGATAATAATCAAGGCTCTGAGAACGGTAGTGATACTAATTCTGATGAGAATGAAGATAGACAATCAAAAGTGACCAATAACCATGGTAAGAAGACTAGCAAGACAACCACTGATGAGAAATCTGCAAACGAAAGTTCAGATGATGAAAATGACAACGATGATACTCAATTAAGCGGGACTAGGACCCCCAGTTCTACTGTAAAGAATACTGGGTCAAAAACAACTACAGGTTCCACTACAACAAGTGGTAAAACTAATTCACAAAAGAAATCCACTTACACTACTTCCCGTTCTGAAACTGATTCAGGCCGCCAATCTTCGCCTGAATCATCTGGTTTGCTATCAGGTATCGGTAAAAAACATAAGAATATCATTGATAAACTGACGAATAAAAATAAGAAAAGGTCTGGAACTGCTGTCACAGAGTCCGAAAGTGATGAAACAGTTGATAATAGTCAAGGCTCTGAGAACGGTGGTGATACTAATTCTGATGAGAGTGAAGATAGACAATCAAAAGTGACCAATAACCATGGTAAGAAGACTAGCAAGACAACCACTGATAAGAAATCTGCAAACGAAAGTTCAGATGATGAAAATGACAACGATGATACTCAATTCAGCGGGACTAGGACCACCAGTTCTACTGTAAAGAATACTGGGTCAAAAACAACTTCGGGTTCTTCTACAACAAGTGGTAAAACTAATTCACAAAAGAAATCCACTCACACTACTTCCCGTTCTGAAACTGATTCAGGCCGCCAATCTTCGGCTGAATCATCTGGCTTGTTATCAGATATCGGTAAAAAACATAAGAAAATCATTCGTAAACTGAAGACTACAAATAAGAAAAGGTCTGGAAAGGATTCAAACGATGATGAAGATGATATAATAACTGGAGACAAAAATTCTAAAGGAAAAGGCATTATTAGTTCTCAAAACGGAAACAATAACGGCGTTGACAAACAAGGCAAGTCTAAACAAACTAAAATCATCAATATAAAAAAAGCCAAACGCAATGGGAAAAAGAATGTAAGTATCGGTGAAGATGGAAAGGAAATCCCCGTCAGAAGAGGCAGCAATTCAGGCTCTAGCAGTGATAAGAAGAATAGAAAAACACAGACAACCAATAAGGGCTATGTTGGTATTAGAAAGAATGGCAAGAAACCCACAGGTATTGAACGTACTTCTAGTAATTCTGTCAACGAAAATAAACAAAGGTGTGACGAAAATGATAATCAGCAGTCTAATGGTGGTTCCAAATCATCTAGTACTGTTACGAAAACTACCACAACAACAACATCAAGTGGTAAAAAGGACACCAAACAAGAAAATACTGGCAAACAAGATAACACTGAGTCTTCAACCGTCAAAAAACAGGGGAAGCAAGTTTCGAATGAAGGCGAAAAGAACATCCATCAATCAAAGAATGGTAAGAAACCCATAAATGATAACGATGATGATCAAAATGATCACGATGTTGGTCAAAACAATGACAACGATAACAGTTATGATTCTGATGAAGGTGATTCTGGAGAAAATGTTGTTAGTAATAAAGGCAAAGTCGGCGACGGGAAACCTGGAAAAGATGAAAAGAAACCTGTGGAAGATGCCAAAAACCCGAAATCTGTAGCTAAACCTGTAGGTAATGATGGTAATGATAAAAAATCTGCAAAAGATACTGAAACTGAAAGTAAAAATAAAAATTCTGGCAAAAAGCCTGTATATAAGGATGATGATGATGATGCTGATGATGATGATGATGAAGATTATGATGGTGATAAAGATGGATATAAGGATGTTCATGACAAGCAACCTGGCAAAAATGGTAACACGCCTGCCAACGGTGTCAGTAAACCAGAAACTACACAATCTGGTTCAACGAACTCTGTTGCTAAGAGCTCTTCAACGTCTAGCACAAGGCAATCAACCTCTAGTGGCTCTTCTACTGATAGTTCTAAGGGATCTGGCTCAACAGTCTCTGAGAACCAAGGCTCGACTAGCTCAAAAACCGCTGGCTCCAGTGAAACTAAAGACAAATCTACAACAGCTGCTGGCAGTAGCTCAACAAGTTCTAGCACAAGTCAAATAACCACTACTGGCTCTAAGGGTTCTACCTCTGAATCTGGAAACACCAAAAAAACTAACCATAATGGAGAGGAGGCAGGCAGCACCGGCCAACAACAGAGTAGCTCAAGCAGTAACTCTAAACCTGAAGATGATGATGATGATGATGATGACGATGACGATGAAGAAGATTATGTGTATGCCAATCAACCTGGCAAAAATGGTAACAAGCCTTTCAACGGTGCCAGTAAACCAGAAAATACACAATCTGGTTCAACGAACTCTGTTGCTAAGAGCTCTTCAACGTCTAGCACAAGGCAATCAACCTCTAGTGGCTCTTCTACTGGTAGTTCTAAGGGATCTGGCTCAACAGTCTCTGAGAACCAAGGCTCGACTAGCTCAAAAACCGCTGGCTCCAGTGAAACTAAAGACAAATCTACAACAGCTGCTGGCAGTAGCTCAACAAGTTCTAGCACAAGTCAAATAACCACTACTGGCTCTAAGGGTTCTACCTCTGAATCTGGAAGCTCCAAAAAAACTAACCAAAATGGGGAGGAGGCAGGCAGCACCGGCCAACAACAGAGTAGCTCAAGCAGTAAGTCTAAACCTGAAGATGATGATGATGATGATGATGACGATGACGATGAAGAAGATTATGTTTATGCCAATCAATCTGGCAAAAATGGTAACAAGCCTGCCGACGGTGCCAGTAAATCAGAAACTACACAATCTGGTTCAACGAGATCTTCATCGTCTAGCACAAGGCAATCAACCTCTAGTGGCTCTTCTACTGGTAGTTCTAAGGGATCTGGCTCAACAGTCTCTGAGAACCAAGGCTCGACTAGCTCAAAAACCGCTGGCTCCAGTGAAACTAAAGACAAATCTACAACAGCTGCTGGCAGTAGCTCAACAAGTTCTAGCACAAGTCAAATAACCACTACTGGCTCTAAGGGTTCTACCTCTGAATCTGGAAACACCAAAAAAACTAACAATAATGGAGAGGAGGCAGGCAGCACTGGCCAACAACAGAGTAGCTCAAGCAGTAACTCTAAACCTGAAGATGATGATGATGATGATGATGACGATGACGATGAAGAAGATTATGTGTATGCCAATCAACCTGGCAAAAATGGTAACAAGCCTGCCAACGGTGCCAGTAAACCAGAAACTACACAATCTGGTTCAACGAGATCTTCATCGTCTAGCACAAGGCAATCAACCTCTAGTGGCTCTTCTACTGGTAGTTCTAAGGGAACTGGCTCAACAGTCTCTGAGAACCAAGGCTCGACTAGCTCAAAAACGGCTGGCTCCAGTGAAACTAAAGACAAATCCACAACTGCTGGCAGTAGCTCAATAAGTTCTAGCTCAAGTCAAATAACCACTACTGGCTCTAAGGGTTCTACTTCTGAATCTGGAAACACCAAAAAAACTAACCATAATGGAGAGGAGGCAGGCAGCACCGGCCAACAACAGGGTAGCTCAAGCAGTAACTCTAAACCTGAAGATGATGATGATGATGATGATGATGACGATGAAGAAGATTATGTGTATGCCAATCAACCTGGCAAAAATGGTAACAAGCCTGCCAACGGTGCCAGTAAACCAGAAACTACACAATCTGGTTCAACGAGATCTTCATCGTCTAGCACAAGGCAATCAACCTCTAGTGGCTCTTCTACTGGTTCCAAGGGATCTGGCTCAACAGTCTCTGAGAACCAAGGCTCGACTAGCTCAAAAACCGCTGGCTCCAGTGAAACTAAAGACAAATCTACAACTGCTGGCAGTATCTCAACAAGTTCTAGCACAAGTCAAATAACCACTACTGGCTCTAAGGGTTCTAATTCTGAATCTGAAAGCTCCAAAAAAACTAACCATAATGACGAGGAGGCAGGCAGCATCGGCCAACAACAGAGTAGCTCAAGCAGTAAGTCTAAACCTGAAGATGATGATGATGACGATGACGATGAAGAAGATTATGTTTATGTCAATCAACCTGGCAAAAATGGTAATAAGCCTGGCAAAGGTGCCAGTAAACCAGAAACTACACAATCTGGTTCAACGGACTCTGATGCTAAGAGCTCTTCAACGTCTAGCACAAGGCAATCAACCTCTAGTGGCTCTTCTACTGGTTCCAAGGGATCTGGCTCAACAGTCTCTGAGAACCAAGGCTCGACTAGCTCAAAAACCGCTGGCTCCAGTGAAATTAAAGACAAATCTACAACTGCTGGCAGTAGCTCAACAAGTTCTAGCACAAGTCAAATAACCACTACTGGCTCTAAGGGTTATACTTCTGAATCTGGAAGCTCCAAAAAAACTAACCATAATGACGAGGAGGCAGGCAGCACCGGCCAACAACAGAGTAGCTCAAGCAGTAACTCTAATAAAGAGGCTAATAAATCAGACACGAGCAAAAATGGTCAATCTAACTCAGAGGCATCTAAGAACAGCAATGCTGATAAGAGCAGTTTCAAAGATCAAACTAGTAGCTATAAAACACAAACTGATAATGATAGTAAAAATAAAAATTCTGGCAAAAAACCTGATGATGATGAAGATGATGATGATTGCGATGATGATGATGATGATGATGACGATTATGTTTATTCCAATCAACCTGGCAAAAATGGTAACAAGCCTGCCATCGGTGCCAGTCAACCACAAACTACACAATCTGGTTCAACGAGCTCTTCGTCGTCTAGCACAAGGGAATCAACCTCCAGTGGCTCTTCTACTGGTAGTTCTAAGGGATCTGGCTCAAAAGTCTCTCAGAACCAAGGCTCAACTGGCTCAAAAACCGCTGGCTCGAGTGAAACTATTGAAAAATCTACAACTGCTAGTAGCTCAACAAATTCGGAGGCATCTAAGAACGGAAATACTCAAAAGAGCAGTTCCAAAGATCAAACTAGTACCAATGAATCGCAAACCAGCTCAAATTCTGACTCTGACAAATCTACTGTAAAGAGTTCTAGCTCGGAAAAGTCTAGCTCAAACCAAAGTAGTAACAGTGGCTCTAAAACTGGAGGAACTAAATCAAATGAATCTGTTAGTGGGAAGTCTAGATCTGGACATTCAAAAAAAAATACTGAATCTAGCTCAAATGGCTCAAGCATAAGCAACAAGAACAAACAAAGCAGCTCAAGTGAGTCTGAAAAAGTTAGCTCTAGCCGATCTGAATACGACTCAAGCAGCAGCAACAAAAATACGCAAAGTAGCTCCGATAAATCTGCAAATGACAGCTCCAGACAATCTAGCCAAAGTAACCGCGGCTCCAATTCTGAATCTAGCTCTAATGTTTCTCATGGCAGTAACTCTAAAGGATCTAAAACCAACGGTAAGCATGGGGCTCACTCCAAATCCAAAGACGGATCCTACACAAAACTAAAATCATCACAAGACGAGACACAATATGGAGAAGGTGGCGACGATTATTTTAAAGAAGAAACGAGAAGCTCAGATGGTAGCACTTCTAAATCTGCTGGTAGCAAATCAGAGGATTCTTCTGGCAATGCTAAAAAGAGCTCTTTCTCATCCGAGAGGAGGAGTAGTACTGGTTCGAGAGTTCGTCAGGAGAAATCTAGAGAACAAGAGGCAAAGAAACAACAGCTGGCACTTCAGCAACAAGAAGAACAAAACAAACCGGACGGGTCTTTTAGTTCGAAAAAACAAGGCACGAAAAGATACTCTCACATTAGTAACCAGCAGAGACGCAGTTCTTATGAAAGCAGTTCATAAGTAAACGATAAATATACAGGATGATTTGTTAAACGTGGTCAATACTTTAAGGGATGTAGCAGTCATGAGAATGAACAATTATTACATGGGACCAACCATGAAATCGCGATAGAAATACCAACGACGGCACGGTTGGCGCAGTGTCTGAGCGATTGACTGCTGCGCTTCGTGTCGCGGGTTCGATTCCCGCACGGAACAAATATTTGTATGGCCTACAGGTAATTGTTCCGGGTCTGGCTGTTTATGTTAATTTTAATGTTTGTAAACGCACCCACGATACAGGAGAAATTCCTAGTGTGGGGCAACGTTTTTAAAAAAAATAAAAATAAATTAAACTGCATACATTTAAGGTCGCACCACTGGAAAAAATTTAGGAAACAGCTGTTTTTTTTTTCATATTCCGCCACGTTTAACCAAACATACTGTTTATACCGTGATAATAAAGAAACGAATTCAAAATGGCGGCCAAACGAAGGATATCATGCCTTCTTACTCTCACATGGCTCCTTTCTTGAATGAGTGAGTGAGAGAACATGATGTACGCCGTCATTTTTAATTCATGACGACTATAAGCTTACGATTAATGGTATTTCAATTATATTTTTTTAGTTTTTAATTATATTATAATCATGCATCAAGATTTTTTCGTTTTCTTTGGCCTTACCTTTGTACTTTATAATGATTAATTTGACACAAACAAACACACGCTTTAAACCAAAACAATAATAACTATATCTTCATCATTCGCCTACACATACAAGGTGTAAGGGACAGCCTTCCACAAACTGATGGGTGAATTCAGTATATCATACTAAGATGACCGGTACTAGAAATTATTTCAGGAACGTTATGGGAATCCAATAAATTAGATTTGTTTTATTTCCTCTCTCGCAATGTATTGATGATTTGAGCAAGAAAACCCTTCGTTATCATCATGGCTTTTCTTTCTTGTAACGGTGCATTTGGGTATCCTTAAACCATTTGGCAAAGACAGATTTTTTGCCACAACTTCATTCCTCGAAATGTTGTCAAGATCCAGGTGCCGCGGTACGAAATCTTGCAGCAAACAATTGAGGACACTATTAATTTTCCGTTCGAGCGTAGGGCGACTCATTCTAAAAAGCACAATGAGTCTTTCGTTACTCTTTCCCGTCCGAAGCTTCATTAAGAAAATAGCAAGTCACAGTGATAACAGGTGGACAAAGGCTTGTCCCGGTTTAAAGTGCTGCTACGCTACTTATCCTACCTAACCTAGGCACAGGTAATCCTAGGAGGATATTAAATAAAAAGTAGGTAGGCAGTAAACTGGAACATTTATTTTATTTTAAATGACTCGGTAGGTAGGCGAGGGTCGATAAAATTGGGTTAGGGCCTGTACAGCGATTATCCTCCTCACTGGCCTAGTACTCCCCTGACGTCACTGGCCGCTGCAGGAGACGAGTGCTCGCGCGTCGATCGCCAGGACCAACTGCTGGTGTAGGGTTCGCGGGTTGTCCCGCTACGGTCCACCACGGAGAAGCAGGGAATTAAGCTGAACGTGAAACCCCAATCGGGGATTAATTCACACACACAGAATATGTTTAAATCGAGTCGAGTATTAAGATTGAATGTCGAGGGAACGGTAGGGACGCCTTCAAAAAACTTGATCGCGGTTACGATATAAAAGATTCGTATTAGGGACCGTGAAAAAACCTGACGTGCGTTCGCCTCGACAACCAGAATCGTCCTGCCGGTGGCGACGTGGAAGTGTTCTGTCGCTATGGCTCTTGCCCCCGCGCCGAGAACAAAGAAACTAGTTTCTGGGTGCCTAATATGTCGCTTGTTTTAATCGTGCGTGGTGATAAACTGTTGCTGGCCAGAAGTCTGATTTGATGCGTTCATTATTAGTTTATTTCTTTATTATTATTATTATATTATTAAGAATTAAGACTTGTAACAATTAATGTTACAGGCTGTCACCGAATGGCGTCCAAAAACTGGCAAAAAAAACGTGGGTCGTCCGGCGACGAGATGGGCAGACGACACAGTTGCCATCGGGGGAAAAATCCTGATGAGGCTGGCACAGGACCGTGGGGATTGGTACGAGAAAAGAGAGGCCTAGCAGTTGGTGAGTTCGGGCTGTGGATGATGATGATGAAGCGCCGTGTTCGGCTGTCTTACTTCTAATGCCAATGAAGGGCTTTCTCGGATTACCTGCTCAAATCCGTTATGTTATGTGTCAAGCCCACGCGATGTCAAAGTATTGTTGTATCCATAGCTTGTATAATATATCTTCAAAATCCATTGTATTAGGATTATTAATGATGACAGTTTGCTACGTTTTTATGGTGTCTACAAACATTTCTCCGGCAAAGTCATGGGAAGAGTTTGATCCCACTGATATTGCTCAGAGTGGTCTTGATACACTCATACGTTTAAAGGTATATAATAGTTCGAGTGCAACAAAAGTTCTAGCTTGATAAACATCTACTTTAATTGCAACATTCATAATAAATGCACGCATTAGATGTGTTTGGTGCCCTTGAGTATTCGTTGGTTTCCAAAATACCTTCACTTGAAGGTCTTCCGGCACGAGGAGGGAGAGCATTTTGGTCATCTTGGTTTTGTCCGCGATCTCTTGCATACCGCACCCTCATCCAGCAATTGCGGCCGATATAGTGCTCGCCATTTAGTATTAACTGTAACAAATTAAAAATAAAGAAAACATAGACAGACGTCGATAGATTAGACGTCGTCGTCGTCGTCATCTATACGTATTTTTGTCACTTTCTAAAAGCCAACCAATCAGCCCGTCCGACATAAGCTTTTATTCTAATAAGCATTTAAGCGTTGTCTCTGTTTAGTGCTTCATCTCAGGATATCATTTCATTGCTTTAAAACGTTTCAATTCGCATATTAGTCAATTATTTTCATATGCGTTTCGGAAATAAAGGGTGTAAATAGACCCTTAACATAGCCGAAAGGCACTTGCTCTCCCAGTCTTTGCGACCACGTGGTTTTAAATGTAAAAGTAACCTCACTTTCCCCGAGTATTTTACACTGGCTGCATGCCACGAGGTGTGACGTACAGCCAGCCAGCACTGAAGACTCCGAAGCGGGCCGCGGATCGCAACCAAGCCCCCCCGAGTTTGGGCTCATCCTACTTGGGACTTCAGGATCTTCCCTGAGCCACCAAAGGTCCCCTCACCCTCATCCAGCCTCAAACCTCTACCCCCCTCCACCACCCCATTTATTGTCATAGACCCGAGCAAGGATATCTCTGACCCCCCCAACCTGGGAACCTTCTAGTTACTGAGATATTGGGGGTCAAAGTTCCAACTTTTTTACAAGTTTTTTTTAATACATGTTTTAATGTAAGATTTTTACTTTACACACCTCCACGACCCACAGCACAATGCTTCACTCAATTCATCCATCAGCACGATGCTTTGAGTGCTTTCCATCGAGTCCTACCGTAAAACTTGATTTTTCACCCCAAAAAAAAGTCGATTCCCAGCAATAATTTATGCGTAAAGTTACTTAGTTTGATGTACAGAATGCTTGGTTGACGGCTATGTGAAGAGTCTGTTTACACCCTATATATTTTCCTTCTTCGTAACAATGAATGATTGCAACAAACACAGATTCTTCTTTCCACTAGCATTGCCACTAAAAAATCAATCACTTAGAAAAAACAGAAAGTCCGAAATGATTTAGCCTAAGTCGCAAGTTGAGAGTCCGAAAAAGTCCAGTGAACGAGAGCCAAGTCGCAAAAAAAAACTTTATTTATTTTTCATATAGTCATAACTTTTTACTGATAGCTAATTTTTTTTTGTGTCGTACTGAAAGTTCAGTTCGTTGTTTTGTTGTCGTTCTTTTCAGTGAACTATAAGTCAAAAGAAGTCTCGTTAGAATTATTGCTGATAGGCATGATGAAAGTCCCATAGCGAGGCATCTTATTAAGACCACCCTGTCTTTAATGGAATATAAGTACTAACATAGTTTTTAAGTTAAATTGTTTACTAACTTTCTAGAATTGTATTTTGTGTAAATGTCATTGGATCATGTTGTCTGTTAAATAATCTATACAACATTAGTTTTAGTATATGCGAAACCTGAAACACGTGTCTAGTATTTTTATGTAAAGAATCTATGTATAAAATTTCAAAACTGTATCATAAATAATAACAAAGTTATAAGCTTGTTCTGTTACCTGGTTGTCCGTACAAAAACCTGGTCACCACGCAGCGCGCCCACGCGCACGCCTCCAGCGTCTCATTGATAATAATAATTTGGCAGTAGGTACCTAAATTATTGCGATAGGTACTTAATGTCGTTCGGTGTCCAACTTGTAACGTTTTTTAAATATTTTTGGGACAAAATATAACAAGGTTTAAAAATTATTGGAATCGATTCAGTTACTTATTCTGAACAAACTATATTCAGGTTTAGCATATACTAAAAATAATGTTGTATATGTAAAACGACGCAGCGTTGACGCAGCGACGATACAACGCAACGCAGCGCACTAATGAGGCCTCGGCCTTAAACCACACAAACCATAAACGCATCACCAAATCTGGGACACATTCGACCCCTCAAATTGACTAAATCCCCAACTCAATGTAATGGAATCGTCAAAGTTGATCTAAGGGTCAAATTGGTCTCGTATAGTTAAATTTTATCGTTTCAAAATGGACGCAAGAGGGTTAAGATGGGGATCCATACAGAGATAAGGAACCAACATTGATACGTCTTGCTCTTTAAATTATCGATAATAATGATACCAAGTATTTTATTGGCACACGAGGTTGTCGACATGTGGAATGTGAACTCGGCTATCATTGTGCCGATCGTCGTGACGGCCAATGCCTTATAGCCAAGAGCAAAGTCAGTCAAGTAACTGTATCGATTCCAATAATTTTTAAACCATGTTATATTTTGTCCCATTTTTTTTTTTAATTTACAAGGTGGACACCGAGCGATATTAAGTACCTATCGCCATCATTTAGGTAACTACTGCCAAATTATTATTATCAATGAGCTCAAGACGAAGCTGGAGGCGAGCGCTGCGTGGTGACCGCGTTTTTGTGCGGACCACTAGGTAACAGAACAAGCTTATAACTTTGTAATTTTTTATGATACAGTTTTGAAATTTTGTACATAGATTCTTTACATAAAAATACTAGACACGTGTATCAGGTTTCGCATATACTAAAACTAATGTTGTATATTTTTAAGTGACATGCCACATTATGCATTGCGTCGTCGGTTGTTGCGCTGCTCTGTCGGACCTCTGGTGTGACAGCGGACACTGGGACAGTGTTCCACGGCTAGAGGGGCAAACTAGACGTTTGTTTCGTCGGTGGCGTAAAAATAGCAACAATAGAACACGTTTGTTCAGTCCCATTGTCGAATGATAACCAAAATCCACACTGAGACGCTGCGCTAGTGTGCGTCGCCCTCTTGTGTTACGACCACAGATATAGATAGACCTAGATAACGCGAGAGCAACTACTTCGCGTGCCTAGCTTACGTACAAAATCGTAAGTGGCCAACGCTAGTCGGACGTCAGTAGGCGTCATGGCGGGGGGTAGGACGAGGGGGGCGCCGTACGCGGCGGCGTCTTTGAATCGGTTTGATTTTCCCAACACTAAATAGTGCTTGTGACGTCATAATAGGTAGTCAAAAAATGGCACGCTTGGTTTTCATACAGATCGTGATACTTGCGTTATCTAGGTCTATCTATATCTGTGGTTACGACATTGTGCGTTGTCTTAACGCAGGTGTGGTATACAATGCGTTGATCCATTGCGACGACGCACACTGGTGCAAGAGCGGAAATAACTCAAATTTTCGGAGTGATTATTACACTTGTAATATGTCACGCACCAAATAATAGACACCCTAATAAACAGAGTGTTATAACAATTATATAAAAAATAACTAATTTTCAGACATTAATAAACTATCAAAGATGATCGAGTAAGAACGTATAAAGTTATAACGAAAACATCGCATTTTTCAAGGACTGATAAAATAATTATAAGTAATAACTTTACAATTCTATTTTTTTTTTTGGGAGACACAAGTATGCAGTAAATAAATAGCTAGTTATTATAAACTTATTTAAAATATTTTGATTGTAGTGTAATTTTATATGGGACTGCTCTTTTTAAACCATTTCGCTATGATAAAAGGGTCATAACTTATTTCCGCCGACGACCGCTGCTTTGTCACATGCTTCTAATGATGCATTGATTATTCAGAATTGGTATTATGTACATTTCAGCTGCAACTAATTGCTACCTTGGCTCTATAGCTACATTAACTAATGAGATTATTTTTCTGAGAAAAATGACACTTCAACGTAAATGAACTTAATGTGGTTATTTTAGTAATTAGTATCGTGAAAAATTATATAAGGGGTACCATATCAGTTTTTATTTAGTAACAAGTATCTAATTGAGAAAGTAACACCATTTAGTAGTGATGGCCGCTTTTGATATTTCCTATTTTGAAATGGCTAATATTGTATTTATGAGTGATCGTGAAGTGCATAAGAGCTTAGAAAATCTTAAGAGCATTCATCCAAGTCTCACGGAAACAATGTTAAAACAAATTTATGAAGAATTAAGTCGAAATTTCTTACCTAAATTCACAAAGAAATGGCAAGCTGTAAGGGATGTCAAGGAATAAGACAAAATTTTATCAAAAATATGAGGAGTGGTTGAAAAATACTTTGTCCTTTACTGAAATGCCTGCTGAAACAGATACCCTTAATGAACCAGGACCGAGTAAGCGGTCGCGGAGCGGACGTCCTGAAAAATCGTTCGAGGAATGTTGTGACCGGACTAAACGATACAAAGTAAGGAGCATGTGTGAGAACTATCCTGAAGAACTTATTATATATATTACAAGATGAACTGTTTAAAAAATTAGGAATTAAGGTTGATTTTGTAAAACAAGGTATGGGGGGTCTTCAAATGATGGGAATACATCAAGAAGATTTTTCGCTAATCCAGATATAGTGGCTGAAGTGACAGGATTTGATAAGACGTTTTTCGGTAATACTGCTTGCAATTAATATAGGTGCAATGATTGATGCGGAAAAATTTGGAGAATACTGCGATGAAACTGCTGAATTATATGTTAGGTTGTACAGTTGGTACTACATGCCCAATACCGTACACAAAATTCTAATTCATGGTAGCAGTATCATAAATACCGCCGCATTACCTGTGGGAATGTTGACAGAGGAAGCTCAAGAAGTACGAAATAAAGATTATCGGTCATACAGATTGCATCACTCAAGAAAGTGTTCGCGTGAATCTTCTAATGAAGATATATTAAACATGCTCTTGGCTTCCTCTGATCCATATATCAACTCCTTGAGAACAGTACCTGTACAAAGGCATACATCACTACCCGAGGATGTCTTAGTTTTACTAATTGATAATTAATAAAGCTCTAATTCATTCTAATTCATATCATAAATACTGATTTCAGTAGAAAAAATAATATTTTCCGCACTCCCATACAAAGTGCACCACTGTGCGACGCAACGCAACGCACTAATGAGGCGTCAGTCATAGTTAGAAATATCTGACGGAGTTTTTTTTCATTATTTTTAAAGACAGAGAACTTTAAACTTTAAATAAAACACAGGAAAACGTTTTTAATATCCATGAAATTGGCTTTATTTGACTGTTAATTTTATGCCTTTTATTTAGTTTGAACATGATTCCGGGCATGTGGCCACCGCGGCTGGCGCGTATGTACATGGCGTAATCTGGAGATTCAATTTGCACACATTCTTCACAGTAAATCAGGCTGTATTTCGGTAATAATGCGTTGAATGTTGGCTTCCAAGTGCTCAATTGTTTCTGAATTATTGACGTAGAAATGTGAACTAAAGGAAAGAGTTCATTTTTTGTTATAAAATATGTAACAGAATCCGATGAAAGGACGCGGCGATTTTGGCGCGAATCGCACATCTGTTACGCAATTTCTGGGTGACCTCGAAAATGACGATATCTCTAAAGTTATGTGGTATGAGAGCTGTATAAAATATAGTTTCCACTAAGATAACTATATTTATGCCGCTTGAGATTCTCTGCAGCCACAGAAGCAGAACCAGCACATCACGATGAGCTAGGAAGATGATGGGATGGCGCAAGAGTATCGACACATGTCGGGGTGGAAATACACTTATCAGTAGTAATATATTTTTGACTATAACATCATCGTTGTCGCTCATAGAATGCAGATGAATACCACTATTTTATACAGGGTGTAAACAGACCCTTTACATAGTCGTCAACCAAGCATTCTGTACATCAAACTAAGTAACTTTACGCAAAAATTATTGCTGGGAATCGACTTTTTTTTTGGGGTGAAAAATCACGTTTTACGGCAGGACTCCATGGAAAGCACTCAACGCATTGTGCTGATGGATGGTTTGAATAGTACGGGGATCGTGGAGGTGTGTAAAAATCTTACATTGAAAACATGTATTAAAAAAAAAACTAGTGAAAAAGTTGGAACTTTGACCCCCAATATTTCCGTAACTAGAAGGTGCCTAGGTATGGTCTAGAACAAAAAAAATATCGCAAAGACGGGGAGAACAAGTGCCTTTCGGTTATGTTAAGGGTCTATTTACACCCTTTATAGAGCCCGTAATCATCACCATCATTCTCCCACCCATCACAATTCATTTGGGGTCGGCGCAGCATGTCTTCTTCTTCCATACTTCTCTATTACTCGTCATCTCATCAGTCACCTCCTTTCTAGCCATATCATCCTTCACACAGTCCATCCATCGTTTCTTTGGTCTTCCTCTACTCATATAGCCGTCCACATTCATACTCAAAACTTTCCTCATGACATTTTCTGGACCCCTATTCACAAACGCTTCGATTTCGATTCGGAAAGTCGTATGTCTATCTCGCTCGCTTTCGTAATGCCAAAAAAAGATAGACATTAATCTACATGTCCTCATATGACTTGAGCAATGTCTGGACTTTAAAAGAGACGGTGACCTCTGAGTTTGTTTCGGATGTTTCTTCTCAGAGTAGTCAGGTACGAAACACCGGCCACGTCTAGTTTTAAAACAGAACATGTTGTGACATGTAAAAGAGTTTTGCAAACCAATTTACAGAAATAAATATGATTTATGATGGAGCTAGGAATCTCTCCGTTAATCATTTCAAACTTCCTCAAGAATTCAAAAACAAAAGCGTTTTGTTTAAATATTCTAAACGTATTCTTTTTTCTTTCTGTTGTATTTGAAGAACTCTTTTGTGAATATTAATGAGATGAGGGGAACTTTTTGAACGAAGTAAATTAAATTAAGAATAATAAAAGTGAAAACTGACCTCAAAGAGAATAAAATAAAGCTGTACAAGGATCTTCTGACGCTTGAGTGACATTGACAGAGATTATTGGTAAACATTTTTGTAATATTATGAATTAAATATTTTTTTTAAATATAAATCGCTTTAATAAAAAAAATAACAATTTTCAGAAGTCTGATGACTTAATCACCAAAAGTAGTGAATTTTTTTACGTTTTTTTAGTGACTTTTTTTGTTGTAAAAAGGTTTTTACTTGACCCTTTTTAGTTGAGATATCCCACGCAAATTCTTGTCATACATACATTTACATGGTAATTGCAAGTTAATGTTGGACATGGAGGTATTTAAAATAAAGTAAAAACAAAACACACACACACACAACACACACACACACACACACACACACACACATTAAACACTAGTATTTTTTTAAAAAAAGGAGGTGACAACGTTGGAACTTTGACCTCCAATATCTCCGTAACAAAATGGTTCCCAGGTATGGTCTAAGTCAAACAAAAATATCACAATGACGGGGATGATAAGTACCTTTTGGCTTCTTTAAGGGCATTACATTGCTCGATGACCTTGATGATTTGATCCCTGTACTGGTTTTTGTTGACTTGCCCCGCACATTTCGCAAAATTTCGGTTTTTATTTATTATTTAAAAATATTAAAAGAAATAACAGAAAAAAAACAATACAGATTGTTAAGTATATCATTACGTATTTGTTGTTACAAAATTCGTGCCGATCTATTCAGCCGTTACAGAGATAATTTACAATTAGGTATATATAGGTTGAAAAAGGACCTATTTTCTACGATTAACCAAAAAAAATTGAGAAGGTTTATTAAAATTTTAAACAATACAATTTATTTGTGATGAACTTAACTATAACATACTTTTTTACACGGAAAACGCACGAAGGGATTCATCAACAAATTTCTTTGAACATACTCTGTTTTTGGGATTTGAGCCATGTAATGCCCTTAAGGTTAATTTTACACCTATTGTAGTGGTTAAAAGCGTGACCGCTTAACTTCGGAACCCGGGTTTGATTTCCAGTTATGTATGTAATTTTAGGATTCACATTGAGAAATTCTCCATTAGCAACTTGAAAAATATCATTTGTTTTTTTTTTTAAATATATCATTTGCCTATAAATGAGTAGAGAGCAGCGTTGGCTCAGTGGTGGCGGTCCCGACTTACGAACAGTAAGTCGCGGGTTCGAACCCAGGCAGGCGCATTACTTTGTGTAATTTATTTCATCACCACTGCTCTCAAAACGGTGAAGAAAAACATCGTGAGGAAACCGGCATGTCCTAGAACCAAACATTCGAAGACATGTGACATTTACCAACCCGCACTGGGCCCGCGTGGTGGATTATAGCCCATTCCCTCTCATAGAGAAGAGGCCTGTGTCCCAGCAGTCGGAACATTATAGGCTGATTATGGTTATGGTGGGTAAAGACCATTAACGAAGCCGAAAGGAACTTGTTCTCCCCGTCATTGCCATCATTTTTTTGTTCTAGACCATACCTGGGAACCTTCTAGTTACGGAGATATTGGGGGTCAAAGTTCCAACTTATTCCCAAGTTTTTTTTTTTAAATCATTTTTTTTAATGTCATAGCTTTATTTAAAATACCTCTATGAATCCTGTACTATTTATTCATTGCATCCATTAGCACAATGTTTTAAGTGCATTACATTGAGCTAGCACCCTACACCCTAATTTTTCAGACCAAACAAAAAAGTCGTTTCCTAGCAATTTTTTTTGTGTTGAGTTAGTTTTATGTACAGAATGCTTGATTGACGGCTTCGTGAAGGGTCTGTTTACACCTTGTAAAATTATATTGCTCAAGTCTTAAGGACTTAGATACAGGGTGTAAGGGATACCGACGCGAAAACGATTACCAGGTAATAAGTACCAAAATCAGAATCAAAATCAAAGCATTTATTTCAAGTAGGCCAGTTACAGGCATTTTTGAATTGTTCAAACAAAGACAACAATAGAATTTAGCTACAGTCCCAGTCACAAGGCATAAAAACTGTGCAAGTACTGTAGTTGCCCATTCCCTAGCGTAGATCTCTATGAAGAATGGGCAAGAAACTCCATGGACACTCTTTTATCTGATTCTGAGCCCCCACAACCATAAAAATTTTTCATCGAAGAGTAACCATAGAGTTTCTTGCCGGTTCTTCTCCATAGGAGACGACCAACCCGAACCGTGCACATTTTTGTCGATGTTTTATAAGGGCCCATCTAGGCCTATGTGAAATAAAATCTTTTGATTTTGATCGGTAATTTAAGTAAATCTATACAACATTAGTTTTAGTATATGCGAAACCTGATACACGTGTCTAGTATTTTTATGTAAAGAACCTATGTACAAAATTTCAAAACTGTATCATGAAAAATCACAAAGTTATAAGTTTGTTCTGTTACCTAGTTGTCCGCACAAAAACGCGGTCACCACGCAGCGCGCGCCTCCAGCGTCGTCTTGAGCTCATTGATAATAATAATTTGGCAGTGGTACCTAAATTATTGCGATAGGTACTTAAAGTCACTCGGTGTCCAACTTTTAACTTTTTTAATTTTTTTTTGGGAAAATATGTAACATGATTTAAAAATTATTGGAATCGATTCAGTTACTTATTCTGAACAAACTAAATTCAGGTTTCGCATATACTAAAAATAATGTTGTATAAAACAGGTTCGACAAGTTGCAAGTACAAAAAGCGTGTTTATACTCATAATGCGTCTTAGTTTTACGAACATGTATGTATGTAAAAATATAATATCGACTCGCCAGCACATAGATAAGCCCGGAGAGATTTCTGTGTATGGCAAAAACTTAGTATTAATTAAAATTATTTTCAGATATACACCTACCACTGCTTGTCTCTGCATCACCCAAAGGTTGACTGGTAGAAAATGCCTAAGGCATTAGATCCACACTGGTACTTTTGTGCTTGAAGTGTTAAATAAATAAAAAAATAAAAACATTTTAAAATTAGAATAAGTGTCGTGGAAATAAATTTCAAAAAATAAAATTTAAAAAATCAACTGTTTGATCGTGTAGGTGTTGCACTTTTGTAGGAAACAGCTGATTTTTTTTTAATAACCGATGAGAAGGAATGATGTACTGAATACCTGGTAGCCGTTTTCGCGTCGGTGTCCGTTCCACCCCGTAAAATTCGCGAAACATGGCAGTACTATGCACCTCTGTCTACCCCTTCAGGGAGCAAGCGTGTTATTAGATTTCATATCATCTTGAACCGCCATTTTACTCGGTCTAGACAATGAAATAATTTAGTTTTAGACTCCAAAGGCGTGGTTTGTCGCCCCTCCCAACATAAGCCACGCCTACTACGAATCTGTCCTGAAAACGTTAGTAACTTCTCTTGTTCGACGGGGGAGAGACGTATCGACTAATCCTCCGGTTTTTCTTAAATAATTTCCTCATTATTTCTTGAATTTACTAAGTTTTTACAGTGCAAAGACGCGGTGGTGTATAATTACATTGAACTTTAAACTTTTCCGTGCTTTTTTTTGTGTTTCCAATTGTTTTTCTGAAATGTTTGTGTTTGTTTGTTTACAAACAAGTTTCACGTGTTTTTCAAGGTTGTGAGGTTAACGATCTTTGTGTAAACAAAACTTTTGGTTCGCGAATTCAGTGTTTTGTTTTTGAAAACGTGTTTTTGTTGTAAATTGTGAGTGAACATGTTTGTTTACAATTAAATTGAATTGTTTGTGTTGGATTTTTTGTAAAAATTGCACATATAAACATTTTAACGTTATTTTGATGGTTAAGTGTTATTAAAAGACTAAAATAAATACGTATATCATGAATCAGTTTATTTCAGCTCAAACGAATCTACACAATTATAAAAATACAACGAAAAAATACCGAGAAATAAATTTAAATTAAATTATTTCAATTATAATACCTATTGTGTTAGTAAAATCTTATGCACTATGTTGGTCAAGACCCATCACAGTATGCATCAATTTGTTCTACATAAAACTAAAGAAAATAAATAAAAATACATTAAATTGTGATATTAATTAAAAACTTTAAAATAAGTACTAGTTTAAAATTAAAGTTTAATATATTGTTATTAGTATTTATTTAAACTTTTTCTTATTTAAAACAGAAAGGGGCAGACGGACTTGCCGTTTACAAATCAATTTCTAAGATTAACGAATATAAGGAAAAACAATCAAAATAATTAATCAAGACTTTATTCTAATGTAATCTGAAATTGTCGTTCAACTTTTTTATAACCACTACCATTTAATTTTTTTTTAATTATAATAGTTCTTCTAGGTATCTTCAAATCCTTTAGAGTCCATACATAAAAGTTTAATAAGAATTATAAACTTTAAAAAGAGTGTACATATCACATAACACCTACCATATAGGGTTACTATAAAGGTTCTTTATATTATACAAGGTGTAAACGGACCCTTCGCGAAGCCGTCAAACAAGCATTCTGTACATCAAACTAAGTAACTCTACGCGTAAAAATTATTGCGAATTATTTGGGGAGAAAAATCACGTTTTACTGTAAGACTCAATGTAACGCACTCAAAACATTGTGCTGATGGATGCATTGATTACGAGGGTCGTGGAGGTGTTTAAAGTAAAAATCTTACTTTAAAAACCAGTATTTAAAAAAAAAACTTGTGAAAAAGTTGGGACTTTGACCCCCAATATCTCCGTAACTAGAAGGTTCCCAGGTATGGTCTAGAACACAAAAATGATCGCAAAGACGGGGAGAATAAGTGCCTTTCGGCTTCGTTAAGGGTACTGTTACACCCTTTATACTTTCAAAATAATTAATGCAATTTCAAAACTATTTTTTCATAATCCAGACAACAAAAAAAATATATAAAAAGAAAACAGACTTTAAGAAACTCTATGAAAATTGACAATTTTTCTGCGTGAAGACGAAAACAATCAATCAAATTGGATTCAAAAAGGCCTATTGAGGCCCTCCCAGGGGCCTCAAATTTAAAAACAATACAAAAATCAACAAAAACCCTACTAGTCCATCCATACACATCGGCTATCAACCAAAATCAAGAAAACTGCGAAAAAACAAAACACTACCTACTTGAAACTCCGAAAGACTTGAAACGCCGTCGACCCTTGCTCGAACTACCTGGAGAATTCAGTAAAAAACCGAAGCTTTACCAAAAAGACCATGAAAGTGAAATAAAAATTGGTAAAAGTGAAATAAAAAGTAGTCAAAGTGAAGTAAAAATTGGTCAAAGTGAAGAAAAAAGTGAAATTGTCGATGAAGTGAGTTGTTGTCAGAAAAGTAGTGTGAAGAAGTGTCATTGCTGTTGTAACTGTTCCGGTGAGAGTGAGACGTCTTGTCATAGGCCGGTCAAAGTGATTATCACGCCAACCATGATGCCGTCCATCTTTGGTCCTGTGCCGGGCATGCCCTATATCGTGCAGCAGGGGAAACTAGACAAGGTCAGTTTTTTGTGATTTCATTTTTTTTTGTCTTTTATCAATTGTTTTACAAGGTGAGGGACATCGATCGAAGACACCGACGATAAAACGGTTACCACGTATTCAGTACAACATTCTGAACCTCCCCACATAGAAATTTTTCGTCGGTTATTAAAAAAAGCTGTTTCCTACAAAAGTGAAATACCTGAATATACGATAAAATTCCAAATTCCCATAAGATATTAAATATTAATTCATTCAAGAGAGAAACAAATAAAATGCTTATTGATAAGAGATTTTTGAATGACAAATTTTGAATTTAGATAATTTAATATGTGATTTTAGTTTTATTAATTTTATTATTTAATTATTCCTTTTTGACTATATTTTTGTATTGACTGTAATAAGGTATTTGAATTTATTGAATTTTGACTATCTTTTTGTATTGACTGTAATAAGGTATTTGAATTTATTGAATTTTGGCTAAATGTAACTAATTTATTTATTTCTTAAATTTTAATTTGAAATTAAGTATTATAAACTATTTTGTACGCCGAATTTATCAAAACATGTTGAACCAGCAATCTTAAACTCGTTTCCATCCATATGTGCATGTCTATGTATCATGCCACACATGTTTATACAAATAAATTCATCTTTATCTTTTATCTGAACGGTCAAAATGTGGGGATGAGCTGATTCAAAAAAAAATACTGATGAAAAATTGCTATGTAGATCAATGCGGTCAGAATGATGTACTGAATACGTGGTAACCATTGGTGCTTCGAAGTCCCTTCCACTATGTATGTTGTGTGCTGCACTTGTAGCATGTGCCAGAAAAACATGTTTTTCTTTAATAAATTGCCAATTTTAGGTAGTTTAGTTACGGACTTAATACTTACGTGTGTGTTATTTGAAGCTAGATTACCTAGACGATAGCGTTTGTAACCCGAAAAAAAATTCATTATATTAGAGCAGTTTTAAGTGTCTCCAAGTAATTTGGTACTTTCCAAAAATTAAAAATTTAATTTAGGCTTTCAGAAGATGTAATAATTACCTAATAAAAGATTTGTGCATTATCGTGCGGCGTGCGTGTGGTGTACAAAGAAACATTATTAAAAATATATATATATTAAAAGAACTTAGCAAATCTTAAAGATTTTAATTTTAATACTGTTTGACATTATATTTGAAATAAAAACCAACATTCCGAGTGCACGAGCAAAAAGATTTTAGAGCGTTAATGTCTTACGGCATTTCAAACAAACTTTCAAGTGATATTTTTTCAAAACGACTGAACCGATTTTAATAAAACTTCGTACGCATAATCAGGATACATAAGTCTAAACACAGAGAACATTTTCGAAAAATAGTGTTACAGCTAAATTAAACCGATTTTACATTTTCGATAGAAATAAAAATTTCCAATTCATCTTTTTTTCAAAAAGACATTTCGAAAAGTTGTCTGTCAAGATTTTAGACTTATGTATCCTGCTTATACGTACGAAGTTTCATTAAAATCAGTTTAGTCATTTCGAAAAAAAATCACTTGAAAGTTCGTATGAAATGCCGTAAGACGTTAACGGTCTAAAATCTTTTTGCCTAAAAATCTCAACACTCACCGACCTCCTCCCCACCGGATATGACGTAAGTAGTTGTTACATGCTACCGGGATAAAGCGCGGATATCCGGCAGCTCGTAAATCCGTCAGCTGTCAGAATCCTTGTTTCAGCTAAAGTTTATCTTGGAGATTTATTGATTCAGGTTCAGTTAGGTTAACTGTTTGGTTCAAAGTTTTTTGACACCTCAGAAGTGGGTAAGCTGTGATTACCCACCTCTACATATTTGTAGATCATCATCTGCCTGCCTTTTCCCAAGTATGTTGGGGTCGGCATACAGTCTAACTGGATCAGCTGAATACCAGTATTTTACATGGAGCGACTGCCTATCTGACCTCCACAACCCAGTTCGTATTGAGTAATACGATACCCTTTGGTAAGACTGGTTGTTAGACTTTCGGGCTACCTGTAACGACTGTTAAAGATCTAAAAATGACAGCCGGGACCAACGACTTAACGTGCTTTTTGAGGCATGGAGGAAACTCGGTATGTACCTAATAGATGGTTGCCCATCCACGAACCGACCTTAATCCCTGTGGTTGGTATTATAGTAAATGATCTTTACAACGTTAATTATTAAAAGGGTCTTCTCACCTGGCAGAAGAACGGTGTTGAAGGACGAAGTGATGGAGCCAGCGAAGCCGTGCATCAGGACGATAGTACGGTGGTTGCGGTTGAAGTTAGAGGCACGGAGGAAACTCAGCATGTAATGGGCGGTCACCCATCCACGGATCAACCTAAGCAAGCGCTGCTTACTTTAAAGATTGACCATAAAATCCATGATCGCCAATCCAAAGACCAACCTCGGCAAGCGTTGCTCAACCTTGAAGTTCGAACCGTTCGGTTGCCTACAATAAGCCATTTACAATGTCTACATCGCCAGTATCTACTCTAGTAGCAGCCAAAATAAACTAACTATCAATCCTGCTGATCCCCAAAAAAACCTCAACTCCGAAACACATAAAAGAGCTACAGAACCCAACAATATGTAAATGTAATACCAGATATATCGCAGAACTCTCCGTTTATATGTGCAATAAATTCTTGAGGAACCCTAATTTTATTCATGGACTTTTTTCCGCGGCGGTACCCACCCCTTATGTTTAGACTGAGTTGTGAGAACATGGAGTAGATAGTTGGCAGAGACTGATCTTAGTTATTTTTTTCTTTTTCATGATGGCTGGTTACAGCATTGTGCCGATAAAACCGGCCAAGTGCGAGTCGTACTCACACGCACACAGCGTACGGAACGCTGTGTGCGTGTGAGTACGAGCACCAAACAATATAATGAAAATACCCGCACGTATGAAACAATTTTTCGTAGCTTCAGTTCCATGTATGGGGAGCCCCCACTTAATCTTTTATTTTTTTTAATTTTGGTATAAAAATCATAAAGCGGTTCACATAATACCAAGTTTCAGCCACTTTATTCCGAAACTATTAAGACTACACATAGTCTTAATAGTTTCGGAATAAAGTGGCTGTGATATACGAACAGACAGACATGACGAATCTATAAGGGTTCCGTTTTTTGCCATTTGGCTACGGAACCCTAAAAATGGCACAAGTTTGAGAAGTTCGGTGTTCATCATCATTCTCTTGCCCTTATCCCAATTCATTTGTGATCGGTGCAGCATGTCTACTTCTTCTAGAAAAAGTTCGGTCTTATGAAGTAATAAAGGGGTATGAAAAACAGGGTGTAAAGTTCTTCATCCCCCAGAGAAAAGAGAGGATCCACCGACCAGACGGGTGTTGTGGCTGGTGGGCTACTGCCTGGTTTTTCTATATGGTCTTAAGTCACGGAAAAATTTAAAATCGCCTCACAGAAATTTGATAATAGTTCTTCATTTGTGTCGTAGATGACGATGCACATCTCTTTGTACTATGTTGCTGTAGTGCTTTTGGTAATGCTACTACAGTATCGTCTCTGTCACTGTGTGGCAACCACTGTTGAAGTTACCTCATTCTGCGAACCATAGTAGCAAAGTGACTCAATCGATATGTCAGACCACAGACAGCAGCGAAATTACTAGACTTTATGTAGATTCAAACATAAACTTACGCCTTTTTCCGTGGTGGTATTCAGAAACTATAGAACGCCACCTACTGCGATCCTATCCATACTCCTTTTACTTCGTCCACGTTCCACACGCACGCCGGTTGCGAGTGTTACCCTTCCGATCTTTTTTTTCTATGTAACAGAACATCATGCCTCTTAATCCCTGAATGGTTAGGAAGAGGTATGCCTAACAAGTACACCCACATTTCGCCACTTATGTTTGAGTTCCATGTAAAAGGGGGTGAGCCTATTGCCATCAACCGGACACAAATCCAGAGTCCGTGGCTGTTACTGAGATTTTTCTGAAGGAAAAACCCAATCTTTGCCTGATCTGGGAATCGGACTCAGGACATCATGCTTGGCATTCGCGCCTACTACCATAAGACCAACGAGCCAGTCTAGTTTTTATATTTAATTTATATGAAAAGACCAACAGGCGCTAGGCGTGTCGCTATCTTTCCAAGAGTTTTCTTTGGGTTAAGCGTTTTTATTTAAATAATAACATTTTTGTATTCAAACGTAAAAGAGATGATTATAGCTTACCTCTATACCGAAAAGTATGAACCTTCGTCTCTGTAAACTATCTACTCAAGGGTTACAACGGCAGACAGTACATTGGGTAATAGAATAGTATGCATCATTTATTTGTGAATACAAAATCAAGATATACACAATCGAAACTGAGGATGATGAATAACATTTGAGTGCCTAATATTGTAGTCCTTCTCTAATGTTATTGGTATTGGTAGTTAATATTAGCCACGAGCTCCTACTCAACATCACCCTACATAATGAGTGTAACAAGACTCTTAACGAAGCCGAAAGTCACTTGTCTCCCCGTCTTTGCGATCGTTTTTTTGTTCTAGACCATACCTGGGTACCTTCTAGTTACGGAGATATTGGAAGTCAAAGTTCCAACTTTTTTTAGTTTTTTTTTTAAGTACCTGATTTTAATGTAAGATTTTTACTTTAAATTCCTCCACAACTTTAATGTACTAAATGTGTAAGTAAAAACTTTAATGTAAGATTTTTACTTTAAATTCCTCTACAACCCCCGTACTATTTAATCCATCCATCAACACAATGTTTTAAGTGCGTTACATTGAGTCCTACCGTAAAACGTGACTTTTTACATTAAAAAAGTCGTTTCCCAGCAATAATTTTTGCGTAAAGTTACTTAGTTTGATGTACAGAATGCTTGGTTGACGGCTTCGTGAAGGGTCCGTTAACACCCTGTATACCTATGTATTTTAAAGTATTAATTATTTCTAGATCCATTCCAGTTTCACAATTCCAAACATAGTCTTAACATTCTCAAACACATTGTTTTAAATATCGCCCGCTTGGGGTAATGGGGAAGCCAACACATAAATCTCTCCATTTCGTTACTTACACTGGTATTCACTTAGCTAGAATACTCTCTAAGCTAGTTAAGATGCTGTAGTTTATTGCGAAGGCTG
Organism: Noctua fimbriata; assembly: GCA_905163415.1. NCBI lineage: Eukaryota > Metazoa > Arthropoda > Insecta > Lepidoptera > Noctuidae > Noctua > Noctua fimbriata. The sequence continues at coordinate 9,859,578 of LR990950.1, forward strand.
AAAGAGTATAAATATATCGCTAGCACAATTAATCTTGATCCTAGTTTTAACGATTATTCAATTCATTTTGAACTTAACATCATAATATAAAGGTTAGGCAGAGGTGTAACTAACAGTATACCGTCATTTCGCCGGTTATGTTTAAGTCCCATGCCATGTCCAGCGATCTGCGTGTCCAATATAATAATGCACTCAGGGTACTGTTGGGGCTGGCTGCCATCGCGCTTCAGTGCGTCAGGAATGTTTGCTGAGGAGCGGGTGGATAGGAAAAGATGCGACACCCTACTCGCTCGCGTTTGTGGCAGTACCAACATTAGACTGGGTGTTTTCACTGATCGGTGGGAGTCCCCCGTGCTGTGGGTGCGGCTCCATGTCATAATTTAAATTTTGTTTGCCTACACTAACATTCGTTTTTAAACACATTGTTACTAACAAAATATGCACAAATCCAGACTCCGTGGCTGCTACTGAGTAATTCCTGATAGAAAAACTCAATAACATTTTGCCTGATCCGGGAATTGGACCCAGGACCTCATGCTCAGCAGTCGCGCTTGTGGCCACTAGACCAACGAGCCAGATTTTGAACTTATTTAATTATTTTATTTCCAGCCTAACCGGATGCTCCTAAATATCAGTATTTGACATGAAGTTACTTAAATCATCGTAATGTCTTACATGAAAATTCTCAAAAAGCCATTTTCAATTATTTGTTTGCGTTGTAGCAAACATAACCTAATTCACAAAATTGGCGCTAGCGACATCTATGGAGCAAATTAAGAACTAAAAATCTTGATGCTTGTTACATTCAGGGGTTCTTTATTGAAAACGATCGTCTAGCTCTTGGCCAAATAATAACAGCAACTCTGGTCGATCTTTAGGTTAAGCCGTGCTTGCCTAGGTTGGTCTGTGAATGGTTGACCCCCCGTTACATACCGAATTTCTTCCGTGCCTCGGAAAGCACGTCAAGCCGTTGGTCCCGGGTGTCATATTTTGTAGATATTTGACAGTCGTTAGGTAGTCAGTGGCCCAAAAAGTCTGACAACCAGTCTTACCAAGGGGTATCGTATTACCCAGTACTAACTGGGTTGTGGAGGTCAGATAGGCAGTCGCTCCATGTAAAATACTGGTATTCAGCTGCATCTAGTTAGACTGGATGCCAACCCCAACGTAGTTATGAAAAGGCAGGCAGGTGATGATCGTCTGCTTTATTTTTATTTTTTGAAGAATCTCTTCTTCAGAAAATAAAAATACAGCAGTTCTCTTATTAGAACGCTATTACACTATAAAGCAAGAAGACTTCTCAAATCATTATAGACAAAACAAAGTTCCACGCACAGACAAAAAGTTTAGTTTTTATTTATTTAAATTTCATGTACAAGAGTGGTACATACGTGGACTAAATGCCACAAAGCATTCTCTACCAGTCAACAAAAATAATAAAAAAAAAAAACAAAAAACAAATGATATAAAAAATAACAAAAAAAAATATGTTTAATATGATACGGTTCTGTAATGTCTGACAATTTTTGCCCTCTGTTAAAATAAAAGTAAAATAATTATTCTATTTCCAACAATGCTGTTCAAAACGTCCCTAGTACCTCCTTATGAAGAGGTAGGTTACATAAAATTCTGACTTACGAAAACTTGCTATAATTCATCTCCCAGCTTCTCTATGAGTTACACCCACTTTATAAGTATATTTTAACATTTATATCTTCGAAACACGCTGTATATATTCGCCGCACGTAATTCGCGGGACTATAAAGGGTGCGGTTCATGCACCTGTGTTATATAGGGTGGTGCTCGTTTGAAAGTCCTTTTAATAATAGAAAGTTAAATTAGGAATGTGTCTAGTAAATACTTTTATTTTTAATAAGAGTTCCCAAAGTTTTGGGAACACTAATCATTACTAGATTAAGTTTTCCTTATTAGGTATTTACTAGCTTTGGACCGCGGCTTCACTCGCAAATTAGAAAAAGCCAATTAAAATTACAAATAAAATGTCAATTTATTATACAACATTATTTTTAGTATATGCGAAACATGAATATAGTTTGTTGAGAACAAGTAACTGAATCGATTCCAATAATTTTTAAACCATGTTATATTTTGTCCCAGAAACATTTAAAAAAAGTTACAAGTTGGACACCGAGCGAAATTAAGTACCTATCGCAATCATTTAGGTACCTACTGTCAAATTATTTTATTCAAAGAGCTCAAGACGACGCCGCGGAGGCGTGTGCGCCACGTGTTTCAGGTTTCGCATATACTAAAACTAATGTTGTATAGGTTATAAATACATTAAATTAAAATAACTGAAAGTAACCGACTTAAACAATAAACTAAAAAATGGCCTCAAAAACTCCTCCTAAACGCTGTCAACTAGTAATGTCCCCAATAAACTGGCGGCGGCGGCATTGCCACGTTGTATGGCATCGCTTAGCCTCTGGCCAAGGTAGTACCACTCACTTATCTTACTTTAAACCAGCCAGTAAGATGGCGAGAAAAAAAAACAGTCAGTAGCTTGCGAAAAAAATACCTTCGCAAAAACCGAAGCACCCTGTATACGAACTGGTGTGGCTGTACAACTCAAAAGACGTTTTATACGCCACTTTATTACGAGTACGTGAGAGCAGTCGCTTATGTCACGCTGAGTTCTTTAGAGGATCAGCAGAGCTTAAAGTAGTAGGCGTTATGTGGAAATGTAACTGCTTAAAAAAGACATATAATATACACCACTATTTTTTAATTAGTACAAAAAAATGGAGCTCTATCCGTACCCGTTACTGATCATATTTGTGTAATCAAAAGTCATAAATACGAAATCCCAAAATTGTCCACGATAATTTGTCATAACTGGTAAATTCATAATTGAATCAATCATTCATAACAAGAAAAAGCTAGAAAATACTACACGCAGTACTTTTCCATTCCTGTCGCCATTCATAGGTCCCGGCAAACTATATTTCCATATATTGAGTGACATTTTGGGATATAAACAAATGCTTATAACTTTGCTGTTTATGAATATTATTTATTGAGACTTTACATGTATAATAACAAGACCTTCTCTAATAAGCTCTTTAAGTATTTGTACTAATTAAAAAATAGTGGTGTATACCTGTGTCTATAAGTGAGTAGAAAATGTTATACTTTAAAAAAACTAAAAAACACGCTTTTAGTTACGTCATTTTATTTCTCGTATTTTTCTCAGCAAACCCTTGCATTTGATACCCATATCATGAAAATCATAAAAAATAACTAGTCCGCCATCTTTGGGAGTCCGCCATTTTTTTTTTTTTTAATTAAAAAACGTTGCCCCACACTAGGAATTTCTCCTGTATCGTGGGTGCGTTTACAAACATTTAAATTCACATACACAAACACCCAGACCCGGAACAACTACCAGTAGGCCATACAAATATTTGTTCCGTGCGGGAATCGAACCCGCGACACGAAGCGCAGCAGTCAATCGCTCAGCCACTGCGCCAACCGTGCCGTGAAATAATATATTGGATTAAGAATGACGTCACTTAGCTAAAAGCAGCATGCGTTGTCATAAATCGTATTCGAATTTTATAGGAAATAATAAAACAATGCTTCGAAAAGAAAATAATTTATATTTTACAGGGAAATTAAAAAAATCCTTCAAAAAAAAATTCTTCATTTATCCTTGAGAGAAGGGCCAGATCGGGTTGGTTGTCAAATGGTAGATTCCAGTATTTCTGAAATAGAAAAAAAGAGAATTCAATTAATCAAAGTTTACAAGGTGTAAACAGACCCTTCACGAAGCCGTCTACCAATCAAAATGTACTTGTACATTTAACTAAGTAAACACTACGCAAAAATAATTGCTGGGAAACGACTTTTCTTTGGTGATAAAAATTACGTTACGGTAGGACACAATAATCAACTCAAAGCATTTATTTCAATTAGACCATCACAGGCACTTTTGAATGCCAAAAAATACAAAAAGAAGGGAAGCTACAGTCACAGTCACAAGGCATAATAACTTGAGAAAGTACTGTAGTTGCACATTCCAAAGCGTAGATCTCTATGGAGAAGAATGGGCAAAAAACTCCATGGACACTCTTTTAAATTAAAATATTGTTACAAAATCTTGGTTACATCATTCATGTTGAGATAATACATATATGTCAGAACGATGTAGAAAGACGTGCACATTAAGAGCATGCATTCAAAATATTGTTCTGATGGATGCATCAGGTAGTAAAGGATGACCCCTTGAAGTCACGTGTTCGGGTACATGGCTCTTGGGCTTAGCATCTAGTGATTTCAAATAGTGTTGTATACAGGGTGTAACAAAAACCATCAAAATGAACAACTTCCTCCATGGGTTGAATATGGTAAATGCGGAAATTATCAGCTGTCCCATACATTTGGGTCGAGTAGGTATTGAAATTTTTGAATGGGACAGCTGATAATTTTTTTGCATTTATGTACAGCAGTGGACAGCAATAGGCTACTTTAAGGTCAGTCTAACTTAAAGTTTCGGCCACTTACCCATTCTTAGGCTGTAATCCTCCCATCCTCAGGGTACCTCCAGCATTGCAGTTGCCGTTCACAGCGTTGTTGAGGCTCTCACAGCGTCTGCCCGTGAACCCACCGGTCCTCAGGGTTTCGGCCATGTAGTTGTAGGCCCTGGAGGAAGAAAATAATTTAAAGAAAGATGAACCAACAAAGCGGGTGTTGGACCAGGGGTTCAAACGCTATATCTGAATATTGACCTCCATTGAAATTGAAGGTCGGTAATGTGTTATTAGGGTTTCAATTAAGAACTTCTTAATAGTAGCCGCGAGTCTGGATTTTTGCCCTGTTGATGGAAGTAGGCTCGCCCCCTATAATATAGGACTAAAATATAACTGGCAAAATGTAGGTACTTCAAGTACTTTTCAGGAAATACAGGTGTGATAATAATTATGTTTGAAGAAAGGAAGTGTAACAAAAAAAAGAAAAAAATATACACGTCGGATAGTCAGGATTTATTCTGTTACACTCTGACATCCTGTAGGCCGAAGATGGGTTTCATGCAATGATAACACACTGGGTACACTGCTTAAATAACTTGAAATTACAATTTAACACTGGGCACAATGAATTGTGTACAATAATATCAGGACGTCATGACTCCGCTGTGATCAGAAACTACCTGTCGTCTTTGCCGTAAGCTTAAAACATCACAACTGTAGAAGCTATAAGTGTGGGTATATTGGGAAGTAGGTCGCGTGGTGTCACCACTGGCGCACTTGCGATTCATTTTATGTCCGTACTAATGACCGGAACTGACAGAAGGTACTAAATTCATTCCACGTTATCCTTCGTCATGTTTTACTGACCTGTTGTGATGGCACAAGGAAGACCAGCACCCAGGCATGGTCCTACCACCGTTGGGGTAGAAGTCAACATCAGCCAGAGGGTTCAGCCAGCCACTGTCGCCACCATTGGTGTGGATAACTTCGGTGTAGACGCCATCGTTAGGTCTGAAGAGGAGGTTATTGTCCCAACGGTCTGCGGGGTCCAAACCTGGAAGAGGAGTAGTATTCATTGGTATTTTAATTGACTGGTAGCTAATTGAATGAAGGGTCGTGACGGTGATATCATGTACACCCATTGAATACAGAGTGTAACAAGACCCTTAACGAAGCCGTCAACCAAGCTTTATGTACATCAAACTAAGTAACTTTACGCTAAAATTATTGCTGGGAACCTACTTTTTTTTGGGGTCAATCATTTTTTACGGTAGGACTCAATGTAACGTACTCTAAACATTGTGCTGATGGATGGATTGAATGGTCGTGGAGGTGGTTAAAGTAAAAATCTTGCTTTAAAAACATGTATTTAAAAAAGAACTTGTCATAAAGTTGGAACTTTGACCCCCAATATCTCCGTAACTAGAAGGTTCACAGGTATGGTGTAAAACAAAAACACAATCGTAATGACGGGGAGAACAAGTGCCTTTAGGCTTTGTTAAGGATCTTGTTATACACTTTATATAATTTGTCATTTAAAGTTATCTGCATTTCCGACCAACTGACGAACGATGGAATTCTGGGGTAATTCAATTATAAAAAATAATGCTTTACGCATCACCGTCTGCCGAGCCTCTTCCCAACTTTGTTAGGGTCGGCTTCCAGTCTAACCGGGTGCAGCTGAATACCAGTATTTTACATGGAGCGTCTGCCTATCTGACCTCCACAACACAGTTAGTACTGGGTAATGCGATACCCCTTGGTAAGACTGGTTGTCAGACTTTTTGGGGCCTGTAACGACTGTCAAAGATCTACAAATGACAGCCGGGGTCAACGGATTAACGCGCTTTCCGAGGCACGGAGGAAACTAGGTATGTAATGGGTGGTCACCCATCCACAGACCATCCTAGGCAAGCATGGCTTAACCTGAAGATCGATCCGAGCGGCTGTTATTATTTAGCCACGAGCTCCTCAGGAGGAGGTATAGTTGTAAAAACTTACCAGTAACGTATGCGACATTGCCGTTGATGGTTCTGGCGATATGACCAGCTCCGTGACCACCAACGCTGAACCCACAGATGTGGTAGTTGTTGGGGTTAGCTCCGGTGAGGTTGTTCAACCAGTTAATGAAACGACCAGCGGCTTGACCTAGAAACAATATTTTGATAAAAAAGAGTGTTCATGGAGTTCTCCATTGAGAACTATTCTTTGAAATGGGCAAATTTATAGCTTCAGCTTTTTGTTTTAAACCGACCAACTCCTTGACAATTGAAAAGTGTGTGCAACTGGTATATCGAAATTGTTATACCTAAGTTCAGACTAACAAAAACTAGCAAGTCTTTTCATATAAACAGTATACGCTTTTATAACAGGTTGCCAAAGTCAGTTGTAGAACTGACCGATGGAAAATTCAAAAACTACATCAAACGTGTCCTTATTAAAAAAGCATATTACAAAATCAAGGACTACGTTGAAGATAAAGAAGTTTGGCTTTAGTTCCTTCTGCGCATGCGGCTTCCCTGGTAGCTCATAAACGGCACAAATATGTGGATGTCTTTAACTATTCTCAATCTCATTTTTTCTCCTCTTTCGAATCAGATTTACACAATAGTTTTCAAATCATTTATACATCTTTTGCTCAGAATAGTTACAGCACTGATAACAATATTTGTGTCACTTGTTTAATTTAGTATTTTACAATTCTTTTTTTTACCTTTGTATAGATTCTTTTTTATCAATTGTTTGTAAATGTGTGAACATTGTAGGCTTTGTAGATTCCCAGCTGCTTGTTAACTTTTGTTAACTTTTTATTTTGTTCTACATTTTTTGTGTAGTAAGCAACGACTTATTGTCGGGCCTACGCTGTCCCCCCATACTTAAGTACAAATGCTGTATCCATGATATTAATGTAACACCAAATGATTTGAAAAGAGTAACCATGGAGTTTCTTGCCGGTTCTTCTCCATAGGAAACGACCAACCTGAACCGTGCACCTTTTTTTTTTTTCGACGTTTTATAAGTGCCCATCTAGGCCTATGTAAAATAAAATATTTTGATTTTGATTTTGATTTTGATATCTATGAAAATAAATAAAATTGAAGTGTCTGTTTGTAATTTCGAATAACAGCTTTATATTGAATGCATATCAAGTGTATACGGTACTTATTAAAAAAAAAAACAATAGTTTTTAAGTTTTGTCTGCCTGTTTGTTCCGGCTTATCTCCAAAACGGCTGGACCGATTTTGACGGGAATTTTACTAGCAGATAGCTGTTTTTTTTAGAAAAAGGATTAGGGATCCATACAAAAAAATCAAAACCCATGAAATTGTTAATAAAATCCGATTAAAATAAGCAAAAAATAATATTTTTATAATAATATGACGTGGATGTAGGTCGCGGGCTAGTTTGAAATAAATACTTAGACTTTGATTGGTTTTAAAACAAACCATCACGTCGATTTCCCTAGAAAAAGAGAGATAGATAGAAGACTACTGAGGTGTGCAACGGCGAAGGGCGAAGTAGTCTTCTATTTCAACATTTAGCTTGAAGTCCCATGTTATAGGAGGCGAGCCATTGTCGTCAACAGCGCACAACCCGTGAGAAAACGCCCAACGATTTTTTTACTGGATGTATTCGACTTACCAGCTTCTGTAGCGCGAGGTCCCCAGCTGGATCCAGCACTCCAGTCCAGGATAATGACGTTAACGTCTCCAGCAGCCAAGAACGCTGGAATAGAATAGAGAAGTTTTAATAATAGTACTCGCAACAGGCGTGCGTGTATGATGATTAGACGTATGAACGTGGACGAGGCGTAAGGATCGTAGCAGGAGCATGAGCAAAAGGCGTGAGTATATGTATGTAAGTTTGAATTACACATTACGGTTATTATACCCAGGCACAGGAGTATTATACTATTTACTACACCCACATTTTAGCAGTTCTTTTTTGTCATATTAGTAAGAGAAAAATAATCAATAATAAAATTTATAAGTAACTTACTTAAGTATAAAATAACAATATGTGTAAGTATCAAAAATAAAGAATTAGGACATCAAAATAAATCAATGGGAAATGTGCCCAGAAGGTTGATAGTATTGCCACGCTGGATGGCAATGTTAATTCTCTGGCCAAAAAATAGGGCAGCCGTCTGGTCACGTGTTTTTTGCGTGATTTGAAAAATGAGTTTAATTCACATGTGTACGAATCATGTCTAGCCTTTTCCCAACCATATTGGGGGCGGCTTCCAATCTAACCGGATGCAGCTAAATACCAGTATTTTACATGGAGCCTATCTGACTTCCACAACCCAGTTAGTACTGGGAAATACGATACCACTTAGCTGGGCTCTCAGAGTTTCATTCTGTCAACTTCTTAATCAACAAATGACAGCCGGGACCAACGGCTTAACGTGCTTTCCGAGGCACGGAGGAAACTCGGTATGTACCTAATAGATGGTTGCCCATCCACGAACCGACCTTAATCCCTGTGGTTAGTATTACAGTAAATGATCTTTACAACGTTAATTATTAAAAGGGTCTTCTCACCTGGCAGAAGAACGGTGTTGAAGGACGAAGTGATGGAGCCAGCGAAGCCGTGCATCAGGACGATAGTACGGTGGTTGCGGTTGAAGTTAGAGTTGGTGACTGTGCCAGCGTTGTTGAGAACCAGGGGCTGGCTGATTGAGGGGTTGGACCTGGAAGAATAGACGAAATAAGTAAGAAAGAAAAAGAAGAACGAGAAAAGCATAATAATCAAACAAAGATAGAAAGAAATCAAGAAAGAAAGAAAGCAGATAAGAAACAAACAAAGGTAGAAAGAAAAGAAATACTAATTAATATTACACATTCCTGGGGTCGTGGGGTCCGAGTGGCCATAGCCTATTTAAGGAAATTTCGAAACGCCTAGCTGACGCTTTTCGTGACCCAAGGGCTGGCTTTTACTTTGGCCAGAGGCTAAGTGTTGCCATACAACGTGGCAACGCCGCCCGTCTCTTGGGCACATTACCTGCTGACAACGTCGAGGAGAAGTTTTTTGATGCCCTTTTATAGTTAGTTGTTAGTTAATTTATTTTAGGTTATTTAATAGTTTTTAATTAATAATGTATTTAGTTAGTTTACACTACTTAATTAACTAACAAGATAAGTTAAATAAATAAATAAAATTATACATTTACAAACATCTCTTCGAAATTGGAACGGTGTCTCGTTGTGAATCCGTGATGTTTTACTTTTAAAACAATCGAAGATTCTAAGTGAATCAAACAGAAAAACTGTGTATCCAAATGAAGCTGATAATCAACAATGTTTGTAGCTCAAAATTATAAAGAATGATGTTAGTGCCGTGAGGAAGGTTTTGAGTAATTATTTTGATGTTTATTAGAGTAAGAGATGAAACGAAAGACAAAAAAATTCACACAGGGACATGACGTGCAAACAAAATGGCAAAAAAAAATCTATGCATTTAATAAAATTGTGACAAGCCAGTCTTAACATTGAATATATTGAAAAAATATATATATTTGGGGGTCTTTTTTAGAAAAACAGAAGCCAAAACAACAGTTTTTAGAATTTTTATCTGTCTGTCTATCTGTCTGTTATTTGTACGTGCATCACGCAAAAACTACTGCATGAATTTGAACGCAGTTTTTACCGCTCTACTGCTAGATGCTTAACTTAAAATATAGGCTACATTAGATATAGTTTTGGACCAGATAGGCAAGGCTCGGATACCGGTTAAATTTTCAAACCGTTACTACGTACTTTGACGCAAAACCTTTATATTCGATTTCGTTCGCATAAACCGTTATTATTAAACCGGTATTTGGAAGAGTATTAACATAAAGGTTTTTTCGGTTTAAACTGTTTAGAGCAATAAAAACCGGTTAATACGGACGCACGATAATCCAACGTCGCGCGCTTTTTTGTTTTTATTCCGTAGTAAGAAATTTTTAGTTTCGGTCGGACGTTTATTTATGTCATTGCATCAATAAGCTCCGCTGCAAAAACAAGAAAAATGGGTAAGTATCTAATATTTTTTTTGGTGAAATTAAGTTGATAATGACGATAAATAATCGGTAAACATAATACATATTACTTTTCACAGATCCTATGGACCAGTTAGATAATCAGTCATTTTTTAATGAAGAAGAAAACTCTCAATATCTCGGTAAGTACCTAAACACTTCAATTCTGTATTCAACATTAAGGCCCGCTTGCACCGCGAATCGCTAAACGCGTTTAACGCTAAACATATTTAAAACAGCATTCTGTCTCTGTCATCTTTAAATGATTGATAGAAACAGAACGATGTTTGAAATGTATGTTTTTGTTTTATGAAATGCATTCTACGTTAAACGCGTTTAGTGATTCGTGGTGCAAGCGAGCCTTAAACTCTCAAAATTATAGGATAAATAGGCCACAAAATGCCCGATCTAAGGCCCAGTTTCACTGTTGGTTAATACCAACAGTGAAACTGAGTCTTAGATCGGACGTTTTGTGTGTCTATGTGATAAAAACTATTTGAATGTTTATTTAAATTAATGTTATATTATTTTGTAACAGGTGAACCACGAAAAAGAAGAAAGGAATATTCTGATGATGAAGATCAATCCCAATCATTGCTAGCACCTAAAAACCGTACCATCAACTCAATAAAATAAACACCCAAATTATGAAAGAGAAAACAAATCGGGCGAAGATATCAGTGCTAAACCAGGAGAAGAAACTACTTCGAATGTCAAAAATGTGTTTTATGTATATTTGATAAGGACCTTGATAAAAGAAACTATTATTTTGGAAATTTGCTAATAGGTGAAGTACATTTTTTGCCGCCATGTATGCGCTTGAAGCATATATCAATATTTTAAAGTATATAGATGCTTTAAAACATCAACACCGAGAGAAATCAAACAAAATAAATATTTAATTTGTATAATGTGCCTGGAGGAACATGCGAAATATCAATGTAATCATTCGTACTGAAATGTTACCAATAAAAATAAATAAAGGAAAATAAGAGCGAAGTTTTATTTTAAATTCAGGAATCTAGTAATATCCTTAATGTGTGGACACCATTTTGCATGTTGTACTTAGTACCTACTTAGATGGATGTTCAGGTACAAATGATATACATTTTTTTTACGGTTAATTTGACATTTTTATAAATATTTGGAAAAAGAAAAATTAAATGCTTTTTCAATAAATCAGTTATTTAATCAGTCTCTTCGTTACATTAATATAGGTACAATTTTAGGTGGCCTAATTAAAAATAGCACTTTGAAGTTTTATTGTTTTCATTGTAGTCAAAGTATGTGTAGATTAAATTCTTTCGCATTCTACCCATGTTAAACACAATTATAATAAAATTAACTGGCGATTAAATCCACTGCGAAGTCACGAATCGAATGAAAAGAAATAGCGTAAGTATAAGTTCGTCTAGTACCGCGCCGCTTTGCGCGGCATCCTTACAAGTAGTCACACGTTGCAACGCGTTTGCCGACATGCCGCTCGTCGAATAAACCGGTTAATTTAGGTTAAAATAAAGTTCTTAAAACGTTCACGTTCTTAAGAAAAGTTCGGAGGAAAACCGAAATAAACCAGTATTAACCGGTATATTTTAAACCGGTTCCGAGCCTTGCAGATAGGTGACGCTGTGTTAAGCAAGGGCGAGTCGCTAGTTAACAATAAATATACAATGCTTAAAAAATGTTTATAAATACAACAGGACGGAACAAAAAGAGTTGACGGCTTGCACGTCGTCACTGCGACAAGCAGGTTGCCACTCAGCATGATGCTGTGCTATGCCCATTACACACCGCTAGTTTCCAGTGGACACCCGAGAAAAACCGTATAGAAGCCAGAAGATCAAAGAAACGATGAATGGACTGTGAGAAAGATGATATGGCTGGGAAGGAGATGACATAATAGAAAAGTATGAAATAACAAGACACTAATAGAAAAGTATGAAATAACAAGACTTGCTGCCCCGACCCCAAATATATTAGGATAAGACCAGGAGAATGATGAATGATGAGTACCGTCAGTTTACCTGGTGAAAAGGTGGTATCTGTTGGACTGGTCAGGGTTGTATCTGGCGAGCTTGTCATAGTCGCTCAGTTTGAGCCAGTTGTCGACCAGGTGCGCGTTGCCGGCGTCATCCTCCAGGTAGTCGTAGCGGAGACCCTCAGACCACGTGCCGAGGACAGGGTCATTTGCAGGGTAGGCTGCAGAAGGAAATGTTGTGGTTAGTATTTTAGTTTGAGGCTCTGCGCAAACTGAATGAAGATCTGCTAGACAGGTATATGGAAACAATGATGTAACGCGCTCGTGCAGCAAAACCGTTTTATAAGGCCAAGATAAATAAACGTTGCTTAGCAAGTGCTTTGGCTGAGTACATACAACATTATTTTTAGTATATGCGAAACCTGAATATAGTTTGTCCAGAATAAGTAACTGAATCGATTCCAATAATTTTTAAACCATGTTATATTTTTTCCCAAAAATATTTAAAAAAGTTAAAAGTTGGACACCGGGCGACTTTAAGTACCAATCGCAATAATTTAGGTACCTACTGCCAAATTATTATTATCAATGAACTCAAGACGACGCTGGAGGCGCGCGCAGCTTGGTGACCACGATTTTGTGCGGACAACTAGGTAACAGAACAAGCTTATAACTTTGTGATTTTTAATGATACAGTTTTGAAATTTTGTACATAGATTCTTTACATAAAAATACTAGACACGTGTTTCAGGTTTCGCATATACTAAAACTAATGTTGTATAATTCCAGTCACTGTTACGTAATTGTCAAAGATATCATCATCTTCCTGCGCTTGGGCTATATTACTTTTACTAACTCCATTTTCTTCCATATGATTCGTCACACAATCCATCCATTCTTCTAAACAACATATATCAATCACGAATTTAAAACCTAAGTTGTTCTATAAAATAGCTAAAAAACTGTTTACGTCTAATTGGCTTGGCTATGACGCAAGTTTACTCCAATTTGCCAAAATGATTAAAAAACACATCGATATCGATAATGCATTTATCAATCTATTACTTAATCAATTACTATTATCAGTTAATCAGACCAACGGATCAAATAAACATAACAAAACTGAATCAGCCGAAAATATCCCCACTACTCAGGCTTCCCCCCTTTGAGAAGGAGTTGGCTGCAAGACCTGGACTCCACTAAAACGGAGACTAGCAGAGTAGTACGGAGACGTGTAAGATTCAACCAATCACAGGAGAGACGAGACACGCGGGGAGGATTTCAACGAATGTGATTGGTGGATTCCGCACGTCACTTCTCCGTTCCAGTCGTCTCCCCTTTGGTGGAGTACCACGCAGTTCACTCAACATTCTAGGATGTGACGATACAAATGATTTTGACGTGTTTTGATCAAAAATTGTTGTCAAAAAAGGTCCGTTAAAAACCGAAAACGTCCACTAAGGCCCTCCAGAAGGATGCCTACTGCAGGCATGATTGCTGAACTTAGAAGGAAGTCACTGGAGTTACATTGATCGCAGAAAGGACGGCTGACGTGGCCGAAAAGACCTCGAGCGGTGACTGCGAACTCAAAGGCGAACAGTACCTACGCTTCCTCTAATAGTACACAGTCGGTTCTGCTGCAAATGATGTGTTGCATGGCACAGCATTTGTGGCGACCTACAAGCTGCACCACATCACTTTGCTTTCCATCTGTCGCATTCTGAGTGTTTCGGCCGTTCATCTAACTACGCATTTTCTAGTAAAAATATTTGCCAGTCAACAATATGGTATGGCTGGCTGTCTACCCAGGGTTTATCCCACGTTACAAGGCTTTTGTTATGTTTTGAAAGGCAAACAAGTTTAGGTCACCGCCTATTATGGGCAATATCAGAAGCATCGCAGGTATGTTGCCATTCCAACAACAAAGCTAAGGTCACAATGTGAGTGTAATTACACCAGCACCAGTGTCCTTCAAACACAGCAACGTTTAGAGGTGGAAATAATAAGTATGATGCTATAATAAATGAGGCTCTCGTAAGGCAGCTGCCTTACGAGAACCTCATTCAGAAAGGATCAACGATCAAGGCCTTGATTCAGAAAGCGGTACTTCTGGACATAGCCCGTATTGTTTTGGTAAGAACAACTTTTAGAGGGAGGCTAACAGAGGAATCCAGCTGGGCTGTTATAACTTACGGAGCAGAAACGTAGACACTCACGGTACGACTGGTCCATAAATTCAAGGTCACTCAGCGAGCTATGGAACGGGAGTGCTTGGACTCTCTCTGCGGGATCGCATCCGGAACGAGGTGATCCGACAGAGAACCAGAGTTGTCGATATACCTCACAGAAAAAGTAAGCTGAAGTGGTAATGGGCCGGTCATATTAGCCGTAGAACCGATGACCGTTGGGGTACGTGCGATCGAGGAGCCCTATGTCCAGCAGTCGACTACTGCAGGCTGATGATGATATTGTTTTTTTTTTTTTTAATAATCCTTATATTAAAAATGTAAGAAATTTGTAAAAAAAAAATTATGAGTATGATGGAAGCTTCGTTACTGTAGCTACTTACCAGCGGCGAACGCTGCGCTTAAAACTAAAACAGCAACCGTCAGGGACACCATCTTCGCAACTTTAGATTTAGCCATGAAACTACAAGCCAATTTATGTCTTAATCTTATCTGGAGTTAGATAATTTTCTGAATGGACGTCAGTAGGAACTGCCGAGTTTTAGGGTTCACTGAAATATTTATTTTTGTAGGTACTTACTGATGGTAAAAAAATATTTTTTGGTAACATAATATTTTTAGTTGTCACTTCACGTGACCTAAAAACTAGCTTTTACTTTGGTCAAAGGCTAAGCATTGATGGACAGCGTGGCAATGCCGTCAGTGTTTTGGGCACAAACCTGTTGACAGCGTCATATTTTCGATTGTTACTAGTTCAGGTGATTTCATTGTTTGGTCAGTGGGTCGTCTTAGGGGCGTTTTTTGTTATCTCTTTTGCTGGGGTAGTTAGGATTGTAAATCATTTTATACAACATTAGTTTTAGTGTTATGTGAAACCTGAAACACGCGTCTAGTATTTTTATGTAAAGAATCTATGTACCAAATTTCAAAACTGTATCACGAAAAATCACAAAGTTATAAGCTTGTTCTGTTACCTATTTGTACGCACAAAATCGTGGACATCACGCAGCGCGCGCCTCCAACGTCGTCTTGTGCTCATTGATAATAATAATTTGGCAGTAGGTACCTAAATTATTGCGATAGGTACTTAAAGTCGCTCGGTGTCCAATTTTTGACTATTTTTAATATTTTTGGGAAAAAATATAACATGACTTGTACGCACGGCGGCTAATCAAGCTATGCAAAACCAAATTAAGCTGATCTCTCATCGTACAGGAAGATCATACAAAGTGAAGTCAGGTTATACTGGTTATGTATAGCTTGATGTGCCGCCGTGTGTACTGTCACTTACGGGGATATCTTCCGTGATTGTTCATTATTTTGAGCTCCCGATATTTCGGCGCTGTTGCAAGCGCCATGATCGCCCGCCTATTGATGATATCCCGTAATTGACAGTACAAGTTTAGTTGTAAACCGTGAAAACTTAAAACATTGTTTAAATATAACATGGTTTAAAAGTTATTGGAATCGATTCAGTTACTTATTCTGAACAAACTATATTCAGGTTTCGCATATACTAAAAATAATGTTGTAAATTATGTGTCAGAAAAAAAATGTAGGTACCTAGTAATGATAATGAGAAAATAACCCTGGATGCTAAAGGTACATCAGTGGGTTATGGCGAAAGTGTCACATCACTACTCATCTGTGTGAAATATAAGCACCTACTAACTAAGTAGAAAGATTTAATTTGAAGTCGACTAAGTTGACATAGGAGCAACTTATAGAATAATATTAAAACTAAATATTAAAAAAAGACTTATACATGATGTAAAATAAACTAATTAACTAAATAAATAAACAACAGGACGCCTAGGCATCTGAATACTCCTCCGCATCGCTGTCATCCGGAAACGTGCCAAGAACACTGGCACATTCTCGGTGGTTGATTTTCGCAAACTACTTATAATAATAATTTGGTTTATTTTCAGTAACAGTTAATACATACTCATGTATCAACTGTTACTGAAAATAAATTTCTAGATAAAATAACTTAAATAGGCAGGTACATTATACAAGTAGGTATATACATTGAAAATATACAATATTATGTAGAAACAAAAGCAGGGCAAGAGCTTATTGCCCAAAAGGCGGGTTTTGCCACGTTTTATGGCAATGTTGATTCAGACCAGCTCTGGGGGACTAAAACGGCCGTTTTAGCAGAATCGTAATAGGATAATAATATGAATTACGTTACAATTCGTAAAATGGTCAAAAAGTGACAATTCATAATATTGCATGCGTCTGTGACCATTTTAAGAATTTTAACGTCATCATCATCATCATCATCATTTCAGCCGAAAGACGTCCACTGCTGGACATAGGCCTCCCCCAAGTGTCGCCACATTGACCGGTCCGGTGCGACTTGCATCCAGCGGATCCCCGCAACCTTTACAATTTTACAATTTTAACGTAATTCATAATTATTATCCTGTTATGATACTGCTAAAGCAACCATTTTAGACCCCGATTAGAGATCAACAAAGAAATCTGTCATTTTGTCGATTCTTCCGTCGACTAAACCGGTTTCTCTGGTGGTCATGTTACGCGTGCTGGTCACGTGAAGTTGGTCGTGGTGGTTGGTTTGGCGACAGATTTTCAAATCTTAATGTTATTTCATAATGTGTGGGATTCATAGTAACATTTTAGTCTTGACAAATAATTTTCATAGATTTTAATTCTATTTAATTATGAATAAGTACTGTGACTTTTTTTTTAAATGTTGCAGCACCATGCTGAGATAGGGACCTTTTGACCTCGTACAAGACCAATTTAATTTGTTTTATCTTTTTTTATGTTTACTTTTTTATACAAGATTATTTTTAGTATATGCGAAACCTGAATATAGTTTGTTCAGAATAAGTAACTGAATCGATTCAAATAATTTTTAAACCATGTTATATTTTTCCCAAAAATATTTAAAAAAGTTAAAAGTTGGACACCGAGCGACTTTGAGTACCTATCGCACTAATTTAGGTGCCTAGGTGAGCTCAAGACGACGCTAGAGGCGGGCGCTGCGTGATGACAACATCTTTGTGCGGACAACTAGGTAACAGAACAAGCTTATAACTTTGAGATTTTTCATGATACAGTTTTGAAATTTTGTACATAGATTCTTTACATAAAAATACTAGACACGTGTATCAGGTTTTGCATATACTAAAACTAATGTTGTATAATTTTTGTATTATTGTAATCTCATAAGTTTTTTTTTTGTTTTATCCTGTGTGAGTCTAATAAATACTACTACTAATTTTTCTTTCATTCTTTCAAATTTTTTAAATCATGATTTTCATTTCATGTCAACCCTATTGAAAACTACCTAATATTCAATTAAAAACTTAACACTAATTGAATAGGTATCTATAAAAATTATCAGTAAAAACCCTCCGTAACTATTTTGGTTAGTCATCAAAACATGCCTAATTGTATTTATTTTTAAAGATAACTTTTCAATGATTAATATAATTAACTTTTATCTTTAATAAGTAGATCTGCGCACGTGATTATGAAGCGATTAATCTTGGCACGCCTATGATTATTTAATCATTTTTTAAAACTGGATTTGATAAAAATATGTTTACTGTTCGTTTTTGTAAGTACGAGTCACAGTAGGGTGGACTGAAAAAAAATATTTTTCAAATTTGAAGATTCCTGTATGATCCATCGATGATATGTATTAATAGATGTGTTCACGCAAAATATTAGCTATTTAATTCAATATCTTAAAGTGGCGAATTAGGTTTGAATTTTAGAAAAATAAAAAAATTGTCAGTCAACAAAACACTATTTACGACTATATTACTATCTTTACTACGATATTGATACTTAAAATTACTAAAGGAATGAATAACTATGCAAAATACATACAAAAACATCACAAAAATACATATTATATCATGTATAAAAATATGCGCAGATACGCCAAAAACCGCCAAATGGATTGCCACTTAGCTATTTGTTCTCCAGTCTCGACGGTACTAAAACAGGTACTAATAGTTTTTCTGGCAGCATATGAAAGAAGATCAGTAATTGTCTCGACTTGAAACATTTGAACCCATTCTCATACAATTGAGGGATCTAAACTCTGATTTGTTAAGCAACAGTCAAAAATACATGTATCAGATGTGCTCCGCAATTTTTGTTGGTTATGTCTCATCAAACTTGGCTAACAAAGACCCAAGAACATTGGCATATTCTCGGTGGTTGATTTTCGCAAACAGGATTCATCGTATAAACAACATTAGTTTTAGTATATGCGAAACGTGAATATAGTTTGTTCAGAATAAGTAACTGAATCGATTCCAACAATTTTTAAACCATGTTATATTTTTTCCCAAAAATATTTAAAAAAGTTAAAAGTTGGATACCGAGCGACTTTGGGTACCCATCGCAATAATTTAGGTAACTACTGCCAAGTTATTATTATCAATGAGCTCAAGACGAAGCTGGAGGCGCGCGCTGCGTGGTGACCGCGTTTTTGTGCGGACAACTAGGTAACAGAACATGCTTATAACTTTGTGATTTTTCATGATACAGTTTTGAAATTTTGTACATAGATTCTTTACATAAAAATACTAGACACGTGTATCAGGTTTCGCATATACTAAAACTAATGTTGTATATTGGAACCGCTAAACCGACAAGCAATTTGAAGAAACCTGCTACTTGTATCATGAAAGTTTACGCTACAAGCTACTTTGAAATCAAGACCAAATCGTTTTGTAAATATGGTCCGATACATTTATTTGACAAGGTTAAAAGGTTTTTGTATTTGCGAGATGACCTGAAAAGCATTGTATTAAAAACTATTTAAAGACAGGCCTTCTTGGCACACCCAGAAAATGTGTTGCTGGCTAGGTTACAAGATGATGAGTCGCAGTAAGGCAACGGGGTGTTCAGAGAGTTTTAAAGGCAAGAAATCAGTGCAAAGAGACTTCCAGATATTAAGGTTGTTGACAACAAGTTGCTAAGATTTAATATATTCCGAGAAAGAAAAGATAACTGAAACTCCAATAACAATAAAAAAAGCAAAATGAAAAAGCTGAAAGCAAAATGGCTTTCAAAAGAACAGTTCGGAAGTACTATTTGAAATCAGACTAAATTGCTCACAAGCTAGATATTAGTTAGTAGTCATAATAATTATTATAAGGATTCTCGTATTTGGACTATTTGTATGTATTATAATACATATTAGTTTATTTCATTTTACTGTATATATGTGTATTGGTATGTACCTATTTATGTATATCAATCTATGTTAACAAATTGGATTTTTTTTCTTGTTTTTTTTTTTTGTACTCTATCACAATGCTATCCTAATTGACCCAAAGGTTGACTGGTAGAGAATGCCTTGTGGCATTAAGTCCGCCTATGTACCACTCTTGTACATAAAGTTTAAATAAATAAATAAATAAAATACACTGACACAGAAATTTCCGCAGGAGGTATTTTGCTTGAAATTGAAAAGTATTCTTGCCACACTCAGGCAGTAGAGAGGTGCGTGAAGCTCGTAACAGAGGCTTCATTATCTGTTTGCTAACCAGAAGCAAGAGGTTTCATTCGTACGAAAATACATACCACTTTTCGAAACGAAATCTCAGTATTTTCGACAAAAAGATGGTGCTGGAACTTCCGATTTTGGACATAAAAACGTATATTTTTGTGTTGTTTTTGTATTTATTTTGCATAGTTTTTCATTCCTTTAGTAATTTTAAATATCAATATCGTAGTAAAGATAGTAATAGAGTCGTAAATAATGCTTTGTTTGATTGACAAAATTTTTTTTTTTTTTTCTAAAATTCAAACCTTTGCGCCACCTTAAATTATTGAATTAAATAGCTAATATTTTGCATGAACACATCTAATAAGGCGTATCATCGATTGATCATACAGGAATCTTTAAATTTGAAAAATATTTTTTTCATTCCACCCTACTGCACAGGTAGGTAACCTAATGTTTCAGGATTCTGTTACGTATTATAAATATAACAAGGAATATAAAAAAAAGAATATCTTGAAAATAACTTAGTAGCGCGTTACCAGACTGGCTCTTTCTTTGGCCAAAGAATTAGCGTAGCCATTCAACGTGGCAATGCTGCCAGTCTTCTAGGCACGTTTGTGTTTAGATGCCTCGGCGTCCTGTTGTTTATTTATTTAGTTTATTTTACATAATGTATAAGTCTTTTTTTAATATTTAGTTTTAATATTATTCTATAAGTTGCTTCTATGTCAACTTAGTCGACTTAATATCTAGAAGTCTCTTTGTACTGATCTCTTGCCTTTAAAACTCTCTGAACAGCCCGTTCCCTTACTGCGACACATCATCTTGTAACCTAGCCAGCAACACATTTTCTGGGTGTGCGAAGAAGGCCTGTCTTTAAATAGTTTTTAATACAATACTTTTCAGGTCATCTCGCAAATACAAACACCTTTTAACCTTTATATCGGACCATATTTACAAAACGATTTGGTCTTGATTTCAAAGTAGCTTGTAGCGTAAACTTTCATGATACAAGTAGCAGGTTTCTTCAAATTGCTTGACGGTTTAGCTGTTCCATTAAATAAACGATGAATCCTGTTTGCGAAAATCAACCACCGAGAATGTGCCAGTGTTCTTGGCACGTTTATTTATTTATTTATTTATTTATTTAACACTTCAAGCACAAAGTACAGAGGCGGACTTAATGCCATTGGCATTTTCTACCAGTCAACCTTTGGGTGATGCAGAGACAAACAGTGGTAGGTGTAAATATATCTGCAAAAATTTAATTTATTACTAAGCTAAACTACAAGGATATATAAAATACTATAACGATATGTCAAAATACTATAAATATATATCAATATATACGTTTCCGGATGACAGCGATGCGGAGGAGTATTCAGATGCCTAGGCGTCCTGTTGTTTATTTATTTGGTTAATTAGTTTACTTTACATCATGTATAAGTCTTTTTTTAATATTTAGTTTTAATATTATTCTATAAGTTGCTCCTATGTCTCTTAGTCGACTTCAAATTAAATCTTTCTACTTAGTTAGTAGGTGCTTATATTTCACCCAGATGAGTAGTGATGTAAGACTTTCGCCATAACCCACTGATGTACCTTTAGCATCCAGGGTTATTTACATACATTTTTTTTCTGACACATAATTTACAACATTATTTTTAGTATGTATATGCGAAACCTGAATATAGTTTGTTCAGAATAAGTAACTGAATCGATTCCAATCATTTTTAAACCATGTTACATTTTGTCCCAAAGATATTAAAAAAAAGTTACAACTTGGACACCGAGCGACATTAAGTACCTATCGCAATAATTTAGGTACCTACTGCCAAATTATTATTATCAATGAGCTCAAGACGACGCTAGAGGCGCGCGCGCGGGCTCGCTACGTGGTAACTACGTTTTTGCGCGGACAACCAGGTAACAGAACAAGCTTATAACTTTGTGATTTTTCATGATACAGTTTTGAAATCTTGTACATAGATTCTTTACACAAAATTACTAGACACGTGTTTCAGGTTTCGCATATACTAAAACTAAGGTTGTATAAGACAGCCATATTCTTTCCTTACTAGCCATATTATCTTTGATACATCGTTTGTCCGGTAACTACCTACACGGCTACTTAAAGTCATCTACATTAATTCTCAGAACATTCTTTACAATTATAATGTTCAATCTTACTGTTGCTTTTACGTTAGGCTAAGTTATTTTTTCTTTGGTTTTGAGTCTTGTTGCGATAGGCAAAAAAATATGTTTTTGTGTGTCATCTGCTTAGCTTTTTTCCAACTATGTTGGGGTTTTTTGTTTATGTTAGAGTTTTGTGTGTTATAATATCAATATTAATTTATTCTATGTATGTAGTTTCTGCCTATCCCAGTGGGGAATGTTTAAAGGGTTTTAAAGCCTGTACTGTCCCACTGCTGGGTACAGGCCTCCCCCAAATCCATCCATGTGCTCATTTCTCGTGCCTCCTCGAACCAGGGTTAAAAAAGGTTACAACGCAATAATACAACACCATTTGAAAACAAAATAATTTATTTTATAAATATGTAGACAAGTAAAGTGTCCTTATAATTTATCCCCGGGAGAAAGGCCAGATTGGGTTTGTTACCAAATGGTAAATGCCAGAGTTTCTGAAATAGAAAAAAGGAAATACAAAATTAATATAAAAGAGGTTTTACTTTGAAAAGAATTGGTATTGCCAAGCAATGTGGCAAGGACATTTTTTGGTTACAGAATTAGCAATGCCATTCAATGTGGCGATCATATTTTTTTTGGTATATCCTTGAAATGATTTGAAGTGCAATTTTAATAAACGGTTTATTATACCTCAGTATGTATATTAAATTGTCTTGTCACGGACTATTTCACGACCTCTGATATTTTAAATGTATTGTATTTTCCCTTTTCTACATAAAAATAACTAATATAATACCAAAGAAGGTTAATGTAATACTAATAATACAACAGTTCCAAAAACAATTTATTTATTTTAGAAAGATGACTAGGAAAGTGATATTTTTTTCTTATTTATCCTCTGGAGAAAGGCTGTCTGTTGTTTGTTACCAAATGGTAAATCCCAGAGTTTCTGGAATTGAAAAAAGAAAGGAAAAGTTATAATATGAATAACAGAGGTTTTCAGGGTCCGTTTTGTTGTGAAGGGACTTGTAGCTATATTGCGTGAAGAATAGACATAATTATTATACTATGCCTGGACAAGGAACTTGTAAAGCTTTAACTAAAGCCGCATGTATCTCGTTTTCAATAATATTTTCACCCGACTGCGGCGAATACTACAAAAAGGGTTATATGTATTCCATTTTATTAATTTTTTATTCAAATGGATCTTAGCTGCTTCCAAATTTTATGAAATTGAAACTGTACTTGTTTCTTGATTTTCGTTTTTTTTTTTACCGCAGTCATGTTTTAACCAAAAACGCTCCCTTTTTGTACGAGTATCACTTCTATTTTACTACGTTCGTTAAAATATCTTAAATACAAAGATGCCACTCACCCATTCTTAGCCTGGAATCCTCCCATCCTCAGGGTACCACCAGCATTGCAGTTGCCGTTCAGAGCGTTGTTGAGGTTCTCACAGCGTCTTCCGGTGAAACCACCGGACCTTAGAGATTCAGCCATGTAGTTGTAGGCCCTGGAGAAAGAAATAAATATGTTTTTTTTATTTGTGGGTTCTTAGCCTTATGGGAGTCAAGTCTGCTATTTCAAATGGTTTGCCATTGTGATTGCATGCCATTAAAGCAGTAAGTACACACAACGACCAATCAAGCTATGCAAAACGAAATTAAGCTGATCTCTCATTACAGGGGAAGCTCATACAAAGTGAGGTCAGGTTATACTGGATATGTATAGCTTGATGGGTCATCGTGTTTACAAGGATTTTTGGCCATAATCAGAACTTATGCTGTGTGTTGCAATAACGCAATGGCATTTAAAAGACTTAAACCCGATAGCAACGCTAAAATTTCGCAATCTCCTGGGTTCATAATGATGTGTCATTCGTCAAAGGATATGTCGAACGAACGATATGTCATTGTGTGCGACTTTACTGGATAAGTACGAAATATTTTTAGAATGGCAGCCATTCAATTAGGAGATCACTATGACTGCAAAAATCTACAACTACGGTATCGATCATGGACACTGATGTGAGTGACTAAGTCAACGTGTTTCTTCTTCTTAACGTGTCGATGGCAAATTTTCATTAAATATGTTTGGCCCAAAAATTCAGCTATGCGGACTCCGCTCGCTGATGCAGTCATAAGATCGTCAAGTGTGCAGGTGTTAGGACATGCAGCGCAAGATGAAAGATGGGCCATTGTCTGTGGAGACACGCCGCATACACATTTGAGATCTGAGCCGTCCATGGAGCCCCATCTGTAGAGGTTGTCTTTGCTACGGCCGACTTGGGTATGGAGTCTATTCAGAGATTTCCAAGTCGGCCACGGCAAAGCATACCCAGGTGGCCCCCTGACGGCTTGATCAAGGCTTAAGCAGATCCAGCCAGATATCACATCTCGCTGTGGAGGCATTGCTATTAGCTGGACTAGCTGGACCAACGCGCCCAAAAAAGCTTTTACGGCTTTTCAGCCTCTGGGCACAGGAACAAAATTGTGCATTGGGTGGCGTGAGTCAGCTTGTAGCTTTGTCCTCTCGGTTCGACTGGCTAGTCTTACGAACTCGACTCTAGAGTGTAAATATGGTGCTGTTCCACAAACGACGGAGCCTTCACAAGTGTTTTATAAGGTGATCATTCTACTAACCTGTTGTGATTACACAGAGACGTGGAGCATCCAGGCATAGTCCTACCACCATTGGGGTAGAAGTCGACATCAGCCAGAGGGTTCAGCCAACCACTGTCGCCACCATTGGTGTGGATAACTTCGGTGTAGACGCCATCGTTAGGTCTGAAGAGGAGGTTGTTGTCCCAACGGTCTGCGGGGTCCAAACCTGGAAGACACATAAGACTCAAGATAAAATCACTCTTATACTTATCAAAGGGTCTAACCGTCTACCTAATAGGCCAGGTGGTGGCCACCTCTTTTTAGAAAAATAATTAGGGTGTTATTAATTAATTAATAATTCGGGACGTCTTGGATGGCTTCCTCGCGAATTGGCGAGAAGAAGCACACCATCGTGACAAGTGGAAGGAATGGGGGGAGGCCTTTGCTCAGGAGTGGGACAATACGGGCTAACTAAAAAAAAAAATTAGGCTTCCGTGCAAAAAAATTAAAACCCTTGAAATTGTTAACAAAATCCGATTCAAATAGGGAAGTAATATTTTTATAATAATATCACGCAGTCGAAGGTCGCGGGCAACAACTAGTAGCATTATATAACTAGCCCTTCCCCCGCGACTTCGTCCGCAAAAATTTTGATAGCTCGACTAATATAATAATTTGCATGATTTAAATATTATTTATAGCTTATGTTACTTCCTGATAATTTAGCTTCCTACTGTTGAAAAAATGGTAAAGATTGGTCTAGTAGTTTCGGAGCTTGTTCGGTACAAATAGACAAAAAAATCTTTTCTCTTGATAATAATATTAGTATAGTTAGAAGATTTAACTTACCAGTAACATATGCGGCATTGCCGTTCATGGTTCTGGCGATATGACCAGCTCCGTGACCGCCCACACTGAATCCACAGATGTGGTAGTTGTTGGCGTTAGCTCCAGTCAAGTTATTCAGCCAGGTGAGGAAACGACCTGCGGCCTGACCTAGAAATTATACAAGAGTGTGAGAAAACCCAACATTAAACAAAACACCACGCCTGTAATCCCCGAACGTTTAGGCCGAAGTTATGTTTAAGTCCCATGTTAAAGTGGGTGAGCCTACCATCAACCGGGCACTGATCCAGACTCCGTAGAAAAAAACCGACAAACACTACACACTGAAAAATTACTGAGAAATTCCTAATGTAAAACCCAATAACACCTACACAATATGGATTGTTAAGTCTAAGAAGTTGCTTGTCGTTTAGTCAAATTCCTTTCGAGCTGAGACCAAAAAATTTCACGATGAACCTAAGTATGGTGCAGTCTTGAGCTACTCCTACTTCGATTTAGGATAGTCATTGCATTATTTTCGTAAATGATAGACAAGGATAACCTACCAGCTTGAGTAGCGCGGGGTCCCCAGCTGGAACCAGCACTCCAGTCCAGGATAATCACATTCACATCACCAGCAGCTAAGAACGCTGAAACAAAATATTAATATATGTAAGACCAACTGTACTTTTCGGTAGATAATAATCTATCGAAGTGAATGAGTTCTCACCTGGAAGCAGAACAGTGTTGAATGAAGATGTGACGGAACCAGCGAAGCCGTGCATCAAGACGATGGTACGACGGTTGCGGTTGAAGTTAGAGTTGGTGACTGTGCCAGCGTTGTTGAGAACCAGGGGCTGACTGATTGAGGGGTTGGACCTGGAAATAATGAATAAGTTTTGTCAAGTATTTTATTCGGAAAACAATAATCATCTTGAGAATAGACATCAGTTACTTAAAATGAGAGATTAGAAAGCTATGAATTGTTTTCAGTCGGTTAGAGTCTGACATAGCCGTCCACTTGTCCCAGACGGAGGGTATGCAGGAGGACATTCCCACTCATAAAAATAAAAAAAAGAGAAAGGCTATGAACTGATGTATATCGAAAATCTGTTTCGCTTATATTAGTTTAATCATCTGCCTAGACTTTCCATGTTGGGGTCTGTAGTTTACGAGTATGCAGAAGAAAAACAGTTTTTTTGCTTATTTGACGTTCACAACCTCAAAATTTTAATGTAAAATAACACACAGGCATAAAAAAAAAAACAAATTAACTTTCAACGAGAAAATTCAGCAAAAAAGTTGATTGAATTGGCATTGCCATTCAACGTGGCACGTCAAATTCTTCAGGCGAAAAATTCCCCTCTGGTCACGAGAAGAATCGACAAATTAAATATTATTAAGTATAATTATTGAACATTTATTTCTGTGTAAGAGTAGAGGAACACCGAAGAAACGACGAATGGACTATGTGAAGGATGATATGGCAAGAATGGAAGTGTCTGATGAGATAACGAGTAATAGAGAAGTATGGAAGAAGAAGATTCTCCCCTTTCATTCGTCACGTTATCATTTACGCCTTTTTCCTTCATATCATTCCTCACACAATCCATCCATCTTTACTTTGGTCTTGATCTCCCTATCGATCCATCAACATTTATATTTAACTAGCTTTTGCCCGCGGATTCGCCTATGTAATGTCGAAAACATAAACATAGTAACTTACCTTCATCCCCCTTTTTAACCCTTCAGGGGTAGAATTATCAAAAACGCTGAGACACGGATAAATTAATTTTCAATCGTCAGCCTAAACACAAAATTTGAAGATCCTAACTTCAAAATTGACGGACTTTCATATAAATTTCCATCGCCTATTTTGCCCCTTTAGGGGGGGAATTCCCAAAAATCATTTCTTAGTGTATACTTACTTTTCACAAAGAACATACCCTCCAAATTTCATGTCTCTAGGACCAGCGGTTTGGGCTGTGTGTTGATATATCACCCAGTCAGTCAGTTTAACATTTTATATACAACATTATTTTTAGTATATGCGAAACCTGAATATAGTTTGTTCAGAATAAGTAACTGAATCGATTCCAATCATTTTTAAACCATGTTATATTTTTTCCCAAAAATATTTTAAAAAGTTAAAAGCTGGACACCGAGCGACTTTAAGTACCTAGCGCAATAATTTAGGTACCTACTGCCAAATTACTATTATCAATGAGCTCAAGACGACGCTGGAGGCGCGCGCTGCGTGGTGACCATGATTTTGTGCGGACAACTAGATAACAGAACAAGGTTGATGTTGACTTGTGATTTTGTGATTTTTCATCTTGAACTTTGTGATTTTTCATGATACAGTTTTGAAATTTTCTACATAGATTCTTTACATAAAAATACTAGACACGTTTATCAGGTTTCGCATATACTAAAACTAATGTTGTATAGAAGATTGCAGCCCTTACACCAATGTTAGAAATTCAAAAACAAACGTGGATAGACCGTTCTTTTGTTTACAAACCTGGTGAAAAGGTGATATCTGTTGGACTGGTCAGGGTTGTATCTGGCGAGCTTATCATAGTCGCTCAGTTTCAGCCAGTTGTCGACCAGGTGCGCGTTGCCAGCGTCATCCTCCAGGTAGTCGTAGCGGAGACCCTCAGACCACGTGCCGAGGACAGGGTCATTTGCAGGGTAGGCTGAGGAAAAAAATACATAATATCACGCCTGTAATCCCCGATGAGCTAAGAAGTGGGGTACCTAATAGTACACCCACATTTCGCCAGTAATGTTTAAGTCCCATGTAATATGGGGCGAGTCTATTGCCATCAACCGGATACAAATCCAGACTCCGTGGCTGCTACTGAGATATGGTCCTGATGGCAAAACCCTATGACACTTTGCCCGACCCAGAAATCGAAACCAGGACTGATTGATGAGCATGAGCTCAGATTTGTGCTTGCGACCACTAGAAAAATGAGGCCGTCAAATAAATACAAAGCTGTCAAAATGTCATGGTCAAAAATTGTCTAAAGAATCTGCTACGCTCGCTTTAACAAAGGTTGAAGCGAGCGTAGCAGATTCTTTAGACCATTTAAACTGAAATAGGAATCCCGTGAAGCTGATAGCATTGGTACAATGAGGAAACGAATCCAGGATTGGTGTGCATACAAGGTGTAAACGGACCCATCACGAAGCCGTCAACCAAGCACTCTGTACATCAAACTAAGTAACTTTAAGCAAAAGTTATAAACGGCTTACTTTTTTGGGGTGAAAAATCACGATTTACGATAGGACTTAAAGTAACGCACTCAAAACTTTGCGCTGATGGATGCATTGAATAGTACGGTGGTCATGGAGGTATTTCAAGTCAAGTTATAATTTGAATTTAAAAAAAAACTCGTGAAAAAGTTGGAACTTTGACCCCCAATAACTCCCCAAATAACTAGAAGGTTCCCAGGCATGGTCCATAACAAAAAAAAATCTCAATGACAGGGAGAACAAGTGCCTTTCAGCTTCGTTAATGGTACTTTTATACCCATTAAGGTTTAAAATAAAAGAAATAACCGCAAATAACAAAAAGCTGTGCAGTTACTTTTTATAGTTTCCCAGTGTATGAAAACCTCCTTTTTTATTTTTAAGTAATTTTAAAAGGACTTACCTGCAGCCAAAGCGGCGCATAAAACTAAACCAGCAACCGTCAGAGACACCATCTTCCAGTTTTAGACTTAGGAATGGTAATACAGTGCCATTTATGTCTTCAGCATTATCAGGATTAAGATAAATACTTTGTGAATGTCATTGCAGCTAAGTTTTAGATAGTTAGATAGAATAATCTTTTTAATCTTTGTGTACCTATTAAAATAATTCAAATATTTTTGCAAAAAAAAAAAGATTAAAGTGAAAAATAGCTTTACTTTCGGAAGTCGGTGACTTTTCTTGTTTCATTGACAATTATATTTAAGAAACGACTGGTTTTATTCACCGAAGAATAATACTTAGTAGATTAATTATTTACACTTGGCTTATGTCCAGCAGTGGACGTGTTTCGGCTGAAATGATGATGATGATGATTAATTTGCGTATACGCATCTTTTTTTATAAAGTTTATCTTGTTATTTGAAGTTTAGATTCAAACTACATCTTAGACGTTAAATCACCAATTGTTTTATGTTATATCCGACGAATATGTTTAATCTTTTTTTTTAAAGACTAATTCTCGGCTTTGCCTAGTTTGTGGGGAATCTAAACCCTTTTTTGTATTTTTTTATTACCAAACACATATCTCTCTTTTTGCTGACCCTACCCAAGTTCTTCAATTTGACAGCTATGATGTCACGACATGGCGCTTGGTCAGTCCCATTCTAATTTGAAACGCTTTATGTGAGTTTGCTCTTTGAATCCCATAACCCTAATCATAATACTTTTAATCCAGTTTTCAATCTATCTAACGCATATCAAGATAATGTTTATTTGTTACATTGAATCATCAAATAATGTAATTAAGTGTATTTATTTTTGAGTGATAATTTCCTCCTTTGATTATCATAATTAACAATTTATCTAATATTCTTACGTGGGTATTAGACTAGGAACCCGTCTTACATCAATCTTAACTTATCCATTTGGCGCGGGCCTGTGGACGGCGAGTTATGGGCTAGCTCGCCGTCTGGCCGTCTTATAACGACAGGCCGTGTCGACGGCGCGTTCGTGTTCCACGCGCGCCTCAAAGAGATGTCAGCAACCACGTTGGGGTCCGCAAGGGTCGATGCCTGCCAGGGCTGCGGGACTGTTCGAAAGAGTTACCGCGGTCCCTGGAACACAAAGGGCAAAGAAGGAACACGGATGGGTTTTAGTCAGTACAAGTCTGACACTCCCTTCCGCTCCGCCCAGAGCGGGGGGAGGGGGTCATTTGATGAATCCATTTATTAAGTGATTTTTATCAATCATTCTAAATGCACTACTGATCTTTTTAAGATCTATCTTTTTTCTTCAGTGGATCGTCTTAGGGGTTGTTGCCAAAATAATTGATTATTCTAGATACATACATCATACTTACCTGCTGATACTGTCCTAGTTGCGTGGTTATGGGTAACTAGCGAGTGACGCTCCCAGCTGCCATGACTGTTTACCAGAATGAAGTATTTATGTTTTAAACTGATGGAAAGAATTTTTCAAATTTTAAATAACTTATTACATTCGTATTAATCTATTCAGATGGGGGTTCATGGACGGCTCAGATCTCAAATGTGTATGCGGCGTGTCTCCACAGACAATGGCCCATCTGCCATCTGGCGATGCATGCCCTAACACCTGCGCACTTGACGATCTTATGACTGCATCAGCGAGCGGAGTTTGCGTAGATGAATTTTGGGCCAAACATATCAAATAAAAATTTGTCATCGACACGCTAAGAAGAAGAAGATTACATTCATCATTCGTTTTAGTTTTCTTACTGACTTATAGTTTCAAAAATCGAATTTGACACTCGATTCCAGTGCCGAAATATCGGGAACTCAAAATAAATGGTAGACATGGTAAATATCCTGTTTTTAGTGTTAGCTTTGTGCTTAGCGCCGATTTCCTCTCTCGGCTTGTGGAGGAGGCAGTTTTAACATTATCCCTTTAACAGGCATAATGATCTGGGTATCGGAAAATAATAATAATTATTTATTTATTTATCAGACTACAGATAGGTCCACTGTGTTAGTAACAATAAAACTTAGCCTATGTTAGTAGGTACTTAATAACTAGCACAGATCGGGTGCGATTAGTTAGCGCCCACACTAGCGGGCTATATGCCCGGGCTGCTGTCGATTGCAGGATAGTGTTGGGACTGCCACGCAGCTTGTGGATTAGAGAGGCAGATTTTTTACGCCATATGCGTCAAAACTCTCTAAACCAAACCAAATAATGCCAAATTGGCATAGATATTTTTGGTAGAAAATAAATTTTACTTTTTTTTAATGTTTTTTTAATATTTAATGAGTGATTGATAGGTCTTTAAAAAACCCTGTACAGCAATAGAATACCTACCAGGAACACATTACTTAATTAATGAGCTAAAAAATATTCCCTTTGCCTTCTAAAGGCCAATTATATCCCACCAGATGAAAGTAGTTAATATTAGACGATCTCTTGTACTATGCATGATGAACCTATTCATTAGGTATTGATTATGACCAAAGTACGCTTGGACATACATACTTACATTTCTGATTTGTGTAATCACTTTAAACCGGTTTATAAGATATAATTATCTGTTATTTTTGTCATGATTAATGTGACGTAGACTAAGTAATGTTAAAGCATGGGTGTAAGTGTACGACTCCACTCTTATCGACAAGGGTATTCGAAATGACTGAACTGATTTTAATGAAACTTCGTATGCATAAGCAGGATACATAAGTCTAAAAACTTGACAGAGAACTTTTTCGAAAAATAGTGTTACAGCTAAATTAGACTGATTGTAGATTTTCCATAGAAACAGAGAGAGAACTTTCCGAAATGTCTTTAAAAAAAAAAGTAAATTTTATTTTTTAAAAGACATTTTGGAAAGTTCTTTGTCAAATTTTTAGTCTTATGTATCCTGCTTATGCGTGCATGGCTAAGTGACGTCATTCTAAATTCAATATGGCGGAAACACAAAGATGGCGGACTAGTTTTTTTTTTTTGCATTTACATGATTTGGGTATCAATTTAAAAAAAATACGAGAAATAAAATGACGTCACTCTGAAGAGGCACTGGGCAGGGCACATTGCTCGCAGAACGGATGGCTGATGGGGCCGAAAGGTTCTGGAGTGGCGACCGCGAACCGGAAGACGTTGCGAAGTCCTCCCACTAGGTGGACCGATGACCTGGTGAAGGCTGCAGGGATCCGCTGGATGCGAGTCGCACGGGACCGGTCAATGTGGCGACACTTGGGAGAGGCCTATGTCCAGCAGTGGACGTCTTTCGGCTAAAATGATGATGATGATGATTCTGAAGAGTTTTGCTTTTTTTTTAAATTTAATTAATTTGTTATAAAAACTTTGAATGCTTAAGACAGTCACAAGCAGACAGCATTAAACACGACTGATTCATATTTGAATACGATTTTAGAAACAGAAATTTTAGAAAGGGACTTTATTTCATTGATCCCTCCTATCCAAAGATGCGGGCCCATTGTGTTCACCGTAACATGACAGCTGTGATCCCTAAAAGTTGATAACGTAAAGTTTGTAGTTTCGTGGTAATAATTCGTACGAATCGAGATCACACCAGGCCGTAGTGATTTTTTGAAATCAAAATTGGTAATGGAGTAAAACACTAACGCAATTTTTGAATATCGAACAACATTCAATATGTTGATCGATATTCAAAAATAAAGGCATTGCTCAATAACAATAGTGATCGTGCCAGTAATCGCTATAGTGCACGCGCCAGTAATCGTGCTAGTGCTCGCGCCAGTAATCGCGCTACTGCTCGCGCCAGTAATCGCGCTAGTGCTCGCGTCAGTGATCGCGCCAGTGATCGCGCCAGTGCTCGCGCCAGTGATCGCGCCCGTGCTCGCGCCAGTACTCGTACCAGTGCTCGCGCCAGTACTCGAACCAGTACTCGAAGCAAGTACTGATAGTAAGTGCTCGCTCAAATGTTTGTGCCAGTGCTGGAAGCAAGTGGTCGTGCAAGTGTTCGGACCAGTATTTTTATGTAAAAATAAAAAAAAATCTTAAATACCTTCTGGCCGCACATACGTTGGCTACTATCACTAGAAGATAAAGTATTAATTAATCAGCCAACTGTTATTGCAGTACATTCAATTAGTCACACTAATTCATTAACAGCCCGCTTATGTACTTACTTTAAATATAATAATCCGTTGATAATAATGTACTTAGTTATAGTAATAATAAATGTTTGTCTGTAAACACCTATATTGATCAAGTTTCTTCTTAGTATCATTTAAAGAAGAAGCGCCAGAGTAGCCCTTAATATATAAATTTTCTTACATGACGACCCAGACGTACTGCAGGTTATCACCCATACCTTGTCGATGTTCCACACATTCGCACGAAGCGCTTTGCTACATCATTTATTATGCGCAAAGCCAAGGAGTGGAATTCCCTGCCTGCGTCGGTGTTCCCAAGTTCATATGACCCCAATCTATTTAAGTCGCGAGTTAATAGGCTTCTTTTGGGCTAGCTCGTTCCATCGTCGACCTCATCTCTGTCCTCAGGACTAGATTGAGGTCAAGAGCAAGCCCATTTAGTATAAAAAATAAAAACAAACATGAACTTAGAGGGTTGTATTGATAATTTTAATGATTATAATATTCTGTAAACACATTTTTTTTAATTATAAAATGGGCCTGCTCTTGACCTCGATCACGCCTGATGGAAAGCGATAGATGAGGTATATGATGAGACGAGCGTGTCCAGAAGATGCCTGTTCACTCTTGCTTTGAAGGCTGACGGGTTAATGTGGGAGGCAACACAGATGCCGGCAGAGAGTTCCACACTTTGGCTGTGCGTAAAATAAACGTGGATGAGAAGCGCTGAGTACGACTCGTCGGGATATCAACCAAGTGTGGATGGTATGCCGCAGTGCATCTGCTAGTCCGGTGGTAAAAAGGTGATGGTGGAATCAGGTCGTGGAGCTCCTGCACACACTCTCCGAAGTGCAGTCTGTAGAAGACCGCCAGGCAGGCAACATTACGCCGATGAGCTAGGCTGTGAAGCGTAGCTACCAACGTCTCGTCGCCTATAAGCATTTTAGCTCTGCGTTCTACCGTGTCAAGTGCATACAACATTAGTTTTAGTATATGCGAAACCTGATACACGTGTCTAGTATTTTTATGTAAAGAATCTTTGTACAAAATTTCAACACTGTATCATCAAAAATCACAAAGTTATAAGCTTGTTCTGTTATCTAGTTGTCCGCACAAAAACGCGGTCATCACGCAGCGCGCGCCTCCAGCGTCGTCTTGAGCTCATTGATAATAATAATTTGGCAGTAGGTACCTAAATTATTGCGATAGGTACTCAAAGTCGCTCGGTATCCAACTTTTAACTTTGATTTGAAAAGAGTAACCATGGAGTTTCTTGCCGGTTCTTCTCCATAGGAAACGACCAACCCGAACCGTGCACCTTTTTTTCGACGTTTTATAAGTGCCCATCTAGGCCTATGTAAAATAAAATATTTTGATTTTGATTTTTAACTTTTAACAGCTACTAACAGCTTGTAATGTGCCCAAGAGACTGGCGGCGTTACCACGTTGTATGGCAACACTTAGCCTCTGGCCAAAGTAAAAGCCAGCCCTTGGGTCACGGGAAGCGTCAACTGGGCGTTTCGAAATTTCCTTAAACAGGCTATGAGTACTCGGACCCCACGGCCCCAGAGTTTCAACACCAAACGGCTCGAAAATATAGTTACCACATAGGTTTCTATAAGGTGTAACTATTCATACACGAAATATTTTCAGGGAATCATCTAACGGCTATAACGAAGTCGTTTCAAGGGATTATTTTTTTTATCTGAGTATATTTTTATAAAAAATAAATAATTTAAAATTACTTGACCCATAAATAAATACTAGCTCCTTATTTTTGAACATCCATTACGCTAATTTACTACGTCGTATTTACCTAGTGTCATTGTTAGAATATGGGAGTAAAGATTTTATGCTAAAAGTCTAAAAAAATTTTAAAAAATACACTCAGGTAATTTTTTTTTTCGTTGCTATGGCAACTTTACGACTTATAGAAGTTACTGTTAAAATATTTCGTGTATGAATAGTTAGAACTTATATATTTACGCCACTTGAGGTTCTCTTCAGCTGCAGCGGCAGCGCCAGCACAGCACGACGAGCTTGGAAGATGTGATGGCGCAAGAGTATCGACGCATGTTGCGCCCCATACTAAAGGCCTACCCATCTTCCTAGGAAACAACGACATGCCGTCCGGTCTCTTGCCATCATCTGCTGGTATAATATGATTACCTAAAAACTTTATAAGTAACACCCTTATAGCTTGCTAAAGAACTGTTCATATACAAGCTGTAAACGGACCCTTCACGAAGCCATTAACCTAGTATTCAGTACGTCAAAATAAGAAACTAACTAAGTAAAACAAGTTTTTTGAACTTTGACCCCCAATATCTCCGTAACTAGAAGGTTCCCAGGTATGGTCTAGAACAAAAAAATGATCGTAATGACGGGGAGATCAAGTGCCTTTCGGCTTCGTTAAGGGTACTTTTGCACCCATTATAGGCGTAGCTTTAATTCTTTCTTATAAAAAGTCTATGAAATCGCACAAGTGCGGCAAGAACTGTGAAACTGATTTGATATATAAAAGCAATATATTATAAGAAAGAGACGACGATACGAAGGCGTGGCTTGTGTTAACTGTTCGATATAATATTGAACTTGGCGGAAAAGAGACGGGTAGTCACCATCTTCAAAGACGTGTGTCCGACGGGATTCATTGATACATTGGCAAAAATAAGGAATTCTCAAACAAACTTTCATCATTATCTGCCTAGCCTTATTATTTACACTAGAAACGGGATATTTACCATGTTTATTGTTTTTCTTTGAGGTCCCGATATTTCGGCACTGTTGCAAACACCATGATCACGGATAAACTGAAGTTATTGCGGGTGGGTGTTTATGAGCAGACAAATCGGTCTACCCTCTTTCTTGTTCGTTGTTGTTCAGCCTAGCCTTTTCCCAACTATGTTGGAGTCGGCTTCCAGTGTAACAGGATGCAGCTGAATACCAGTATTTTACATGGAGCGACTGCCTATCTGACCTCCACAACCCAGTTAGTACTGGGAAATACGATACCCCTTGGTAAGACTGGTTGTTAGACTTTCGGGCCACTGACTACCTGTAACGACTGTCAAAGATCTACAAATGACAGCCGGGACCAACAGCTTAACGTGCTTTCTGAGGCATGGAGGAAACTGGGTATTGGTGCTGAAGATTGATCCGTAATCCCCGAAGGGTTAGGCAGAAGTGTTTCTAATAGTACACCCACCCAATTCGCCAGTTATGTTTAAGTCCCATGTAAAAGGGGGCGACCCTATTGCCATCAATCGGGTATATTATATCCAGACTCTGTGGCTGCTACTGAGAAATTCCTGAGGTAACCACCCATCATCATCTGCCTAGCCTTTTCCCAACTACATTGGGGTCAGCTTCGAGTAATAGAGAAGTATGGAAGAAGAAGACATGCTGCGCCGACCCCAAATGAATTGGGATAAGGGCAAGAGAATGATGATGATGATTGGGGTCAGCTTCCAGTCTAACCGGTTACAGCTGAATACCAGTATTTTACATGGAGCGACTGCCTATCTGATGTAACATAGCACTTTTTGTCCGACCCGGGGATCGAACCCAGGACCTCATGCGCAGCAGTCGCGCTTGCTACCACTCGACCAATGATAACTGGTGAAAATAAGGAAATATACTTGTAGGAACCACAACTTGGTTGGATTTAGGAAGTTGATGTTGATGATGACCACCAGTCTTACTAAGGGGTATCGTATTACCCAGTACTAGCTGGGTTGTGGAGGTCAGATAGGCAGTCGCTCCATGTAAAAAACTGGTATTCAGCTGCATTCGGTTAGACTGGAAGCCAACCCCAACATAGTTGGGAAAAAGGCTAGGCAGATGATGATGTTGATGATGACTAAAATGAAAAACAAAATACACAGATAGGAGATTTTTATTCATTCTTAGGTAATTAATTTAGCGCTATAGGCCGACCAGTTTAATGAGTCCTCGCGAAGGTATCAATTTAACCTTTTGTACGCTATAGTCACATATACGTGACAAGAAAGCGCGTGCCCTGTACACCAAACGACACAAATATGTCACAAAATGGTAGGTGAAATTGTGGCTTGGCGTGGAGCGCACGCGCGTGCTTTATGATCTGGTGATCAAAAGGTTAAATGGAATATTCTGAAGGTTGATCACGTATTAGTTCAATTAGTATCGTAATACCTACGTGGATTATGGTTATTTTAAAGCAAATAACCTGTGGGATATTGTTAGGACTTTGTGGACGCTTAATGTGCTTTTGATGGGGCAAGACGGAGGACTCATTAAAGAGGTCGGTCTATAATTAGTTTGGCGATAATTGTCATAGTTTCTTCTGGTCCTAATCCTGGGAGAAAGGTGGGGATCCGTTCGTCCTTACGTGGTATATGCCAGTGGATCTGTAAAACAAAAGACAAATCGATTATTTTTATGGTCTTACACGAGAATATATCCTTCCAGCCCCCGTAGCATGACCACCGTAGACAAGGGTTTCTTTGACGGAAGAATCGACAAAATGACAGATAGTGCAAAGAAATCTGTCATTGTGTCGACACAATGAAGTCGGTTGAAGTTTACCTATTCTGATCCCTGCTCGTAACATCACGCTTGTTAAACCCGAAGGGTAAGGCAGAGGTGTACTTAATAGTACACCCATATTTAGCCAGTTATGTTTTAAGTCCGCGGGGGCGACCGGGGGTTACAGGATAAGCAGTATTTTAATTTAAAAGGCTCTTGGAATTCTAAATATAGGTATAATATTTGTTCCGTGTGGGAATCGACCCTGTGACACACAGCGCAGCAGCCAATCGCTCAGCCCCTGCGGCAAACGTGCTGTCAATTTTAGAATTAGTAAACAGGGTGTAAGGGACAGCCCTCCACAAACTGATGGGGTGAATTCAGTATATCATACTAAGATGACCGGTACAAGAAATTATTTCAGGAATGTTATGGGAATCCGATAAATTTGATTTGTTTTATTTCCTCATACGCAATGTATCGTTACCGTGGCAAAACGCACGTAGCGAACGGCAAGCGCGACGACGAGTTCGATAAACTCTGTAGCTAGGCAGGAAGTGATTTTACGCGTCGTTCGTTAGAGTATTTCAACATCCTTTGTGGATTTTTGATTTAAGCCGTATTATTTA
The DNA here is from genome assembly GCA_905163415.1 of Noctua fimbriata. Classification (NCBI taxonomy): domain Eukaryota; kingdom Metazoa; phylum Arthropoda; class Insecta; order Lepidoptera; family Noctuidae; genus Noctua; species Noctua fimbriata. The sequence continues at coordinate 9,898,279 of LR990950.1, forward strand.
CATAAATTTAGTGCTGCGTATAGGGAATGTAATTTTACATTGAATTATAGGAATTATAACTGAAAAAAAAAATATTATAAACAAAAATTCCGGAGAAAAATTACAGTGGAATATGATTCAATATAAGGATCTGAATGCAGCATGTCAGCTTGTGGAAGGCTGTCCCTTACACCGTGTAGTATTTGTTCCGTACGGAGATCGAATCTGCAACACGCAACGCAGCAGCCAATCGCTCAGCCACTGCGCCAATCGTGATGTCAATTCTAAGATTAGTATATGAACAAGAACTTGTATATATACCCAGTCTTAGGCAGGAATCCACCCATGTTCAGGGTCCCCTCGCCACTACAGTTCTGTGCCTTAGCCTCGGCGAGAGAGGAACACTGGGTGCCAGTGAAGCCTCCACTGGCTAAGGACTCGCCCATGTAGAAGTAAGACCTGGAATAAAAACGTTGTTAAGAAAACATGCAGATAAAACCTGCCGAAATGAAGTCTGAAAGTGGAACCGGTGACTGCAAAGCTGTGTGGTAATCGGTTGGATTGGTATGGACATTGTGATGCAGAGGAATGGTGAGGAAAGGTTTGAGTAGGACTGTGGGAGGGTATAAGAGTAGAGGAAGACCAAAGACACGATGAATGGACTGTGTCAAGGATGATATGGCTAGAAAGAAGGTGATTGCTAAGATGATGAGTAATAGAGAAGTATGGAAGAAGACGACATGCTGCGCCGACCACGAATGAATTGGAATAAGGTCAGAAGAATGATGTTGATGATCGTTGATGTTTTAGGGATCAGTAGGTCCATGTAAAACGCTGGCATACAGCTGTTTTGGTTAGATTGACGACAACAGCATAGTTAGGAAAGACTTACTTTGGACCTAGACTTTGGTAATATTTGGTAATAAATATAAGGTGTAAATGCACCCCTCACGAAGCCGTCGACCAAGTATTCTGTACAGTCACAAACACCAATATACTTAACAACTTCTAAAAGTGTTTTTCTCCTACTGTTCTGATTAAAATTTCATGTTGTTACGCACATATTATTGTAGAACTCATATTTTTTATGAAAAAGATTCTATCTCCAAGTTAAAATCGTTATTTCTCGCGAAAATTGCGGTGCTCGTGACTGTACATCAAACTAAGAAACTCTACGCTAAAAATATTGCTAGGAAACGATTTTTTCCGCTTCCATACACTTCAGCTTCCAGTTGAGAATATCCCCAGAGATATTTTTTCTTCAGAACAGAGATCGCAACAGATCGTCATCATCATCTGCATAGCCTTTTGCCAACAATGTTGTAGTCGGCTTCCAGTCTAACAAGGAGGGCTCTCGGCAAATTGATCACCCATCCACGGTCTGACCTAGCCAAAAGTTGCTTAACCTTGAAGATCGGCTCGTTCGGCTGTTCTCATTTACTCACAAGTAAGTCAACTTAGAACTTTTTTGTTACTCCTTACCTATAGTGGTCACAGACAGCAGTAGAACAGCCAGGCATGTTGATACCACCGTTGGGATAGAAGTCCACATCTCCACACGACTCCTCAACTCCGATGTTGCCGATGTTGGTGTGGATCACTTCGGTGTAGACTGCGTCGGTTGCCTGCAGTGCTTGGCTGGACAGCCAGCGGTCTGCGGGGTCCATACCTGTGAAAGAAGTTTGGCTGTTACGAAGGGTCTAATTTTGGCTGTTACGAAGGGTCCAATTTTGGCTGTTACGAAGGGTCCAATTTTGGCTGTTACGAAGGGTCCAATTTTGGCTGTTACGAAGGGTCTAATTTTGGCTGTTACGAAGGGTCCAATTTTGGCTGTTACGAAGGGTCAAATTTTGGCTGTTACGAAGGGTCCAATTTTGGCTGTTACGAAGGGTCAAATTTTGGCTGTTACGAAGGGTCAAATTTTGGCTGTTACGAAGAGTCCAATTTTGGCTGTTACGAAGGGTCAAATTTTGGCTGTTACGAAGGGTCAAATTTTGGCTGTTAGGAAGGGTCCAATTTTGGCTGTTACGAAGGGTCAAATTTTGGCTGTTACGAAGGGTCAAATTTTGGCTGTTACGAAGGGTCAAATTTATTAAGAAGGGTCAAATTTTGGCTGTTAAGAAAGTCTTTTTTGTAAAAACTTAGCAGATGTCGGGACAAACTTATTTTCTTACACGCCAAGTACAAGCCTCAACGCCCTTTCTAGCTATATCATCCTTCACACAGTTTACACAGTCCATCCATCGTTTCTTTAGTCTTCCTCTACTCTTATAGCCATTCACATTCATACTCAGGGTAAAGTGTATTTGTAGAGGTAGTAGGAACCGGGTGCAAAAATAATTTCCTGTAGCTAAAGTATTCATTGGATTTGATTGAATTTTTGTGTACGGGTAAAGAACATGACACTCTTTACGTGGTTTGAAGGATTGTCAATCGTCCTGCCCCACTCTGTATGTAAATATTCCTATTTGGATTTAGGTTAATACATTAGGTTAATGCATACACATTCCTCGTGCTCCATTGAAAAGAGAGGATCCTCCGATCAGTTCTGTGTCTGGTGGGCTGCTACCCGACGGTTAGTTCTTGTAAACATACAATTATCTCTTGAAGGTAACTCTGCTTGTACGATGCAGGATTTTAGTTCGTATGCTGCATGTTCCATCTTACCAGTAATATAGCTAGCCTGTCCCAGCAGACTCCTGCCCACGATACCAGCCTGGTGAGCTCCAACACTGTACCCCAGGATATGGTAGTTGTTGACGGACGCTCCCGAGGCCTGGTTGAGCCAGGTTATGAAGCGGCCGACGCTGCGTCCTTAAAAACAATGAGTAAACGATAAAGAAATATTTTACTTTGTATGGTAATAACTGGTTTAAAATTGGTAACGCTGTGAACAATATGAGAAGTACGCGCAGAGAGAGCAAAGTAAACACCGGTTGGTACAGCACGATCAAACCTAAGCAGGCATGCTTTTCTATGTTTAGTTTAGCTTATAATAATCATGACTGTTTTGGAGTTAGGTCTTAAGGAGTACCAAGGGGTACTTCCCAAGACTTCTACTTCTACTTTTTCGGTTATAGAAAACGTTTTAAAGGAATTAAACCATCAACATAAACTGGTTTCATGGCTTATTTTATTTATTTATTTAATGCACAATGTACACAACCAATTTTACACGCTAGGGTTACAACTATTGAGTACATGACCCTGTTAGGGAACAGCAGTGTCAGTGTTATCTATTATCTTGCCTTATTAGCTTGTTTCTCTCACGGAGAGGACGCTGAAGTCCTAGTACTGGGAACACTGATTATATCAGGTTCTTTTAAATATTTATTTCTACTTACCAGATGCAATTCCATTGAATCCCAAATGAGCGCCTGCTCCCCAGTCCACAACAATCACGTTCACGTCACCAGCCAATAGGAAAGCTGGAAAATAAAACCATTATTAGTATTCCATAATTCTGCGATCCGGAAGACGTTGCGTTGGAAGGCTTCCCACTAGGTGGACCGATGACCTGGTGAAGGTTACGAGGATCCGCTGGATGCGAGACGCACGTGATATTTGGGGGAGGCCTATGTCCAGCAGTGGACGTCTTTTGGCTGAAATGATGATGACGATGATCCTATAGTTCGTCTTCTTGGATTTGTTTAAGTTAAATTGTTAATTCTATGACTTGTCCTTCACATGGCACTTATAAAATGACATATTGTCTTTAATCCCCACGTAAAATCCTAGTATTCCGCTGCATTCGGCTAGACTGGAAGCCGAACTCAACATAGATGGGAAAAGACACGGCAGATTATGATTTTATGTAATCGTCGAAGAATTTAGCAGAAAAGTAAATAGGTATAGTACACCCACATTTCGCCAGATGATGAAGTTCCAGAATAGAGAATCCTGGACTTCAAACTGACACTTAGAGATGATCGCCTGACCTGGGTTTCGAACCAAGAACCTCGTGCTCAGTAGCAGCGCTTAAGACCACCAGACCAGTGGGCTAGATTTCCAGTAACTAAACAGACTTCTGTAAAATTGAAATTAACTAGCATAATAATAATTGATTCAAAGAATCTGATATCCCTTCAAATATAACAAGCGAAATATGCACTCACCTGGAACCAACACAGTGTTGAATCCGCTGAGAATGTTTCCAAGGAACCCATGGATGAGGATGATGGTCCTCTTCTCGGGGGAGAAGTGGCTGGCTTGGAGCAGGTTGATGTTGCCCTGAACAATCGGCTGGCTGACCATGGCGTTGGCTCTGGGAGGAAAAAAAGAAAAATGTAGATCATGGCTTCCTTTTTCACCGTATGCTCGTAGGAAAACAGGTTGTGTATGGCTTCAATCCTAGAATAGGGGAGGGTGCTCTGTATTAACTGTTTATGCCTTTAGGGAGAATGCATGCGAAAGGTTTTCGCCGTTCTATTCAGAATAATAGTCTTCTTCTTAGCGTGTCGATGTCAATTCAAATTGAGTCAGCCCAAAACTTGGCAACGACTTTGGCACATTCAGTAGCGTCGATCAGCTACTGTGCAAACAACAGGAAGGCAGGACATGATATCAAGTGCCCCATCGTTTGTGGAACATCACCACATTACACTCCAGTGCAGAGTCATCTATGAATCTGCACCTGAACAGGTTTTCCTTGCTTCGGCCAAACTGTATCCGGAGTCGGAGAGTAAAACTTTTCTACTAACCTGGTGTAAAGGTGGTACTCATTATCCGTATCAGGGTTGTACCGAGCCATCTCCCTCAGATCACTCGCCTTGATCCAGGAGTCGACCAGATGCGGGATTCCCTCATCATCTCTGATGTACCCATACCGAAGACCCTCAGGGTCTAGTTTGGTGATGATAGGGTCTAACCCTGCAGGTACAGCTGGGGAATAAGATCTTATAGTTATTTTAATTGTGATTTCAAAACTATACTGGGTCTATACAGAATGGAAGGGACACCGACGCGAAAACGGTTACCATGTATTCAGTACATCATTCTGAGCCCCCCATAAATCAGCTGTTCCATACATTTTGACCGCGTAGGGATTGCACTTTTGTAGGAAACAGCTGATTTCTGAGGCTCAGAACGATGAACTGATTACGTGGTAAGCGTTTTCGCGTCGGTGACCATTCCACCCCATAGTACTAGATTTCAATGTTATAAATGAGAATATTTTGAGGACGGATGTTTGTTCCTCTTCCAGGCGAGAACTGCTGAACGGATTTAGATGAAATTTGGCACACATATTGTTATAACTCGAATGAACACGCGGAATTATTTTAGCTCAATTTTTGGGAATCTATTGTTTCATGATCATCGTATTTGCTGATAGAAGATTACTTTGTTTAGGGTCTCTGCTTGTCGTAGATGTTAGAAATTCATATATGTATAAGGTCTAACTATTCATACACGAAATATTTTCAGGGAATCATCTAACGGCTATAACGAAGCCATTACAAGGGATTTTTTTTTATCGGAGTATATTTTTATAAAAAATTAATAATTTAAAATTACTTGACCCACAAAATAAATACTGGCTCCTTATTTTTGAACATCCATTACGCTAGTTTACTACGTCGTATTTACCTACTGTCATTGTTAAAATATGGGAGTAAAGGTTTTATGCAAAAAGTCTCAAAAAAAATTAGAATTACGACTAACTTTACTTTACGACCTAAAGAAGTTACTCTTAAAATATTTCGTGTATAAAAAGATAGACCTTATATAGTAATTCGTATATTCAGCTACATACATAATGCTTATTTGGGCATTGTGAAGCCATCCTCATAGATAGAGAACTCAAAAATACGATTGTTTATGTGATCTCAATTTTTCCCAACGAGTCACACACTGACACGTTACAGTGTGACTCGTTGGGAAAAATTGAGAATAAAAATCCTAACCAGTCACACTCGATAGGACAACTTTTTGTGTTTATTCCCAACGGATCACATGCCAAGTGAAGAGTGTGACTCGTTGGGAAAAATCGCAAAAAACAAAAATATCAAACCTTTTCTTATTTCGACTATCACATGCATAGACTGCATCGGGCAGATTCTTCAAAAAACTGTATTTTTTTCAAAATTGCATACATCTTCGCTACAGTATAAAACAAAGTCGCTTTCCTCTGTCTGTCCCTATGTATGCTTAGATCTTTAAAACTACGTAACGGATTTTGATGCGGTTTTCAGTAATAGATAGAGTGATTCAAGAGGAAGGTTTATATGTATATAACATTAGTTTTAGTATAGGCGAAACCTGATACACATGTCTAGTATTTTTATGTAAAGAATCTATGTACAAAATTTCAAAATTGTATCTTGAAAAATCACAAAGTTATAAGCTTGTTCTGTTACCTAGTTGTCCGCACAAAAACGCGGTTACCAAGCAGCGTGCGTCTCCAGCTTCGTATTGAGCTCATTGATAATAATAATTTGGCAGTAGGTACCTAAATTATTGCGATAGGTACTCAAAGTCGCTCGGTATCCAACTTTTAACTTTTTTTAATATTTTTGGGAAAAAATATAACATGGTTTAAAAATTATTGGAATTGATTCAGTTACTTATTCTGAACAAACTATATTCAGGTTTCGCATATACTAAAAATAATATTGTATATTGCACCCGTGCGAAGCCGGGGTGGGTCGCTAGTTACATAGTATAAAACAAAGTCGCTCCCGCTGTCTGTACGCTTAGATCTTTTAAACTACGCAACGGATTTTAATGCAGTTTTCAGCAATAGTTAGAGTGATTCAAGAGGAAGATTTATATGTATATGTATACACATTGCACCCGTGCACCCGGAATCGACACTTTCATTGATAAAATATGATTAAAAAATAATTAATTGAGATAGCCTACCGTGATTATAATCTTTGTTATCAATGACATACACTCGTGCCGAATTGACGTAGACTAATATAGCGCAAGATTATGATAATGTGATAATTTTGGGGATTGGCTTGCAGATGGTTTTCTCTTATCACTAGAGACCAGATTATATGCAACATAAAATTGTCGAAATATGCACCATAAATGCTCGAAATATGCAACAATAGTGCCAAAACATGCAACATGACGAGGGCACTGGCGGCCTAATGACTTACGAACAGTAAGTCATGGGTTCGAACCCAGGCAGGCGCATTACTTTGTGTAATTTATTTCATCACCACTGCTCTCAAAACGGTGAAGGAAAACATCGTGACGAAACCAGTATGTCAAAAATTCAAAGACATTTCACATCTACCAACCCGCACTGGGCCCGCGTGGTGGATTATAGCCCACTCCCTCTCATAGAGAGGCCTGTATCCCAGCAATGGGAACATTATAGGCTGATTATGCTATGCAATACAAAATTGAAATACTGAGTACAAAATAATGTATTTTGTTTAAGTTTCTCGCTCTAGCAAATGACGGTTCTGAGCGACAGAAAAGGATAGTAGCATGGAAAAGTGCGCTTCCGTGCTGATAGATTCAAAAGGTTCAACCAATAAGGTCCTCGTTTTTAAGGTAGGTACAGAACCCCATAAAAATGTGGTGTTATTCCACGCACCACGTGCCACAAGAGTTTAAAAATGATAACCGTGTCCACAGAAATGTCTCTGTCATCTGTATGGAACTGGGCAGGCCACATCTGCCGCATGTCGCATTAAAATTGGGTCAAAGTGGCAACAGATTGGGTTCCGAACAACAGAACCCGGCGACTCGCAGGTCCAGAAGGAGATGGCGTGACGAGCTGGACTCTTGTCAAAAGGATTGGGCCCAAATAGACAAAGACAGAGCAAAATGGAAAGAGGGAAGAGAGGCCTTAGCCCTGCAGTGGGACACATCAGGCTCATAACAAATAATAGTCTATTTTTCAACATATATCCCGACTGTGGTAAATCCCAAAAGGAGGGTAATGTTTTTGTGTTACTTTTTCAATTATTATGCATATTTTCAAGTGATGAATTACTTTTATTGATCCATACCTGACACAGCAGCTAAAAGCGCCAATAACACGACAACACTGCGGGCGGCCATCTTGAAATGTCAACAACACTATCAGTAACAGCGAATTTATACTCAATCAATTGGATTTGATAAAAATCTGATATTAATAAAATTAATTAAAATTATCTCAGTCTTGAATTTATTGATTATCTTGTTGAAACACGCGATATATTTTCATGTGTTTTTTTTCTGATTAAAAGAATAAATAAGGTCATCATCATCATCATGATCATTCTCTTGCTCTTATCCAAATTCATTTGGGGTCGGCGCAGCATGTCTTCTTCTTCCATACTTCTCTATTACTCGTCATCTCAGCAGTCACCTCCTTTCTAGCCATATCATCCTTCACATAGTCCTTCCATCGTTTCTTTGGTCTTCCTCTACTCCAGTCATCCACATTCATACTCAACATTTTCCTCATTCCTCCGCATCACATGTCCATACCACGACAACCGATTACCACACAACTTTTCAGTCACCGGCGCCACTTTCAGACTTCCTCTTATGTACCTACTGATTCCTAATTTCAGCCATTCGCGTTACACCACACATCCCGCTTAGCATTCTCATCTCTATTTATATTTTATTTACATATTATTTTTTTCAAACAAGCTTTTTGAAAAAAAAAAATGTTCCATACATTTTGACCATGTAGGTATTGCACTTTTGTAGGTAACAGCTTTTATTTTTTTTAAACCGATTCAAAATTTCTATGTAGGGGGCTCAGAATGATGTACTGAATACGTGGTAACCGTTTTCGTGTCTATGTCCCTTCCACCGTGTGTAATATTAACAGAGATATTGAACTATGACGTTGGAATTAGCGAAGTGTAGGTACCGACGTCATGAATGTTGTTAAAGCAAATAACAACAAATTACGCATTGTTATCTTATCATATTAAGTACATTACATTGCTCGATGACCTTGATGATTTGATCCCTGTACTGGTTTTTGTTGACTTGCCCCGCACATTTCGCAAAATTTCGGTTTTTATTTATTATTTAAAAATATTAAAAGAAATAACAGAAAAAAAACAATACTGATTGTTAAGTATATCATTACGTATTTGTTGTTACAAAATTCATGCCGATCTATTCAGCCGTTAAAGAGATAATTTACAATTAAGGTTGAAAACGGACCTATTTTCTACGATTAACCAAAAAAAATTGAGAAGGTTTATTAAAATTTTAAACAATACAATTTATTTGTGATGAACTTAACTATAACATACTTTTTTAAACAAGAAAACGAAAAACGCACGAAGGGATTCATCAACAAATTTCTTTGAACATACGCTGTTTTTGGGATTTGAGCCATGTAATGCCCTTAAGTAATTAAATTGTATTACTGACCTCTTATTAATCAAATTCCTTTATGGTTTGGTAAAACCAACTGATACTGAACGTACAGATTACTAGACCAATATTATGTACTTCTTGATTGTGTGAAGACTGATATGAAAGAGAAAGGAGTAAATGATGCCGTGACGTCTGACAAGGGAGAGTGGAAGAAGAAAACGTATTGCGCCGACCCCAAGTAGAGTGGGACAAGGGCAGGATGATGGTGACTAATTATGATCTTCTTCTTCTTATTTATCGTGTGGTGTCGAGAGTTTTTAAGCCGCCCTTGAGCCTCTGACTTGGCTTATTATGTTGTCAAGAACCGTTTACTATCCAATGCATCCATCAGCACAATGTTTTGAGTGCGTTACATTGAGTCCTACTGTAAAAGGTGATGTTTCACCCCAAAATAAAAGTCGTTTCCCAGCAATTTTTTTGCGTAGAGTTACTGAGTTTGATGTACAGAATGCTTGGTCGACGGCTTCGTGAAGGGTCTGTTTACACCCTGTAGGTATTTATAATATTAACAGAGTTATGAACTATGTTGATAAATTTATCAAAATGTACGTCATTCAAAATCAAAATCAAAGCATATATTTCAAGTAGGCTAGTTACAGGCACTTTTGAATTGTCGAAACAAAGACAACAATGAAAAGTAGCTACAGTCCCAGTCACAAGGCATAAAAACTGTGAAAGTACTGTAGTTGCCCATTCCCTAACGTAGATCTCTATGGAGAAGAACGGGCAAGAAACTCTCATTAATATTGTTTATGCAAATAACAACAAATTACGCAGTGTTATCTTATCATATTAAGTAAGTAATTAAATAGTATTACTGACCACATATGACAATAATCTTATTAATCAAATTCCATACTAGATTTGTAAAACCAACCAGATGGAATTTGATTAATAAGAAACGGACAGATTACTTAACAAATATTACCTCATCATCATCATCTGCGTAGCCTTTTCCCAACTATGTTGGAGTCGGCTTCCAGTCTAACCGGATGCAGCTGAATACCAGTATTTTACTTGGAGCGACTGCCTATCTAACCTCCACAATCCAGTTAGTACTGGGTAATACGATACCCCTTGGTGAGACTGGTTGTCAGACTTTTTGGGCCACTGACTACCTAAAGACTGTCAAAGATCTACAAATGACAGCCGGGACCAACGGCTTAATGTGCTTTCCGAGGCACGGAGGAAACTCGGTATGTAATGGGCAGTCACCCATCCATGGATCAACCTAGGCAAGCGCGGCTTAACTTAAAGATCGATCCGAGCGGCTGTTATTATTTAGCCACGAGCTCCTTGACAAATGTTATCTTTGGACTATAAAAGAAGCTGCGACCTCTGAGTTTGTTTTGGATTTTTTCTCAGAGTGGTCAGGATCGAAATAGCAGCCTGATATAGTTTAAACATATTTTGACATGTAGATGTGTTTGTAAAATAATGTAGTTTAAAAAAAACACGCTTTAAGGCGACATTAAGTGCCAGCGACCTTGAGCGAGTATTCGAGCCATCGCCCGCAAGGGCTCCCGCTTCAACACGCACCAAGTTTTTTCGAAAAAACAACCCTCCTTGATTTATCAAACACAATACAAATAAAAGTCGTATACTAAAATATGGCTCATTAATTGTCTTTTAGATGGTCAAATTTTCATGCAAATACGTTCGATAGTTTTTGCGTGATTATCGTTTTTTTGCCCGCGTTAGACATTACTTTACAAATTAATTACACTATGTTATAAAAATATAATTTCACATTTTCACATATCAAATTATGAAGAAAATTGTCTAGTATAACATATATTTTTCTCAAAGAAATAAGAATACAAGTTTAGACGTGATGTTCAATTTAAAAACGTTAAAAGTCGTCATATTGAATTTAGTGTGACGTCAGTACGACTTCGTCCGCATGGAAATTTTGTGAGAGAAAAAAAGAAAAAAGTAGCCTAGGTGCTGTTCCAGACTATAATCCATATCTGCGCCAAATTTCATCCAGATTTGTTCAGCCGATCTGGCGTGATTGAGTAAAACACATCTTTATCCAAACTTACGCATTTATAATAAGAAGTGTAAATGTATACTATAGTACAATATTATATAAGTGAATAGCGGTATTTTTTTATCATACCAAAGTATACACGAAAAATATTTTAAAACAAAAGATCAACCAGATTCTAAATAAACCTGTAAAAACCGTGGCGTGTTTTGGAAGCAGGTGCCTTTCAATTTCTTAAACTGTCTGATTAGCATCTAAGATTAAAATTATATAAACTGATTAGAATTACTTAGCGTGCACTGTAAGTAGGCAACGTCGCAAATAGCTGTCAAATATTTCGCTGTTTTGATTAATTTGGCAATATTACTGTATGGTAACAAGAAATATAGCTAACCTTCACGAAGCCGTCAACCAAGCATTATGTAGATTAAACTAAGAAACTTTACGCAAAAAATATTGCTGGGAAGTGACTTTTTTTTTGGAGTGAAAAATCACGTTTTACGGTAGGACTCAATGTAACGCACTCAAGCGATGTGCTGATGGATGCATTGAATAATACAGGGGTCGTGGAGGTATTTAAAGAAAAGTAACAACATTAAAAAACAGTATTTAAAAAAAAAATCGTGAAATGTTGGAACTTTGACCTCAAATATCTCCGTAACTAGAAGGTTCCCAGGTATGGTCTAGAACAAAAAAATTATCGCAATGATATGGAGAACAGGTCCTTGACATTCGGCTTTGTTAAGGGTCTTGTTACACCCTTTGGAATAGAAAAATTGGTACCAGCTAGACAACTCTTTGAAAAACTTCACGTTCTATTTGGTAACTATTCTGCTCATCCCCTATCGTAAAGAAAGGTTGAAGCTACAAGAGGGTTACAATAAGTGTTTGTATAGGCTACCGGCTTATCAGTGGTCAGACAGACAGTGACCGCAGGGTGGGGTGAAGGTACAGTTAGCGGCGAAAGTGTTTCCGCGTATTTATTATTATAACGATGTTCCTATTGTTACTGTGGAATAATTATTTATTTATTAAGTAGAGTAAACTAACTATATACATTAATAATTAAAAACTATTAAATAAACTAACAACAAACTATAAAAGGGCATCAAAAAAACTCCTCCTCAACGCTGTCAGCTGGTAATGTGCCCAAGAGACTGGCGGCGTTGCCACGTTGTATGGCAACACTTAGCCTCTGGCCAAAGTAAAAGCCAGCCCTTGGGTCACGGGAAGCGTCAACTAGGCGTTTCAAAATTTCCTTAAAACAGGCTATGAGCACTCGGACCCCACGACCCAAGTTTCAACCCCAAACGGCTCGAAAAAAGGTTATTTAATAGTTTTTAATTAATAATGTATTTATTTAGTTTTACTCTACTTAATTAAATAAAAATAAGTCCTCTTTAGTATAAAGAAATATTACAACCATTTTCTGACAAACAACCTGAAAATTACAATATTTCAGGGTCTTGGCCATTTATGCTAAAACTAGCAACCCGCCCCACCTTCGCACGGTTTCAATATATCTTCTTGAATCACTCTATCTATTAAAAAAAACCGCATCAAAATCCGTTGCGTAGTTTTAAAGATTTAAGCATACGTAGAAACAGACCGCGGGAAGCGACTTTCTTTTATACTATGTAGTGATACATTACATGTATACATACCACGCCTTCCATAGGGGTAGGCAGAAACACAGAACGCCACCTGTTACAAAAATATGTGTTTAAAAATTTTCTACCCGACTGTACCCCCAAGAAAGAGTAATACTCCCCCACTATCTGTCGGTCCCAGCTGAGTGAAGGACATGTTATTTTTATAACCACTTACTTAAGACTACCTTCGACCCCTGGACTTGACTTGTATTAAAATAAACCTTTGTGAAAAACCCATTAAGTATACGCAATACTCAATTTTGGGATAATCTCGGTTTATATCCTAAAATATTGTTACAAAAAAAAAACGAAAAAAAGAAAATAAAAATGTTGTAAAATGTTGTGACTGTCTCGTTAGTTTATTGGTCGCAAGCGGGCCTACTGAGCATGAGGTCTTGGGTTCGATTCACATGTCGGGCAAGGTGTTATTGGGTTTTTCCATCAGGAATGTCTTAGTAGCAGCCATGGAATCTGGATTTGTGCCCGTTGATGGCAATAGACTCGCCCCGTATTGCATGGGACTAAAACATAACTGGCGAAATGTGGGTGTACTATTAGGTACACCTCTGCCTAACCGTTCGGGGATTACAGGCGTGATGTTACGTTTGTCTGTATATTCTGGGTCTAAGGTAAATTAGTTGAAAGTCTGACCACCAGTCTTACCCTTTGGTAAGACTGGTGGTCAGACTTATCGTATTATCCAGTACTAACTGGGTTGTGCAGGTCAGATAGGCAGTTCTCCATGTCTAAAACTGGTATTCAGCTGCATCCGGTTACACTGGAAGCCGACCCCAATGTATTTGAGAAAAGGCTTCGCAGATGATGATGTGATGTGCTTACATATAGAAGCAACAATATTGTACCCAAGGCTATGTAAAACTTAATTTTAAAAGACATTTCCATGGAGTTTCTTGCCCATTCTTCTCCAGGAGATTTACGCTTTGGAATGGTCAACTACAGTCCATTTATAGTTATGATGCCTGTGGCTGGACTGTAGGTAGATTATTTTTGACTATGCAAAAGTGCCTGTCACGGGTCTATTTGAAATAAATGCTTTGAGTTTGATTTTGATAGAATAGAATAGAATAGCATTTATTTGCAAATATGGGTAATACATAAGTAGCTAGTAGTAGGTATAAATCTTAGTTCTGCCATATTTCACCATTCGGCATGCAAACATTTTCAATACACAAAATTGTTAAAATTTAAAATCTAATTAATACATTATATTAATAATTAAATTCAATAAATACAATTATTAAAATTCAAATGGTCATTAAAACCTTATTTATTACTTCCATTAACAAAAATAATTAAAATTAAAATTGACATTAAAAATTAACTTAATTATAACAATATACCTACATTAAATAAAATAGTTAAAAATTTAAATTGTCATTAACAGTATAATTATATAAGAATAAAAATCGTGGTCGAAGCTAAATACACAAAAAACATTAAAATTCCAGGTCATAGATAATATGTAACATTCCTGAAGTAAATTTATTTATAATTTATTTATTTATTTATAACAGCTTAGACTATCATTACAGGGTTACCCTAATGCGACAGTTAAGAACTTAAACTAATATACTAAACTATATACTTACAATAAAAAAAGTACAAAAATTTAAACTAGCAACATTATTAAATATTTACACCATTAAAACACAAAACAGCATAACATAATTTACTTTAAAAAATAAAATAAAAATTAAGTATTACTTTGCTTGTAGCTTAATATAAATAGTAATACCCTTGCGAATTCACTCCAACAACATGTAAATACATCGATCTGAGTTTGAAGGTCGTTGATGGAACGGAAAGCTCTGGTAAGGGGTGCCTTGGCAAGCAGGTAACTAAACAACCACAGGTTAGATGTAACTCGTGAAAATATGGGAAACTAGCATACTTTACACCTTCGCCTTCAACTTTTATAATACAGGCATGATATGTATTCAAGAGCCCTTTACAAAAAGTTAAAAAAAAAAACTTTTCAAAAAACTGTAATCTCCCGTATCAGCGTAACATCATCACCTCTCACTCTAACGTGCTCTGTCTCCCTCCCCCGCGTGACAAAACAGTGATTAGCAGAAAAACTTCGGCTCATTTATATGCTTATTAGTGTAAAGGACTAAAGAGACAGTTTGGAGACGACCCTTGTTTTTGGGAGCTGGTGTAAGATGTAAGGGTTAGAGGGTTTCCTTGACACTCACGATCACAATTATAAAAAAATCCGGCCAAGTGCGGTCCAACTCGTACTTGGCCGGTTTTTTCTCGCGCATGAAGGCGAGCCTTCTTTAGTTTTTAATTTAGTTATGTATAGGCAAAGAACTATTTTTGTATTTTTTCAAAATTTTCGGCCTTGTTGTTTCGTATTTAAAGGGGGATGGTCAATTTTCGCCTATTTTCTTAAATAACTTAAAAACTATTTATTTTAAAATTATAAAAAAAAATATATTTGAAAGGCGACATAAACGGTCACATCTTTTGATCGCGTTAACTTACAAGTTTAATTTATTCACTGCTCCAAGGGGTAGCAGACCTGAGTATTTGATATTAATTTCAGCTTGATTCAGCTCCTACTGAGTAATTTTAGAAAAATCCACCGCCAGTGTACAAAGAAGAGAAATAGGTCGATAATTCTCAATGTTTTGTCTGGGACCACCTTTATAAACAGGGACTATATTAGCTTTTTTCCAGACGTCAGGGAACGAACCATTGCTAATACATTGAACACGCACACTTTGCACGCCTTAAAAATTGAACCCATGAACTTACATTGCAGTAAGCATTACACGAACAAGACATATATCGACTAGATGATTAATTTTATCATCTTAGATGTATTGTTAAAAATTCTAATTACTTTTTTTTTCATTGCTCATTTAATTTTTTACTTTGGACGCTCTTAATGTGCACGTCTTTATACATCGTTCTCACATATATGTATAATCTCAACATGAACGATGTAACCAAGATTTTGTAAGAATATTTTGATTTAAAAGAGTGTCCATGGAGTTTCTTGCCCATTCTTCTCCATAGAGATCTACGCTTTGGAATGTGCAACTACAGTACTTTCTCAAGTTATTATGCCTTGTGACTGTAGCTTCGTTTTTTTTTGTTTTATTTGACATTCAAAAGTGCCTGTGATGGTCTAGTTGAAATAAATGCTTTGACTTGACTAAATAATAAACAACTTTGTTTTGAAAATCGCTAGTCGCTCAATTCTTGTACCACACAAAATTTCTTTAAAGAAAAAATCTTGTAATTACCCCAAGGATTTTTATAGGGTTTCTTGTAAGAAGACATTTTGGTACTTAAAGTGTAAGCACCGGTACCAGCTTAGTGATGAGATCGATGTTGATAAAGTTAAGTTTAACTTGGCAAGGACAACTTGAGAATATGTAAATTTTTGTTTATACTATTATCTGTTTCTGACTGCCTGCATGAGGTCCTGGGTTCGATTCACAGGTCAGGCGGAGTGTTATTCTGTTTTTCTTTCAGGAATTTCATTACTAAGTAGCAGATACGGAGTCTGGATTTGTGCCCGTTTGATGGCAATAGGCTCACCCTGTATTACATGGAACTTAAACATAACTGTCGAAATGTGGGTGTACTATTGGGTACACCTCTGCCTAAACCTTCGGGGATTATAGGCGTGATGTTATGTTATGTGTATTTACTTAGTTTGATGTACAGAATGCTTGGTTGACGGCTTCGTGAAGGGTCTGTTTACACCTTGTATACTATTATCTGTCTAAGAATATAAATTATTTCTTTAAAACCTTACCAAAAAGAATCATCTTCATTAATATGCTCTGCTCGCTCCACGCTCGGCTCGCTCCGCTTTCCAATGAGGAAGACACAGTCGCTCCGATGTCAAAGTGAATAAAATAAACATTGAGTTACACGCAAGAATGAACGCAATTTTACGAGTAAGATGGCGGGGGGGAACGATTAGTGTGGATAAGACACCTGATTTTTCTTAAGTATCAGAGGAGCTCGTGGCTAGATAATAACAGCCGCTCGGGTCGATCTTTAGGTTAAGCCGTGCTTGCCTAGGTTTGTCTGTGGATGGGTGACCACCCATTACATATCGAGTTTCCTCCGTGCCTCAGAAAGTACGTTAAGCCGTTGGTCCTGACTGTCATTTGTAGATCTTTGACAGTCGTTAGGTTGTCACTGGCTCAAAAAGTCTGGCAACCAGTCTTACCAAGGGGTATCGTATTACTCAGTACTAAATGGGTTGTGGAGGTGAGATAGGCAGTCGTTCTAAACTTTATGCACAAGTAAAAACTGTACAAAGGCGGACATAATGCCTGAATTATCTTGCCATAATATTATCGGCATGTCCACATAAGTCTTGTATTTTTTATCGCCCAGAGGAAATTATTCAATTTTTTATCAGCACCATCTTCCCTTGTTTTAGGGGTGATTCAAATTATAACGACCCCTCTTGCTTTTAAAATAATGAATACTAACTCGCTACATTGATCTCGGAAGTTAAGAATTATCATACAATACGTCTTCCACACATATAGGGCTCATGGCTTAGTAGCTTGCCGAGTTCGGTAGATGGATGGGTGACCATCCCTAACTTAATGATCTTTTATAGTCATTACTGGTAGTCAGAGGTTAGAAATACTGTCAAATGGATTTACTATATAAGGTCTAACTATTCATACACGAAATATTTTCAGGGAATCATCTAACGGCTATAACGAAGCCATTTCAAGGGATTTTTTTTTCTTATATGAGTATATTTAAAAAAAAAAAAAAAAAAAATTACCCACAAAATAAATACTAGCTCCTTATTTTTGAACGTCCATTACGCTAGTTTACTACGTCGTATTTACCTACTGTCATTGTTAGAATATTGGAGTAAAGGTTTTATGCAAAAAGTCTCAAAACATTTTAGAATCATAATAATTTCGTAAATAAAAACACTTTTTTTTTTCGTTGCTATGGCGACTTTACGACTTATAGAAGTAACTCATAAAATATTTCGTGTATGAAAAGATAGACCTTATATACATAAACCTTCCTCTTAAGGGCATTACATTGCTCGATGACCTTGATGATTTGATCCCTGTACTGGTTTTTGTTGACTTGCCCCGCACATTTCGGCAAATTTCGGTTTTTATTTATTATTTAAAAATATTTAAAAAAAGTAACAGAAAAAAAACAATACAGATTGTTAAGTATATCATTACGTATTTGTTGTTATAAAATTCATGCCGATCTATTCAGCCGTTACAGAGATAATTTACAATTAAGGTTGAAAAAGGACCTATTTTCTACGATTAACCAAAAAAAATTGAGAAGGTTTATTAAAATTTTAAACAATACAATTTATTTGTGATGAACTTTACTATAACATAATTTTTTTACACGGAAAACGCACTAAGGGATTCATCAACAAATTTCTTTGAACATACGCTGTTTTTGGGATTTGAGCCATGTAACCTAACCTAACCTAACCTGGTGTCAGACTTTTTATCCCGCCCATGAGCGTCTGACTTGGCTTAACATGCCGTCAAGAAATATCCCTCAGGCATGCTGGTTTCCTCACGATGTTTTCCTTCACCGAAGCAACTGATAATAATAGCAGTGATAGCCTAGTGGTGTGACCGTCGGACTGCCAAGTCATAGGTCGCGAGTTCGCACCCAAGACACGCACCTCTGATTTTTCGGCTTCATGTGCGTATTGTATATTTTTTTTTTTGTTATAAGTGCCATTGATATTTTCATATTTGCATTCAGTAAAAAGCCGTAATTTTGGGATCACAAACAGACACTTCAATTTTATTTATTTGTATTGATATGAATTATTAATTATCGAAAAATATGAATGTGACGATCAATTAGTAAAACATTATACATATTGCACAGCTAACGGCGACATCAACATTTCGCTAGTTACAAAAAAAAAAAGCAAAACAAAACAGATATCACATCGATGCATATCACAGTAATGCCTTTTCTGCCAAACCCACAAAAGTGTAACCTTCATAATATATCTCAGGAAATTGGATCCCGTCTGGTCTACAGGGGGCAGGCAGAGAAATAGGGTAAAAAAGATATTAAATTGTTACGAAACGACATGTGTTATACTGAAATGTAATATTCAAAATTGATATATGAAAGAGGGAAGCTATTTCATATTCAGTTATGATTTTCAAGGGGTCTGTGTGAATGCGGTTAGCTTTTTTTATAAGTATCTTGGACCCCGCAAGAGGAGCTTGTTATAAAGTGGATGTTATTTATTTAGTTATTTAATGCACAATGTACACAACCAATTTTACATGCTAAGCTTAAACTAGTGAGTACATGACCCTGTTAGGGCGCAGCAAGATAACTTAAAACTAATATTGCAGAGTATGTATTATCTAATAATTATGACTTACAGAGATCATTAGGAACTTTCATATTTAAACATTATGTTAATTTTATGTTAATTAAACTATAAGTTTGAAAATTCCAGTCTAACATTTCGTTTCATTTACTAATTAAAATCACAACAAAATCAATAAACTTGTCACATAAAATAATAAATACAAATAGCTTTTTGACATAAACAAGAACCTGTATTAAAAGGAACACATACATAAATATATTTGAACTTTATTTTAACATTTTATCTTCCATAAATTCTTGGATAGTATAATAACACTTTTCTAAGAGCAATGACTACATAGTGTATGCTACCTTTTGCCCGCAGCTTCGCTCGCGTTTATTTGTAATTTGAAAATTAAACTCTTAACATACTACTAAAGTTTATATAATAATATTATTCAATCATGATTCGAAAGACACGTGGCGCCATCTATTATCATAAGAAAGTTTTTGTGGTTTTCCTCGGGAACAGTACTTTTTTTCTGGATGAAAGGTACCCTATGTCCGTTTCTGTACGCCTGACAACGTATATGCAAAATTTCAGGATGATCGGTTTAGTGATTTAGGCGTTAAAAGGTAACAAACAAACTTACTTTCGCAATTATAATATTAGTTAGGATTAGGATGTAATATCCACATAATTACATCAGAAGTGGGATATCCATTACTATGTCACTTGCAAACTTAATACTATAGACATGGAACACAATATACCACTCAGGGTCTGTCTTAAATCGTTGAACAGTTGTAGCAGAAAAACCTTGAATTGGCCGCAGCATTTATTTATCTATTTATTTACATAATTTTTATTTTCTTATTTGTTTATTATCATCTATTCTTATAACCCTCGACTCAGTACATCAAAGATTGATAATTAAATGGATATTAATAGATATACATACATATAGTCTAACATCCACATTTATTAAACTCGTGGCTAAACAATACGCGGGTAAGCAACGCTTGCTGTGTTCGCGTGGATGAGTGAGCATCCATTACATTGCTAGTATCCTCCGTGCTTAGAAAAGCACGTTACGCTGTTGGTCCCGGCTTTCACACGTAGATTTTTGTCAGTCGTTACGGGTAGTCTAAAATTCGAAAGTTTGACAACCAGTCTATATAGAGATACTGTCGTTTGTGTAATACAAGGTATAAACGACCCTTCACGAAGCCGTCAACCAAGTATTCTGTACATCAAACTAAGTAACTCTACGCAAAACATATTGCTGGGAATCGATTTTTTTTTTTGGACTGAAAAATTATGTTTTAAGGTAGGACTCGATGGAAAGCACTCAAAGCATTGTGCTGATGGATGGATTGAATAGTACGGGGGTCGTGGATGTGTGTAAAGTAAAAATCTTACATTAAAAACATGTATTTCAAAAAAAACTTGTGAAAAAGTTGAAACTTTGACCCCCAATATCTCCGTAACTAGAAGGTTCCCAGATATGGTCTAGAATAAAAAAAAATATTGCAAAGACGGGGAGAACAAGTGCCTTTCGGTTATGTTAAGGGTATATTTAAACCCTATATAGATATACCTAGATTTCAAGTATCACGATCCGATGAAAACCAAGCTTGCCAATTTTTGACTACCTACTAATGTCATAAACACTATTTAGTTACTATACAAAATGGACTACGTTTTTGTTATTTAAATGTCTAGAATTAAGTTCTTGAGTTGTAACGTTTATAAACAAACTAGCTTTTGACCGCGGCTTCGCTCGCGTTAATTTATAATTTGACAATCGATTTGGGTTATACTCTGTTTATAATAATATAATTTAATCATAATTCGAAATACACGTGGCGCCATCTATTATCATAAAAATGTTATTGTTGTTTTCTTCGGGAACAGTACTTTTTTTCTGAATGAAAGGTTATGTCCGTTTCTGTACACCTGATAACGTATATGCAATTTCAGGATGATCGGTTCAGTGGTTTAGGCGTGAAAAGGTAACAAACAAACTTACTTTCACATTTATAATATTAGTAAGGATAAGCTTGCTGTGACAGTAGCCACGTATACGTCGTTACGGCGTAAGCATAAAATGCTTAAGCCACGCGAAGTATGTGTGGGTGATCTTGCATTATCTAAGTATATCTATATCTCTGTAACAGACGACGTGAATTAAAAATTAATGTGAAATAAAAGCTAAATTAAGACCGCATCGAAGGGTTTAACCCTTCTACGCGGCATGCGAACAATTTATGACAGGACCGTTTCAACCCCTAATGTCGAATTTTCGACACTCTTGATTTCAAAAATTTAATTAAGTTCAGACTTCAGAATGTATGAGAGGCGTTCTATCTTTCGTTTTTTTTTTTCGTTTTATGGGGTGAAATATCTCTGTGTATGTAATAGTGGACATTGAACAGATTATTTTGATTCGAAATGTGTTTTGACATGAATTCATCATCATCAATCATTCAATGTGATAGATTTTTTAAATGAAAAGGACTTTTCTATTCTGACTTCTAATATCCATACCTAGTTAAGAATAACAATTGAATAATGTGAATCTTAAATCAATTGGCTTTTGAATGATGCTATTTGACTGCATAATAATTAATATTCTGGACATAATTTAATCTATTTTGACTATAATATACTTATACTATAATATTTTGACATCAATTATTATTTATTTGTTTTGTATTTTGTAATGACATTTAGAATGACTATTATGTAAAATGCAATTTTTTATACCTACAAAATTTGTACGCCGTTATTGGCAAAACATGGACGCACACAACATCTATTAATTTAATACCTTGCATGTCTGATTAGTCAGTTTATGTAAACGCAAGTTTGACAAATAAAGTATCTTTTATCTTTTTTATCTGCCTAGCCTTTTCCCGACTATGTTGTACCTCAACTTATTACCCAGTACTAACTGGGTTGTGGACCAGATTGCCAGTTACTCCGTGTATAATACAGGAATTCAGCTGCATCCACTTAGAATGGAAGCAGACCCCAATATAGTTGGGAAAAGGCTACGCAGATGAGATGAGAGCAGCGGTGGCCAAGTGGTGGCGACCCCGACTTATGAACAGTAAGTCGTGGGTTCGAACCCAGTCAGGCGCATTACTTTGTGTAATTTATTTCATCACCACTGCTCTCAAAACGGTGAAGGAAAACATCGTGAGGAAACCGGCATGTCCTATAACCAAAAATTCGAAGACATGTGAAATCTACCAACCCGCACTGGGCCCGCGTGATGGATTATAGCCCATTCCCTCACATAGATAGGAGGCCTATATCCCAGCAGTGGGAACATTATAGGCTGATTATGCTATGCTTATGCTAGATGAGATGATAAATTTTTTAGTGACATATTTTTTCAGGTAAAATAATTGAGAGAGGACTGTATAGCAGTGGCGAGGGTTCCATACAACAAAAGTCAGTATTTTTTAGACAAATACTAAAATAACATTTAAGATAGTACTCATACTGCAGGTTATCAATCAGTTAAACTATTTAATAAACTACCAGTACATTTAAAGTCGATTCACAACTTAAATCAGTTTTTTTTATTTTTTTTTATATTTTTCTTTTTTTTTAAGCAGCTTTTAAAATCTTTTTTAATAGAAAAGTGATACTACACCTTTGACGAGTTTCTCTGTGACAGATACAACTAGACTTTAATTATATACTTACCATTTTTATTGTGACCTTTATATGATAATTATTGATTATTTATGACCTTTCTGATTATATGATATTAATTATTCTGATTTTTGACATTTGTATCACATTTTTTATTTTGCTATGTAATATAATAATTCCATTCCCCTGAATGGCAAATGTTTTAGTTTTTTTTTGGTTACTGTTATAATAATTATTGCTACTGTAATTTTTCTTATTTCATAATTTTGTGAAACATTTCGATACAATGTAAAAATTGTTACATGAAATAAATGATATCTACTCCGGCTTACCTCTTATAAAAATTGACCCTTCGCTACTGCTGTGTAGTTGCCCTTTTCAAAGTTTATACACCTCTATATTCCAATATCTAAACCCAATCAACCATCACGAACCGATCGACCAAAGGCTAGTCCCCAAAAAAGAGCAACAGAAAAAATGCAGTCTCCCAATAAAACCACAGAAACAGGGGCGAAACGGGGTGAAAGGGGGTGATCGGTCAAAATCGCTGACTGACCATCGGGCATTTTTCACCCCCCGTCGGGTTATCAATTAACTGAGTCTAGTGATGTATCTTTGGTAGTAATTAGGAAAGGACATTCGTTTTTTTCGTGATTTAAGTGCGGCTGGCGAGGAAAATTTGTAACATTGCTTCTTTTTTAACCGACCTCTAAAAAGAGGAGGTTCTATATTCAGATTTATTTTTTATGCAATTTTTGTTACCTTTTTCTTCTTAGCGTGTCTATGGCAATTTTTTAGTTAAATATGTTTGGCCCAAAATTCAGCTATGCGAACTCCGCTCGCTGTAGCAGTCATAAGATCGTCAAGTGCGCAGGTGTTAGGGCATGCAGCGCAAGATGGAAGATGGGCCATTGTCTGTGGAGACACGCCGCATACACATTTGAGATCTGAGCCGTCCATGAGTAATATTACCTCATAACTCATAATACGTGATTACTGATCTGATTAGCATGATTCTTCTCACCCAATCTTCCTAAAATGGAAGTTAGTGCTCAAAATCTATCAGATAACTGGAAAATATGTAAGTAGGTACTTACCTATGAGGAGTATTTTTTGTAAAGAATAGACCTCAACCAAATAAAAAGGGTGAAATAGTTCTTTTTTGCAAAAAAATTAACGATTCGAGAAATTATCGAAAAGTGGAAAATACTTTCGAAAGTCGGTGACTTTTGTTTCATTCATAAACTTTTTTTGAAAGTCGGTTATTTTTTTTGCATGAAAGTTTTTTATTTCAGCCATTTTAGTTGTGATATGATACTGCAGATCATCCACATAGACATAGAAGAAAAAATATGGATTATAAGAAAGCAATGCAAATAAAATTTATACCACAGCGCAATGTTCTACTAGCAAATGAAAAGAGAATCACGTTAATCGGACAAGGAATCACGGAGTTTTATGTAACAAACATTAAAATCAAGAACCTCTTCCTTTTTAGAAGTCAGTTAAAAATAAAAATAAACAATGAGCATTCCACATTTCCACTGCGTCAAATATTTCCAATCGATTTATACGAAAATAAATCAACAAAACCAAAATAAAAACCACAGCGCAAGAAATTCACTACACGAATCCGAAAAAGATCAAATTCTTTTTTCGTCCACGTCGCGTTCATTCCGTGACGGTGTGCAGACATTGCTAATTGACTGTTCGCAGACCCCTTCGGTAATTTTTTCCTCATTTTCTCTGACCAGATGTCGCAGTGGGTAGTGTGATGTATTGACTGTGAGACTAGTATCGGCGTTTGGCTTCGGTTGGTTAATGTTAAGAGGGAATGGTATTAAAAGTAGGAATTTGTTTTGAAAAAAATAAATACAGTCTATGTGTCTGTGTCAAGTGGCGTCAGTAACTGAAAAGTTGTGGGGTAATCTGTTGTCGTGGTAGTGCATGTGATGCGGAGGAATGAGGAAAATGTTGTGAGGAAAGTTTTGAGTATGAATGTAGATGGGTATAAGAGTAGAGGAAGACTAAAGAAACGATGGATGAACTGTGTGAAGGATGATATGGCAAGAAAGGAGGTGACTGATGAGATGACGAGTAATAGAGAAGTATGGAAGAAGATGACATGCTGCGCCGACCCCAAATGAATTGGGGTAAGCGCAAGAGAATGATGAAATGTCGTATTTATTAAATAAAAACTCGTCTTTTCCATTTTTACTGAAATATACTTTCTTTATTCATATTCATATTCATTTATTCATCAATATAAGCTAACAGTTTACACCAAATCGCTTATATCTATTCTAATACTACAAAATTACATAAATCATTTTAATTAAAACTTCTTAAAAAAACAACCACCGAAAAAAAAAAAACATAAACAACCGGAGTAACATAAAATTTGTAAACAAAAAACAACCTTATACAGACAACAAAAATTACAATTAACAACTATTTCTTCATATTTAAATAAATATGCACATGTTTAGCGATTGTCCATTGAGAGTCAAAAAATAAATCTGCCTCAGGAATATATTTTAGAAAATCATTTATTAACTTAATTGCTCTAGCAGTGGGAGTGTTGCTGGTTCGGGGAGCACGCCATGCAGGCGGGTAGCAGAGGAGTCTATGTTGTCGTCTTACAACGCCACGCATGTACTGGTCAGGAACATAAAAATTGATTGACTCTCGTAGAACAGGACTATCTATCTTACCTACTAATATTAAATAATAATTAATTACATGTGTGGATTCTCGCCTGAATTTGAGTGTGTCTAAACCCACCATTCCTGACACGAACAAAGAAGGATATAGAAAGGGGTAATATCCATATTGACGTTTGTATAGGTATCTACAGAATTTACGTTGAATTTTTTCTATCATGATAGTGTACAATGACTCTTGAGGACTCCAAACTATTGCATTATATTCTAATTTACTACGGACAAAGGCATTGTATATTTGTTTTATAGCTTGAGTGTTCTTAAACTGAGATGATAATCTAATGATGAAACCAATACATTTATTAGCGTCTTTGCAAGTTTTAAGAATATGCTCGTGAAAATTTAATTTGCTATCCATTATTACTCCCAAATCCCGGATCGAGAAAACACGTTCCATTGACGCTCCAGCAAGATTATAATGATTTCTAATCGGATTACGGGACCGGGAAAAAGTTATTGTTTTACACTTAGAATTATTAAATGACAATTTATTTTTTATACTCCACTCAACCACAGCGTCAATATCATGTTGTAGCGCCTCACAATCCTTAGCGTTGGTTACAGAGAGGTATAATTTTAAATCATCAGCAAACATAAGGCATTTTGCGTTAGAGATAACAGTAGGTAAATCATTGATAACTATTATAAATTGTGTAGGACCAATAGTGCTACCTTGACTTACCCTTTATGCTTCATCATCATCATCCACAGCCCGAACTCACCCACTGCTGGGTATAGGCCTCTCTTTTCTCGTGCCAATCCCCACGGTCCTGTGCCAGCCTCATCCAGGTTTTTCCCCCGATGGCAACTATGTCGTCTGCCCATCTCGCTATGTCTATGTCTCTTTATGCTTACCTTGGATAAAATAAAGAAAACACTAATCGAATCTTGTGTTAAATCAGTCTTGCTGCAAGACCCAGCGGTGTGGCGAATTATTCAATTATTAAATAAGTTAATTACTAACTAAATGTAACTTTTGACTGTCCCGTTGGTCTAGTGGTCGCAAGCGCTACTGCTGAGCATGAGGTCCTGGGTTCGATTCCCGGGTCGGGCAAAGTGTTCTTGGGTTTTTCCGTCATGGTATTTGTCAGTAGCAGTCAAGGAGTCTGAATTTGTGCCCGGTTGATGGCAATGGGCTCGCCCCATGTTACATGCACCTTAAATATAACTGGCGAAATGTGGGTGCACGCACGACGGCCAATCAAGCCACACATAACCAGTTTATGCAGATCTCTCATTGTATAGGAAATCTATATAAGGTCTAACTATTCATCCACGAAATATTTTAAGAGTAACTTCTATAAGTCGTAAAGTCGCAATGGCAACGAAAAAAAAAATATATGAGTGTTTTTTTTTACGAAATTATTATAATTCTAAAATGTTTTAAGACTTTTTGCATAAAACCTTTACTCCCATATTCTAACAATGACAGTAGGTAAATACGACGTAGTAAACTAGCGTAATGGATGTTCAAAAATAAGGAGCTATTTATTTTGTGGGTCAAGTAATTTTAAATTATTTATTTTTTATAAAAATATACTCAGTTAAAAAAAGCAATCCCTTGAAATGGCTTCGTTGTAGCCGTTAGATGATTCTCTGAAAATATTTCGTGTATGAATAGTTAGACCTTATATATAAAGCTGGCCAAGTTATACTGGAAATGTATAGCTTCATGTGCCGCCGTGTGTACTATTAGTTACACCTCTACCTTTGGGGATTGCAGGCGTGATGTGATGTTATGTTAACTGTAAGATTTACTGCATTGCAATAATTTCAGGGTCTATATTAAATGATCCTATTAAGTAAAGTAAATAGGATCATACCTATCTCTGAACCCCACCCACACACACACAACCACTGAACACACTTCTCTAACTACACATACACGCAGTACACACTCAACCTCACTCATACCCTGATACTAACCATCAGGGACGGTTACCGTTACCACAAAAATACCGGTAAAATTACCAAAACCTTAACGTTATGCTACGTTAACTAGTAACGTTAAAAATATCGTTAAATCATAGGATTTACCGGTATTTAAATAGCCTTACCAGTAGCGTTACTTCGCTAAAAACTAATCATTTCTGGTGCGACGTTGCCAAACCGAACGTGCGCCGCGAGTTCGTTCGTTCGGATCTTCTAATCGGAGCGGCAACAGCTAGCATTTTACGACGATCGGACAGATACCTACGAAAACGCGACGGCTCGCGCCTTTTTCATTTTATAAGACGTCTGGTCACACAAACATGGCGAACACCAAATACATCTATTTGTTTTGTTGTTCTAATTATTAGTTGTTTGTGTAAAAAATATCATTATAGACCGAAAGAAGTGCAACAAAGTATATCAGTATAACTATAACTTTTTAAAGAATAATAAATCTACTTACCTTCCTACTTTAGCCATGGTAGTGATTCATACGAAAAGTAGTATAGTCTATGAAAAAAAGACCTAGAAAAAATTAACCACAATCCTTCGCCTAATCAAGCCTTCGGGACCCAGTGGGATGAGGGAGTAGTAGTGTAGGGAACACCATGGGACACCTCAATGGCATTGACCTTGAGATCAAGGTCAAAATTCCAAAAGTCAAGACCCGCGGTTCTCAGGAACAGTAACAGGTCATTTATATTCATGGTTAGTGACCTTGTGGTCAAAATCAAGTGACCGTAGGGTCAAGGACAAATGACTTTGAGGTCAAGATCAAGTGATCCTGGAGGTCTTGAAACCTTAAAGTTCAAGGTCGAGTGACCTGTCTTTGAAATTCCAGTGCCTTGACACTCCCGACCCCATGACTTCGAGCGCACAGTGTTTCTTTTTCTTCTAAAGGAGAAACCCGTTTCTGGGCCTAACCGTTACACGAATCAGATATGTACCAAAAAAATCTACTATTTTGCCTAATGAACCCATTTAAATCTTAGCCTCATTTACAATGGCCAAGTCTAAAAAATAGATAGATTTCTATTTTATTGTTTTAAACAACCTTTGTAAACCGTTACAGCACTTATTTCATTATACGTCACTTACTTCGCAAACGTTTAATTATAACCTTAGGGCGTACCTTAGGAATATGATCGATTTAGTGGATATCGATAGTTACAAATAATTGATGAATACTCCACTGTTTTAGTATAATTGTTTTTTAGATATTGAACTCAATGTAAAACAAAAAAAATCTGGAATCTAATTGATTTTTTAAGTAAGCACCATTAACCAAAAAAATCATTAAAAGAAATAAATAATCGATAAAATCGATTGCAACGCGGATTGCACATGGATTACACTAGTTAACGGCAAATGTCAATGTCAACGTCTGTCAAGTCAATTGTCATGCCTAGATGTTTATTTATCAAATGTCATTCGCTTTTCGTATCTTTGCGCAAGTGAATGTGTTTTTCGTTTCTCGAGATTTATTGCAATATTATTTCATAAGACCTCTGCTCGAATACTGGACTCCGAAATTGATTGCCTTCTGACTGACCCTCGCTTGAACATTGGACCCCGTACCCTGCCATCCCTGCTGACTTTTGCTGGAAAGCCGGATCTGAATATTGCTCTTTTGACGATTGGTTAATACGATATCATGAGCCTGTGCATTAATTGCGGAATATCAACGGACCGCTGCAACACAATAGGAAGGCGAAGATTGGAAGATGAAATGATCCTTTCAATTGTACAGGAATGGGTCGCGCCTCAATCGGTTAGTATCCGATATTTCTATAACGTACTGAACCTGCATAGTTAATTACGGCCTATTCCCTCTCTCAGAGAGGAGGCCTGTGTACGTATGTAACAACACAGGCCGCTTATGTTTACCCAAATGTGCCACTCAGATGCTTATTGCTAAATGCTAGTGCTAGAACTAAGAGTCAAATGATAAATGTTTGCTTCAGGTAAATGAAAATGACTTGTATCTGCCAAGTTTGCTGGAATCATGCCACTGCTGTATCTCTTGATGGAAATAGACCAGAAGAGAGTGAACAGATTCTTATAGGACACCAACGAGTGTGTATTCATCAGCTTAGGCCTTGTACAGTGCAAGAACGCAGAATACACGAAGTTATAAGAGAATGGATCCTACCACGCACGGTTAGTATATTAGTGTTGTTCATGTTTTATTAATAATATATTTTAGTTTAGTTTTGATAACAAGGACAATATAAAATGTTATTTGGGATGCTAAAACATTTAAGTGAAATAGAGAGACAATGTGATAACGGTTAAACTCCTACATCAGGATTTCTCAA
Organism: Noctua fimbriata; assembly: GCA_905163415.1. Classification (NCBI taxonomy): domain Eukaryota; kingdom Metazoa; phylum Arthropoda; class Insecta; order Lepidoptera; family Noctuidae; genus Noctua; species Noctua fimbriata. Next base: position 9,928,233 of record LR990950.1, read on the forward strand.
TTGCAGGATTTAGATCAGTCTTTTTCAAAGTGGGCAATAACACATCCAACATCTTTGGCATAAAGGCACCCTTTAATGTAAATACATTATTTACAGGTGGGTGCTGCAAGTGTTGTGCTGTATGTGCTCTTGTTGGGTTCAGGCAAATAGTGAATCCCGGCATTTCCAATCAGGCCCCTCAACATCTGGTGCAACTTCATCAGCTGTCAATGAGCCAAATAGTCAGGACATTCCTCATTTAGAAGAACCCCCAACAAGGCAAGAAACTTATTCTGCACCAAGGGTAGTCAAGCCTCCTGCATAATTCCTAGTTTCTGTGTTATTATACTATGATAATCCTAACGAAGAAGGTGATTAATAAAACCCTATCTCAATTATGCATTTTTTTTATTTCAATATACCTATTATTGCAATCTCAGATTACTGTAATCTGAGAGAGCCACAAATCCCCTAGTAGGTAGTAGATACAATGTTAACAAATGCAAGCCAGTAGTAATGTAAGTGGGTCTTGTCTAATAAACATAGTTTTCAGCTGAGGTTGCTGAATTCACCGCTTTTTATGTAAGAACCTAAAACCTCATTATGATAGGCTGCAGGCGCTGCAGCTCAGCGCATGTGCGTTCCAGATTTACCTACGTAGGAAACAACGCCTCAAAAATGTAATTTTATAATTAAATAACTCGTAAAATAAAATAACCTAAAATGTAAACATTGTCTGATTTTACTAATTTGGCCATTGATGGGAGACGTGAAAATTGGGCTAGTGAAACCTTTATAGATGCTCTAATTTATGGCAAAATTTCAGCCTTGTAACGCCAGGCCCAAGTTTCTATGGAGTTTGGGTTTCTCCTTTGCTTATATCTCGAAAACGGTGTGTCCTATCGCAAAAATAATGAAAAATTGGCCCCCCTTAATAACCCCTTGGCGCGTAATTCTCGACATGTAGGTAATAATTAATTACGAAAAATTTAAATTTTATTATCCATACAAAAAAAATATATAATCAGGCTTATCAATTGTAGGCCTTTATTAAAGGATTCCTTCGACATCGTTTTTACGACAAACGGTTGGTCAGCCAAAAAACACCAAGACGCTTTTATCCTTATATTTAGGTGGTATATACGATAGAATCGAGAAAATGAACGATTTGCTAAAATAACAGTTTTTTGGCTAAATTTTTCTGAGTCTTTTTTTCTCAGTGCCCCGTTACATACACTCCAACCGAATGTTCCACTATGGAACTGTGAAGAAGGTACCAGAAAGTTGTGGAACTTTCTCGAAGGATGGTTCAGTATATAAATAGCTGTCGTGTTTGCGGGAGGAGTCAGCCGCCCGATACAAACCATCACGTATCAGTATGACTCGCCAACCACGGTATACTCTAATCACCGCCGACGATCCCATCACCCTCCATCAGGAAAGCAGTAGGGAAACCTGTAATTTACGCAAACACAAGCCGGCATCATTGCGACCTCACCGTCGAGGTCCGTCGCGAAGTAAGTGTGTTCAAGTAATCATTGCAGATGCATCGCAGAAACAATACCTATTACACGCCGAAGCTAGTTGTACTAACATCGTAAGATTATAGACTCTCCACCGACATCGTTAGAAAGAGACAGGCGAATAAATTACCGGTATAAGTATTGTTACTTTTACCGATACTAATATTAGTTACTAGGTAACGTTAACGGACTTACGGGTAACGTTATAAATATCGTTACTTTTTTATCGGTAATATAACGGTAATCGGTAACGTTAAGAAAAAAGTAACGGTAATTCGGTCCCTGCTAACCATACTGATTATTAACCAATAAGCTACTAAAAAAAAAAAAAAAATGTTAACATGTATAACTGAATACCGTTTGTACGAGTACATAAAATAATTTGTTAAATTTAAATGGAGGAGTCCTGGTGACCTGAAATACAGGCCTCGAGCCTAGTTTAGGCACCAGTCTCCCACAATATAATGCCCGTCCTATATGTCACCGTAGAAATAAGTTAACAAGTAAGATTAATATTGTGGAGAAAATAAACTATTTTTATTATTATTATATCTTAATACCAACCCTTTTCAGAGGGCAGGCAGCGTTCAAGCATATAATATACATAAACACAGCAGAAAGGGATCTCTTACAAATTCTTAGAAAGTTCTCCCCGGAGGAGCTAGTGAGGGAAACATACGTGAGTATATTTGAAGCAGAACCGTTCTGCCGCCATAAGTCAAAAAGCATAACAAATCTATGTTTCAAGAAATCGGAATACGTATGAAGAACCACGACTGCAGCTGAGCATGAGGTACTGGGTTCGATTCCCGGGTCGGGCTAAGTGATGTTTCTCAGTAGCAGCCATGGAGTCTGGATTTGTGCCCGACTGATGGCAATAGGCTCGCTCCCTATTACATGGCAATAACATAACTGGCGAAATGTGGGTGTACTATTAAGTACACCTCTGCCTAACCCTTCGTGAATTACAAGCGTGATATGTAATAAATGTATGAATAACATCGATTTCTCGTAGCTTAAGCATAATCAGCCTTTAATGTTCCCACTGCTGGGACACAGGCCTCCTCTCCATGAGAGGGAGATGACCATAATCGACCAGGCACACCTCACTATGTCTTGAATTTTTTTGAGTCTAAGGAATGTCGCATGCCAGTTTCCTTCATGCCTGGCAAAGCACGTTAAGCCGTTGGTCCCGACTGTCATTTGTAGATCTTTGACAATCGTTGCAGGTAGTCAGTGGCCCAAAAAGTCTGAGAACCAGTCTTACCAAGGGGAATCGTATTACACAGTACTAACTGGGTTGTGGAGGTCAGATAGGCAGTTTACATAACATAACATCACGCCTGTAATCCCCGAAGGGCTAGGCCAGAGGTGTACCTAATAGTACACCCACATTTCGCCAGTTATGTTTAAGTCCCATGTAATAGGGGGCGAGCCTGTTGCCATTAACCGGGCACATATCCAGACTCCGTGGCTGTTACTGAGAAATTTCACATGGAAAAATTCAGTAACACGCATGACCTGGGAATCGAACCCTGGACCTCATGTTCAGCAGTCGCGTTTGCGACCACTGGACCAATGATGCAGTCATAGTCATCGACAGTGTCTTTATGAATAATCCTGGTATTCAGCTGCATTCGGTTACACTATAAGACGACTTGCGTTTATTTATTTAATTAAATTAAATTAAAATAATTTATTTCAGGTCTTTAACCCATAAAAAAAATTAAAAAAGGATTATAAAATTGCCATGCAAACACATAAAAAATATATATATATTACAGAAAGTGAAATTGAATTTAAAAATATAAGTCAAATAACAAAATATTAATAATGTCAAAAAATAAATTAAAAAATGACACAAAATATCAAAATAAAATGACAAAAATAATAATGAAAAATAAAATGTCAAAGATATATATATGTGCAGGCGCTGGCATGCAACTGCAGCCATCTCCGCAAGAAAGGAGAATCCCACCGCTCGGACAACACACTTCAAGCACAAACGTACAGAGGCGGACTTAATGCCATAGGCATTTTCTACCAGTCAACCTTTGGGTGATGCAGAGACAAGCAGTGGTAGGTGTATATCTGAAAATAATTTTAATTAATACTAAGATTAGCTACAAGAATATATCAAATACTATAAATATATATCAAAATTTAGAGGTTGTAAATAGACATTTTTACGAATAATATACTAAAATAAAAACACAAACAATGGGAAAAAAATTACCGTTGTGACGAAACTGCCAGCTTCTTCCGAATGTACTCGCGAATTTTAATTTTAAAAGATAAGCGATTGCTATCTTGATTTCCTGGGGAAGCGCATTCCACAGAGAAATATTATATTGCGTTCCCATGCACAATTCACTCCCGTATGTCCCCACCAAGTCGTTCCATTGTTTGAATTTAATTTGCAAAACTCATTTGATATTCATTAATCTTTTCTTTTCGACTTGTTGAGTGAGAGAGCAAGGCAGCTATAGTAAAGCTCAAAGTAAAAGAAAGAGACGGCAAGATTGATGAAAGAAGCTGCGTTCTCTTGTTAATTTTTAAAATGAAAATAATGATACGATTTGTTTTGATTATGATGACGTCATAAAAGCTTATAATGTGGAGGATTAGGTTGGATAAAATTGCTGACACAATATGATGACATAATTGCTTTTTTGGCGTTTATGGCGCTTTCATCTTCTTGGCGTTTCGGTGGCAAAAAGTTTAAATACAGGGTGTAAACGGACCCTTCACGAAGCCGTCAACCAAGCATTCTGTACATCAAACTAAGTAACTTTACGCAAAAATTATTGCTGGGAAACGACTTTTTTTTTGGGTTGAAAAATCAAGTTTTACAGTAGGACTCGATGGAACGCACTCAAAGCATTGAACTGATGGATGGATTGAATATTACTGGGGTCGTGGAGTTGTTTAAAGTAAAAATCTTACATTGAAAACATGTATTTAAAAAAAAAAATGAACTTTGACCCCCAATATCTCCGTAACTAGAAGGTTTCCAGGTATGGTCTAGAACAAAAAAATGATCGCAAAGACGGGGAGAACAAGTGCCTTTCGGCTTCGTTAAGGGTCTATTTACACAATTAACGTTTAGCCCAAAACACAGCCACGCGAACCCCGCTCACTGATGCAGTAAATAAATCATCAAGAGCGCAGGTGATGCGGTGCAAGATGGAAGGTGGGCCATTGTTTGTGGGGAGACGCCACATACGCACTTGAGGTCTGAGCGGTCCATGAACCCCCATCTGCAGAGATGGGGTTCATGGACGATGGTTGATGGCGCTTTTATATCGCAGCAGTAAGTGTTTGTAGTTCAGAGGAGCTCGTGGCTAAATATTAACAGCTGCTCGTGTCAATCTTCTTGCCTAGGTTTATCTGTGGATGGGTGAACACCCATTACTTACTGAGATTCCTCCGTGCCTTGGTAGGTACGTTAAGCCGTTGGTCTTTGCTGTCAATTGTAGATCTTTGACAGTCGTTACAGGTAGTCAGTGGCCCGAAAGCATGACAACCAGTCTTACCAAGGGGTATCGTATTACCCAGTACTAACTGGGTTGTGGAGAACAATACGTATCAAAGGAGCTAATTCATAAAGTGCAAGCCAAGCGAATAAAAACTATATAAGACCACCGCGTGGGCTTATATATCAAATGAAATAATAATAACAACAAAGAAGAGCGAACAAACATTTGAAAAGTCAATAAAATGGCTGAGCTGGTTTTGATAAAACATTTATTTATTTATTTATTTATTTATTTATTTATTTATCGATTTACATTTACCTTTACAGAAAACCAATGCGGTAAATGTGCCTTAATGCATCCTTAACTTAATTTTTACTTATAACTAATATCTATAACTAATTACAAATAAAGCCTTTCTTGTGAATTCAATCAGAGAACAACTGAATATGTCCGTCTCACTCGCTATGAGGTTGAGCGTGCGGAGTGCACGCGTCAGCGGCGCCTCCTTTAAAAGGTTGGTCCGAGCACGCGGTTCCACTAGCAATCGTGGCTGTCGTCGTCGCCACACGTACCTGTCCGGAACACATAGACTCACTTGGCCTAAAATAATTGGATTATGCACCTTCCCTCTCAGCAATTTAAATATATACAAGGCGACTGCAAGCTCCCTCCTAACCCTTAGCTCATTGTATCCTACCATACCTAAAATAAATAAGGTTGGATACATTAACGGGTAAAAGGGATAGACTCCGTAATAACGCATATATAAATATCTTATAAATTTATTTTGTACCCTCTCCAGCATGAGATTATATTTAGCTTCATGCGGAGCCCAGATGACTGCATTACATTCTAACTGGCTCCTCACCAATGCATTATTCGCACCTTCGGTAGAACAAGGGCACAATTGTCAAAAATTGCAAAAATGAGTTCTTAATTCTTGTTAACTATACGCCTAAAAAGGATATAGTATATAGTTTATATCATGCAAAGAAGAAAAACTTTCGAGCAATATTAACAGAGCAAGACCTCACTGAATGCAATAAATATCTTAAAATAGCTCTCCTGTAAAATAGCAAAAACTGCAATTATGCCCTTGTTCTACCGAAGGTGCGATATAATGCTACAATAGCTTTCACATTCGTGAAACCTCGGACCGTACGAAGCATGAAACCTAAATTTCTATACGCTCTTTTGCAACTACGCATGACGTGATCCCGAAAAGTCAAACCTGTATTAAAACCTACTCCCAAGTCCTTGACTTCTGTGACCCGTTCCATAGGCACCCCATCAATATAGTAGGTATGTAAGATGGGATTGTGTGCGCGAGAAAAAGTGATGGTCACACACTTCGAGCTATTAAACTGCAGGAGATTTTCTTTGCTCCATCTCACTACCCTATCGATGTCCCTTTGTAGCCTGACACAGTCATCGTTGCTCTTTATCTCGAGTGCCAATTTGAGGTCGTCGGCAAACAACAGACAAGAAGCGTCTAGGACTACTTCTGGTAGGTCGTTTACCACCAGAAGAAAGCCCAAAGGGCCAAGGTTACTACCTTGACTTACCCCGGACCTCGTGAAATATGGATCTGACACATGTCCCGCATATTCCACATATTGCTGCCTATCCCTCAAATAACTGGCAAAAAACTGTAGAGAGTGTGGGGTGAAACCAACACCTGCAAACTTTTTAAGCAACATGTCATTATCGACTAGATCGAATGCTTTTTTAAAGTCAAAGTAAGCAGCATCAGTCTGCCCCCCACCATCCACCGTCGGCACAAGATGAGCCATGTGGCAGAGAAGATTACTGGTGGTACTTCTTCCCGGTCGAAACCCATGCTGAGCGTCTGCCAGCTGTGAGCTAACCTGAAGATATATGCTCTTATGGATAGCAGTTTCCAACACCTTCGCCGGCGTAGACAATACCGCAACTGGTCTGTACCCATCCACCGATTTTGCTGACCCTGCTTTCGGAACCGGAACAACGCGGGTCACTTTCCACCTCTCCGGAAACACGGCAGCTTTGAGGCACTGATTATATATATGTAGTAGCGGCCTAGCCAGCGCTACTCGACAATCCCTGAATATGTAAGGCGGAATGCCGTCAGGCCCTGCGGACCGTTTCGGTTTAAGATCTCGAAGCGCACGACTCACTTCTCCTAACTGTAATTGGTCCAAGTGCACTCGCGCAGCTCCGTTTCCGCTACCTGCGCTGGCTATAGCCGCGTCTACATCCAACTCCGGTCGCTCTTCCCTATACACAGAATAAAAGTAAGCCGCAAACTCTTCCACAGACCGTTGTCCAGATAGTGCCACTCCGTCTTTCAAGATCGCTTGCGAGCTTCTCCTACCTCTTTTATACTTGGCATAATTCCAAAAAGATTTAGGATCACTCAGCATTTGCCCTTGAACACGGTTCCGATATTGTTCCTGTGCCACTACTAACATATTTTTAATGTTGCTTCTACACCGAGCAAATGCTTCGTAATCGACCCTCGACCCGCTTGCCTTGTACTGTTTATGCAGAGAAGCCTTCAGCCTTATGTCGCGAATTATTTCAACAGTGTACCACTCAGGATAAATGTACCTTGAGTTTCCACGACTTCGCTTTTTTTTGGGAACACAGTCATCTATAATAGAATTAACAATATAATAAAAATAATTTAAACCTTCTTCTAAGTCCATTTCATACAACTGAGTCCAGTCTACGGCTGCCATTAATAAATACAATGACAAAAAGTCAGCTTTATTAAAGTTCCACCCGTCTGGTACACATGTGTTACCGTCAGGTGTAGCTGAGCCTGCTGAGCTGGGGTGCCGGCGCAGGCGCGTGTGAGTACTAACCGAGATCTCAAGCGGCGGGTGGTACGCGTCTACCGGCACGAGCGGCGCCTCCGCCGCGCGCACACTCACACTCCCTCCCTTCGCCAGTGTACTCAACACCAAATCCAACTGACGACCGTTACAATTTCCCACTGCGTTACTCTGAGTGAATTCACAAAACGTATGAAAGTATTCATAATAATTATTTATGGCTACAGAACACGAATACAAGTTAAAATCACCTAGAACCAGAATATCCCTATACTTATTACACAATTGTTCAATGATGCTAAATAGTAACATGTATTCATTATCATTACTACCAGGCGGAATATAGACGACACAAAGTAAAAACATAAATCTGTTACGTAGGTAAACAGTAGCACAAATCAGTTCGAACACATGATCGTCCACGTTCACGTCATCGGGTAATGACACTCGCCGCAACTCAAAACGCGGTGTGGCCACGAGACACGCGCCGCCTTGTTTGCGTCCATCTGTTCGGTCACACCTCAAAATAGTAAATCCAGGTGGACTTATTTCTGCATCATGGATTGATTTATTGCAGCCCGTTTCCGTGATGGCAAACAAGTCTGCATTTGCCGTTAAAATATTGGCATAACATTCGTCTAGCTTTGTTCGAAGCCCGCGCACGTTTTGATACAATATTTCAACGGAGTTACTCAGGTTTTCTAGGGTTGCTGGTTGCTCTACGAAACCACACCCATTCCGAAAATTCTATATTAACTGCCCAGTTTTCAGGCTGACATAACTTTTCGTATTTACTCTCCGGAACTCCGACGATGAATGATGCATAATCCCTTTCAGTTTTATGTTTTATTTTTTCAACTTTAATTGAAACTTCTTCTTCATAAATTTTCCTAACATATTTTTCTAAACTTTCTACTGTTGTTTGTTTCTGCAAACGCCATACGTGTAAGTATCTTTTCTTCTCCGTTCCCTGTATGTCGATTGCACTCGTGTTTCCGCCTTTTTTTACTTCACTGTTCCCGTGTCTGGTTTTTTTCCGTGCTACAGTAGTCCACTTTCCTTCTTTTTCTGGTTCTTCCTTTTCCAAGATAAAAACATTCCCAGACCTCTTCTCAATATTTACTACTGGAATCTGTTCCTCATTCGGTACTACTTTCGCCGCTTTCGTGGCCACAAATTCCTTCGCTGGTACATTATTACCATCTACCTGCTTCTGCTTATCTTTGACGGCGTTTGCAAAAGACGGTGTCAAGCTTTTAGAGCCTTGTTTTGTCTGATCTGGCACTCTTGTCTGACTTTTCTTTAGACTGACTTCTAGGCTCTCGTTTCTTTCCATTAGCGATTTAATTCTTGTTTCTAGTATCTCAACTTTATTTGCCTTTTGCTGTACTACCCCCAACATTTGTTTTAGTTCTTTTAACTCTGTTTCCGTATTGATAAATCTATTTTGCAATAATACATATTCTTTCCGCTGCTCCTCCAATTGAGACTTCACTTCCCATCGAAACTCCCGTATCTCGTCTAGAAGTAGGCTCTCCGTATCAATTACTTCACTTGTATTCCGACGACTGCCTCTCTGGGCGGTGTTAACATTGCTGCTCGGTGAAAACGTTTTGCTGGCGACTGTAGTTCCTCGAACAGGTGTGTCTATATTACCCCTTTTCGGCATTGTACATGTACACTCAGGACATATCCACCGACTCCTATATTCCGGCGTGAAAGCTTCACCATCTTCAGTCGTTAAGGCCAGGCAAATAAGGTGGAATTTCTTCTTGCAATTTACTCGCGAACACTCCATAAACAGTGAATCATTAACAACAGCATCACAGCCGCCACACTTCGCCTCCATTTAAAACTTCAAATAAGGAAATATAAATATTTGTGATTTAGTGACACACACGTTAAGTAACACGTCCGTACGCGTCGGCGCGCTACACTTACTGACTGACTAATTGTAATATACACATCTTGTCCTTTAATTTGATACCCCTCTTGGCTATATTTGAAAATATTCGATTTTTCATACTCACTTTCATCCCCCATATCTAGTAAATGGCTGCTCCGATTTTGATAAAACGTATCTAAGAACAATCGCCAAGAAACTATCAATCAAATTTAAAGAATCATCCAAATCCGTTCATTCGTTTAAGGCGACATTAAGTGCCAGCGACCTTGAGCGAGTATTCGAGCCGTCGCCCGCAAGGGCTCCCGCTTCAACGCGCACCAAGATTTTTCGAAAAAACAACCCTCCTTAATTTATCAAACACAATACAAATAAAAGTCGTATACTAAAATATGGCTCATTAATTGTCTTTTAGATGGTCAAATTTTCATGCAAATACGCCTGATAGTTTTTGCGTGATTATCGTTTTTTTGCCCGCGTTAGACATTACTTTACAAATTAATTACACTATGTTATAAAAATATAATTTCACATTTTCACATATCAAATTATGAAGAAAATTGTCTAGTATAACATATATTTTTTTCAAAGAAATAAGACTACAAGTTTAGACGTGATGTTCAATTTAAAAACGTTAAAAGTCGTATATCTGCGCCTTAAGAGCTACGGTGCAGAGACAGACACACACACACACATTGCGGTCAAACTTATAACACCCCTCTTTTTGCGTCGAGGGTTAAAAATCGGTTCAGTAATCACGGAGAAATCGATGTAGATACTTAAAAAAATACAGACACACGAACATAGAACCTCCTGCTCTTTGGAAGTCGGTTAAAACTACAATGCTTGATTACTTACCGGCTGATGTTTATGTAAATTAGTTAACATTTGCATGGTTTAACTTCATAACTAAAGTACCTTGCGAGCAAGTTAAATTCCGTAATGTGTGTCTTGAGTTGAAGACAAATACAAGGTGTAAACAGACCCTTCACTAAGCCGTCAACCAAGCATTCTGTACATCAAACTGAGTAACTCTACGCAACCAATTTTGCTGGGAAACGACTTATTTTTGGGGTGAAAAATCACGTTTTACGGTAGGACTCAATGTAACGCACTCAAAACATTGTGCTGATGGATGCATTGAAATACGAGGGTCGAGGAGGTATTTAAAGTAAAGCTATAACATTAAAAACTTGTTTTAAAGAAAAAAACTTGTGAAAAAGTTGGAACTTTGACCCCTTATATCTCCGTAACTAGAAAGTTCCCAGGTATGGTATAGCTAAAACAAAAGGAGTACCTTTCAGCTTCAATTGAATTGAATTGTCAAATAAAAACAGCATTCTGTTACACGTTGTAACATGATTATTCTACTATTTACCCAGATATGACACTGATTTCGACTGGAAGCCGATTCCAACACTCTTGGGAGCTACCTCGACTGAGTCAGTATTGCTTAATAGACAGAACGATTGATCTGTATCAGAGGTAGGGAGATTGGCTCCGATGACGGTTAGGTACTTATACAACAAACTAAGAAATAATCAATAATCAAATTGAGGATTTAAAACCCAACGTGACCAATCTTATACCCATATTTAATTACTGAGCTATACAAGTTGTAAACGGACCCTTCACGAAGCCGTCAACCAAGCATTCTGTACATCAAACTAAGTAACTCTGAGCAAAAAATTTGGCTGGGAAACGACTTTTTTTTTGGTGTGAAAAATCACGTCTTATGGTAAAATTGAATGTAAAGCACTCAAAACATTGTGCTGATGAATGCATTGAATAGAAAACAGGACATGGAGATCTTTAAAGTAAAGTTAGAACCATAACAACTAGCACTAAAAAAAAAAACTTGTGAAAAAGTTGTAACTTTGACCCCCAATATTTCCGTAACTGGAAGGTTCCCAGGTATGGTCCACAACAAAAAAAAATATCGCAATGACGGACGGGAGAACAAGACGTGCCTTTCGGCTTCGTTAAAGATATTGTTACTCCCATAATAACATCACGCCTGAAATCCTCAAAGGTTTGTTAGGCAGAGGTGTACCTAATAGACGACAAAACATGTGAACCTGTCAGCTCTAAAATAACACCAACATCACACGACACTTAACCCAATATTCACAGACGTTTGATCTCTCAACACCAGGGAATTTCCAACCCGTCTATTGAACCAACTCAAGTATTATCCAAACCCTGAGCCTGTATGTCTGTATGTCCTCTCATATCTACGGAACCGTGTGTTTATTCTAGCTAATTGGAACGCGCGTCGCCTGCGGCGGTAGGGGTGGGCGAGTGTCGATAGATTAGGGGTGTCGATACAATGAATTGTTATCCGTGTCCAAAGTTGATGAATGGAGAGCGAGAAGAAGATCAAGGAAACGATGGATGGATTATGTAAGGAAGGTGTAGCCAATTATAGTACACCCTAATTACGCCATTTTTATGTCCCACGTAATAGGGGCGAGCCTACTGCCATCAGCCGGGCACAAATCCAAACTCCATGGCTGCTACTGAAAAAAATCCCGATGGAAAAACCCAAGAACACTTTGCACGACCCTGGAATCGAACCAAGAACATCATGCTCAGTAGTCGCGTTTGCGTCTAATCGACCAACGAGACAGTCACAACAACAAAGTAATATAAACATTATCGTGCAAAATATTATAAGTAAACACTCCATTTTATAGATAAAAAAAACGTGCTTTTTTAAATTATTTTATTTATTCATTTATTTATTTAAACTTCATGTACAAGAGTGGTACATAGGCGGACTTAATGCCACAAGGCATTCTCTACCAGTCAACCTTTGGGTCAAATAGGATAGCATTGTGATAGAGTACAAAAAAAAAATAAGAAAAAAATAACCAATTTGTTAACATAGATTGATATACATAAATAGGTACATACCAATACACATATATACAGTAAAATTAAATAAACTAATATATATTATAATACACACAAATAGTCCAAATACGAGAAACCTTATAATAATAAATTTTTATAATTATCAAAATCTATCGACAACAGTTCAATCTGATCCTGTCCCACCTCTATCTTATCCTTGTTTAAATATTAATCGTAGCGACAAAGCCTCGTTTGTGGGCTCCCACCTTTATATTCACGACTGTTAGGGTAGCAGGGGTAGGCAGCACCTGAGGCGAGGGGGCAGGATCAACATCGAGCCGCGTGTTGTTTTTTGGGCCAGTTGCGATGGAGAACAATGGTGTATGGTGGCCAGTGTTGGTATAAAATTGAGAATGGTTGATCGGTTGGTAAGTAAGTTATTAGCTTTGATGTAGTGGCTGATAATGATACTCTTATTTATGTTTTAATTCTTAGTTCATTCATTAGATCGAAGTATAGGTATGAAAAAAAAAGTTAAAGAAATGGTAAGAACAGGAAGGTAAAACTAAGAACATAAGACATAGACTTATCGCGTGTAATCCCCGCAGGGTTAGGCAGAGGTTAGTACACCCACATTTCGCACGTTATATGTAATAGGGGGCGAGCCTATTGCCATCAACCGGGCACACCTGCTACTGAGAAATTCCTGATGTAAAAACTAATAACACTTTTGTAACACACCCATCCTCAACAAACATATGGCACTAGCTGACGCCCGCGGTTTCGCCCGCTTGGAGTTCGGTTATTGTCCCACGGGATCGTACTACTGGGATAAAAAGTATCCTATCTTCTATTACAGACTATAATCTATCTCTGTGCCAAATTTAATCCAGATCCGTTCAGCTGTTCTGGCGTGATTGAGTCGCAAACATCCATCCAAACTTTCGTATTTACAACTAGACTAGCTGTGCCCCGCGTACTTTCATCCGCGTGAAATTTTTTTAAAGTATTACTTTCCTATTTGAATGGATTTTTTTTTAACAATTTCAATGGTTTTCATTTTTTAGCACGGATCACTAGTCCTTTTTCCAAAATAAAGTAGCTTAGTTACTCCTTATAACATCAGCTATCTGCTCAGTGAAAGTCCAGTCAAGTTATATAATTGCATATCACATGTGTGAGTACTATGTAGTGTAAGGCTACAATTTGCATTTTGCTATCTTTCATTGACTTGAATGTGACTTGGTGGCTGAGAGAATGTCATGCTCACTCAAATGTCTCGCTGATGGTGGCGGGTGTGTCGGGTCATTTAGTTCTCTTCAATATGGTTGAGTTGAATGGCGCTGATCCATGCGTCATGTTCGTGTACGGGCGCTGTCAGTTGGGACTGGTCATCTCTTAACTGCCACGGTTTATTCTAATTACTTCATTTTTCATTGTTGTTTTTATCTTTTACTCTGGACGCTCTTAATGTGCACGTCTTTCTGCATCGTTCTCACATATATGTATAATATCAAAATGCAGGATGTAATCAAGATTTTGTAAGAATATTTTGATTTAAAAGAGTGTCCATCCATGGAGTTTCTTGCCCATTCTTCTCCATAGAGATCTACGCTTGCAACTGCAGTACTTTCTCAAGTTATTATGCCTTGTGACTGTGACTGTAGCTTCGCTTTTTTTTTGTTTTATTATCATTCAAAAGTGCCTGTGATGGTCTAATTGAAATAAATGCTTTGAGTTTGAGTTGAGTTGAGTCAAAATCGGTCCAGTCGTTTCGTAGATTAGCCGGAACTAACAAACAGACAGACAAATATTTAAAAAAATGTTTTTTTTTTTATAGGTGCTGTTATTTACTTTAATTTACATTCAGTAAAAACCTGTTATTTTGACATAACAAACTGAGGCTGTATAGAAAGTCAGTAGTAAGATATCACAAATGTTGCCACCATTACTTTTAACGTCCATTCCTCCCCCTTTGATCCCCTCCCCTCCATTCCTCAGCTAATTAGTTCTATTCCTCCGAGAATCACGGACGAAGAGTTTCAATTAACAACCGGGTGTTATTCTTTAATTAAGATTTACTTTGATTAGGGATGATTAGGAGTTGAGATTTGGATATCATGTCTGTATTAAGATGTACAGAGGCAAATTGACTTGTACACAACATTAGTTTTAGTATATGCGAAACCTGATACACGTGTCTAGTATTTTTATGTAAAGAATCTATGTACAAAATTTCAAAACTGTATCATGAAAAATCACAAAGTTATAAGCTTGTTCTGTTACCTAGTTGTCCGCACAAAAACACGGTCACCACGAAGCGCGCGCCTCCAGCGTCGTCTTGAGCTCATTGATAATAATAATTTGGCAGAAGGTACCTAAATTATTGCGATAGGTACTCAAAGTCGCTCGGTATCCAACTTTTAACTTTTTAATTTTTTTTGGGAAAAATAGAACATGCTTTGAGTTCGTTACATTGAGTCCTACCGTAAAACGTGATTTTTCATCCCAAAAAAAGTCGTTTCCCAGCAAAAATTTTTGCGTAAACCTACTTAGCTTGATTTAGTAGTTTGCTTGGTTGACGGCTTCGTGAAGGGTCCGGTTACACCTTGAATAATTGTAAACCAATCAGAAAAGTTGAAAGGGAATCGACTGTCTTGGTATGGACATGTGATGAGGAGGGACGAATCGCATGTGACTAAAAGAGTGATGAATATAAATGTTAATGGATGGAGAGGGAGAGGAAGACTAAGGAAACGATGGATGGATTGTGTGAGGAATGATATGAAAGATAAAGCTGTAAATGATAGCGTGACGGTTGACAGAGGAGAATGGAAGAAGAAAACGTGTTGCGCCGGCCCCGAGTCGAATAGAATCCAATCAATGCATGTTCATTTATTTATTGAGCTCATTGATGGCTATAAAAGTAGAGGAAGACCAAAGAAGCGATAGATGGACTGTGTGAAGGATGATATAGCTAGAAAGGACGTGACTGCTGAGATGACGAGTAATAGAGAAGTATGGAAGAAGAAGACATGATGAGCCGATCTCAAATAAATAGAGTTACCCAAGGAAATTATGCTCATTCTAGTTTGGCTAATAGTAAAAACAAAACGGTTTTGTACATTATCATCATCTGCTTAGCCTTTTATCAACTTTATTGGGGTCGGCTTCCAGTCTTACCGGATGCCGCTGAATACCAATATATTACACACATCACCAATACAATTTGACGGCACGGTTGGCGCAGTGGCTGAGCGATTGACTGCTGCGTTTCGTGTCGCGGGTTCGATTCCCTTACGGAACAAATTCTTGGATGGCCTACAGGTAGTTGTTCCAGGTCTGGCTGTTTGTGTATGTGAATTTAAATGTTTGTAAACGCACCCACGATACAGGAGAAATTAAAAGTGTGGGGCAATATTTAAAAAAAAATAAAAAAAAAAAAAAAATCTTCCACCCAATTTTCTCAGTTTACTATCAGGCGCGACTTCGAAGTCCAACACTGGACCAAAAGTTCAGATAAACACGCCGTAAGCGTGACGTTGTGAATGTTAAGCTCCATTGGTTCCCAGTCGTGACGCACTGACGGTGCGATGAGCAAGTTGTCATGAATTTGTCAACTACGACGGAGGGGTTTTGATACTTTGTTCATTTTTTGTGTGGTTTAACGACACAAAAAACAAGTCACGTCATTCTAAATCCAATATGGCGGACTCCTAAAGATGGCGGACTAGTTATTTTTGAAGCATTCCCATGATGTGGATATAATTAAAAGGGTTTGCTGAGAAAAATACGAAAAAAAAATATGTCACACCTATATTTAAAAGCTTGTTTTAAAAAATTATTTTGTTCCTATAAAGCTTGTTTGTAAGCTTGTGTGTATCACGCCTGTAATCCCTGAAGGGTTAGGCAAAGTTGTACCTAATAGTACCCCCACATTTCGCCAGTTATATTTAAGTCCCATGAAAAAGGGAGCTAGCCTATTGCCATTAGCTGGGCATCTCAAAGTATCAAAACCTCTCATTCGCACTACGCACATCTTGGAGGGGCGTCTTATCAGGGGTTGTAGCATGAATTTTAATATTTAATTAAAAACTTTACCCCGGAGCTGGCCGTTATATTCATATCTTAAACAGTTTTAGTGGAAATTGGGACTAAACTCTTCGAAATTAACGTCAATATCTTTTCCTAATAGGAGTGTAATTTTTTTTTTTTTTTTTTTGTAAATAAAAGGTGCCAGAAAAATATCTCTAGGTTTTTTCTTTTATTTTGTATCGTTGATTATCCCTAAGTTCTGCATACTTTTTCGCAAACCTGAGATAGATATATAAACATTGTTTTTATTTATTTTTTATTTCGATCTTCTAGGAAATTAAAAAAAACTTTTTAATTTACACATAGACGCTACAAAAATATTCAACAGCATAATCTCCATTCACCCCCTTTACACTTGACCATTAATACATACAGAATAGGGGTTGAATCTCACCCCTCTATACCCCACACCAACCGTTGAGACACAATATAGATTCGTACAGAAGTTCAATTTCTTGCAAATTGCAGTGTTTGTTCCACCTGTCTTCTCAGCTAAAACACAGAGGCGAGGGGCGAAATTTTGGAGGCCTGTCCTGTGTAATTTTTGACGTTCAAAAAGTTCTGATTTTCAGCTTAACGATAACGAGCGAAAATGCACGAACACAGATACGCTTCACGTAGACCGCGTGTAAGCGCACTCCCGACTGTAATTTGTTAAAGAAAGTTGAAAATAAAAAAAGCGAGAATAAGTTGTGGCTAAATAATAAAAGCCGTACATCTTCTAAGTCAGTCAATGGTTGCCGAGGTCGCTCAGTGGTTGAGTGACTGACTGTTACATAACGAGATCCACCCGTGTCGCGAAAATTTGTTAAGACGTTAATACCTACTGTCAGAAGCCCGAAATCTCAGCATCTTACTATGGGCTATCGTGATTTGTGGTGGCCAGATAGGCAGTCGCTTCTTGTGAAATACTGGTATTCAGCTGCATCCTGTTAGACTGGAAGCCGACCCCAACTTCAACGTAGTTGGGAAAAGATTAGGCAGATGATGATGAGTTTGAGATGACCCTGCCCATTTTCACTTACTGTATGTAGCTGCCCTTCTGCCCTATCTCTATATCCTTACCTACCCTAAGGGCGTGAGCACACTCCCATGTTAATAGGGACTTACAGACCATAAATCTATATTCTCCTTTATGGAAAAGGTATTAAATTACATTCATGTGAAAACTGTCAAGATCAGTCGGTCGCACTCACTTTGGACATGACATTTTAACCGATTGTGAAGGATGAAAGGAAGAGTTATGTTGTTTGAAAAAGTGGAGTTAGGACGTTTGTGGAGTGGGTAGGTTTTGAATAAACTGTGGATATGGTTTTTGCATATTGATTATTTAGATTTTGTTTAATAAAAAGATAATTTCGCGCGTTGACTGCCTCATTGGTCTAGTGGTCCCAAGCGCGATTGCTGAACATGAGGTCGTTTCTTTTTTTCGAATGGGAATCATCAAATGACCCCTCCCGCTCTGGGCGGAGCGGAAGGGAGTGTCAGACTTGTACTGACTAAAACCCATCCATGTTCCTTCTTTGCCCTTTGTGTTCCAGGGCCGCGGTATCTCTTTCGAACAGTCGTGCAGCCCCGAAAGGCTAGTATCCTGGGTTCGATTCGCGGGTTGGGCAAAGTGTTATTGGGTATTGTCAGCAAAAATTTCTCAGTAGTAGCCACGGAGTCTGGATTTGTTGTGGTTTTTACAAGTGCTAAGATTAAAATGCAAGCATTCAAACAATTCCCTGTCTAAAATAGCTAAATATAAACAACAACAACAACCAACTAGCAACAACAACCACAACAACAACAACAACAACAGCTACAACAACAACAACAACAACAACAACAACAACAACAACAACAACAACGCAACAACAACAACGCTGCAACTAGCGGCGACCTGCGGTTTCACCAACCGCAACAACAACAACGCTGCAACTAGCTGCGACCTGCGGTTTCACCAACCGCTTCTGGCTTGTTTTCATTTTGCTCGGCTCCTATTGATCGTAGCATGGTGTTATATAGCCTATAGCCTTCCTCGATAATTGGACTATCCAATACTAAAATATTTTTTCAATTCGAACCAGTAGTTCCTGAGATTAGCGCGTTCAACCAAACAAACAAACTCTTCAGCTTTATAATATTATAGTATAGATAATATAAGGTCTATCTTTTCATACACGAAATATTTTAATAGTAACTTCTATAAGTCGTAAAGTCGCCATAGCAACGGAAAAAAAAATTATCGGAGTGTTTTTTTTTTACGAAATTATTATAATTCTAAAAATTTTTGAGACTTTTTGCATAAAACCTTTACTCCCATATTCTAACAATGACACTAGGTAAATACGACGTAGTAAACTAGCGTAATGGATGTTCAAAAATAAGGAGCTAGTATTTATTTTGTGGGTCAAGTAACTTGACCCACACCCCCCCTTGACCTTATATAAGAAAGATGTAAGGGGTCTCTCGCCTCCAAATGCCGTCATCCACGCCTTCCTCGCCTTCTGGAAGCAGTACCCAAAATACAATCCCCTCCTAGAGTTATTTACAGACCCTGCTTACCCACTTATCTAGCGCGTGACGATAGCTAACTATTTACCGTCAATAAATAGCAATAGACTTGAAACTCTGCCAACTACAGATTGATTACCAATGACAGGATATTAGTGGCATACATCGCTTTTAATGCGGGTTTTCTTGTAACCAATCTTTTATCTTTATCGTGTGGTTAGTGCCTAACCTGGTGTCAGAGTTTTTATGCCGCCCATGGGTCTCTGACTTGGCTTTACATGCCGTCGAGAAATATCTCTCAGGCATGATGGTTTCCTCACGATGTTTTCCTTCACCGAAGCAAGTGATGATAATACAATACGCACATGAATCCGAAAAATCAGAGGTCTTGGGTTCGAACTTGAGACCTACGACTTAGCAGTCGGACGGTCACACCACTAGAGATATCATAAATATGTGGTCAAAATTTCAATACCTATTCGACCTAAATGTATGTATGTATACAACATTAGTTTTAGTACATGCGAAACCTGAATATAGTTTGTTCAGAATAAGTAACTGAATCGATTCCAATAATTTTTAAACCATGTTAAATTTTTTTCCAAAAATATTTAAAAACGTTAAAAGTTGGACACCGAGCGACTTTGAGTACCTATCGGAATAATTTAGGTACCTACTGCCAAATCATTATTATTAATGAGCTCAAGACGTCGCTGGAGGCGCGCGCTTGCGCTCTGCGTGGTGACCACGATTTTGTGCGGACAACTAGACTAAAAATACTAGACACGTGTATCAGGTTTCGCATATACTAAAACTAATGTTGTATATATATGGGCCAAAGTTGCCTGACAATAAATTAATGTTGTTATCGTTGTATAGGCAGCTGATTTTATTTTTATTGGTCCCTTGCAGACACTTATTCAGTTGAATGGTCTGTACGAAACCAAAACCCATTTCGAGAGACCCTCAGAAGAAATTTTATAAAGATATACATTGTTTCCATTACTGAGTGAGGCCAATTAAATGCTGTAAGTTGGATATTACAAGTTATATATTAAGATTTATTTCGCAGTAGCTTATGCCCGTGGCTTCGCTCGTGTTAATTTAGAATTTGACAATCAATTCGGGTTGTATCACAGATATAGATAGACCTAGATAACGCAAGTATCACGATCTGTATGAAAACCAAGCGTGCCATTTTTGACTACCTATTATGACGTCACAAGCACTATTTAGTGATGGGAAAATCAAATCGATTCAAAGACGCCGCCGCGGACGGCGCCCCCCTCGTCCTACCCCCCGCCATGACGCCCACTGACGTCCGACTAGCGCTATGCTCCGATGCAGACTGAGTTCGAAATTGGCCACTTACGATTTTTGTACGTAAGCTAGGCACGCGAAGTAGTTGCTCTCGCGTTATCTAGGTCTATCTATATCTGTGGGTTGTATGAGTCAAGACGCGCCATCTATTGTCATAAGAATGTTATTGTTGTTTTCCTCGGGAACAGTACTTTTTATTCGGAATTAAATGTACCCTATTGTCCGTTTCTGTACACCTGACAACGTCTAAATGCAAAATTTCAGGATGATCGGTTCAGTGGTTTAGGCGTGAAAAGGTAACAAACAAACAAACTAACTTTCGCATATATAATATTAATATTAAAATATTAAGTAGGGTTGTCATTGTCTATCGTAAGTTTTAAATGTATTTGCTTGTAACACAGCAAAACGAAGATTATTATCATCTGCCCAGCTTCTTATCAACTATCTAAGCGGTCCACACTGCAGGAGACAGCATAAACTTGTACTGTCACTTACGGGATATCTTCCGTGATTGTTCATTGTTTTGAGCTCCCGATATTTCGGCGCTGTTGCAAGCGCCATGATCGCGGGTTGACTGGAGAATGCGGGTGGATGGAAAATAAATTGTTAAGAGCAGACAAATCTGTCTACCCTCTTTCTTTGTCTTTTGCTACGCGCACTACTGGAACTCGACACTAAGTCACGGCAAAACACACTCACAGTATCACCAGGTTTGTGGAGTCCTTATTGAGATGCCGGCTGCTATTTTTGAGCTTACTCAAAACTGGATTCCACGTACTTGACAATATCGGGAGCTCAAAACAATGAACAATCACGGAAGATATCCCGTAAGTGACAGTACAAGTTTAGTTGTAAACCGTGAAAGCTTAAAACAGTGTTTAGGAGACAGCATGTCTTGGAGGCATGTCAAATGTGTTCGCAATCCTTAGCATTGAGGGAATGATGAAGAAGAAAAGGCAGTAACTCAGTAAGACCACTTACCAATAGGTAATTTGTCGTGTTAATTGATTTTAGTAAAAGTTTTGTTCAGAAGCAGAGGCGGATGAGGAGGTGGAGAGCTTGGCCTCCGTGGATGCGTAGGCTAACCCGACTGCCCCAGAATGAGGGTAATGTTTTTAATTAAATAAAATCTACCTTAACATATTCAAAGAGTCTTTATTCAAAATTAAGTTTACTGTGTATTATTGACATAATACACTTTACTGGTAATCAAAATTAAGAAGAGGCATCCTCTGTTATGGCAACAAGTTACGGAATCGGAAGCGGAGCTGGTGGTTCGATTACTTGCGGAAGTTCCGGAAGTTACAACTCTAATTTTTACCCGACTACGGCTAAGCCAAAAGGGAGGGTTATGATTTTAGCAGTCTATGTATGTATGTTTGTATTTACGTATGTTCCTCCGTAGCGCGTAAACTACTCATCCCATTTTGATGAATAAGGTGTCAATCGATTCGTTATTATAGCCCGAGTAACATAGGCTACATTTTAACCGACTTCAACAATAGGAGGAGTCGATTTTACTTTGTAAACTTCGAATTTAATTAGAGCGTGATTTTTCTGTGGTCGGGATTTTTAGTTGTGGTATACCACACTACAATTCTTGTAGTATAGACAACAAGACACTAGACAGAATCATTGTATGTATTGACGTCTCATGTCATTAATATTATGAGGGTGACACACAGGCGCAAACACCGACCAGCACTTTTTAAGTTAAAAGTGATTCTTGGTTAGAATGTCTCATTGTCCAAATTATGAATTTTAGATTCATTTCTGCATATGAGTTGTAAGGAAAAAGACAAGTTTTGAACTGTACTCTATAGCTCTATTTACACTTTTGGGGTATTAAGTTTGTAACAAGACTCTTAACGAAGCCGAAAGGCAGTTGTTCCCCCCGTCATTGCGATCATTTTTTGTTTCTAGACCATCCCTGGGAATCTTCTAGTTATGCTTGGTTGACGGCTTCGTGAAGGGTCCGTTTACACCCTGTATAATTATGCGGCTGTTATATTGTGTCGTCGGTTCAAGTTTGTCATCCCGATACACAGTAAGTCACATGTCTGTCGTCTCATGTCAAGAATAGAATGCCATCAATCTTGTCCAATTGAATTTAGGACGTGTGTAGTTGCAATACTGTTTTATTTTGTTTGTCTGTCTGTTTGGAATTTTTAGTATAAATTAATTAATCGTCGCCGCGTTTGTTCCCAAGCTTTAAAATGGGACTGTTCAGTCAATTGTTTTGTTTTTACTCAAAAAATAGACTGAACTAAAGAAGCCATTGGAGTTTCATAAAAAATTAAAATAATGAAAAATTATAAAAATAAATTATAAAAATAAATTATAATAATGAAATTACTATTTTTTTTTATTTTTAAATGTTTTCATATGGTTTTTGTTAAGAAATATCTAAAAATGTAATTAGTGTATAAGAAAATAAATAAAGGATTTAAATTATAATAATACAATTCAAATACCGCGAACAGTACCGCAGGCGCCTCATCTCTGTCCTCAGGACAAGATTGACATCAAGAGTAGACACATTTAATTTAGGTATAAAAAGACCGGCTAAATACTAATTTAAATGAAAAGAAAAAAAAAAAAAAAAAAAAAATAAAGAAAAGTAAAAAAAAAAAAAAAAGAAAAGAAGAAAAAAAAAGAAAAAAAAAGAAAAGAAAAAAAAATAAAGAAGAAAAAAAACAAAAAATAATACAGAAATATATTTGTTATATATTTTGAAGAAAATTATGTTCATCTATCAATATTGACTGCGTATACAAAGTTTCGTGTCCGAGCAGTTGAGGAGTTATTTCGCCAGGAGGCGGTCCTGGCTGCAGCTGGCTGGCTGCATGTCTGTCATAAAAATGTATTGTCACCAAAACCAAAGGCGTGTGCAAAATTTCAGCTGTATCCGTTGAGGGGAACTGGCTTAAAATTCAGCTGCAAGATTTGAGCAATACATACTAACTAACTAACAACGCCAGTTCAATAAATGCTTTTATTAAGGAGATGTTCACTATAACTCATTGTCGAAAACTAATAATCTACTAGACAGTACGTCTGTCTGTCTGCCACTTCTAAATGAACTACTAATACATAGCAGACAGGCAGACAAAAATAAATCGATAGAAGTGAGTGAGAGATACTGATCGTTATTTATGTTAGTAAATATGCAGGTGAAAATCCATGAGACACCTTTGTCCAGCTAAGTGCATCTTTTTATCATCGAAATGTGGGTGTACTATAAGGTATACCTCTCTGCCAGGGCTGCGGGACTGTTCGAAAGAGATACCACGGCCCTGGAACACAAAGGGCAAAGAAGGAACATGGATGGGTTTTAGTCAGTACAAGTCTGACACTCCCTTCCGCTCCGCCCAGAGCGGGGGTCATTTGATGATTTCCCATCCTAAAAAAAAAGATACACCTCTGCCAAATCTTTCAGGGATTACAGGCGTGATGTCATGTTATGTTTTCATCGTCCCATTACTCTTTGCTTTGTACAAAATAACATCACTAAAATACTAATAACATAATAAATCTTCCAAAACCTATTAAAAAAATTACCTCAACAAGAAGTCGAACCTGAACCACAGCACCACATAAACTCCTTTAAACACACCACCATTAGGACTGGACCTTCCCATAACAGTAAACTTACTCACCCGAGCATCGAACCTGGGGCCCGCTATTAAGCCGTTGCTTCTAATTAACTTTTGCTTAAGGGGTATACTGTTGGAGGCTGGTTTATACATAATTGTATTATTTTAAATTTTAATGCTCCTGCATAAAAAAAAAAGTGAAAAATAACTTTACTTTCGAAAGTCGGTGAGTTTTGTTTGATTCGTTGACTTTGTGCCTCCGTGTTATTATTTCTTTTTGTCAATTTTTTTTTGTATTTTCGTTGTGATGTCCCACACATATTCTTGACTTGTATTTAATTCTACGTTGTAAATAGAAGTTATTATGAGATCATTATTAGAAGGAAATCTTTTAATTCAACAATCAAAATCAACTTCAAAATATTTAGTATCAGCAGTAGTCTTGTCTTGTGTTGTGCTGGGTTGTTCCATCGACGAATCGTTTCAAGCAATGCATTATTGTTTATCAAGTAGTACCCAGTAGCAACTATATGAGAGTTGCTGAGTAATGAGTTGAGTGGCGTGCGATTGAGGAGGCCTATATCCAACAATAGACTGTTGTAGGCTGATGATGATGAAGTAGTTAGTACCCAGATTATAAGCATATTTAAATGTCATGAGAGAAAAAAGAAAAAAATATATAATTTCTAATAATTTACAATAATCTCGCTCGTGGCTACATAATAACAGCGGTTCGGTTCAATCTTCAGGTTAAGCCACGCTTTGGTTTGGTTGGTCCGTATATCACTCATTACATACCAAGTTTCCTCTGTGCCTCGGAAAGCACGTTAAGCCGTTGGTCACGGCTGTCATTTGTAGATCCTTCACAGTCGTTACAGGTAGTCAGTGGCCCGAAAATCTGACAACCAGTCTTACCAAGGGGTATCGTACTACCCAGTACTAACTGGGTTGTGGAGGTC
This sequence comes from Noctua fimbriata, assembly GCA_905163415.1. NCBI lineage: Eukaryota > Metazoa > Arthropoda > Insecta > Lepidoptera > Noctuidae > Noctua > Noctua fimbriata. Next base: position 9,953,261 of record LR990950.1, read on the forward strand.
GGATAGGCAGTCGTTCCTTGTAAAATACTGGAATTCAGCTGCATCCGCTTAGACTGGAAGCCGACCCCAACATAGTTGAGGCAAGCAGATGATTCAAGTGTCAAAGGAACAGTTTTTTTTCAGAAAATTTGTGGCTTTTTGTCAAAATCATAGCTTCCTATATTATAGCGAAATGCTGTTTGTTCTTGTACATTTTGTATGCAACAGACACGAAAGACATCCCCTTAACTAACACATTAAATTGTAATCTGCGAGTAATTTAAGCTTCCCCTTAATCCCGGAGATTTCGCGAATTTCCCTAGCGTTTTATATTTATGGATTTTGGTAGAATTAGTAAGAAGTTAAAAATATTATCATCCCAGACTAAAACCGTGTTTGCATGCAGACAATTCTATAAACGTTCAGCCGAACTATACAATAAGGTAAACAAACAAATATACATATACACATACACCAAAAGTACATATGATTGTAGGAAAACCGTAACAAATTGGATAAAAAAACTCACCTATGAAGAGACTGAGGCACTTCTACAATACATTAAATAGCAGACACACATCCAATCTCGCAAAAACTGGCATCTAAAACTCAAATACTAACATACACACGCACGCACACACACACACATGTTCACTCGTACTGGTCACTCACACACTTTTTCGTTTTAACTCTTATTTTTCCTTTTTAAATTAAAAATAAATAATAATAATAGAAATAAGTAATTAAGTAAAAAAGAAATTAAGTAATTAAGAAACTCTAGGTCCGTGGGGTCCGAGTGCTCACAGCCTTTTCAAGGACATTTCTAAACGTTTAGTTGACTCTTCCCGTGACCCAAGGGCTGGCTTTTACCTTGGCCAAAGGCTTAGCGTTGCCATACAGCGTGGCAACGCCGCCAGTCTTTTGGGTACATTACCAGTTGACTACGTTGAGGAGGAGTTTTTTGACGCCATTTTTTAAGTTTATTTTTAAGTTAGTTAGTTAATATAGGTTATTTTAATTTATTAATGTATATAATATTTACTATGAATAAAGTAATTTATTTATTTTATTCTTCTCAAGTAATTAAGTATAAGTTTAATTACCCACATATTTGTTACTGCTGTAGTTATTATGCTATGGAAGAGCCCCCGTCTCCTAACACAGGCTAATATTGCTTAAAAGGAGTCCCCAAACACGACCACCCATTGTTGTAACAAATTTTTTGAATAAAACATTTTGTATTTGTATTTTTGTATCATAACATCACGCCTGTAATGTCAAAACTCGGTATGTAATAGGTGATCACCCAACCTAGCCAAGCGCGGCTTAACCTGAAGACTGATCCCAACGGCTGTTATATTATTATTTAGTAGTTTTGTGTCATGCAAGTGACATTGAACCTTAGGCTACTATACTATAGGTACACTTCTGTCTGTACCTTCGTCACGTCATCTATTCTTGTTAATAACATCATCAGATAACTGTTCTCAATAAAATCTTTAATTTATCGCCAGCCGTTGTCTAACTATCAAAGAGACCGTGTCACATCAATTTTCGTTAAGCAGTTCATGTGATGGGACGCAAAAATAGACAGACAACGTTTTATAGATACTACATTCCTAATAGGACTATATTTAAATGACATAGATTTGGGTGTATTTATAGTTTGTTTTCGAAGCTAGGTATTAGCTGTTAGGATCTAAAATCACGAGTTTCCTGATTTTAAAAATTGTGCCGTTTTTATACTAAAACTGATGGCTTCGCATTCCCCCTTCACAACATAGTATAAAACAAAGTCGCTTCCCGCTGTCTGTCCCTATGTATGCTTAGATCTTTAAAACTACGCAACTGATTTTGATGCGGTTTTTTTTAATAGATAGAGTGATTCAAGAGGAAGGTTTATATGTATATATTGCACCCGTGCAAAGCCGGGGTGGGTCGCTAGTAAACTATAAATTACCACAATCTTATGCCAATATAATAATAACCTCGTCTTCTGTAGGGTATTCATTATCATCATCATCATTTAAGCCGAAAGACGTCCACTGCTGCACATAGGCCAAGTGTTGCCACATTGACCGGTCACGTGTGTCTCACATCCAGCGGATCCCCGCAACCTTCACCAGGTCATCGGTTGTAGGTGATTGTTTCTGAATAATTTTAATTGTTCAAAGACTTCTATAACGAATGTTTCAAGTCTCCATTCTCATATCAATTCTCCAAAGGAAATTGTGGGTTCCCACTGCTGGGACACAAGTCTCCTCTCTATGAGTGTGTGTGGGCCATAATCCATCACGCGGGTTCAGTCATTAACATCACATCAGCCCGGTAATGAGGCGAAAGGCAATTTGTAAGACATAACTATTTAATATAATTAAATAACTGTAATAACAAACGTAACTGTCAGTGTACAGATACATGGACGAGAGCACGCCTGTATAAAATACAAAGACAACATGCACAGACACATCACATCATCATTTCAGCCGAAAGACGTCCACTGCTGGACATAGGCCTCCCCCAAGTGTCGCCACATTGACCGGTCCCGTGGGACTGGCATCCAGCGGATCCCTGTAACCTTCACCAGGTCATCGGTCCACCTAGTGGGAGGCCTTCCAACGCAGCGTCTTCCGGTTCGCGGTCGCCACTCCAGAACTTTTCGGCCCCATCGGCCATCCGTTCTGCGAGCAATGTGCCCTGCCCACTGCCACTTAAGTTTGGCTATTCTTCGGGCTACGTCGGTTACCTTGGTTCTCTTGCGGATGTCCTCATTTCTGATTTGATCACGCAAGGAAACTCCGAGCATAGCCCTCTTTATTGCCCTTTGGGTGACTTTAAGCCTTCTGATGAGGCCCATTGTGAGCGACCACGTTTCGGTCCCGTATGTAATCCCTGGCAACACACATGGTCATAGACTTTTGTCTTGAGACACTGCGGTAACACATCACATATTGCTATTTAACTTAGCGGAGGCGTCCATACTCTCATCAATACGCCTCCCCTTTCTTCTGCCACATTTCCTGGTTCTGTGCTATCCTTATCCAGGTGTATCCCGTGACTTTGAATATCGTCGACCCAACGAGCTCTAGGATGGCCCTGGTTTCTTTAGCCTAACCTTGGCCACCACTTTGTCAACCACCACTTGCCCCATCGGCCATCGCCGCGTCTAGCCAGATGTCCAGCCCAAGTCCATTAATTGGGCTCAGTGTAGGAGCATAAAAAAACTTCATAGCATAATCAGCCTATAATGTTCACACTCCTGGGACACAAGCCTCCTCTCTATGAGAGGGAATGGGCTATAATCCACCACGCGGGCCCAGTGCGGGTTGGTAGATGTCACGTCTTCGAATTTTGGTTCTAGGACATGCCGGTTTCCTTACGATGTTTTCCTTCACCGTTTTGAGAGCAGTGGTAATGAAATAAATTACATAAAGTAATGCGTCTGCCGGGGTTCGAACCCACGACTTACTGCTCAAAGCTGCTGAAAAAAGCATTAATTTAAAAAAAAAATATAATTATGTCACGAGAACACAAACATCTGTCAACATTATCTAAATGAATTCAGAATGAATATTCAAAACTTTCTTTTAAAATCTTTTCCTACAAAAAGATACTAAAAAGATAATACGACAATTGTCTTGATTCATGAAATATTCATTGAATTAATGAATATTCATGTTCATTAAGACTTGGGGTTGAGAAAAAGTCAACATGCGACGTTTAGACGGGAGGGTTCCGTGGTATGAAAATTGTTGACAGACCCTGTATATAGGTTTCTAGCAAAGTAAAAAATTATGTTTAATATATTATTAATATATTGTCTAAAGCTCCATATTTAGTGTAGAGACCTCTTCTCATACCGGCTGTATGTAAACGGACCCTTCACGAAGCCGTCAACCAAGCATTTTGTACAGTCGCCAGCTACGCATCAAGATACCACAAACTGTCAAATTTTCTCATTCGATTTTGAACTTAACCTTCAACATTTTATGGTTTAAAATCATTTGAAGAAATTTGACAGTTTGTGGTAACTTGATGTGCTGGGGACTGTAAATAAAATTAATTACACTTAAAAAATATTGATTGGAAACGAGTTTTTTAATGGTGTAAAAAATCATGGTTTACCGTAGGACTCAATGTAACTCACTCAAGGGCTCGAAGTGATCATTGTCTGGATAATAATTAATCATTATCAATGTCACTTCACGTGTATCCGAACGCAATTGGCCGCTTCTGCGCGTATCCAAACGAGCTAAGTGTAAACTTAACAAAAAAACGGTCATAAACATAATTTTTAATCAACAAATACAATTTGTGTTTGTGACTATTTTCCTAATAGGACCAGAATGACTGTGGTAGTTATGAAAATGCCAAAAAATAAAGACCTTGCTTGGACTGAAAAAGCGGTTTGATTAAAAAATTAACAAGATCAAGAGTTATGAGCACACTACACCACACCACACACCACACCACACCACACCACACCACACCACACCACACCACAGCACACCACATCCCACTCACACAGCCATCCCCGTTTACACACACTCTCACGCATTCATAAGCATGGTTAAACAAGGTCATTGTAGGTTTATAAACACACAAATAAAGGTTTATTTTGTACACAAAGTTACAGTAGAACACTGACTCCTAGGTCACAGGGTCCCCCTAGTTTATTAGGCAAGGTTTTTCACTATTTGTACAGCCTTCTACTAAAATTAAATGTACCTATGTTGGAATGAAATGGTATTGTATACAAAGGTTTTTGTGACAATAGACTTATTTTTATTTACCGACTTTCGGTATCTCGGTTCACTCGTGCAAAGCGATGGCGAAATAGATCGTAGTGTAAAGCACAGAATTAACACGGGATGGATGAAATGGCGGCAGGTCACGGGAACAATCTGCGACTCCCGCATTCCCCTTAAACTTAAGGGGAAGATTTATAAAACAATGGTTAGACCTGCTGTCTTGTATGGATCAGAATGTTGGGCCACAAAAGGGATGAATAAAAGGCATTTGCATGTGGCGGAGATGAGAATGCTAAGGGGAATGTGTGGTGTTACGCGAATGGATAAAATAAGAAATGAGTATATAAGAGGAAGTCTGAAAGTGGCGCCGGTGACTGAAAAGTTGTGTGGTAATCGGTTGTCGTGGTATGGGCATGTGATGCGGAGGAATGAGGAAAATGTTGTGAGGAAAGTTTTGAGTATGACTGTGAATGGGTATATGAGTAGAAGAAGACCAAAGAAACGATGGATGGACTGTATAAAGAATGATATGGCAAGAAAGGAGGTGTCGGATGAGATGACGAGTAATAGAGAAGTATGGAAAAAGAAGACATGCTGCGCCGACCCCAAATGAATTGGGATAAGGGCAAGAGAATGATGATGAGACTTATTTTTATTTTATTTTTTTTATTTATGAAATAGCATGATAAATTATCAAATCGGCTACCACTACTACGGAACCCTAAAATGTTTTAAAAACCTATCTTGAGTTTGCTCAGTACAATTACCTACGGCTTTAAAATCATGGTTTACTTTGAAACAAACGTTTGTAGATTACTGCAAAATTGGCATCCTTAAAATATTAGTTAATTTTGAAAATCCATTTGTTAGACCCTTGATTAAAACCAGCAAAATAAGCAAAATAAAATGTATATTAAACTAACATAATTTTTAAGTTTTTTTTGTTACTAATACTATTAATTTTCACCTGAAATAAACACTTCATGCAATAAATAAATAATAATTCATAAATTTTCTGGTATTCAATTGTAAACTAATTTTTCAAAAATAAAATGCCACACATAATATGCGTTGGTACTTTCCTCTAAAATATCTAACCGCAGTATAAACCGATAGTGCTGGCTAACACTTAGTCTGGCTAGACACAGTCGGTATTAATTTTTGGCAACGCCTAACCTCTAATGGAAGGCTAAAAGGGTTTCAAGGCTTTTTACTGAAAACTAGCGGAAAATGGGAAGCTACTCGTTTATTAACGGAAAATTGGAAACTAGAATTTTTGGGATAGATAAATGTTATGAGAAGGTAAAGGACCATGACCACCGTAGCCAAGGATTTCTGTGACGGAAGAATCGACAAAATGACAGATAGTGCAAAAAAATCTGTCATTGTGTCGACACAATCTGTCATTTTGTCGATTCTTCCGTCAAAGAAAACCTTGTCTACGGTGGTCATGCTACGGGGGCAGGTGCTACTTACTCTTTGTTATAGCTTTTTCCTGCTACGCCACAGGTGTGAATTTAGAATTTGACAATTAAACTCTTAACACACTACTATAGTTTCTATAAATTCTATCATGATTCGAAAGACACGTGGCGCCATCTATAATAAGAACGTTAATGTTGATTTCCACGGAAACAGTACTTTTTTTCGGGATGAATGGTACCCTATGTCCGTTTCCGTACACATGACAATGTATATTCAAAATTTCAGGATGATCGGTGCAGTGGTTTCGGCGTGAAAAGGTAACAAACAAACTTACTTTCGTATTTATAATATTAGTAAGGATAAGAATTATAAAAAAAAAACACTATCAAAAGTAAAAAAAAAATATTGACATAATTTTTTCAATATTTTTTTTCTGAAGGTTAGGGCCATCTCTCTCAGTAGGTTTGTGGTATTAGCCTTTTTGTATGGAAAAAATAACTACATAATAACAGGTATTATGTAGTTATTTTTTTTATTATTCCCAAATTAGACGAAAAACTGTAAAAAATGTTCTGCAAAACAAACAAGCAACAACAACAACAAATAAGCAACAAGCATTTTTAGTAGTTTTTAAATATACCACATCATCATCTGCCTAGCCTTGTCTCAACTATACTGGGGTCGGTTTCCAGTCTAACCGGATGCAGCTGAATACCAGTATATTAAATGGAGCGACTGCTTTTCTGACCACAACCCACACAAATAAACCACAAAAATACCACAAAAAAAAGGCAAAAGTAGTGCTCTATGTTGTACTGCAGATTAGTACGTAGTTCGCTTACTCTTCACTAGATGACGCTGTCCTCAAACCTAAAGAAGGATACTGCTGTTATTAGTACCATTTATTTTTTTAGGATTTGTTTTACAGTTTTGAAATAATTAGCAGAAAAAAGGCCTCTGACAATTTTTATAGAAAAAAAAATCTAACACCAACCCGGCCTCTGTTATCCACAACACAATCCCTATTCGCTGCATAAATCCAATGAGTCCTCTGTTCTGTCTCAAGCAACACTTCTTACCTTTTTATTATTGTTGTACTGCCAGTTTTGTTAGTACCCATGTAGTTCCATTTCTTTTTGATAGATGGCGCTTTTTACAATTAAGCAATACCGTTTCTCGAAAACAAGCGTAATTCTATAGCGCTGTAGTTACACAAAAAAAAATACAATTGAATTTCAATCGTAAATTATTAGACAAATAGACATTAAAACCGTCACGGTCTTGAGGTAGAGATATGTATTTACATGAGTGATAAATAGGTTTTAAATGATTAAAAATTTATGTTTTAAAATATTTTATTGTAAAACCAATCGGCCTTTTGTATCTACAATGCCGACTCGTTGCATCCATCCGATGAATCCTCTGTTCTGTCTCATATCAGCCTTTTTACCTCCCACACATTCCGAAAGAGGTCGCTTGTACCACGCTGGAAATAAAAAACATTAACCTTTTCATTCGATTGTGGAAGTCCGATGTTATTTTTGTAATACAAATATTGTGGAATGCGATGCCCCACCATTTTCGAAATCGGTTAAAACGGAATTAAATGAGTAAATTGGAATCGTACTACGAATATAACAATATTTTTCTGTCGTCAAGCCTTGCTCTGTTGCCGTTTCAAAGCTAAGATTGCCAGAGTAGGTACCTACCTGAAAACCGGTACTTGTAAGTTCAAGCTATGCTAGTATTACAGAATTACATAATCAGAATGCTGGGCTGTGAAGAAGATGGATGAAAAACAATTTCATGTAGCGGAGATGAGAATGTTGAGATGGATGTGTGGTATGACAACAATGGATAAAGTAAGAAATGAAAAAAACGTTAGTTTTAGCATATGCGAAACCTGATACACGTGTCTAGTATTTTCATGTAAAGAATCTACGTACAAAAAAATCTCAAAGTTATAAGCTTGTTCTGTTACCTAGTTGTCCGCACAAAATCGTGGTCACCACGTAGCGCGCGCCTCCAGCGTCGTATTGAGCTCATTGAAAATAATAATTTGGCTGTAGGTACCTTAAATATTGCGATATGTACTTAACGTCGCTCGGTGTCCAACTTTTAACTTTTTTAAATATTTTTGGGAAAAAATATAACATGGTTTAAAAATTATTGGAAACGATTCAGTTACTTATTCTGAACAAACTGTATTCAGGTTTCGCATTTACTAAACATAATGTTGTATATTAGAGGAAGTTTGAAAGTGGCGCCTGTTACAGAAAAATTGAAAGGGAGTCGTTTGTCTTGGTATGGACATGTAATGAAGAGGGATGAAACGCATGTGACTAAAAGAATGATGGACATGAATGTTGATGGTGAGGAAGAGGAAGGCTAAAGCAACGATGGACGGATTGTGTGAGGAATGATATGAAAGAGAAAGGAGTAAATGATGCCGTGACGTCTGACAGGGGAGAATGGAAGAAGAAAACGTGTTGCGCCGACCCCAACTAGAACGGGACAAGGGCAGGAAGATTATGATGAAGAAAACAAGTTCCTAAAAGGAATTGAGGGAGGGCCAGCAGACGGACAGTACAAACTTAATAAAAAAAAAGAAGGCTGTCTCTCAATCGTGAAGAGTAACCGGCTCCAATATGAAGTTTATAGTTTTAGTAGAATACAAATGTATTATAATTTCTGCATAACTATTAGCAGTCCATTAAGAGTTTGAATTTTTGATCTGTTAATTGGGAATAGGCTCCCTATTACGTGGAACTAAAAACCTAAATTGCGAAATGGGAATGTACTATTTACATTTCGGGAGAAAAGGCATGATAACGCTTGTATGTATTTCAGGATGATGACCATTTAAATGGTTGATTGGTAGGCAATACTTATACAATGATATGGCAAGAAAGGAGGTGTCGGATGAGATGACGAGTAATAGAGAAGTATGGAAGAAGAAGACATGCTGCGCCGACCCCAAATGAATTGGGATAAGGGCAAGAGAATGATGATGATGGTAGGCAATACTTACCAACTCTATAAGAGCAGGAATTAAGGTCCAATTTGCAATGATTCAGAAACACCCGTCGTTGCCCAGATTCTGAAATGGCGCATTGAGGGTCGTAGTCATCTAGACACGTTCTTGGGCAAGGGTGCGAACACGATTCTCCGTCGACATTCATCGTCATTGATCTGGAAGATAAAGAAGATATATTATCATCCCTGATTTCGTGAATATTAGTAGATAATGAAGTATAACCACAATTCTACTCGTAGGTTGAGGCCAAACGACGTAACTTTTTGAGTTGTGAGTCGCTTAAAATGAGTCGCGGAATTTAGTCATACTGGTAGTGGACTTTAGTACTATGAAACCGAATGCAGCCTAAATTTCGCGTCTCAATTTACGCGACTCACAGCTCAAAAAATTACGGTCGTTTAGCGTCAGCCTTAGGTATGCAAATTTAAAACCCAGCGCTTGTGGGCCAGTTGGTGATTTTTTTGGGACAAGCCCACCACACTACTCCCAAACCACTGTAACTCCTGAAAGCCAGAATCGAAAGTGGCGACCACCAGAACAGCGCCGAGACAATGAAGCTCGACGAAATCCCAGAGAAACAATTTAACTGTCTTGGATCCCGCGACGAAATTAATCAGAAAAGAATAGCGGTGGAGTAGGAAAAACATAATACGATCACAGTGAACGAATTCGATTAAATATACAACATTATTTTCAGTATATACGAAACCTGAATATAGTTTGTTCAGAATAAGTAACTGAATCGATTCCAATAATTTTTAAACCATGTTATATTTTGTCCAGATAGGCAGACCTCGCAGAAGATGGCGGGACGAACTTGATAAAACAAACGACCAGTGGCCCACATTAGCCCTGGATCGTAGCAACTGGAAGTCATGGGGAGAGGCCTTTGCCCAGCAGTGGGATGACGCAGGCTAGCAGTATCAGTATCAGTATATTTTGTCCCAAAAATATTTTAAATAAGTCACAAGTTGGACACAAAGCGACATTTAGTACCTACTACCGCAATAATTTAGGTACCTACTGCCAAATTATTATTATCAATGAGCTCAAGACGACGCTAGAGGCGCGCGCGCGGGCGCGCTGCGTGGTAAACACGTTTTTGCGCGGACAACCAGGTAACAGAACAAGCTTATAACTTTGTGATTTTTCATGATACAGTTTTGAAATTTTGTACATAGATTCTTTACATAAAAATACTAGACACGTGTTTCAGGTTTCGCATATATTAAAACTAAGGTTGTATAATTGAACGCATGAATGGAATAGACTCAGCGATGATACTTAAGAATTCAAATGATAAACCTGCTAATACCACCTAAACCGAAGAGCCAGCAGTCAGGAATTTAATTCGGAGGGAGAGGTTGGTCAAACATTATGTTCGACAAGACAAGAAAGACAAATAGGAACAAGTTTTGAAAAACCAGCCAAGTGTGAGCCAGACTCGCGAATGGAAGGGTTCCGTTCTATCGCAGTAGAGGAGCCCCCTTTAATTTATTTTTATTATTTGTTTTGGATGGCCGATGGGGCCGAAAAGTTCTGGAGTGGCGACCGCGAACCGGAAGACGCTGCGTTGGAAGGCCTCCCTCTAGGTGGACCGATGACCTGGTGAAGGTTGCAGGGATCCGCTGGATGCGAGTCGCACGGGACCGGTCAATGTTGCGACACTTGGGGGAGGCCTATGTCCAGCAGTGGACGTCTTTCGGCTGAAATGATTATGATGATGATGATTTATTATTGACATTAACAGAAAAACACGTTCTTTGAAAATTTCAACTGTCTACCTATTACGGATCATGAGATACCGCCCGCTGATAGACGGACGGACGGACGGCCAGTGGAGGCTTAGTAATAGGATCCCGTTGGTTGCCCTTCGGGTATCAAATGCTTCTTGACTGGACGTAATCTCAGGAGGTAAAGCGCAGGACCACCGTCTCTAGATTTATCTCAATAACACGATCATGGGCGCAAGCAGGATTATTTACAGGGGTTAAACCACCAAAACACGCCCTCTGCCTACGGCCCTAGGCTGACGGTGCCTAGTAACTGCGTAGTGGAGGTCAGATAGGCAGTCAGTTAAATTGGAAGCCGAACCCAGGAGGAGGCTAAGCAGTTGATGATGAAAAAGATGATTATTAATCTGATTTGTACCTCCCTGACGAAGCTTAAGCATAGCAGGTGGCTTTCTGCCTACGTCCTTGGGAAAAAGGCGTCAGTTTATGAAAGTAATGTCGTACCTTCTAGCAGATTGGCTTCTTCTAACATTAATATGCAGATTGGGGTCTGGTTTATAATGGTAAGGGCTCGTCTTATAAGAGAAACGTTTTTCCACATGGACCCCAATCTTCTTGCATTTCTCAGTCTCCACTTGCACATATCCTGAAAAAAACAAAGTAAAAAACGATTATGACACTAACCCATTGATCACCATTCATCACCGTTGCTGCAAAGTGTTTTTAGGCCGAAAAATCCGGCTCGAAGGACCGTTTGCCAACGCATATCTGGGGTAGTAAGAACATACTTGGCTTGTATCGTGGTAACTTATATGGCAGTGGATGTGCAGGGCACCGCATATGGTACAGAATCAAGTAATGTTTACATAAACTAAAACACTTTTTGTCTAATTTTGATCTGCTACTATGTATCAATTGACCACAAAGAAGGCCAAAGTTGCGGTGGTACGAAAGTTAATAGGAAAAGGAAATGAAAGATAAAGCACTTGTAGAGAATTATAAAATCATGAAATAAATATACCAACACGGGTAGGAAGAAGTTCACTCTTTTCACCCAGTATATACAACATTAGTTTTAGTATATGCGAAACCTGAAACACGTGTCTAGAATTTTTATGTAAAGAATCTATGTACAAAATTTCAAAACTGTATCATGAAAAATCACAAAGTTATAAGCTTGTTTTGTTACCTAGTTGTCCGCACAAAATCGTGGTCACCACGCAGCGCGCGCCTCCAGCGTCGTCTTGAGCTCATAGATATATTTAATAATAATTTGGCAGTAGGTACCTAAATTATTGCGATAGGTCGGTGTCCAACTTTTAACTTTTTTAAATATTTTTGGGAAAAAATATAACATGGTTTAAAAATTATTGGAATCGATTCAGTTACTTATTCTGAACAAACTATATTCAGGTTTAGCATATACTAAAACTAATGTTGTATAAGTCCCATTTAACAATATAATCTATACTTTATCTATAATAATAATAGAGTTTGTTTGGATGAACGCGTTAATCTCAGGAACGAGGGGTTCGAATTTTTCAGTCAATCAATCAGTTTTCAGCTATAGACAGAGTGATTCAAGAGGAAGGTTTATATGTATATGTTACGGCTGATAGCCGAAGTGCGGCTACACTTAGTTTTAGCCGGGTACAACTAGGTGCAGCCGGTTAAACTTAGATGTATCCACTTATCTTCAGTTAGAACATACCACCAATTTGGATGTAACGCTCGCCGGCCGCTGCCACGGCACTGCTCGCTGCGCTCGCTCGGCTCGCGCGCGTTTGGTCACAGTTCTAACCAAACCTAACCATTTGGTAGGGGCCGCACCTAGGTATAGCCGGCTAGAACTAGGTGTAACCTTACTTCGGCTTTTAGCCGTAACATTGCACCCGTGCGAAGCCGGGGAGGGTCGCTAATTTTATATATAAGGTCATCATATTCATACACGAAATATTTTCAGGGAATCATCTAACGGCTATAACGAAGCCATTTCAAGGGATTATTTTTTTTATCTGAGTATATTTTTTATAAAAAATAAATAATTTAAAATTACTTGACCCACAAAATAAATACTAGCTCCTTATTTTTCAACATCCAATAAGCTAGTTTACTACGTAGTATTTACCTTCTGTCATGGTTAGAATATGAGAGTAAAGGTTTTATGCGTAAAAAAAAACACTCCGATATTTTTTTTTTCCGTTGCTATGGCGACTTTACGACATATAGAAGTTACTCTTAAAATATTTCGTGTATGAAAAGATAGACCTTATATTTGTGTAGAGGAAAAAAAAGTGTGCTCACCCATCATTAGGCCCGTGTGATTAGTACCTTCAACCACACGTCACCAGATATGTTTAATTCCCTTATCCAAAACATACTTACTATTTATTTCATACTTTAACCCACAGTTGACTTTTCTAAAAAAACAGTCATTCAAAAACAATCTGTATCGCATTTCGTTATTGATCAGTTTTGCTCCACAAACTGACTGTATTGTATTATCGCAGTCCAAGTTGGTACAGTTCAGTTTCGGTTGTACTGTTACTTTTCGATTCTCGCTTCTTCGGTTCTCGCTTCTTCGGTTGTCGCTTCTTCGGTTGTATTCTTCTTCTTCATCATCTACAATTTGGCCTTTTGAAGAAAAAAATAAGTAAATACGTTTTTATGTGCACAGAAAATAAAACAACGATAAAATGAGTAAACTAAGAGTGTCTGAGCTAAGCCAGACAGACTTGACGAAACTATAAGAGTCCCCTGTTGACTATGGAACCCTCAAATTTAAAAAAACTATGCCCCACGTGCTGGAGTGTCCCAGATCTCCGTTTACCTGCACTCTTGACGACCTGAATAGTGCCTCTACCACTGCAATAAACATGGCCACCTTCTTCTTTTTTATCGTGTGGTTAGTTCCTAACCTGGTGTCAGAGTTTTTATGCCGCCCATGGGCCTCTGACTTGGCTTTACATGCCGTCGAAAAATATCTCTCAGGCATGCTGGTTTCCTCACGATGTTTTCCTTCACCGAAAAGCAGGTGATAATTATACAATACGCACATGAATCCGAAAAATCAGAGGTGCGTGCCTTGGGTTCGAACTTGAGACCTATGACTTGGCAGTCCGACGGTCACACCATGAGACTATCACTGCTTATATGGCCACCTACTGGGCCCAAACCGTCTAATATGGAAGGAACATCGATATGATAAGTAGAAGAAGAATCAAGAAAGATAATATCGTGTGCGTCACGGCTGCGAAAAATAGACCCAGTTCAGCAATATGCTGGACAGGTAGGTAACCATCCATTACATACCGAGTTTCCTCCGTGCCTCGGAAAGTACATTAAGCCGTTGGTCCCGGCTGTCATTTGTAGTTCATTGACAGTCGTTACAGGAAGCTAGTCAATGGCCCAAAATGCTGACAACCAGTTTTACGGGTATCGCCGTATCCTAATACCCAGTACTAACTGTCTAGTGGAGGTCAGACAGGCAGTCGCTCCATGTAAAATACTGGTATTCAGCTGCTTCCGTTTTGACTGGAAGCCGACCCCAACATACTTAAGAAAAGGCTAGGCCGATGATGAGGACTTTGTGTTAAAATCTATTAAAATGATATAAGATTTTAAACTATCATGGTCACTAACATTATTACTACAGGAAACGGGATATTTACCACAAAAAACAAAAAACAAAAAACGAACAAGAAAGAGGGTAGACCGATTTGTCTGCTCATAAACACCCACCCGCAATAACTTCAGTTTATCCGTGATCATGGTGCTTGCAACAGCGCCGAAATATCGGGAACTCGACAAAAATAGTAAACATGGTAAATATCCCGTTTCTATTAAAATGTATTATTATTTGATACCTTGGTAATTATAGTTTGGGCCATTATATTTTGTTCGTGTTTTAACTTCGGGTTCAGCGTTGTCAACATAATCGTGATTCTTGCCTGTTATAAATACTATATCTTCCTTTGGTTTCTCTGAAATTACACACATGTACATAAAATCACGTATTTTTCTTATGAAGTATGCAAAAAGAACAGAATGCATGCTGTGATCCGAACGTGTTATGATTTGAAAAGAGTAGCCATGGAGTTTCTTGCTGGTTCTTCTCCATAGGAAACGACCAACCCGAACCGTGCACCTTTTTGTCGACGTTTTATAAATGCCCATCTAGGCCTATGTGAAATAAAATATTTTGATTTTGATTTAACGTTTTAACAGCACCTCAACAGTCTTATTGATTCAATGTTATGCCGAGAAAACGATCCGGGCTTGGTGCAAGAGGCTTTACCGTCCGACCTCGCTAAAGAACTGCACATGCATGAAAATCAATAACTAGCATGCTATGCATTCAAACCTGCCCCCATAGCATGACCACCGTAGACCAGGATTTCTTTGACGGAAGAATCGACAAAATGACAGATAGTGCAAAGAAATCTGTCATTGTGTCGACACAATCTGTCATTTTGTCGATTCTTCCGTCAAAGAAATACTTGTCTACGGTGGTCATGCTACGGGGGCTGTACTCGATTAAATTGTCATGGATATCCGCAAAGTAACGCCAGATTCCGAAAGTTAGTTTCTTTGATCTTAGTTTTTTTCATGCACTGTACACTCGGTATAATTATTATCAACTCATTAAATCTAAGTGTACAACACCCTAAGAATTGAACGATTACTGCTTCCATTTTCTAAATGCCTGGAGTGTAAATGTGGTGCTGCTCTACAAACGATGGGGCACTTAATATCGTGTCATGCGTGTCCTGTTGTTTGTTCACTACAGGAGCTGATGGACGCTACTGAAGGCGCCAAACTAGTGGCTCAGTTCTGGGCTGACACAATTTAGATTGCCATCGACACGGTAAGATTAAGAATGCCTAACTTGATTTTGTAGGCCTACAGAAGCTATTTTAGCGCTAGACCCTCTTTTGTAACAATATTCTCATTTAAAAGAGTGTCCATGGAGTTTTTGGCCCGTTCTTCTCCATAGAGATCTACGCTTTGGGATGGGCAACTACAGTACTTTCAAAGTTATTATGCTTTGTGACTGGGACTATAGCTTGATTTTATTGTTATCTTTGTTTCGAAAATTCAAAAGTGATATATTTTGATTTTATTTTTAGTAGCTAAATAATAGCAGACGCTGATTAATCTTCAGGTTAAGCCGCGCTTACCTAGGTTGGTTTGGGAATGGGTCCATTACATACCGAGTTTCCTCCGTGCCTCGGAAAGCACGTTAAGCCGTTGGTCCCGCTGTCAGTTGTAGGTCTTTGACAGGCGTTACAGATAGAGGCCCGAAAGTCTGGCAACTTATCTTACCAAGGAATATCGTATTTACCCAGTACTAACTGGGTTGTGGAGATCAGAAAGACAGTCGCTCCAAGTAAAATACTGGTATTCAGCTGAATCGGGTTAGACTGGAAGCCGACCCCAACATGAGATGACGATGATTTTGATGTTTTATTTTGAATCCATATCAAATACTGCAAAAATCTTACCATCCTCCTTTTCCACACGAAAACCTTTGCTCATAGCATCGTTTATAGTCTTCAGCGACATTAAATCATGTATCCTCAGTCCACGATCAACAAAGTCGTTCTCGTCTCTGAGGAAAAAAGTATTTTTTTTAATGGTCAATGAGGCTGGCTTTTGCTTTGCTGGAATATCCTGTGGATGCCTTGAGTGTAGGGCCTCCAGCCAGGGTCAAAAAACTTATAGACTAAGCGATAGTGTTTTGGGGGTATGGAGAACAGGGTATAAAGTTAATAGTGTTAAGTTAAGCCCATAGAAAATGGAGGATCCTCCGACCAGACGGGTGTTGTGTCTGGTGGGCTACTGCCCGACAGTTGTTGTCGGGTCCTTCTATATAGTTTTAAGTCGCAGATAACTTTACTTTCGCGATGTAGTATTTAGGCGTGTTTAGCAGTTTAGTACATCTTCTGTTTCATAGATGGCGCTGTAGTAATTTTTGTTCTATGTTGCTGAGTACTTGTTGTAGTGACGCTACAGTGTGCTAAGGGCACCCCCTGTGGGGTATGAGCCTCGGCTTAGGGCGTTGCTGGGGAGGGCAGCAAAGGGAGAGGCTGGATCTGAGTGAGATTATTATTTTAGGGGTTGACTTAGGGGGTCGAGCAAGGGTCGGGGGGAGGGGGGAGAAAGTAAAACTGGTTATTCTACAGAAATACAAGATTATTAACGGGATATTTACTGTTTTTATTGAGTTCCCGATATTTCGGCGCTGTTGCAAGCATCATGATCACGGATAAACTGAAGTTATTGCGGGTGGGTGTTTATGAGCAGACAAATCGGTCACCCTCTCTCGACCGGTCACTCGCAACTCGATTCAGTTTATCCGTGATCATGGTGATTGCAACTGCGCCGAAATATCAGGAACTCAATAAAAACAGTAAACATGGTAAATATCCCGTTTCTAGTCTAAATAATAATGTTAGTGATCATGATAGTTTAAAATCTTATAAATACAAGATTGTCTGTCGTATGATGACAGGGTGGGCTCTATACATGGTGGAAGGGACATCGACCCACAAACGGTTACCATGTATTCAATACATCATTCCGAAACCCCCATAGAAGTTTTTCATCAGTAATTTATTTATATTTGTTGAGATGGATGTGTGGAGTGACAAGAGTCAATAAATTAAGGATTGAGTATATTAGAGGGAGTTTGAAAATGGCGCATGTTACAAAACAATTGAAACGAAGTCGTCCATCTTGGTATGGACATGTAATGGCGAGGGATGAAACGCATGTTACTATAAAAGTGATGGATATTAATGTTGATGGATGGAGAGGGAGGCTAAAGAAAAGATGGATGAATTGTGTGAGGAATGATATGAAAGAGAAAGGAGTAAATGATGCCGTAACGTCTGACAGGGGAGAATGAAATGAAATGGAACAAGAGCAGAAAGATGATGATGATGAATTTACAAAAAAACAACTGTTCCATGCATTTAGACCGTAAAGGAATGGGGTTCTTTTGGATACAGCTGTGTTTTTTTACCTAGGCAAACGCGACTTAACATAAAGATCGACCAGAGCGGCTGTTATTAAGCTACGAGCTCCTCTCCAATCATGATCTTTATTATTGCTACAATCAGGCTGCTGTTCAGTTGCAGTCACTGACAAGTCTGTTAAACAACAGTGATTTTTATTTTCATTAATACAACATTATTTTTAGTATATGCGAAACCTGAATATAGTTTGTTCAGAATAAAAAACTGAATTGATTCCAATTATTTTTTAAACCATGTTATATTTTTTCCCAAAAATATTTAAAAAAGTTAAAAGTTGGATACCGAGCGACTTTGAGTACCTATAGCAATAATTTAGGTACCTACTGCCAAATTATTATTATCAATAAACTCAAGACGACGCTGAAAGCCCGCGCTGCGTGGTGACCGTGTTTTTGTGCGGGCAACTAGGTAACAGAACAAGCTTATAACTTTGTGGTTTTTCATGATACAGATTTGAAATTTTGTACATAGACTCTTTACATAAAAATACTAGACACGTGTATCAGGTTTCGCATATACTAAAACTAATGTTGTTTAAGGTTAAATTTTAGGTTGCTGGTCCCAATTGTGACTGGATTTTATAAATACCTTGTAAGTGGTGGTTCGTTATTCGGTATAAATACTACATTGTCTGTTGCTTCTTCGTTATGGTGTTCTGTTGTTACTTCTATCTTCATTGTTGTCGTTGTTGTTGTTGCTACTGTTGTTGTTGTTGTTGTTCCTTTAGTTGTTGCAAAAGAAATTTATTTTTTATTTTTTATTGATGATTTTTTGATTTCTTGTATTGATTTGATGATTTTTACATGTCATTTTTTTAGCATACCTTAGAACTAGATGAAGTGAGGGTTTCCTACTAGAAACAGACGTGCGTGGATGGGTGACCATCCCAAACAATGACATACCTTCGATAAATATGTTAAACCGTTGTTTTGGGCAGTCGTTTATAGGACTTTGACAGTCTTTATGGGTAGTCTGAAATTCTAGCAGTGTTTTCATTTATTTATACATGAAGGGTGCAACAAGACCCTTAACGAAGCCGAAAGGCACTTGTTCTCCCCGTCATTGCGATCATTTTTTTGTTCTAGACCATACCTGTTAACCTTCTAGTTACGGAGATATTGGGGGTCAAAGCTCAAGTTTTTTTTAAATACATGTTTTTAATGTAAGATTTTTAACACCACCACGACCCAAGTACTATTCAATCCATCCATCAGCACACTGTTTTGAGGGCGTTACATTGAGTCCTATCGTAAAATTTGATTTATCACCTCAAAAAAAAAGTCGATCGCAGCAATAATTTTTGCGTAAAGTTACTTAGTTTGATGTACAGAATGCTTGGTTGACGGCTTCGTGAAGGGTCCGTTTACACCTTACATATAAACCGTTCCGGTAGGATCATTTCCGAATATAACGCGAGCGTAGAGGAGGCGGAAGACGAGCAAAAGTTAATAAAAATAAAAATGATAAAATACGTGGTGTAGTAGTAGTCGTCGTGGTTGGTCTCGGATACTCCATATCAGCATGTCCGCCTGATCTGTAGAAGACGGTGTCACTGTCCGTCTTGTTCTCAACACCGTTAGATCTTGTTATCAGGGTTGGTATGAGGAAGGGCATCCAGTACTGGTTCCACATGTTGTTGGGGGCTATTGCATAAATCGGTTGGTTGAATTGAATGTTGAATGGCCTGGAATGTGGAAAAAGAGATACTCATTTTAATCAAATCATTAATTTCTGTGCAAACATGGGTACATACACATCGAGGAGCTCGTGGCTAAAGAATAACAGCCACTCGGGTCGATCTTTAGGTTAAGCCGTGCTTGCCTAGGTTGGTCTGTGGATGGGTGACCACCCATTACATACTGAGTTTCCTCCGTGCCTCGGAGAGCACGTTAAGCCGTTGGTCCCGGGTGTTATTTGTAGATCTTTGACAGTCGTTACGTCTTACCAACGGGTATCGTATTACCCAGTACTAACTGGGTTGTGGAGGTCAGATAGGCAGTCGCTCCATGTAAAATACTGGTATTCAGCTGCATCCAGTTAGACTGGAAGCCGACCCCAATTAATTCTCATAGTCAGTCTTCTCAGAGTAGACGAATACAACATTATTTTTAGTATATGTGAAACCTGAATATAGTTTGTTCAGAATAAGTAACTGAATCGATTCCAATAATTTTTAAACCATGTTATATTTTTTCCCAAAAATATTTTAAAAAGTTAAAAGTTGGATACCGAGCGACTTTGAGTACCTATCGCAATAATTTAGGTACCTACTGCCAAATTATTATTATCAATGAGCTCAAGACGACGCTGGAGGCGCGCGCTGCGTGGTGACCACGATTTTGTGCAGACAACTAGGTAACAGAACAAGCTTATAACTTTGTGATTTCTCATGATACAGTTTTGAAATTTTGTACATGGATTCTTTACATAAAAATACTAGACACGTGTATCAAGTTTCGCATATACTAAAACTAATGTTGTATAAGACACCGACCTCATCTACATTTTTATAAAACTTTGACGTGTAAGAGTATTCGTATTAACCGACTTCCAAAAAAAAACACTGAATAGTGGAAAAAACTTTACTTCTGGAAGTCGGTGACTTTTGTTTGTTTCATTGACTTTTTTGCCACCGACTTCCTTCAAAATATTATACCTGAAACGAACACCTATTTTAATTTTAAAATCGACTTATCTAGGTAGTCACGGAAAAATCGATGAACATGGATAGGTTCCTTTAAAAAACATAAAACCGGCTCCTTTTTTTAAATGGGTTAAACAAGTTTAAGTATCATTTAAGTATCAGTTATCATTTATGCACGGTGTAGGGGTCATCGTGACCAACTCAAAGAATTTGTTACAATTCAAACACATACTTTGTGAACACTGTTTTAAGCTTTCGTTTATTCTAATTACTTTATTTTTTTCTTTGCTGAATTATTATTTTACTCTGGACGCTCTTAATGTGCAAGACTTTCGACATCGTTTTCACATGTATAATCTCAACATGAACGATGTAACCAAGATTTTATAAGAATATTTTGAGCTCCCGATGTTGCGATGCTGTTGCGCGCAATAAGTTTAGTTGTAAACCGTGAAAAGTCAAAGTCAAAGCATTTATTTCAACTAGACCATCACAGGCACTTTTGAATGTCAAATAAAACAAAAAAAGCGAAGCTAAAGTGACAGTCACAAGGCATAAAAACTGTGAAAGTACTGTAGTTGCCCATTCCCTTACGTAGATCTCTATGGAGAAGAACGGGCAAGAAACTCCATGGACACTCTTTTAAATCAGAATACATTTTCAATAACTTGGTTACATCATTTATGTTGAGATGGTACATTATGTGAGAACGATGTAGCAAGATGTGTACGTTAAAAGTGTCCATAGTAAAAATAATTCAAGAATAAAATAATTAATTCAAATAGCCAAGAGATGACCAGTCACAACTGACAGCGCCCGTTCACGAACATGACGCATGTATCGGCACCATTCAACTCAACCATTTTGAAGCTATACAAGCTTTTACCTCTAGACCAACAGCAATGAGTTTATTCGTCGGCTGTTTATTAAGAACAACAAAGTTTCAGTGCTAAGTGATTTAGAATCACATGTGATTTTCTATTAGTAAATTAATCAAACAAATAAACACAAACTTACCGTGATATCGCAAAAAAAAAACAAAATAATATTTCGAAAAATGTCTTCCAATTTGTGTGCTACATTCGCTAAAACCCCTAACATACGCTAGAATTGGTTTCTGAAGTTATTGCACTACGTCTGTCAACATTTCTTATCTAACCATAAATACTGGTTTGAAACCATTATTGTTGTAGCCAATACTCGTATAGTTACGACGACAAGTTATGAGGTAAGTAGAGTAACAGGTGGCACCTTATTTATTTATTTATTTAACACTTCAAGCACAAAGTACAGAGGCGGACTTAATGCCATAGGCATTTTCTAACAGTCAACCTTTGGGTGATGCAGAGACAAGCAGTGGTAGGTGTATATCTGAAAATAATTTGAATTAATACTAAGATTAGCAACAAGGATATATAAAAAAAATACTATAAATATATATCATCATCATCATCATCATCATCAGCCTATAGCAGTCCACTGCTGGACATAGGCCTCCTCAATCGCACGCCATTCAACTCGACTTTCAGCAATTCTCATCCAGTTGCTACCAAATATATATCAAATACTATAAATATACATCAAAATTTAGATGAATGTGTTTACATTAATCTAAATTTTGACACCTTAATTCATGGTCATATAAAGAAACTGTCATGTATTGTGTGTGTGTGCATGTCTGATTAACATAAAACGATTTTTTTAAGGCAATTCGTCGGGGATAGTGCAAATCCGCGGAACTAGCATTGGAAAATTCCGCGCGACAAACACAAATGAAGCCAATTTGAATGACGCATTGTTTTAGCGTCTAAATTAATGAATTTTATAGATTTCTACGGTTAACAATACATAGAACACATGAATTGTTTCTATTCATGTAAAAATGGGGTCAAAAATCGTTGAAATAAAAAATATATAAACTTATAACCTTCCCCTTGTAAACCTACTCGTAGTGCAGATACGCGCTTTACGAATGGTACCTAGATTCGCGGATTTGCATTATCCCCAACGATATCGCAGGTCAACCTATGAGACTTGCTTCTGCTTACCCGAACTATCCTGTGGGTGTCTTGAATGTAAGCCCTCCAGCCAGAGCCTCCGCCTGAGCCTTTTTGCTCTTGGGGATATCACTGGTGAACAACGTGAAAATAAGGGGTGAGATCACGGAGCCCTGAGGGACTCCTGTTTGAATGTGGTGAGGGGTGGAAAGAGCTTCCCATAAGCGGTAGTAGAAAGTGCGGACCGACAGAATGTCTCGTAAGATGAGCACGAGACGGTCTGGCACTCCTAGTTGGTAGAGCTTATATAATAAGCCGTTGTGACAGACTTTGTCAAAGGCTTTCGCTATTTCATCACGAAATGAAATAAAATTTATCTATTTATAATAATAGCCTGTAATGTCCCACTGTTGGACCAAGGCCTACCTGTCCTTGGCCATTGCGGGCCAGTCTCTTCGATAGGAGTCCCATCATTCTCGTCTCAGTCTGCCAGATATCGCCTAGCATTTGTTTGTTAACTTGATGAAAATGTTTCAGAAACTGATTTAAAAAAAAACCGACATAAAATTTCAATAATTTCCAAATCAGTTTTATATTTTTTAATCTTTCGACCTTGTATTAGAAAATAAGTAAATAATTTTGTCCCTTTCCAATAAGATTCGAATTTTCATAAAAAAAGAGATTACCAAAAAAAGGAAATCCACCACCATTTTGATCTCAGTGGCGCCATCTCTTTTGAGAAAGTTATACTACTAAGAAGACAAGCTGACTAAATTTGACGTTAGTTGAATATGAATCTGGAGCGCGAGTTTTCTTAGCGGTTGAAGAAATATGGCAATAGATGGCGCTGTTTCAAGTTATCCAGATTTTATTAACTGCATAGCGTAAAATAAATCAACACGTCCATTGATTGCTCAGAGTAACCATAACCTGAACTAAAATAAGCCTATTACTCATTATTAGTAGCAGGTTCAAACATTTTTATAGTGGTTTCATGGGAAACGGTTTTCATAATATGATCTTGTAATTATAAATATTAAGTGCTTAGGTAGACTTTAGAGTTTAAGTAAAATTGTTATGGTAGATGTCTCTCTCAGAGAAGTCTCCACTCATCATCAGCCTACAACAGTCCACTGCTGGACATAGGCCTATTCAATCGCACACCACTCAGCTCGATTCTCAGCAATTCTCATCCAGTTGCTACCAGCCGCCCTGCGAAGATCGTCGCTCCACGCTCGCCTGAGGGCGTCCCACCTTACGTTTGCTGATTCGCGGTCTCCACACAAGAACACGTCTACCCCAACGGTCATCGGTTCTACGGCTAATATGGCCGGCCCATTGCCACTTCAGCTTACTTATTCTGTGAGCTATGTCGACAACTCTGGTTCTCTGTCGGACCACCTCGTTCTGGATGGGATCCCTCAGAGAGACTCCAAGCATTTCCCGTTACATAGCTCGCTGAGCGACCTTGAATTTATGGACTACTAGAATACTAATAATTAATTGCAATTAAAACACTGAATTTGATGTTGTAACCGTTTTAGTCGTAAAAAAGGCATTTGGCCAGTTTCCAAATAGTTTTGTTACATTTAAAACTAAATATTCAGTGTTACGATATTAATTATTGCATTTCATAATCAATACTTTAGTTCACTAGTTAGCCATATTTCTTATTTCCATACAGTAATATTGCCAAATTAATCAAAACAGCGAAATATTTGACAGCTATTTGCGACGTTGCCCACTTTCTGTACAAGCGCTCTTAAGCGTAAGTAGGAATTTCTCGCAGTACCAATTTTATAATAACGTTCCTTTACATGTGATTAAAACTAACTGGCGCAAATGGGTGTAGTTCAAAAACTATGGGACACTAAATACGAGTCCTGCGTGTCCGGTTGTTTGTTTAAAAGGAGCTTAAAGCCTAAAATGGCTGGTGTAGCAGAATCTTAATAAGCATAATCAGCCTATAATGTTCCCACTGCTGGGACACACGTCCACCATGCGGGCCCAGTGCGGGTTGGTAGATGTCACATGTTTTCGAATTTTTGGTTCTAGGACATGCCGGTTTCCTCACGATGTTTTCCTTCACCGTTTTGAGAGCAGTGGTGATGAAATAAATTATATAAAGTAATGCGCCTGCCTGGGTTCGTACCCACGACTTACTGCCCCCGTAGCATGACCACCGTAGACAAGGATTTCTTTGACGGAAAAATCGACAAAATGACAGATTGTGTCGACACAATGACAGATTTCTTTGCACTATCTGTCATTTTGTCGATTCTTCCGTCAAAGAAATCCATGTCTACGGTAGTCATGGTACGGGAGCTGGTCTTAAGTAGGGGCTGCCACCACTGCCCGAATCTTAATAGGATAATAATAACATATGAATCACGTCAAAATTATTAAAATGGTCACATTTGCAGTTAATATTATAAATTGACACTTTGTGCCCATTTCACGAATGGTAGCATAATTCATATTATATGATTTTGCTGAAGCGGCCATTTTAGGCCCCCCGACAGTCGCTATTGAAAACGCTAAACTCGTAGCTCAATTCTGGACTAACTATCTCAATTCAGGAGAACCAGCGGTGGCCCAGTGGTGACGGCCCCGACCTACGAACAGTAAGTCGTGAGTTCGAACCCGGCAGGCGCATTACTTTGTGTAATTTATTTCATCACCACTGCTCTCAAAACGGTGAAGGAAAACATCGTGAGGAAACCGGCATGTCCTAGAACCAAACATTCGAAGCCATGTGACATCTACCAACCCGCACTGGGCCCGCGTGGTGGATTATAGCCCATTCCCTCTCATAGAGAGGAGGCCTGTGTCCCAGCAGTCGGAACATTATAGGCTGATTATGCTATGCTATCTCAATTCAGATTGCCATCGACAATCTCAAGACAAGAAGAAGTTCAAATACCTCTGCCTTCCCATTCAGAGAATAAACCCTGACGTTTAATGTTACAGCAATTTAAAACGACTTCCTACAATTATATTATTTTAATTACGCACTTGCGTTAAGCCTTTAAAAGGTAATTTTCAGTAATTCTCCCCATTTCGCCGACAGCAGAACAGTTAAATGGTCAGGAATCGTACAGAATGACCCAAGTTTCTTCCCGGGTGGACACTGATGTGGTTTCCAAACTATTTTGATAGTTGGTAGTTATGTAACTTCCTGTCTAAGCTCCCTGAAGGGACGGCCAGAAGTGTATAATACACCCATACCCACGTTTCGCCAGTTATATTTGTTGCGAAACGAACGGTAGCGACATCTATGATGCATATTAAAAACTAAAATCCTGCATTACTATGATACAATGCGATACGATGCGTGATACAAAGCGATGTGCGTACCCTTATCATAATAAAACTGTGTTCCCTTACATTAGTAATGAAGCTGACCCGCGCAACTTCGTCTGCGTTTGGATTTGCCCCGTTTTTGCAATCTTTTTCATAAATTCTCCGCTCCTATTGGTCGTAGCGTGATGTTATATAGCCTTCCTCGATAAATGGGCTATCAAACACTAAAATATTTTTTCAATTCGGACCAGTAGTTCCTGAGATTAGCGCGTTCAAGCAAACAAACAAACAAACTCTTCAGCTTTATAATATTAGTATAGATAAGTAAAATATGATGTGGACTCAGCGATCATTGTGCCGATAGTTGTATCAGCCCATGGCTTAATTGGTATAGTTTAGTTTATTTTTTAATAATTATCAAAATTACAGGTCATATTTTGAAAATAAAATAAAAACACAAATCGTAATACATTAAAAAAAGAAAACAAATCATTATACATTAAAAAGAGCATCAAACACAAATTTTATATTTTACAATAACACACAATATTCAAAATAATAGAATCATATATCATAATACTCGGATTAATTTTCTTAAAACCATTCTTTTAGGTCATATAATGCCTGGTCGGTTAGCCAGCCTTTGTTTGTCTTTAAAAACAGTGCCAGACGTCGCGCTCAAGATATTATCCGGTAGCCGGTTGTATACCGATGTACCCATAACATGAATTAACTTTCCAGACTTAGATAGTGTGTGTGGGTAGCCAGCTAATTTGTTTCCACCACGAGTACAGTAATTATAGCTATCTCCGCGTTTATTGTATTCGTCTAGATGGTGCCTAACGTATACCAAGAGCCAAGAGCCTCGACCAATACCTGAGGAGGCTCTCGTAAGGCAGCTGGATCAAGGGCTTGATTCAGTGCGTGGTACTTCTGGACACGGCTCGTATTGTTAGGAGGTTCCTCTCTCTGGAGCCCTGACCGCCGGTAGCTTGGACCCTGTTCCCGATACCGGTGGGCTACAATTTTTTATATTTTTTAATGTTTTTTCTAAATTTAATATTTAAAAAAGTAATTGATTTGTATAGAAATAGGCATAGGCTTAGGCTTTGGGGATAGGCTTCTTTTGGGTTAGGCTCTTTGGGTTCTTTGGTTTAGGTAATCGGGAGCACATGGATCGGTCAAAATAGTGAAGAGCATACAGAGAGATCTGAGGGACCTCCGGAGTCTATACAACATTATTTTTAGTATATGCGAAACCTGAATATAGTTTGTTCAGAATAAGTAACTGAATCGATTCCAATAATTTATAACCATATTATATTTATATTTTTTCCCAAAAATATTTAAAAAAGTTAAAATTTGGATACCGAGCGACTTTGAGTAACTATAGCAATAATTTAGGTACCTTCTGCCAAACTATTATTATCAAAGAGCTCAAGACGAAGCTGGAGGCGCGCGCTGCGTGGTGACCACGCTTTTGTGCTGACACCAATAAGCTTATAACTTTATGATTTTTCATGATACAGTTTTGAAATTTTGTACATAGATTCTTTACATAAAAATACTCGACACGTGTTTCAGGTTTCGCATATACTAAAACTAATGTTGTATATTATAATATAGATTAGTTTATTTAATTTTACTGTATATACGTGTATTAATTAATATGTACCTATTTATATAAATCAATTTATGTTAACAAAATGGTATATTTCTTATTTATTTTTTGTACTCTATCACAATGCTATCCTAATTGATCCAAAGGTTGACTGGTAGAGAATGCCTTGTGGCATTAAGTCCGCCTATGTACCACTCTTGTACATGAAGTTTAAATAAATAAATAAATAAGATTTGTGTAATACCCACACTGGAATTACTCCGCTCTAAGACGTCATACTAACCCCTCTTAACTTCTTCTTAGCGTGTCGATGGCAAATTTTTAATTAAATATGTTTTCCCCAAAATTCAGCTATGCGAACTCCGCTCGCTGTAGCAGCCATAAGATCGTCAAGTGCGCAGGTGTTAGGGCATGCAGCGAAAGATGGAAGATGGGCCATTGTCTGTGGAGACACGCCGCATACACATTTGAGATCTGAGCCGTCCATGAACCCCCATCTGAAGAGATTATCTTTGTGGTTGCCTTAAACCGACCCCGGTACGAATGCTGTATCCACTAACTGGAATTAGGCCTCCAAAAGTTCGTAGGTCCATAACCAGCCGCACCGAGAGGACAAAGCTACAAGCTGACTCACGCCACCCAATGCACAATTATGTCCCAGTGTCCCAAAGGCTGAAAAGCCGTAAAAGCTTTTTTGGTTGCGTTGGCCCAGCTAGTCCGGCTAATAGCAATGCCTCCACAGCGAGATGTGATCTCTGGCGAGAGCTACATAAACCCTTTTTTTTTTTTTAGGATGGGAAATCATCAAATGACCCCCCCCGCTCTGGGCGGAGCGGAAGGGAGTGTCAGACTTGTACTGACTAAAACCCATCCATGTTCCTTCTTTGCCCTTTGTGTTCCAGGGCCGCGGTATCTCTTTCGAACAGTCCCGCAGCCCTGGCAGGCATCGGCCCGTGCGGACCCCTACGTGGTTGCTGACATCTCTTTGAGGCGCGCGTGGAACACGAACGCGCCGTCGACACGGCCTGTCGTCATAAGACGGCCAGACGGCGAGCTAGCCCATAACTCGCCGTCCACAGGTTCGCGCCTACGGTGGCCGGGGGCCACCACGTGACCCCCGACGCCCAGGGCGTCTCCCGTGGCGGCTAGGACGTGAGGCTCTTTCCCTCTCACGTTCCGCCACCTCCTTCACTAGCATGACTGCTTCGCAGAAGGAGGTGACGGCTTCCCATTCCCTCTCGCTCCGGACCATGGCTTGAACCAGGGCCGGGCGCGAGAGGTCGCCGCCGCCAATCGCCTACATAAGCCCCCGACGGCTTCATCGAGCCGTCAGAAAACCTTCCACCTGGGCATGCTTTGCCGTGGCCGACTTGGAAATCTCTGAATAGACCCCTCTTAACTGTTTAGCTACGAAACCCTCCTGGGTGTTTGTTAGTTTACATGTTAATTGTCAATTAGCCATTAAGAGCCTTCCAAAACAAGTTTAATAGATAAATGGAACAAATTTTTAATAAGAAAACCATTCTGTTTAGATTCGAGATCAACTTTGGCTTTCTAACAGTCTTGTAAGACGTGTAGCCTTTGGGCGATGTTTGTGTCCAATGTCTCTTGGCGTACGATACGGGAAAATTAATACTTATTGAGTCCATTAAATAAAAGAGTTTCTTTGCACCTTCAAGTAAAAAATATGGTTTACAATAAAATAGGCCTTAACGTAAGTAAAGTCGTCCGGCCGTGTCGACGGCGCGTTCGTGTTCCACGCGCGCCTCAAAGAGATGTCAGCAACCACGTAGGGGTCCGCATGGGACGATGCCTGCTAGGGCTGCGGGACTGTTCGAAAGAGATATCGCGGCCCTGGAACACAAAGGGCAAAGAAGGAACATGGATGGGTTTTAGTCAGTACAAGTCTGACACTCCCTTCCGCTCCGGGGGGGTCATTTGATGATTTCCTAAAAAAGAAAGCTTTATACATTTTGTGCCATCCGACATTCCCCAAAAATCGTGCAACAGTGGACACAAACCCAGTACCTTGCGTTGCCCATCTACTACACTAATTAGGTACTGTACTGCCTCCGGGCTACTCGCTCTTGAAGCCCGTTCTATATATAAGATATGCTATTATATGCTTTATATTATAAGTCTGACGTCATAGTGTAGAATGACGAGGATACAGCCAGGCTCGTGGCTAAGTTATTATAGCCGCGAGGCTTGATCTTCAAGGTTAAGAATTTAACGTTTGCCGAGGGCGTCTAATGACAGTTTATTATACAAATACAATGAGACCGTCGAGTTAAAGCGTAGGTCTCGGCTGTCATTGTAGATCTTTTACAGTCCACGAGAAAACTGAAAAACTAGGTCCGTGAGGTCCGAGTGCTCACAGCCTTTTCAAGGACATTTCTAAACGTTTAGTTGACTCTCCCCGTGACCCAAGGGCTGGCTTTTACCTTGGCCAAAGGCTTAGCGTTGCCATACAACGTGGCAACGCCGCCAGTCTTTTGGGTACATTACCAGTTGACAGCGTTGAGGAGTTTTTGACGCCAATTTTAAAGTTTATTGTTAAGTTAGTTAGTTAACATAGGTTATTTTAATTTATTCACAGCCTTTTCAAGGACATTTCTAAACGTTTAGTTGACTCTCCCCGTGACCCAAGGGCTGGCTTTTAGCTTGGCCAAAGGCTTAGCGTTGCCATACAACGTGGCAACGCCGCCAGTCTTTTGGGTACATTACCAGTTGACAGCGTTGAGGAGTTTTTGACGCCATTTTTAAAGTTTATTTTTAAGTTAGTTAGTTAACATAGGTTATTTTAATTTATTAATGTATTTAATATTTACATCTACAAATAAAGAATTTTTGCACGAGTAGTCAGATACCTAATGCTGTGCATAAGGTCTTGGGTACGATTCCCTGGTCGGGCAAATTATTATTGGGGTTTTCTATCAGGAATTTCTTTCTTTTGCCCGGTTGATGGCAATAGGCTCGCCCTCTATTACATGGGACTTAAACATAACTGGCGAAATGTGACGTGTACTATTAGGTACACCTCTGTCTAACCCTTCGGGGTTATCAGACGTGATGTTGTGTTAAGCTGTGCAATAAACGAATAACCATCTAATTGTATATTCTGTCACTGTAATATCACTCATTACAAAATTAACGTAGTAATAATGAAAAACACACATTTACAAAATATTTTTTTCACATTTTTCAAATTAAATAAAAAACAAACTCTTAGAAGCCTAATCCTTTAATCAGCTTTAGAACATCGCCTAAATGAGAAGGGGTAACCCCATTCTTTCTAGAAGCCATCCAACAGCTCTATTCAGATATCCGTCGACTTTTTGTAGAATGTTGCTGTAGTTCTTTTTTTAGTACTGCTACACTCTAATTCTCTATGTCATCGTCATCATTATCCTACCTTTATCAATTCATCATCATTCATTCAATTTTTTTTTTCTTTATATCTTTTTTTTTTTCAAACTCAGAGCATTTATTTCAATTAGACCATCACAGGCACTTTTGAATGTCAAATAAAACAAAAAAAAAGCTACAGTCACAGTCACAAGGCATAATAACTTGAGAAAGTACTGTAGTTGCACATTCCAAAGCGTAGATCTCTATGGATAAGAATGGGCAAGAAACTCCATATTTTTTTTTACTTATAACTCACCAATTTGACTTAGTTTAATTATTTTATTTGGTTTTTATTTTGTACTATGTAATTTTATCAGATATTATTTGTCTAAGTCTTCGGATTTCTATCAATTTATGTGTGGTAGTAATAATTTAACTGAAATAAATGAATTTATTTATTTATTTATCCCAATTTGTCTTGTTCTTCCATACTTCTAATATTTCATTCATTTTACAGACGCCAGCATATCAAGCTACCCGAAACTGTCAACCTTGAACCTAATGCTTTTTTTTTGGGATGGGAAATCATCAAATGATCCCCCCCGCTCTGGGCGGAGCGGAAGGGAGTGTCGGACTTGTACTGACTAAAACCCATCCATGGTCCGTCTTTGTCCTTTTGTTCCTGGGCCGCGGTATCTCTTTCGAACAGTCCCGCAGCCCTGGCAGGCATTGGGCCCTTGCGGACTCCTTCATTGTTGCTGACAACTCTTTGAGGCGCGCGTGGAACACGAACGCGCCGTCGTCACGCCCTGTAGTCATAAGACGTCCGGACGGCGAGCTTACCCATTACTCACTAGCGATATAGTTGAAAATCTATTAAATTCATTTGACGAATTGCAGTAGCTTGATGGGCCTCATCAGTTAAAGTTATCCAAAGGGCAATGGAGAGGGCTATGCTTGGAGTTTCCTTGCGTGATCAAATCAGAAATGAGGACATACGCAAGAGAACCAAGGTTACCGACGTAGCCCGAAGAATAGCTAAACTTAAGTGGTCAGGGCACATTGCTCGCAGAACGGATGGCCGATGGGGCCGAAATGTTCTGGAGTGGCGACCGCGAACCGAAAGACGCTGCGTTGGAAGGCCTCCCACTAGGTGGACCGATGACCTGGTGAAGGTTGCGGGGATCCGCTGGAAGCGAGACGTATGGGACCGGTCAATGTGGCGACACTTGGGGGAGGCCTATGTCCAGCAGTGGACGTCTTTCGGCTGAAATGATGAGTAGCTTGATGTGTTGAGTCTGTACTATCGATGAATTTTACAAAGAATGAATTTATTTGCTTAACCAAATCCACCTGCTAGCAATATTTTTTTAAACAATACCTTTACAATACATATCCCTTGGGTTAGATATAACTGCGGAACGTTGTAATAACAAAATGATATTTATACAGTAATCCCACTCCTGATCACAAAATGAATGGTATTTTTCTTTTATAATACATTGCTTTCTGATATTTAAATAACGTTGATGATTTTAATGGATTTGTTTTTCTTTTATCTTTTGACTAGATTTTTATATTTGTTATGAGCGACGTGTATAACGGGTTATTGATTTGAGAGAGAAAAGTATTTCATCATTATCTGTCTGACTTTTCCGAACTATGTTGGGGTCGGCTTTCAGTCTAACTGTATGCAGCTGAATGGCTGTATTTTACATGGACCGATTGCCTATCTGACCTCCACAACCAAGTTAGAACTAGGTAACTACGATACTCCTTGGTAAGACTGATTGTCAGACTTTCGGGTCACTGACTACTTGTCACGACTGTCAAAGTTGTACAAATGCCAGCCGGGACCATCGGCTTAACGTGTTTTCGACGCACGGGGGAAACTCGGTATGTAATCGATGGTCACCCATCCACAGACTTCTCGGATTCTTGTTATTTTCCTCGGAAACAGTACTTTTTTTCGGGATGAAAGGTACCCTATGTCCGTTTCTGTACACCTGACAACGTATATGCAAAATTTAAGGATGATCGGTTAAGTGGTTTAGGCGTAAAAAGGTAACAAACAAACAAACTTTACTTTCACATTAATAATACTAGTTAGGATTAAGATTTCATTAGCAGACTTGGACACAGTTATATTGTTAGCACCTCTTCTGCCAGGGCTGCGGGACTATTCGAAAGAGATACCGCAGCCCTGGAACACAAAGGGCAAAGAAGGAACATGGATGGGTTTTAGTCGGTACAAATCTGATACTCCCTTGCTCCGCCCAGAGCGGGAGGGGGGGAGGGGGGTCATTTGATGATTTCCAATCCTAAAAAAAAAACATTTGATGATTTCCAATCCTAAAAAAAAAAAAGTTTTGGTTAGTAAAAAGTCTGGTTTTATATCTTCCGAATACTTATAGGGGTTTTAATTGATGCTCTATTGTTTCAGAAAAATCCTTCGCTGCCTACAATGGTCATCCCGAGTGGACCGATGTCTTCACCTCCGAAAGGTAAGTACAAAGCGAATCCAAAAGACAGCCTTAGCCTAACCACGGTCATAATATTGAAGACTTCCTATTTCATTCACCAAAAATTTAATTTTTTTAATAAACTAACAACAAACTATAAAATGGCATCAAAAAACGACTCCTCAACGCTGTCAGCTGGTAATGTGCCCACGATACTGGCGGCGTTGCCACGATGTATGGCAACACTTAGCCTCTGACCAAAGAAAAAGCCAGCCCTTGGGTCACGGTTAGCGTCAAAAATTTAAATAAAAAATTTTATATTTACAATCACAAAACTAGAAAGAAGCTCAACTAAGTAGATGAAATTAAATACAGTAAGCGCGGCAGCCCTGTAGCGCACCGAAGGTAATTATTTCAAGGACAGGGCCGAGTCACAATACTGAATATATTTATACTGTGGCGTAGCTCAGTCTTGCTTCATCCTAAAATGAACTTTAGTTGCATTGTACAACAAAAAGTACTACAGCAACACAGTTTGACATTCATAGAGTTATTTTATTTTTTATTTTTTTTCAATTCAATTATAGCAGCTTAATTCCAAGCCTTTTTGTCTTCGAGATAATGATTGACATTATAGTAGGCTTTCAGACATAGCTTCCGTTTTATAAACGATTTCAATTTATCACTACTTACTACATAGTATAAAACAAAGTCGCTTCCCGCTGTCTGTCCCTATGTATGCTTAGATCTCTTAAACTACGCAACGGATTTGGTGATGCGGTTTTCAGTAATAGATAGAGTGATTCAAGAGGAAGGTTTATATACAACATTATTTTTAGTATATGCGAAACCTGAATATAGTTTGTTCAGAATAAGTAACTGAATCGATTCCAATAATTTTTAAACCATGTTATATTTTATGTCCCAAAAATATTTCAAAAAAGTAACAAGTTGGACACCGAGCGACATTAAGTACCTATCGCAATAATTTAGGTACCTACTGCCAAATTATTATTAAACTATACTAACTGGGTTGTGGAGGTCAGACTGACAGTCGCTCCATGTAAAATACTGGTATTCAGCAGCATCCTGTTAGACTGGAAGCCGACCCCAACATGGTTGTGAAAAGGCTAGGCAGATGATGAAATGGTTTCACTGAAATAAATGCTTATAATGCTAGAAATTGCCAATACGAACACAAGATCGCTTTCCGATTTTAGGTCACAGCACACATCAATTGATGACGTTAAGCAATTCAAGGACGGATGGGTGAACACTGTTCACACATCAAGGCGTTTTCTTAGCTTCAGGCGAGTGCTGAATTACGTAGAGGTAATCAAACATTGATAGGCGCAGTTGTGAATATAACATAACATAACATAACATCACGCCTGAAATCCCCGAAGGGTCAGGCAGAGGAATACCTAATAGTACACCTACATTTCACCAGTTATGTTTTTTAAGTCCCATGTGAAGGGGTCTAGCCTATTGCCATAAACTGGGCACATATCCAGACTCCGTGGCTGCTATTGAGATATTTTTGATGGAAAAACCCAATAGGACTTTGCCCGACCCGGGAATCGAACCCAGTGAATAATAGCGTGACGGTTGACAGGGGAAAAAAACGTGTTGTCCCGGCTCCAAGTAACATGGAACAGAAAGATGATCTTTCTTTATCGTGTGGTTAGTTCCTAACCTGGTGTCAGTGTTTGTATGCCGCCCATGGGCCTCTGACTTGGCTTTACATGCCGTCGAGAAATATCTTTCAGGCATGCTGGTTTCCTCACGATTTTTCCTTCACCGAAGCAAGTGATAATTATACAATACGCACATGAATCCGCAACATCAGGGGTGCATGCCTTTTTTTTTTTTAGGGTGGGATTCATCAAATGACCCCCCCGCTCTGGGCGGAGCGGAAGGGAGTGTCAGACTTGTACTGACTAAAATCCATCCATGTTCCTTCTTTGCCCTTTGTGTTCCAGGGACGCGGTATCTCTTTCGAACAGTCCCGCAGCCCTGGCAGGCATCGGCCCATGCGGACCCCTACGTGGTTGCTGACATCTCTTTGAGGCGCGCGTGACGACTGGACGGCGAGCTAGCCCATAACTCGCCGTCCACAGGCCCGCGCCTACGGTGGCCGGGGGCCACCACGTGACCCCCGACGCCCAGGGCGTCTCCCGCGGCGGCTGGGACGTGAGGCTCTTTCCCTCTCACGTCCCGCCACCTCCTTCACTAGCATGACTGCTTCGCAGAAGGAGGTGACGGCTTAGGGGTGCGTGCCTTGGGTTTGAACTAGAGACCTATGACTTGGCAGTCCAACGGTCAGGCCACTAGGCTATCACAGCTTTAAAACAAAAGAATTACCGATAAAAAAGTTCTATGTGTAGCCCGGTTCAGGATGATGTACGGAATACGACCACGTCTTCATCAAGAAAGGGTCATCGACGCACACACGCTTACCAAGGCGTGTGTGCGTCGATGTTGTTCCACCCTGTTTAATAGATAGGTAACAAGTAACCGGTACCCACTCCACGCCACGAACGGTTTGGCATAGCTAAATGAGCTTAGTTATGTCTACGATAAATCATATTCTTCGGTAACCATGACTGTAAGATGTGGTCAAAGATTTACTTTCGTGCTTGGTAACACATATGAACACAACATTGAACATAACAGCGCCTTTAGGGTACGTTCTTATAATTGAGTTATTGTGTGCATTTGTTATTCAGCTGCATAAGGTTAGACTGGAAGCCGACCCCAATATAGTTGGGAAAAGGCTAGGTAGATGATGATTGTGTGCATTTGTTATTGTTATGCTTGTGAGATGAAAAAAATGTATGGCGAGGTCTGCTCTTTTGTTTAATTTATGTAGGTTTAAAGAAACTTTATTCTCAATAAAAACATAACATGTCACTTACTTGAGAACAATAAAATATTACTTAATTAAATACTTATATTAGGTTCGACAACATCCGTCACAGACTAAATAAAACTACTCGAAACTCGACCCACCCAACGCATTCATTTTTCAAGTAATGTCCGGTTAGCGGTTAGATACAGGCTAAGCTGGTTTTTGAATGCATTGAATGAGTGTAGGTTTCTTATGCGGGAGGGTATCTTATTGTATAGCTGTGCTCCTTCAAATGAAAAAAATGTATGGCGAGGTCTGCTCTTTTGTTTAATTTATGTAGTTAATTTAATAACGATTCCAATGACATTACTGGTAGAGAGCTAACTATCGTAACTTCCGAGATATCGTCGTTTTAATCAGACGCGCGCGACCACCCAGAAAAGGCGTCATACAGACTTGTGATGACGCTCAATATGGCCGCCACAGCTCAAGGGATATTGCATACTAAAGCTGTTTCTTGTTCTTCTTTGATAAAATTAATAAAACATAACATCGCGCCGGAGAGCGAAATAATACTCGGCCGTATACCTCCAAAAGTAGTGACCCCGATCAAGAGACGCCTTCATCGCGAATCCATGTCGCTTTAGTTCGCTACCGCGTTAATTCTATTGCCTATTGTAAACATCTTTTATTTATAAAGGGTGTAACAACACCCTTAACAAGAAAGGCAACCGAAAGGCACTTGTTCTCCCCGTCATTGCGATCATTTTTGTGTTCTACACCATACCTGGGAACCTTCTGTTACGGAGATATTGGGGGTTGAAGTTCCAACTTTTTCACAAGTTTTATTTAAATACATGTTTTCATGTAAGATTTTTACTTTAAACAGCTCCACGACCCCCGTACTATTCAATCCATCCATCAGCACAATGTTTTGAGAGCGTTCCATCGAGTTCTATCTTAAAACGTGATATTGCACCCCAAAAAAAAAAGTCGTTTCCCAGCAATCATTTTTGCGTAAAGTTACTTAGTTTGATGTACAGAATGCTTGGTTGACGGCTATGTGAAGGGTCTGTTTACACCCTGTATTCTTCTTTACTTTAAATCTTCTTTATTCTCGCTATAATTTCGTTGCCATCTGTAGAACCTTCGCTTGCGCCTTGCTCATTATAAATATAAAGAAGTATGCTGTTGAGTATTATTTTGCACTCCAATATACCCCCAAATCCCGAAGGGTATGGCTGAATCGTACCTAATAGTACACATACATTTCCCAGTTACATTTAAGTCCCATGTAATAGGGTCGAGCCTTTTGTCAGCAACCGGACACAAATTCAGAATCCTGGGTTTCCTGAGAAATTCCTGAAGGAAAAATTCAATAACATTTTGTCCGACCTGAGAATTGAACCCAGGACTTCAGGATCAGCAGTAGTATTTGCGACCACTAGACAAGCGAGGTTAATCATCACTCAATTATTTTCTGTGTCAGTTTTCTACTATCAAGGGGCTGCGGCACTGTTCGAAAGAGATACCGCGGCCCTGGAACACAAAGGGCAAAGAAGGAACATGGATGGGTTTTAGTCAGTACAAGTCTGACACTCCCTTCCGCTCCACCCAGAGTGGGGGGGGGGGGGGGGCATTAGACGATGTCCCGAACGAAAAAAAAAGGGGTTTACCATGAGGCCTTAAAGCAGGATCAATTACAGTGCGGGAAAGAGACAGAGCTATACAGGTCGTCTAGCGCCATCTCTTTCCCACACTGAAATTACTCCCGCTTTGAGACGTCATGGTAGGCCACCTTATAAGTTTTTATAACATTTTAGGGTTCCGTAATCTCAATATCTTCTATATCAATATCTACTATATCTACATATATCATTCGATGATTTCCCACCCAAAAAAAAAGGATCTTTGAAAGATGTAGCTGAAGAATTACCAGTCAACATCACCATTCTATTGCCCTTATCCCAATTTATTTAAGGTCGGCGCAGCATGTCTTCTTCTTCCATACTTCTCTATTACTCGTCATCTCAGCAGTCACCTCCTTTCTAGCCATATCATCCTTCACACAGTCCATCCATCGTTTCTTTGGTCTTCCTCTACTCTTATAGCCATCTACATTTATACTCAACATTTTCCTCATCAAGAATTACGAGTATTGCTAAATAATCTTAATACAGTAACAAAAGCTATAGATATATTAAGCTGTAAGATGCTCATTAATGTATTCTGTTTAACTAACCTCGAGCGTAAGGATTTTAGTGTTGTGGCTCTAGTCGATAGAATGTATAGTTTTGAATCGATTTATTGTGTTATAAAACCTTTTTATTTACCACTAGTTTTTACCTGCGGCTTCGCTCGCAAAAATTTAGACTTTGACAATCAATTCTGGTTGTACTCTGCTTGTAATAATATAATTTAATCATGATTCGAAAGACACGTGGCGCCATCTATTATCATAAGAACGTTATTGTTGTTGTCCTCGAGAACTGTGCTGTTTTTCGAGATGTAAGGTACCCTATGTCCGTTTCTGTACACCTGACAACGTATATGCAAAATTTCAGGATGATCGGTTCAGTGGTTTAGGCGTGAAAAGGTAACAAACAAACTTACTTTCGCATTTATAATATTAGATAGGATAATCGAATAAAGCTTTAATGGACCACCAAAGGTCTATTTTCCATTCCAGAAAAATATAAACGAGTTTTAAAATCTTGTCGGCGGTATTTTTTTTTAATTTCAGTAATATTATTCGGACAAAGTGTAAATACTCCTTTCAAATATTTCTGATATATTCGACATAAAATGACCTAAACATCACGCCTGAAATCCCCAGGTTAGGCAGAGGTGTTCCTATACTACATTCTCATTTCGCCAGCCCCATGTACTATGGGATCAGGCTTATTGCCATCACTTGGACACCAATCCAAACTCTAGCCTGGTACTGAGAAATTTCATATCATCATCATCATTCTCTTGGCCTTATCCCAATTCATTTGTGGTCGGCGCAGCATGTCTTCTTCTTCCACACTTCTATATTACTCGTCATCTCATCAGACATCTCCTTTCGTTCCTCATCGTCCTTCATACAGTTCATCAGTGGCGAAGGTTCCATACAACTCGATTCTCTTTGAAAAATGGTACAGTCGGTATTCTATAGCATAACATAACATAGCATAATCAGCCTATAATATTCCCACTGCTGGGACACACGGCCTCCTCTCTATGAGAGGGAATGGCTATAATCCACCACGCGGGCTCAGTGCGGGTTGGTAGATCAACCAAAAATTCGAAGACATGTGGTCTTCGAATTTTTGGTACTAGGATATGCCGGTTTCCTCACGATGATTTTTGTGTTTTTTTTTGTTATTTGGTCTTTGTTTTTTTTTGTGATTAGTATTCTATAGAGAGACAAATAATATAATCACATTAAAGATATGTACTCCGGCTTACCACTTTCAAAAATTGACCCTTTGCTACTGCAGTCCACCCATCGTTTTTTTGGTCTTAACCCATCCCATATCCAGAAGAAATTCTATAATAATATGAAAAAAAAACGAAGTTTAGGTACCCGACCTGAGAATCGAATCCAGGACCTCAGGCTCAGCAGTAGAGCTAGCGGCCACTAGACCAACGAGGCAGTCATACATTTGTTGTGATTTCCTTAATTTGATAACAAAAATGTTTGATTTTACTTTAGAATTATCATATTCACTGCGGCAACACTCACAGAATATGAATTATAATTGTAACCGTTTTTTTTTAAGCCAATTCAAAAAGAATACATTTTTGCTTTGACAACACTTTGAAATATCGATTATGAACTTACGACATCCATGCATTATCGTTATTTCTAAGTGGGGTAAATGTCACTTGAATTTGTAAGCTCTAATGGAGAGTCAGTCGTTGTATGATCGGTAAATAGCGCAGTAGTGCAAATAAAAAGTAATAAGCAAGCAAAAGATGTTTTCTTTATACATTACTACTTTTATCAGAAGGCGGCATTTTTTTTTTAATTTTTGAACTTTGCCTCACGCTAGGAATCTCTGCTGTATCGTGGATGCGTTTACAAACATATAAATTCACATACATAAACAGCAAGACGCCAAATATTTGCTCCGTGCGGGAATCGAACCAGCGACACGAAGCGCAGCAGCCAATCGCTCAGCCACTGCGCCAACCGTGCCGTCAAATAATACGACCCGTGTCTCGACCCTAGTAATACACAGAAATTAGGTTAATTGTTTAGTTAAATATTCAAAACGGTTCAACTCGGATTGATGGGTTAACTACGTTTTGAGAGCGGCTGTGGTTCTGTGTATTTTATACAACATTAGTTTTAGTTTATGTGAAACCTGAAACACGTGTCTAGTATTTTTATGTAAAGAATCTATGTACAAAATTTCATAACTGTATCATGAAAAATCACAAAGTTATAAGCTTGTTTCTGTTACCTGGCTGTCCACACAAAAACGTGGTCACCACGCGGCTAGCCCGCGCGCGCGCCTCCAGCGTCGTCTTGAGCTCATTGATAATAATAATTTGGCAGTAGGTACCTAAATGAGTGCGATAGGTACTTAATGTCGCTAGGTGTCCAAATAGTAACTTTTTTTAAATATTTTTGGTACAAAATATAACATGGTTTAAAAATGATTGGAATCGATTCGGTTACTTATTATGAACAAACTATATTCAGATTTCGCTTATACTAAAAATAATGTTGTAGAATAATAACTATTTATACTCATTCCATCTTTTAATATGGTTTGAATTATAAGCATAGCACAATCAGCCAATAATGTTCCCACTGCTAGGACACAGCCCTCCTCTCTATGAGAGAGAGTGGGCTATAATCCACCACGCGGGCCCAGTGCGGGTTGGTAGATGTCACATGTCTTCGAAAAGAAAAGATATCGTCTCAGTAGTCACATGTGAGCTTGTGGCTAACTAAATGTTAACAGCCGCTCGGGTGGATCGTCAGGTTAAGCTGCGCGTGCCTAGGTTGGTCCGTGGATGTAGGAGGGTAGGTAGGGTAGGTAGGTAGGTTAAGTAGGTAGGTTAGGTAAGTTATAAAAGGTGCAAGATTTTAAACTATCATGGTCACTAACATTATTATTTAGACTAGAAACGGGATATTTACCATGTTTACTGTTTTCATTGTTTTATGACAGTGGTAGCGGTACTGAGTGCAAAAATCGAACAAGAAAGAGGGTAGACCGATTTGTCTGCTCATAAACACCCACCCGCAACAACTTCAGTTTATCCGTGATCATGTTGCTTGCAACAGCGCCGAGATATCGGGAACTCAATCAAAACAGTAAACATGGTAAATATCCCGTTTCTAGTGTAAATAATAAAAAAGATGCATTGCAACGCATAGCACAGCTAGTATCATAAAATTCAGTACGCAAGAGAGAACAGTTGGTCAGCGGCACAGATATAGATAGACCTAGATAACGCAAGTATCACGATCTGTATGAAAACCAAGCGTGCCATTTTTTGACTACCTATTATGACGTCACAAGCACTATTTAGTGATGGGAAAATCAAATCGATTCAAAGACGCCGCCGCGGACGGCGCCCCCCTCGTCCTACCCCCCGCCATGACGCCCACTGACGTCCGACTAGCGCTATGCTCCGATGCAGACTGAGTTCGAAATTGGCCACTTACGATTTTTGTACGTAAGCTACATAATAATATGGCACGCGAAGTAGTTGCTCTCGCGTTATCTAGGTCTATCTATATCTGTGGTCAGCGGGATGAAATAAACTTGCTTATTACCTCCCCAAAGGAAGTTAAAATGGAAAACTAAAACAACGGTTATAATAGAAAAACTATGCGCAAAATAAATACTAGCTGAACTTATACAATGTTAATTGAAAAATAACTTTGTTCTTTGTTGAATACTGGAGCTTTTTAAATGGACTAAAATTGTGGCTGTTATTTTTTTATGGGGGACTAGTTTTTGCTGGTGGCTTCTTTCAGTGAATATTATCCCTGGGGACTGTGATGCTGTGATAAATAATATCCTGTGATCTAATCCAGTCCTGTGTGCATCAGTCGTTAAGAGGTGAAAAGTTGACATATACAACATTATTTTTAGTATATGCGAAACCTGAATATAGTTTGTTCAGAATAAGTAACT
Source organism: Noctua fimbriata (assembly GCA_905163415.1). Classification (NCBI taxonomy): domain Eukaryota; kingdom Metazoa; phylum Arthropoda; class Insecta; order Lepidoptera; family Noctuidae; genus Noctua; species Noctua fimbriata. The sequence goes on from LR990950.1 coordinate 9,995,601, forward strand.
GAATCGATTCCAATCATTTTTAAACCATGTTATATTTTTTCCCTAAAATATTTAAAAAAGTTAAAAGTTGGACACCGAGCGACTTTGAGTACCAGTCGCAATAATTTAGGTTCCTACTGCCAAATTATTATTATCAATGAGCTCAAGACGACGCTGGAGGCGCGCGCTGCGTGGTGACCGCGTTTTTGTGCGGGTAACAGAACTAGCTTATAACTTTGTGATTTTTCATGATACAGTTTTGAAATTTTGTACATAGATTCTTTACATAAAAATACTAGACACGTGTATCAGGTTTAGCATATACTAAAACTAATGTTGTAGAGTTAATTATGCATCCAAACTCATCATCATCTGCCTAGCCTTTTCCCAACTATGTTGGGGTCGACTTTCAGTCTAACAAGTAAGTAGCATTAAGTTGTTTACCAACTGACAAATAAATCTTCAAATGACAGCAGTGCCCAACGGCTTTACGTGCTTTCTGAGGCATAAAGGAGTCTCAGCTTCTTACCATCATCTCCGTGGCCTTTTCTCAAGTATGTTGGGGTCGGCTTCCAGTCTAACCGGATGCAGCTGAATACCAGTATTTTACTTTGAGTGACTGTCTATCTGACTTCCATAACACAGCTAGTGCTGGGTAATACGATACCTCTAGGTAAGACTGGTTGTCAGACATTCGGGGCACTGACTACCTGACGACTGTCAAAGATCTACAATTGACAGCCGCGACCAACGGCTTAATGTGCTTTCTGAGGCACGGAATAAACTTGGTATGTAATGGATGGTCACCCAGCCACGGACCAACCTAGAACAAAAGGCTAGACAGATAGATGATGATGTGTTCGAATTTTTGCTCCTTGGACATGCTGATTTCCTCACAATATTTTCTTTCTATGTTTTTAGAGAGACTCGTGGCAGATTCTGAACAGTTTATTTTTTACATAACATAACATCACGCCTGTAATCCCTGAAGGGTTATTTAGACGTGTACTTGACAGTACAATTCACCACTTAGTTTCTGTTTAAAGTCCCATGTAATAGGGGGTGAGCTTATTGTCATCAACCGGGCACAAATCCAGACTCCGAGGCTGTTACTAAGAAATTCCTGATGGGAAAACCCAATAACATTTTGCCGGACCCGGGAATTTAATCCAAGACCTTATGCTCAGCAGTCGCGGTTACGACCACTCGGCCAATGCGGCAGTCCTCTTTGATACCGTCGTAAGACGCGTGTAGCGTGGCCAAGACATTATAGATTCCCCCATTAAACACTTTTCCTTGAATATCAGTCATTACAAATTTCAATACAAAACGATTCTTGCATGGTTACCAGCAGTCCGGAACCTAATTTTGGTCTTCATGAATTTTATACAGCTGGTTACTGTGTGTGAGTTTAGAGCGTGGTGCAAGCGAGGAGGGGAAGCGAGTTGACGTTGAAATGGTGTGTGGTGTAAAGATTTGAATGGTGGTGAGTGAAAATATAATGTTAGTTGGGAAGTAGTAAATATGTTAGTCTTTTTTTTTTTGTTAAAGTTTTATAAATTGGCTGAGTTTTAAAAGAAAAGTATGTGTAAAATCATGCTTTAGAAGAAAAGATTCAATTCTGCTAGGCATATAGAAGTTTTTCTTTGTTTGTATTTATGTTCAACTAGTTAAACAGGAAGGGACACAGCCGCTAAAACGGTAACCACGTATTCCGTACATTATTCTGTGGGCCAGCCCCCAATTTTTACGTCTGTGGTTTAAAAAAAACAGCTGTTTCTTACAAAACTGTAATACCTAAACGTCAAAATGTATGGAATAGCTATTTTTTTTTTAAATTACCGATGAAAATTTAGGGGTTCAGTTCAGAATTATGCACTGAATACGTGGTAACCATTTTAGCGGCGGTGTCTCTTCCACCTTGTATATGCTCATGATCTCACACTGCCCCGCTCCTCGCTTTCACCACAACACAATGCGTATCAAACCGCCCCGCTCTCCGCTCACGACTTGCACCACACATCTAAAGCCGCACAGACGTCAGTATGTACACACTGATTTCCCAAATGAATCGCCCGGGGCGGTCTAACTGTGAGAGAGAACCAAGAATCTGTAAGATAACTAACTAATACTCGTGGTTTTACTTGCATTTACATCATCATCTGCGTAGCCTTTCCCTAAACTATGTTGGGGCCGGCGTCCAGTTTAACCAGATGCAGCTGAATACCAGTATTTTACATGGAGCGACTGCCTATCTGACCATAACCGTAACCTAACGGTAATACGATACGCCTTATTAAGAATGGATGTCAGACTTTCGGGCCACTGACTACCTGTAACTACTGTCGAAGATCTACAAATGAACAGCCGGGACCAACGGCTTAACGTACTTTCCGAGGCACGGAAGAAACTCGGTATGTAATGGGTGGTCACCCATCCATGAACCAACCTAGGCAAGCGCGGCTTAACCTGAAGATTGATCCAGGCGGCTGTTATTATTTAGCCTCTATTTTTGCTACTTGTGTTTGTCATAATGACTATGAAATCAAAAACAGCACCCAATCATAGACCTCGTCAAACGTTGCTCAACCTCGGAAACCAACCCGTGACCTGAATATAGTTTGTTCAGAATAAGTGACTGAAACGATTGCAATAATTTTTAAACCATGTTATATTTTGTCCCAAAAATATTTTTTTAAAGTTACAAGTTGTTTACCGAGCGATACTAAGTACCTATCACAATCATTTAGGTACCTACTGCCAAATTATTATTATCAATGAGCTCAAGACGACGGTGGAGGTGCGCACGCGGGCGCGCCACATGGTGACCACGTTTTTGTGCGGACAGCCAGGTAACAGAACGTTTTTTCTGATTTTTCATGATACAGTTTTTAAATTTTGTACATAGATTCTTTTTATAAAAATACTAGACACGTGTTTCAGGCTTCGCATTTACTAAAACTAATGTTGTATAGCCACAAATCCCTCAAAAATATTAGAATACTTAACCATCTCACATAACGCCAACCTCAGCATAAACTTAGTTCAAACTCACCTCAAGCTAAAGTTACTGGATCTTTACCTTGTCACAGTAACTGCTGACCACGAAGTGAACAGTAACGTGTCCTGCAACGCGTTATGCAGCATGTTACAACCGTAGAAGTGACAGGTTGCGATATGAGACTTTATAACCGGAGAGTGTATAAGAAAAAGGTACTTGAAACGACAATCAATTTAATCATTGAAACCGTAGAGCTCCTAGGAGCTCCACTCTTCTTTCGGATTGTCGAATATGTGGAATTGAAGGCTTATTTTTCAAATAATACAGATACTAGAAATCAGGTGTTAAGGTCTAATTTAAATAAATGTTTTGAGTTTGCTCGCAGAACGGATGGCCGATGGGGCCGAAGAGTTCTGGAGTGGCGACCGCGTACCGGGAGACGTTGCGTTGGAAGGCCTCCCACTAGGTGGACCGAGGACCTGGTGAAGGTTGCGGGGATCCGTTGGTTGCGAGTCGCACGCGACCGGTCAATGTGGCGACACTTGGAGGAGGCTTATATCCAGCAGTGGACGTCTTTCGGCTGAAATAATGATGAAGACGCAATAGGCAATAGCTTGACGGGTTAAGACGTGTACAGAATCGTACACCCCATATTTATTTCTGCTACCCAGGTAGGGTTGCTGAGGTCACCGAGTTTACTTTTCTTATGTGCTATCACGCGTTAAGAAACCGTTGTGGGGTCCTGCCTAATCCTTCAAGGATTACAGACGTGCTGTTATGTATTAGGGGCCCAGACGCGGGGAGGTAAAGCATATTAAAAGGTATAAACGGACCCTTTACGAAGCCGTCAACCAAGCGTTCTGTACATCAGACTAAGTGACCCTACGCAAAAATGATTACTTCGAAACTACTTTTTTTTGGGGTGAAAAATCACAGTTGAACTCAATGTAACGCACTCAAATTCCACAGATAAACTACTCGCATTCAAGGTGCAGAAAAAATGCTTAAGATTTGCTTTCAAGATGAAATCAACTGATAGTTGCTTGCCATTATTCAAAAAGTATAAGTTACTTACCCTGTATGTACATTTATGAGACAGCAGTGTTTGGGAAATGTAACTTGCATTTATTTGAAACATTGAAGTCGAAACGCCGGATTATATGCGATTTGTGCCAATACACACAAACCAACACTTTATTCAAAAAGTTTTCTAGGCAGCCATGCCTAGAAAACTTTTTGAATAAAGTGTAGGCAGGGAGTTGTGTGTTGTTTGGGCTTCGGAATTTTGTTTTTAATTCTGGGTGCCAACCCAGAATTTAAAACAAAATTCCGAAGCCTATTAAAGAAAAACATGAGTTATATAAAACACTGTTTTAAGCTTTCACGGTTTACAACTAAACTTATACTGTCACTTAAATTGTTGATCGCAGAGTTGAAAACAGTTCAATCACATGTGTACCAAGAGTTTTAACACTTAATGTCGTTTCAGTAGGGGTATAGTCATTTTAAATTTTAAACAATGCACATTTTTAATACAATATTAAAGAAACACTGTTTTAAGCTTTCACGGTTTAAAATGAAACTTGTATTGTCACTTACGGAATATCTTCCGTGATTGTTCATTATTTTGAGCTCCCGATATCCAGTCAACCCGCGATCATGGCGCTTGCAACACGCCGAAATATCGGGAACTCAAAATAATGAATAATCACGGAAGATATCCCGTAAGTGACAGTCTAAGTTTATGAGTAATAAGTACTTGAACAAAACTAAATATTGAACTCAAAAGTCATACGATTCTACTAAAGAATGCCTTGATGATAAAACAGATGAGATTTTTTAAGTAAATTTTAGTTATTGCTTACCTAGAAATAAGAAATGTTATTTTTTACTAACAGTTTATAATGTTTAAAGAAAAACAAAATGGTCCGATATTATATTTAGCTAACATTGTTTTTAAGCAACAATTTATGAAAATTTAATACCTAGAAAATAAATATTTTTAAGAAATAATTAATAAGGCCTCCCACTAGGTGGACCGATGACCTGGTGAAGGTTGCAAGGATCCGCTGGATGCGAGTCGCACGGGACCGTTCAATGTGGCGACACTTGGGGGAGGCCTATGTCCAGCAGTGGACATATTTCGGCTGAAATGATGATGATGATGAAGAAATAATTTATGATAGTCAAATCTTTATTCTGTTTTTTTTTGTTTTAACATTTGTACGCCGTTGTAGGCAAAACATAGAGATCTCTTAACTTTATATTTACACATATGTTTATCAAATATAAATTTTGACTTTGTCTTTCAAAACATTGTGCTGATGGATGTATTGAATGGTACGGGTGTCGTGAAGGTATTTAAAGTAAATTTATAACATTAAAAACATGTATTTAAAAAAAACATCTAAAAAAGTTGGAACTTTGACCCCCAATATCTCTGTAACTAGAAGATGATCTAGAACAAAAAAATATCGCAATGACAAGTGCCTTTCGGCGTCAATAACGGTATTTTTACACATTTCTTTATCGTGTGGTTATTGCCTAATCAGCCCCCGTAGCATGACCACCGTAGACAAGGATTTCTTTGACGGAAGAATCGACAAAATGACAGACAGTGCAAAGAAATCTGTCATTGTGTCGACACAATCTGTCGTTTTGTCGATTCTTTCGTCAAAGAAATCATTGTCTACGGTGGTCATGCTACGGGGGCAGGTGTCAAAGTTTTTATTCCGTCCATGGGTCTCTGACTTGGCTTTACATGTCGTCAAAAAATATCTCTCAGGCATGCTGGTTAGTTTTTACACCGATTATACAGCACTGATTTATAACATAGCTTTTCCCGAAACCATTGTGCGATACTAAGCTCCGACAGTACTGTAAAGTACAATGGATTTCAGCGAACATCGCCAATAATGTGGTCTGAATTCATTGCATAATACATGCTCGCTCATATAGAACGTCGCCCTTGAGTTCTGTTCAATGAAATCTATACTAATACCATACAGAGTAAAATTTGTTTGTAAGTTTGTATGTAGGGCGTAATCTTTGGAACTAATGATCCGATTCTAAAAACTGGTTGAAAGCTACATTATTCGTGGGTGCTATAGGCTATAAATTATATTTATATCATGCATATTAGAAAGAAAGAATTAAGTTTATTTGACGTCAGTTCATCAAGCACACAGAATAAAAAAAAATACAAAAAAATAAAAAAAATAAAAAAAATGAGAAAATACATGTGCTGTGTGCCTCACGGCTGCGCCAAAAAGGTCCATTTCAGCATTCATGCCAGACAGGTGATGCTGTCTGACGCTGGTCTTCCAATGAACCTTTGGGGGGTAAGTGACGGAACAACAGTTTCAAACATAATATACCTATTTAAATAAATATATAATACAAATAAATGGATAACGAGTAAATAATGAAATGTGTATTTACGAGTTTTGATAATAAAAAAAATAATCAAAGATGTAAGTAATAAGTATTTAGTATGTTAGAGAGTGACACTGGTAACATCATCATCTGCCTAGCCTTTTCCCAACTATATTGGGGTCGGCTTCCAGTCTAACCGGATGCAGCTGAATACCAGTATTTTACATGGAGCGACTGCCTATCTGACCTCCACAACCCAGTTAGTACTGGGTAATACGATACCACTTGGTAAGACTGGTTGTCAGACTTTTTGGGCCTCTGACTACCTAACGACTGTCAAAGATCTACAAATGACAGCCGGGACCAACGGCTTAACGTGCTTTCCGAGGCACGGAGGAAACTCCGTATGTAATGGGCGGTCACCCATCCACAGACCAACCGAGGCAAGCACGGCTTAACCTAAAGATCGGCCCGAGCGGCTGTTATTATTTAGCCACGAGCTCCTCTGACACTGGTAACAATAGACAAATATTAGCCGAGCTATCACAATTTTTACGGACGAAGTCGCGGGCGAAGTGCTAGTGTTTTATGCTGCCTCATCGGTCTAATAGTCATAGGAGCTACTGAGCTGAGCATGAGGTCCTAGGTTTGATTCCCAGGTCGTGTAAAGTGTTATTGTGATTTTCCATCAGTAAGATTAGAGTACATTAGATTGAGTTCATTAGATTAGTTTAACAATTACCAATTTTCATCTCTACTAATTTATAATTATATTGTTGATTGGCCTAGAACTCGGCTACTTTGAATTAGTTAGTTAATTTTACACCCGCAACTGTAGTTTATGTGAAACTGTTTAATATTAAGATCTTAACCACCATACGATATGATATGATACCATGTGTACCACATGAAGATATGATATGATATGATACGTGTGAAGGCGCACGGAGACAAGACATTACCCATTACAAGGTACAGTCTAATTTGAATATTGTGAGGCACAGTCCCAGATACCAGTCGGTTATATTGTTTAAGGGCATTACATTGCTCGATGACCTTGATGATTTGATCCCTGTACTGGTTTTTGTTGACTTGCCCCGCACATTTCGCAAAATTTCGGTTTTTATTTATTATTTAAAAATATTAAAAGAAATAACAGAAAAAAAACAATACAGATTGTTAAGTATATCATTACGTATTTGTTGTTACACAATTCATGCCGATCTATTCAGCCGTTACGGAGATAATTTACAATTAAGGTTGAAAAAGGACCTATTTTCTACGATTAACCAAAAAAAATTGAGAAGGTTTATTAAAATTTTAAACAATACAATTTATTTGTGATGAACTTAACTATAACATACTTTTTTTACACGGAAAACGCACGAAGGGATTCATCAACAATTTCTTTGAACATACGCTGTTTTTGGGATTTGAGCCATGTAATGCCCTTAAGAAGTTGCCTCTACATATAAAAAGCGCTCACTACTCAAGCTCCTTTAAAAAGCAACTAAAAAGTTTCCTGTTGAATAAGTGCCTCTATGCTGTTGAAGATCTATAACGAAATTCCTATTTTGTTGTTGTTCCTGTGTTAATGATAGTGCTAGTGACCATGATAGTTTAAAATCCTAATTTCTATGCTGTATTTGTGAATTGTTGTAATATTTTAACTTGTTTTTGTTTTTTTCTCCTTATGTAATTTTAATTTTTCTATGTAATTTCAGATACAATTTATTGTTAATGATTAATTGACTAATGACTAATATAAGGTCTATCTTTTTATACACGAAATACTTTAAGAGTAACTTCTATAAGTCGTAAAGTCTCCATAGCAACCAAAAAAAAAATTATCTTATTTTTTTTTTTACGAAATTATTATAATTCTAAATTTTTTTGAGATTGTTGCATAAAACCTTTACTCCCATATTCTAACAATGACAGTAGGTAACTACGACGTAGTAAACTAGCGTAATGGATGTTCAAAAATAAGGAGCTAGTATTTATTTTGTGGGTCAAGTAATTTTAAATTATTTATTTTTTATAAAAATATACTCAGATAAAAAAAAATCCCTTGGAATGGCTTCGTTATAGCCGTTAGATAATTCCCTGAAAATATTTCGTGTATGAATAATTAGACCTTATATATTCAGAAATAAATAAATCTAATCTAATCTGAGCGTGCAATTAAAAAAATATTAAATAAAAAGCGCTCATTATTTGACATACTATGACGTTATAAGTCCTATTAGTTATTATACAAACAAGTTACTATACTAAATAGACTACGTTTTTGTTCTTTAAATGTCTAGAATTAAGTTCTTGTGTTGTAACGTCGTTGTTTTAAACAAATTAGCTTGCTGCGACAGTAGACACGTTAAGCATAAAATGCTTAAGCCGGGCACGCTAAGTATGTGCTCTTGCGTTGTCTAGGTATATGTATGTCTGTGGGTACACCTCTAGCTCACCATTTGTGCTTTAAAAGCTTCATGTTTTTTTGATAATACTTCCTCAGATGAGATCCTTAACAAAGAAAGAGTTTCACCCTTCCTATCTGAGTTCCAAAATTTCGTTCACAAAATACATGTACCAATGTAACCCATTTAAAAACACCCCCATACACCCCTTGTCAACATCAGGGGTATTAAAAACGGGTACTTATTTCATCCCCGGGGGCATGTTAGGTTTTTTGTTAATTTATATAACTTAACAAATGTAATACTTTCGCTTTGATGTTGGTTAAACTTTGTGATTTCAAAAATGAGTTTTTTTTTTTGTCTGAATATAAAATTATTTTTTGTTTTTGTTTTGTGTACCATGTGTTTGTTATGTGGGTCTATTTATTAATATTTTTGTATTAAAGTTATTTAAAACAGCTACATAATGTTTGTCGGATCCGGTCGTTAGTATGGACATAAAATGAATCGCAACTGCGCTGGTAGTGACGTCACGCGACTTACTTACAAGTCTACCCACACCATAGCGTGCTTCTACAGAGCTCTGATGTTTACAGCTCTAGGCGAGGACGACAGTCAATGTTTGATCACGGAGGAGTCTTGACGTTGAGACGTCTTGGAACTGTAACCGATTCATTGTGCCCCGTGTTATTGTGTTAAGTTGTAATTTCAAGTAATTTGTTAGTTTAATAGAAACAGTGTATCATATATCTCGAAACCCATCGTCTGCCTACATGATGTACGAGCCTAACGGAATAAATCCTAACATATTCGATATGTTTTATTTTATTGTAGTTCTTTTACAATCATAATTATATGGACGAGTGATGCGGAGGAATGAGGAAAATGTCGTGAGGAAAATGTTGAGTATGAATGTAGATGGCTATAAGAGTAGAGGAAGACCAAAGAAACGATGGATGGACTGTGTGAAGGATGATATGGCTAGAAAGGAGGTGTCTGCTGAGATGACAAGTAGTAAAGAAGTATGGAAGAAGAAGACATGCTGCACCAACCACAAATGAATTGGGATCAGGGCAGGAGAATGATAAGAATGATGAATCAACTGCCTAGCCTTTTCCAAATAATGTTGTGGTCGGCTTCTAGTCTAACAGGATACAGCTAAATACCAGTATTTTACATGGAGCGACTGCTTATCTGACCTCTACAATCTAGTTAGTACTGGGTTATATCTCGTCGGGCCACTGACTACTTAACGACTGTCAAAGAACTACAAATGAGAGCCGGGACCAACGGCTTAACCTGGCTTTTCGAGGCACGGAGGAAACTCGGTATGTAATGGGTGGTCACCCATCCACGGCCCAACCTAGGCAAGCGCTACTTAGCCTGAAGATCGACCCGAGCGGCTGTTATTATTTAGCCACGAGCATTTCTTGAAATACCGTACCTTATCGTTGTAGCAGCCTACGAATGTCTACTACGGCGTAGCACATGCCTACGTCGTAGACTCGTCTACGAATGTTGAGGAATTATAACATTACGTCTGTTTCCCGAAGAGGTAGCATAATCAACCTCCCAATCCCACTGCTGGGACAAAGGCCTGCTCTCTGTGAGCGAGAATGGGCTATTTTCCAACTCCGTTCTTGCATGTCTTTGATTCTGGTTTGTTTTGGCTGGAATCCTCTAAAATAAATTACACATAAAGGGTGTAAAAAAAACATTAACGAAGCCGAAAGGCACTTGTTTTCCCCGTCACTGCCATATTTTTTTTTGTTCTAGACCATACCTGGTAACGTTCTAGTTACGGAGATATTGGGGGTCAAAGTTCCAACTTTTTCACAAGGTTTTTTTTAAAAATACAAGGTTTTAATGTTATAACTTTACTTTAAATACCCCCGTACTATTCAATGCATCCATCAGAACAATGTTTTGAGTGCGTTACATTGAGTCCTACCGTTAAACGTGAATTTTCACCCCAAAAAAAAAGTCATTACCCCGCAATAATTTTTGCGTAGAGTTACTTAGTTTTAAGTATAGAATGCTTGGTTGGCGGCTTCGTGAAGGGTCCGTTTACACCTTGTATTAAGGGATTTTTGAGTTTTTAACCACGACCGACAACTGGTAAATCTCAACCGTTAGCTCTGGGCAACCGATGCTCCGTTGAACCCATATTTCATTCACAAGATAATTATATTTCTAAAGACTATTGCAAATGAATCAAATATTTTTTTCTTTCAATAATAACATACCTATCCGACTACCGGTACACAGGTATTCAGAGAATTTCCTGACAATTAGTGTGTTTGTCGCAGCTAATGTGAAACACTAAGTGTTTTTTGGAAATGTCTAGCTATTGACTGAATCTTTGTTCTAGTGCTGTTTTGAGCTTTCACGGTTTACAACTAAACTTATACTGCTACTTACGGGATATCTTCCGTGATTATCCATTTTTCTGAGCTCCCGATATAGCTCACTTGACCGGCAAGTGCGAGTTGGACTAGCGCACCGATGGTTTCGTATAAACTTGTAGATATTTTGTTATTAAACAACATATTTACGGTTTTCAAAATCAAAATCAAAAGTCATTTATTCAAACTAGGCTGAAAATCAGCACTTTTCGAACGTCAAAGTTACATAAGACAGTCCCCCAAAAATGCCCGCCCGTCACCACTTCCTAGTGCTTTAGCTGGGAAGAAGAAGTGGTGGAACAAACTCCCCAGCAGCACGTCTGTCTGTTTAGTTATATAAACTTGATTCTATACAAATCGTATGCAAAGTAATTAACATTACGAAACACAAAACATTGATCATTTCAGATTCAGATTTTTTCCTTTACATGTGTTGACATTAAAGACATTCCTTATTGCCAAATGTCATGATTCTAGGTCAACGATAAGTTGGTTTTGAATCCCTTGTGAAATCGCAAAATATGCGACATAAATGGTTATATCTTTTGATCGCATTGACTTACAAGTTTTACTTTATCTCTGCTCCAAGGAGTAGCAGACCTGAGTATTTGATAATAATTTCCGCTTCATACCTTTACGCATTCCTGAAGAAAAGGGTCTTGACAGACGGACAGACAGACGGACAACAAAGTGATCCTATAAAACTTCCGTTTTTGCTGACTGAGATACGGCACCCTAAAAAATAAAAAACCAACCAACTCCATACTTACCTTAATCACTAGTACTTTAGAAAAAAGACCGACTATTTCTCCATGCCTGCAACATACACATAAGCCATGGAATGTGACTATATAAAAACATATACACGGCTCTTGACCCTATATTCGTAAATGAACCAAATAATAAAATCCAATACTTTGGTAGCGTTAGCAAAGAAAGAAATACTGGAAATATAAGATTTTAAACTATCATGGTCACTAACATTATTACTTAGAGAGGAAACGGGATATTTACCATGTTTATTATTTTTTGTTTTGTTTTTTTTTTTGCTTTTGTTTGTTTATTATTTTTTTTTTGTTTGTCTGTTTTTTTTTTTTTGTTTTTGTTTATTTTTGTTTATGTTTATCCGTGATCATGGTGCTTGCAACAGCGCCGAAATATCGGGAACTCGTCAAAAATAGTAAACATGGTAAATATCCCGTTTCCTCTCTAAGTAATAATACTGGAAATATGTTTCACTAGTTTTTGCTCTCGGCTTTGTCCTCATTGAGGCCGGAAATTGTCCCAAGGGAATGTAATACCGGGATAAAAAGTATCCTATTTCGTAACCCAAATCGTGGTACACCTGTGTGTCCAATTTTATCGAAATTGAAAAGTTACAACCTCATGAGACATTTCTGATTTGTCTATGGATTGGCAGCGTCTGATGCCACTGGTGCCGATTTCCACAGCTGCCGCTGCGCATCATTCTCCTGCCCTTATCTCAATTTATTTGGCGTCGGCGCAGCATGTCTTCTTCTTCTATACAAAGTGTCTGTTTGTAATTAAAAAATAACAGCTTTTTACTGAATGCATATGAAACTAGATGTGGTAGGTACTTATAAAAAAAAACTTAATTTTTTATTTTTTGTTTGTCTGTCTGTTGTTCTGGCTAATGACCGAAACAGCTAGACCGATTTTGACGGGCCTTTTACTGGTAGATAACTAATGTTATGAGGAGAAACTTGGGCCACTTTTATTTTAGAAAAAGGATGAGGGCAACGTACAAAAAAAATCCCTTGAAATTGTTAAAAAATGCGGTGACATAACATAACATCAGCCTGTAATCCCCGCAGGGTTAGCCTGAGGTGTAAGTACCTAATAGTACACCCACATTTCGCCAGTTATGTTTAAGTTCCATGTAATAGAACCAGTATATTTTTAAATAAATTAAAGCAATACTTAATCAAAAAAGCTATTGCACCGTTCACGAATATCTAACGGAAAAATTCAATAATTACACATAATTATAAAAAAAAAGATATTTAATAAGCAAAACTTAACAAAAATAAATTTAACTTTAACACTCATACTTATTTATATATACACAATAAATTATACTATAACATTTATATATAAATATACTACACCAATAATAATGGACAATTTTTAAAGCGAGTAAACAAATAAGCAATTTTAAATATAATTAAATAAATAAGAAATGAACAGATAGACTTACATATAAAATATTAATAGGATATAAAATAATTCAAACTTAAGAACAAGGAAAAGTAATAAAGTGCTCTTCCACTCTCTACTTATCTAAAAAAAATTGCTCCTATATTTTTCCATAATTGTTTCTATTTTTTTTATTTACCACCTGTAAGTGTACATTCGATTTGATTTGATTTGATTTAGGAGGCGATCTTATTGACATCAATCGGACACAAATCCAAACACCGTGGCTGCTACTGAGTACTTCCTGATGGAAAAACTCAATAACACTTTACCCGACCTAGGAATCGAACCCAGTACCTCATGCTCACTAGACCAACGAACCAGTAAATTACTTGAATGGAATTGATAATGGTCGATAGATACAACCAACTGAGGTTGATTCTCGGACTTTTATTAAAGTAAATACGAGTTTCATTAGGTTATTAGAAATATTATGTACATTTTGAATGTTAAGTTGCTGAGGCAAAGTTTAGTAACTTTCAAACTATACTTACTCAAGAAGAAACTAAAAAGGAATTAAAATTAGGGTATTCTCGATAGTAGCCTGGAGCCCAGATTTGTGCCTGGTTGATGGTAATAGGCTTGTCTTTATTATAATATTTCCAGTCATAAACTTAACTTATACAAGATGTAAACAGTCCCTTCACAAAGCCGTCAACCAAGCATTCTGTACATCAAACTAAGTAACTCTACGCAAAAACTATTGCTGGGAAACAACTTTATTTTTGTGGTGAAAAATCACGTTTTACGGTAAAACTCAAAGAAACGCGCACAAAACATTGTGCTATTGGATGCTTTGACGATGAATACCTGCCTACATCGGTGTTCCCAAGTTCATATGATATCTATTTAAGTCATCATTATAATCTATTTAAGCCGCGAGTTAATATTTTTTTATTAACTTTTGGGTTAGCTCGTTCCATCGTCGACCTCATCTCTGTCCTCAGGACTAGATTGAGATCAAGAGTAAGCTCATTTAGTATAAAACAATAAAAATTTATAGTACCGGGGTCGTGGAGGTATTTAAAATAACGTTACAACATTAAAACCTTGTATTAAATAAAAAACTTGTGAAAAAGTTGGAACTTCAACCCCCAATATCTCCGTAACTAGAAGGTTCCCTGGTATGGTCTAGAACAAAAAAAAATATCGCAATGACGGGGAGAACAACTAACTGCCTTTCGGCTTCGTTAAGGGTTTGTTTACACGCTTCGTAACAACATACACTTGGTACTTGTGTCCAATCAACTTATCTGCTATTTGGCATCCATCTTGTTATTTTGTTGAGATAATATTCTCTGTGTGTGTAAAAAAAAATATCTCTCAAAGTTTTGGTCATACTGAGATAAAAATAGGCTTATTCGGAGGGCAACAGTATTGTCTAATGGATTCACATTTTTGTAAATATAAGAAGGAAAAAGCTCCAAAAAACATATAAAAAAAATCGGCAAGTCAATAATTTTTTGTGAACAAACAAACAATTTTTTTGCAAATATACTGTACTAGAATAATTGTTATAAAAGTACCTATAATATCGCTAGTCCATGACCGGACATATTGTATATGGAACTAGCGACAAATCAAATCATTAAAACTACTGATCGGATTTAAATGAAATTTGGCACACATATAAATTACTAGCTGTCGCCCGCGACCTACGTCCGCGTGAAATTATTATAAAAATATAATTTTCCCCGTTTTTGCAACATTTTTCATTGCTGCTCCGCTCCTTTTGGTCGTAGCGTGATGTTAAATAGCCTAAAGCCTTCCTCGATAAATGGGCTATCCAACACTAAAATAATTTTTCAAATCGAACCAGTAGTTCCTGAGATTAGCGCGTTCAAACAAGCAAACAAACAAACAAACTCTTCAGCTTTATAATATTAGTATAGATAACCTGTACACATAGTATAATTTTTATTCCCGTGACACGAGCCCGTAGACCTTACCGAACTCCATGCGGGCGAAGCCATCGACAAAAGCTAGTCATAAATAATTCGTTATTTAATAAACTAATTATATTAATACATACGAACAAACAATAAAAAAAAATAACAGTTTTTTTGCTGACCCTCCGCCCGTGATAACCTGTATATGTCCCTGTGATCAAATAAGCAACGATCCCTTTGTCTGAACAAGTCGGAAACTAATCAGAAGTCAGACTTACCTCACCATGTATTAATTAGAAACAACTTATTCGTGATGAATAATGATGTACAGGACTTGAGGCGAGCATTCGCTTTACGAGATAACATAACATCACGCCTGTAATCCCCGAAGGGTTAGGCAGAGGTGTGCCTGATAGTACACCCACATTTCGCAAGTTATGTTTTTTGTCCCATGTAATAGGGGGCGAGCCTATTGCCATCAACCGGGCACAAATCTAGACTCCGTGACTGCTACTGAAAAATTCCTGATCAGAAAACTCAATAACACTTTGCCCGACCCGGGAATCGAAGCCAGGACCTCATGTTCAGCAGTCGCGCTTGCGACCACTCGACCAATGAGGTGGTCTTTACAAGATTGTTTTGCAAAACTTCGTGAACGAGCTTTTGTTACGCTACAAACATTCATATTGATATTATGTCAGTATCAGAGCTCGTAGCTACATAATAACAGCCGCTCGAGCCAATCTTCAAAGGTTAAGCCGCGCCTGCCTAGGTTGGTCTATGGATGGGTAAACGTGAAAGCACATTAAGCCGTTGGTCCTGGCTGTCATTTATAGGTGTATGACAGTAGTCAGTGGCCTGAAAGTCTGACAACCAGTGTTACCAAGGGGTATCGTATTACCCAGTACTAACTGGGTTGTGGAGGTCAGATAGGCAGTCGCTCCATGTAAAATACTGACTGGAATCCGACCAAAACATAGTTGAGAAAAGGCGGATGTTGTTGATTATATCAGTATTCAAGGGGTAAACTACAGTACTTTCACAACTTATTATGCCTTTTGGCTGAGACTGTTGCTTCATCTTTTAGTTTTTGACATTCAAAAGTGCCTGTAATGGTAATTTAAATAAATGCTTTGAGTTTGAGCCATAGACGGTTGTAACCTAACCTTGGCTTTTTCCCATACAATATCTTAATAAAATCGTAGACTATCATCATTTTTACTGCTGAACCAAATTATGGTCGGCCTCCAGTCTAACCGGATGCAGCTGACTGAATACCAGTATTTTACATTAAGCGACTTGCCAATCTTACCTCTAAACATAAAAAGTATGGAAATAAACACAGTCCTCATATTTTTAACTGCAAGTTTTAAAGTTATATTTAAGTATCCTTACCATGAGTTGCTTCAAACTCAGTTCTTAGTTGAAGTGTCTTGAAAAATAGAGGAATTTAAAACGAATATGTTGTTTTTAAATGTCTTTTTGCAATGCAAGTGTCTGCTAAGTATTCTGTCGTAATGACTCTATAGTTAAGTTCTAAGAGGTTATGTGTTTAAGTCCGGGCAAGTACAGTAGTTCCAAACTAAAGTGGCAGTGGGCAGGACACGTTGCTCGCAAACTGAAGGCAGATGGGGCTGAAAAATTCTGGAGTGGCGACCGCGAACCGGAAGACGTTGCGTTGGAAGGCATCCCACTAGGTTGACCGGTGACCTGGTGAAGGTTGCGGGGATCCGCTGGATGCGAGTCGCACGGGACCGGTCAATGTGGCGACACACGTCCAGCAGTGGACGTCTTTCGGCTGAAATGATGATGATGATGATACCACGCAAATTTTTGTTGGAAATAGGCGCTCGCCTTGCATATAAACAAGTACAGGCTGATTGCAACTCTGTGCAGAAACCGAGTGAGTTTACAGTAGATATATCCCACAACATAAATTGAGACCAAATCGGTTTTCGCACAGCAGTGAAAGAAACCCTGTATGTGCGAATTTCTGAAACGCATTCTGGAAATATCGATCGAGAGAGTTTAGGATGGTTGATTACATGGCGAGGAAGCACTGTACTTGCTGTGACACCATGTTTTTGGTATACCAAAAATTGGTATAGCAATTTTTATAATTCCTTACCTCAAAAGGAAAAAACAAAACCCTTATAGGATCACTCGCGTGTCTGTCTGTCTGTCACGGTCAATTTACTCCGAAACTACTGGACCGATTGAGTCTAAATTTGGTACACATATGTAAGCCGGTGACCTAAAGACGGACGTGTAACGTAAATTGATGAATTTTAAATATGGGGGCCACTTTTGAGGAAAAATTAGAAAATGAAAAAAAAAGTTTAGTAAACTATGTATATCGTGTTTCATATCGATTGAAAGGGATTGTGAGCATCTCAAATATATTTTTTTTATAATTTGAAGATAAACAGTTTTGAAGTTATTTAAAAAAAAATGTTGAAAATTGACTTAACTCCGAAAAAAACAAAAAAAAAATTGAAATAATAATAATTAAATAATTTGGCCGAAAATTTTGAAAAAAATACAGAAAATATTTCTGTCTATAGATTACAGAAAAATATATAAGAAAGCTATAACAACAAATAATAAAAATAAATTAAAAATTAAAGGGGGCTCGCCTACTACGATAGTACGGAACCGTTCATGTGCGAGTCCAACTCGCACTTGGCACATTTTTTTTTGTATAGTTTCGATCCTTTTTAACCAGCTTTTAAAAAAGGAGATGGTTACGTATTCTAATAGCATTTTTTTTGTCATGTATGTCCACCGATTACTCCGTGATTACTGAACCGATTTACGTGATTCTTTTTACATTTGCTAGAGGAAACCCGTGCGGTGGACCCACAGATATAGATAGACCTAGATAACGCGAGAGCAACTACTTCGCGTGCCATATTATTATGTAGCTTACGTACAAAAATCGTAAGTGGCCAATTTCGAACTCAGTCTGCATCGGAGCATAGCGTTAGTCGGACGTCAGTGGGCGTCATGGCGGGGGGTAGGACGAGGGGGGCACCGTCCGCGGCGGCGTCTTTGAATCGATTTGATTTTCCAATCACTAAATAGAGCTTGTGACGTCATAATAGGTAGTCAAAAAATGGCACGCTTGGTTTTCATACAGATCGTGATACTTGCGTTATCTAGGTCTATCTATATCTGTGGGTGGACCCATATAAATTGTATTAACTTTGCTTTAGTAGTTTATGGGCTAGCTCCTTTAATACGTGTTTTTTCTTGTTGGCCTGTTCTTGACTACATGATGACTTCTAGTTACAATGTAAAATTGTTTCACGGCAAGAATTTGTGTGGTATACAACATTAGTTTTAGTACATGCGAAACCTGAAACGCGTGTAGAGTATTTTTGTGTAAAGAATCTATGTACACAATTTAAAAAAAAATATCATGAAACATCACAAATTATAAGCTTGTTCTGTTACCTGGTTTCGAATCGATTTAGTTACTTATTCTGAACAAACTATATTGGTTTTATTATACTATATAAGGTTTCGCATATACTAAAAATAATGTTGTATATATATACTAAACCTGAAAAGTGTAAAATAAAAAAGTTTTTTACAAATTCACCTAAAGTTCAATGTCATTTTAAATATCAATATTTTGTAATAAGGCGTAGTTACCGTAGCCAGCGAGGGACTCCTATTTTTGTTTTTACGGTTTAAAGCAACCTAACACGAACGGAATGGGGATGAGGAGCTCGTGGCTAGATAATAACAGCCACACGGGTCGACCTTCAAGGTTAAGCCGCGCTTGCCAAGGTCGGTCCATGGATGGGTGACCATCCATTATGTACCGAGTTTCCTTCGTGGCTCGATAAGCACAGTAAGCCAGTGGTCCGGGCTCTCATTTGTAGATCCTTGACAATCGTTACAAATAGCAGAAAGTCTGACAACCAGTCTTACCAAGGGGGATCGTATTACCCAGTACTAACTGGGTTATGGAGGTCAGATAGGCAGCTCCATGTAAAATACTGGTAGTCAGCTGCATACTGGAAGCCAACGATGACGTTTTAGCCACAAATCTCAAATAGGCACAGAGCACTATGCACTAGACTGAAAAACAGAATATACATACGTATAACAATCAAAATCAAAATATTTTATTTCACATAGGCCTAGATGGGCACTTATAAAACGTCGACAAAAAGGTGCACGGTTCGGGTTGGTCGTTTCCTATGGAGAAGAACCGGCAAGAAACTCCATGGTTACTCTTTTCAAATCATTTGGTTTTACAATATTATCATGGGTACAGCATTTGTACTTAAGTATGGGGGGCAGCGTAGGACCGACAATCAGGTCATGTGAACACATTGGTGGCGGCGACCTCTCGCGCCCGGCCCTGGTTCAAGCCATGGTCCGGAGCGAGAGGGAATGGGAAGCCGTCACCTCCTTCTGCGAAGCAGTCATGCTAGTGAAGGAGGTGGCGGAACGTGAGAGGGAAAGAGCCTGACGTCCCAGCCGCCGCGGGAGACGCCCTGGGCGTCGGGGGTCACGTGGTGGCCCCCGGCCACCGTAGGCGCTGGCCTGTGGACGGCGAGTTATGGGCTAGCTCGCCGTCCGGCTGTCTTATGACTACAGGCCGTGTCGACGGCGCGTTCGTGTTCCACGCGCGCCTCAAAGAGATTTCAGCAACCACGTAGGGGTCCGCACGGGCCGATGCCTGCCAGGGCTGCGGGACTGTTCGAAAGGGAACATGGATGGGTTTTAGTCAGTACAAGTCTGTCACTCCCTTCCGCTCCGCCTAGAGCGGGGGGGGCCATTTGATGATATCCCATACTAAAATGTGAACACTAATGGCCGATTAGTGTTGTATTCCTCGAATTGACAGAGGTGCATACAAATGGAAAGAAATAGTGTCAGTGTGTTTAGTTCTGTGAGATTTGTGTATGAATTTTGTCTAATATTATAATTTACTAGCTGATCCGCGCAACTTCACCTGCGTCACATAAGAGAGAGCGAGACACAGCACACAGGCCTCCTCTCTATGAGAGGGAATGGGCTATAATCCACCACGCGGGCCCAGTGCGGGTTGGTAAAGAATAAAGAAAGAGAATAAAGTTTAATTGACGTCAGTTCATCAAGCACACAGAATTTAAAAAAAGATACAAAATAAAAGAGAAAATACATGTGCTGTGTGCCTCACGGATGCGCTAAAAATCATGCCAGACAGGTGATGCTGTCTGACGCTGGTCTGGTAGATGTCACATGTCTTCGAATTTTTGGTTCTAGGACATGCCGGTTTCCTCACGATGTTTTCCGTCACCGTTCTTTACTACAGACCGACCGCTTTAATGAGTCCTCTGCCTTGCCACATAAAAGACACATTAAGCGGCCACAAACTCATAATAATATCCCACAGGTTGCCCCATTTGCTTTAAAATAACCATAATCCACGTAGGTATTACGATACTAATTGAACCAATACGTGATCAACCTTTAGAATCCATAACCAGCCTATAATGTTCCCACTGCTGGGACACAGGCCTCTCTATGAGAGGGAATGGGCTATAATCCAACACGCGGGCCCAGTGTGGGTTGGTAGATGTCACATGTCTTCGAATTTTTGGTTCTAGGACATGCCGGTTTCCTCACGATGTTTTCCTTCACCGTTTTTGAGAGCAGTGGTGATGAAATAAATTACACAAAGTAATGCGCCTGCCTGGGTTCGAACCCACGACTTACAGCTCGTAAGTCGGGGCCGCTACTACTGGGCCACCGCTGCTCTCCTTCAGAATATTCAATTTAAATTGATATCTTCGCGAGGACTCATTAAAGCGGTCGGCCTATAAGACATAATGATTGTGTCAGATAAAGTTTTCTTTTGTACGATTCGTTAAATTCCTTTATAAAGAAAAACTTTCATTCTTTTGTATGTAAGAGGAAGTTAGCAATACAAATTAGCCAAGTTGTCTCCTTTTCCCGTGTTTCCCGAAGCTATACAAGAATATCTCATCAGCATCAACTGCAAAGCCTCTTCCTACCTATGTTGGGGTCGGCTTCCAGTCTAACCGAAATTTTTAGCGATCCGTACCTCGGTCGGTAAGAAAGGAAGCCTTATAGGATCACTTTGTTGCCTGTCTGTCCGTCTGTCAAGACAGTTTTTGTTTTGAGGAACGCGTAAAAGTATCAAGCTGAAATTAATATCAAACACTCAAGTCTGCTACGCCTTGGAGCAGTGAAAAGAACTACCTTGTTAACGACCCAAGAGCTAGACTGACCCGACACTATACCGAAGACATCCCGGACGTCAGCCTGTACGAGATTAGGATGGCTCTGAAACAGCTTAAAAACAACAAAGCACCGGGTGATGATGGAATTACGGCCGATCTACTAATAGCGGATGGAAAACCGGAACTAAAGGCCCTTCAGAAGCTGTTTGATTCCGCCATACTCGAGGGGAAAACCCCACAGGCATGGCGCAGGGGTGTGGTGGTAATCTTCTTCAAAAAAGGCGACAATGCCCGGCTGAAGAATGTTAGGCCCATCTCACTTCTAAGCCATGTCTACAAGTTGTTTTCAAGAATCATCACGAATCGTCTCGCGCGCAGGTTTGACGATTTTCAGCCTCCCAAACCAGCCGTATTCCAAAACGGCTTTAGCACCGTAGACCACATACATACGCTGCGGCAGGTTATACAGAAGACCGAAGAGCTGCCTCTTTGTGGACTACGAGAAACTCTTCGATTCGATCGAGACTTGGGCTGTACTGTAGTCTCTCCAACGGTGCCAAATCGACTATCGGTACATCGAGGTGTTGAACTGTTTGTACAAAAACGCCACCATGTCAGTCCGACTTCAGGACCAGACCTCGGAACCTATCCTTCTATTTTCTAACAATAGAGAGTTTTATTAACCGATAAAAGTTATTGATACTTCCCGAGAATTTGTGAGATTAGTCACATTGAGCTTTATTAGTGAGATTGAGGTTTGTGACAGAGACATCTGAAGAAAAAATTTTGCCAACAAAATTTACAAAAAAATGAACTTTGTTGATATTGACCCAAATCTTAGTCTCTGACTAAATATTTGTTTTAACTACTAAATAATTTTGTGGCTCAAAGTTTCTGAATAATATTTCAATAACAGTCCTTTTCCCAACTATGTTGGAGTCGTCGTCTAACCGGACGAAACTGAATACCAGTATTTACATGAAGCGACTGCCTATCTGACCTCCACAACCCAGTTAGTGGGTAAAACGATACCCCTTGGTAAGACTTTCGGGATTCTGACTACAATTCTGTCACAGTTATTTTACCTTCTGGCATTGGATTACTGAAAAACCATACTGGTCTTTATTTAAATTAAAATTAAAATCATTTATTTCAGGCGTAAAATTGCCATGCTTACACTATACATTTTACATATTATTACAGATTATTCAAACACATAAAAAATTTATATATTACAGAAAATGAAATTGAATTTAGAAATATAAGTCAGATACAAAATATTAATAATGTCAAAAAATAAATTATAAAATGACACAAAATATCAAAATAAAATGACAAAAATAATATTGAAAAATAAAATGTCAAAATATGTCCAAAGAAAATTTTAAGAAAATTTAATACCAAAGTCAAAGATATATATATGTGCAGGCGCTGGCATGCAGCTGCAGCCATCTCCGTAAGAAAGGAGAATCCCACCGCTCGGACAACACGCTCAGGACCCCAATCGAGCCACCCCTACAGCGACGCAGAAGCGATGCACTCCTTTTCCGGATTATTCCGTAGAAATCATCGGTAGCAGCATCTGCGAACAGCAGATACAGATACGCAGATGCGAGATTTGCAGTACTATAAGGTTGCTAATAGATTGTAGCTGTCAGAGACAAAATAGGTGATAGTACTACCCGTATCGACTTTTTTTATAGGGGCAAGCCTGCCACACTATTCCCAAACCACTGCAACTCCTGAAGGTCACTATCAACAGTGGCGACCACCAGAAAAGCGCCGAGACAATGAAGCTCGACACAATTTAACTGTCTTGGATCCCGCAACGAAATTAATCAGAAAAGAATAGCGGAGGAGTCAGAAAAACATAATTTCCACTTCCCTCCATATCAGCAGGAGTCAGAACGAAACAAGGTCAATAGACACAAAGGGACGTTGACAACTGGGATAAGCCCTGTTGCCTAGCACCACGGATAAATATTATCATGAATGGGTCTTAAGTTACTGTTGTGAGCTGTTATATTTGATTGCAATAATAGGTAGCTAGTCGTTTACGAACGACTGTCAAAAATCAACAAATGAATGTCATACTCCAAACATCAATTTGAATTTCGAACGGTGTCTCGTTGTGAATCCGCGATGTTTTTTTTTTAAACAAATGAGTTCGCTTTCGAATAGGGTAGTTGACAAACCAATCAATTGACACACTTTTAAGAGCTGTCAAAACGTGATTCCCCCTTATATTTTGAATGGAAATAGCACGCTATGACGTCACTATTTAATCAACTCAAAGACTCAACTATTTATTGATTTCAAAGCAACTAAAAATATAATTTTGCAATTCATTGAAAAATTATCGGGTTTTCCGGTCTAAAATGAAGTAATTTTTTAGAGAAGTTGTGTCTTGGAATTATTGTTTAATGGTGTCTATATATGCTATCCAATTGTATGCGCTCAAGGATCGGTTAAGGTGGAAACACGAAATTCAAATTTTCTTATAATTTTTGGAATTAGCAGGTCAGTGACAGGCTGTATGTTGTACAAAATATAAATAGCTGCCATAATACGCATGTATTTACAAAATTGTAATCATTAAAATCGTCAATACAATCCTCTAAGTTCATTAATTTAACCCCATTGAATGACTTTTTCATTAAATAGTCATTGAATGGGATTAAATAAATGTAAAGGGGTTTTAATTATGACTTTAATGATTGTAACTCTGTAAAGCCATATTTGTTACTGTGGCGACTCATATTTTAATCAACATACAACCTGACACAGACCTGTAAATTACAAAAAACGCGGACTACTCTGGCGCTTCCACATTAAGCCAGTATGGACAAAATTCGGAAACGTTCATATGCGTAGCCTTTTCCCAACTATGTTGGGGTCGGCTTCCAGTCTAACCGAATGCAGCTGAATACAAGTATTTTACATGGAGCGACTGCCTATCTGACCTCTATAACCCAGTTAGTATTCGGTAATACGATACCCCTTGGTAAGACTGGTTGTCAGACTTTTTGGGCCACTGACTACCTAACGACTGTCAAAGATCTACAAATGACACCCGGGAGCAACGGTTTAACGTGCTTTCCGAGGCACGGAGGAAAGTCGGAACGTAATGGGTGGTCACCCATCCACAGACCAACCTAGGCAAGCACGGCTTAACTTAAAGAACGACCAGAGCGGCTGTTATTATTTAGCCACGACCTCCTCTGGACAGGGACACGGACCGATAATGTAATGCATTTTTTTCGCAAATAAATGTATTAAAGTATCTGTTCGCTCTCCAGTCCGCTCGGTTTCAAGAAGTCTTAAATGAGTTTTGAAAGTGAATATTGTAAAATAGCAATACTGCATAGTGAATTGAGGGAAGCAATGAGCTTAATATGATTACTTTAGGAATCCTGCTTACCCCCGTTTCAGTAATAAAACTGGTGACAGCGGCACTCAAAGTTTTTTTGAACTATTTTTGTAAGGAGAGTCCTTGTCAAGGAGACGTATGTCCCAGCGTTGGGAACGTTTTTGTTATGTTTTATCGGCTATGTATTAATGTATTAGTCCGGCAAACATGCGGAGGGTTTACCCAATTACTGTGATCTGAACCTATCAGTAGTTACCACCTATCAGTAGCGAAGGGTCACTTTTAGTAAGAGGTAAGCCGGAGTACGTACCTTTAATGTGATTTTATTATTTGTCTATAAAATACTGACTGTTCCAGTTTTCAAAGGGAATCCGGTAGGAATCGAATTGTATGGAACCTTCGCCACCTATAAATATCATCAAAAGAAAAAAGGAAAAAAAAAGAAAAAGTTGAAATTGAGTTGTTGTTGTTGTTGAGTTGTTGTTTGTTGTTGAGTTGTTGTTGTTGAGCTGTTGTTGAAAATAAAAGTTGAGAGCTTGCACGTCGTGACTGTGACAAGCAGCACCACTCAGCATGATGCTGTGCTGTGTGGGGTTTTCAGTCACCCGAGAAAAAGTGCGGAAGCCAAGACTGCATAATAAATCTTTGGAATACATAAATAACGTAATAAAATTAACAAGACTTGGATTGTAATATTAAACAAAAATGAAAAATAAAATAAACACACAGTATTTAAAGTATGACTGCAAGCCAAACAAAACAAGCTTATAACTTTGTGATTTGTGATTTTGTACATAGATTCTTTACATAAAAATACTAGACACGTGTATCAGGTTTCGCATATACTAAAACCAATGTTGTATAAACTGACGAGTGACGGAAACTGACCAGTGTTTCGCGGACTACTCCCTAATAACTTCGGCAACCAAAAACGGAACACAGCAACGCAGCTGTCTGGTGAAAAAAGCTGACAGGCCTTCCCAAAAGCTTCGAGTCATTTTACTTGGATAATAAATCGACTGCAGTATACAGAATAGACACTTAAGCAAAGTAATTACAGTAAGACAAACCAATTCTCCTTCAACTTTAAAGTACATTTGAAGTTTTGTTTCTACCCTTAGTATTGTAAGATTGATAAACTTCGCAACGAGTAAAACCTTATCAGGGCGGAAAAGGGTTATTAAAACGTGGAATGATGGCTGAATAATTTATTATTTGCACGATTTCGAAACCAGTTTTTGACAGCTGTCAGTTTGAATTTGACGTTAGTTGTCTTAAAAAAAAGTAACGCCATTTATTGTTTTAAAAATGTTAAAGATCAAAATGTAGTATTTATTTGAGCTTTTTTGGGTGTTTTTTTTTTGTAAAATATTTCGAAACCAATCCTAGCTAAATAAAGAGCTTTGGCCAGGAAAAAACGGGCAAAATTTTTTCCAAAGTCGAGTTTACAGTTATTGTTTTGACCATTTGGTTCTATTCATATTGTTCATTGAATAATTATTATCTTTAACACCTTAAGCGTTGAAAGCAGTGGTAATTGAAGTTAATGATCGATATCAGACTAAGTATTTATTTTAAAAAAAAGTAACGAAATTATTGTCATTTCAATAATATAAAAAAAAAACATCTTCTAGTTAAGTAGGTCAATGAATAAGAATTATTAATGACTTCAAAAAACGCACTGTCAAGAATCGCTGCACAAACAAAGAAAAAAAGAAAAAGAGCTTTAGCACACACCTAAGTAGTTTACTTTCTTATTAAACACATCAAGCATACAAAATGTACAGAAGGGGACTTAATGCTATATTATAGGCATTTTGTACTATTCAACGGTGACCACCGTACCCATTCTCATCCATCAGCAAGCTACCCTGCTGTCACCACAAAAACTAAACTAAACACTTTGACAACCGCGCTTCATATAATCGATCATGCAAAAAGAAAAACAGTAATATATTTAATTTGCTTAAACTTGAGAACCACACGCCTTGCCAAGCCAAATTTCGCTTAACACGGGCAACCCTTGAGTGCGAGCAAGACAGAAGATGTGTGGGAGGGAAAGAGAGAGATATACAATTGTCAGTTACGCCCAATCAATGCACGGAGGCTTTATACTCTGCAAGCCAGTGTTTCGTTGACCATCTCTGTAAACGGTACGGTCGGTCGTTCCAAAAAAATATAAATAAAATATTTAAAAAAAATACTTTAAAAATTAAAATTGATGCGTTCAATTATCTTAATTCAAGGAAAAATATTTAAAGTCCGCTCCGTAAACGTTTGGATCTGATTTTTGAGGATTCAAAATTCGAACGCGTAACAAAAGACCGCGATGAATTGTGGCTTTTTTTTTTAAATTGCGTGTAAAAAAATCGTGGTTTAAGTAGAAGGTTTTGAACAGCCTTGTGGATTTTAGAAAAAATATACTGAGTGACATTATGGTTTTTGTATCGCCGTACCAAGGCAGGGGGATATCCTTTGTTCCTAATGCACCGAGCGCAATACTAAAAGGTAATAAGTTGATTCATTTTCAGCCATCTTGGATTTCTGCTTTAACATGTATTTTTCAGGGTTTTCCTGTGTTTTCTGCAACATTTCAGGATATTTTTTAGGATGTGATTCACAGTTTTTCCTTTTATTTTTGAAAATTTCGAGTATTTTAGATTTAAGTGTGTGAAAAAAACACTAAAATGCATTTCTTATGTTTATTAAAAGAATATTTTTGCATTATTTTGACAAAAAAAAAATCTGCATAATTTTCTATGCCATATTTGCGACAACTTTTTTTTATGTATCTGCAATATTTATAGGTTTCACAGTATTTCGGTCATTTTAAACCATATTTTGAAAGGATTTTAATGCAGTTTTTCTTTAATGCGTAATACGGCGCGGTCCCTAACATTCGCTGGTATTCAGCCGCATCTGATGAGAAGCCGACCACAACATTGTTGGAAAAAGAGACAGAAATAAAACGCTGCACTCGTCTAGCTTTGCAAATTCTTGCCACATTAATCGGCCTTTCATATTCCTGGGACAAAGATCTTTTCTGTAACAGAGAGAATATTTACGCATGCACTATGTTGATGGAAGTGACTTTGTGATGCGTTGATTTTGGACGACCTTCATCAATTGATGCTACACTTAGTAGTAATGTTGCAAATGATGTCAAAGCGTAGCTGTGAGCGATCGCTGTTAGTAGATTAATTAATAACGCTCCATTTTCAATGAATTTATATGCATGAGGGATAGCGACTATGGATGGACTGTGTGAAGGATGATATGGCTAGAAAGGAGGTGACTGCTAAAATGACGAGAAATATCGGTCATGCTGCGCCGACCACAAATAAATTTTGATAAGGGTAGGAGAATTATGATGATGATGATGCATGAGGGATAGTTAATTGATATAAGTACTTTCTGGGAGTATCTGTTCTGGTCGATCTTCAGGTTAAGCCATGCTTGCCTAGGTTGGTTCGTGAATGGGTTCGTTGGTCCCGGTCCCTAAGAATTCTCATTCCTCTTGCAACATCCGATTTATGTGAAGCCGAATTTTCAAATGTATTCTTGTGTGTCAACGTAATTATAAAACTCTGCTTTGTCGACTAGTTAGGGCGCCGAGGCAACATACTAAATCTGTAAGTGCGCCGAAAACTGAAAAAGTTTGGGAACCCTGCCCTAAACCAACGAGGGAACTATGAAATTACTTTAGTAAAACCGAATACAAATTTTACTCCTCATGGGAATCAAATGTAGGAGGAGCTCGTGGCTAAATCATAACAGCCGCTCGGATCGATCTTTTGGTTAAGCCGTGCTTGCCTAGTTGGTCTGTGGATGGGTGGGCATTATATACCGAGTTTCCTCCGTGCCTCGGGAAGCCGTTGGTTCCGGCTATCATTTGTAGATCTTTGACAGTCGTTACAGGTATTCAGTGGCCCGAAATTCTGACAATCAGTCTTACCAAGGGGTATCGTATTACTCAGTACTAAGTGTGTTGTGGAGGTCAGGTAGGCAGTCGCTCCATGTAAAATACTGGTATTTAACTGGATCTGTTTATATATAGGAAGCCAATCTGAAACATAGTTGGGAAAGACAAGCGGATGAGAATGATTTTAATTACACAAACGGCTTTTAAAGAATAGGTAGGTTCAGTGCCCGACAGCTGTCTTTCTAACAAGATTTTGTGTGGTATACCACAACTAAAAAACCCGACTACTGAAAAATCACGCTCTTATTAAATTCAAGATTTAAAAGGTAAAATCGACTCCTCTTATTGTTGGAGTCGGTTAAAATGTAGCCTATTTTACCCGGGCTGTACTATCGAACGGATTGACACCTTATTCATCAAAATCGGATGAATAGTTTAGGCGCTACGGAGGAACATACATACATACATAGACTGCTAAAATCATAACATTTCTTTTAGCTTCGCCCTAGTCGGGTAAAAAGGACCTCATCTAGTGGAACTAAAGTTGAATTTTCTTTGTTTTTTCCATCACTTTCAACGGCCTTTCATTCTTATATTTGATGCTGACTGGAGTGTATGTGAAATTGGAAACATCATCTATACATCTTAAAACTTATATCATACATCTACTTCACAAGCTATTGACCTAGAAACTTAAAGAAACGTGTTCTTAGGAAACCGACCCTCGAACCTTCAGGTCATTGCTAATTCAGAAATACATACAAGCGGTATCATGCCTTTTTTCCTGAAATGTAAATAGTACATTCCCATTTCGCTATTTACGTTTTTAAGTTTCACGTACAAGAGAGCCTATTCCCAATCAAATGATTAAAAATTTAAACTATACATGGGCTGCTAATGGTTTGCAGAAATGGAAATGAACATTTGTATTCTACTAAAACTATAAATCAGTATAGTCACCCAAAGGGCAGTGGAGAGGGCTGTGCTCGGAGTTTCCTTGCGTGATCAAATCAGAAATGAGGAAATCCTCAAGAGAACCAAGGTCACCGACGTAGCCAGAAGAATAGCCAAACTTAAGTGGCAGTGGGCCGAAAAGTTCTGGAGTGGCGACCGCGAACCGGAAGACGCTGCGTTGGAAGGCTTCCCACTAGGTGGACCGATGACCTGGAGAAGGTTGCAGGGATCCGCTGGATGCGAGTCGCACGGGACCGGTCAATGTGGCGACACTTGGGGGAGGCCTATGACCAGCAGTGGACGTGCTTCGACTGAAATGATGATGATGATGATGATGAAAACTATAAACGTAATATTGGAGCCGGTTACTCTTCACGATTGAGAGACAGCCTTCTTTTTTTTGTTAAGTTTGTACTGTCCCTCTGCTGGGCCTCCCTCAATTCCTTTCTGGAACTTGTTTTCTTCATCATAATCTTCCTGTCCTTGTACCATTCTACTTGAGGTCGGGGCAACACGTTTTCTTCTTCCATTCTCCTCTGTCAGATGTCACGGCATCATTTACTCCTTTCTCTTTCATATCATTCCTCACACAATCCATCCATCTTTTTTTTAGCGTTCATCTGCATCTCTTACATCAACATTGATATCCATCACTCTTTTAGTCATATATCTATTAATATACCTTAAACAATAATATTTATCAAAATGTAAATTTCATACACGTTAGGTTTTAAATCAGCAAACTCCAGGCACTGTCGTTGCAGCTTAGAATAAATTGAACCAATATAATTCAAGCCAACAGCAATACAATATTTTCTATTGGTCAGCGTTTTCAATATATTACACTGAAGATATACAACATTATTTTTAGTATATGCGAAACCTGAATATAATTTGTTCAGAATAAGTAACTGAATCGATTCCAATAATTTTTAAACCATGCTATATTTTTTCCCAAATATATTTAAAAAAGTTAAAAATTGGACACCGAGCGACTTTAAGTACCTATCGCAATAATTTAGGTACCTACTGCCAAATTATTATTATCAATGACTCAAGACGACGCTGGAGGCGCGCGCTGCGTGGTGACCACGATTTTGTGCGGACAACTAGATAACAGAACAAGCTGTGATTTTTCATGATACAGTTTTGAAATTTTGTACATAGATTCTTTACATAAAAATACTAGACACGTGTATCAGGTTTCGCATATACTAAAACTAATGTTGTGTTGTATATTGATATATACAATATATCTTCACTGTAATATACCGAAGATGTGTTGTCTTGGTATGGACGTGTGATGAGGAAGGATGAAATTCCTCATCAAATGTCTATATCATGACAAAACCTTTATCTTCAGAAACTTTTTTATAAACCTAAAATAATGTTGCTTCCTAAATTAAGTTTTCAGTTCTTCTAGCACTACTTTTAACCGAAGTTCTAACAAATTCAATGTAAAAAAGAATGTGATCGCGATTTCGTGTTCCAAGCCACTTTCGCTCAAAGTCCTGCGTTTAAATGCAAATTTTATTATTAATGTTCCAGCCGTTTTTTATGGCATTTCTGAGCATAAATCGATGATTATTTTTAAATGAGTAATTGGTAAAGATATGGTCTAGTAATAGTTACTTTTAACTGTTACTAGGCGACAACTAGAGTAATACCTAAATGAAAATAGCTACGCTGCATTTTCAACTCTTGGTTTAACGCTGAAAGTTGTGAAAACCATCATTAGTATTACGATTTGAAAGACCTTGATGAAATATTTTAGACAAAATCTCATTATGATAATAGTAGTTGAATAAGTCTGAAGTGCATACTTACCGAACCCATTCGTTCCACCTGCTGAATCTCCCACCAGGACATGAGTTGCCATGACTGGCCTGGAAGTCTTTAAATAGACCCCGGACCCAGGTTGGTCGCAGCAAGGAAAACCTGCACAGGTGGAGATTCATTAATGACTCTGCCCTGGAGTGTAAATGTGGTGCTGTTCCACAAACGATAGGGCACTTAGTACCGTGTCCTGCGTGTCCTGTTGTTTATTCACTACAGGAACTGATGGACGCTACTGAAAGCGCTAAACTCGTGGGTTGACACAATTTAGATTGACATCGACACGCTAAGAAGAAGAGTCTGTAACCGTCCCAATCAACCAATTAACTTAGACATAGACCTCTCTCAAACTGCGCCAACACCCTGTCTTCCACTTCCCGTAATTCTGCATACAGCCTGTCTCAGCCACCTGTTTAAACTCTTCGGTCCACCTAAGCGGGGCGAGGGGAGGGGGAGGGGGGGGGATTGGCGTAAAATTCACGCCTGTCTTCCCCGAAAGGAGAGGCAGCGGTGTAATAGAGACCCTTAACAAAACCAAAGCATTTATTTCAAGGCACTTTTGAACTGTCGAAACAAAGACAACAATGAAATGTAGCTACAGTCCCAGTTACAAGGCATAAAAACTGTGAAAGTACTGTAGTTGCCCATTCCCTAACGTAGATCTCTATGGAGAAGAACGGGCAAGAAACTCCATGGACACTCTTTTAAATCAGAATCCTTTTACAAAACCTTGTTGAAATTATACATTCTGCAAGAACGATATATCAAGATGTAACCTTACGAAGCCGAAAGGCATAAAATACAAGTTTTTTAGTTTTCTAACTATACTATAAATACCTGAGCCTATTAGCCTCCAAAAAACAGTCGTTTCCCAGCAATATTTTTTGCGTAGGATTACTTAGTTTGATGTACAGAATACTTGATTGACGGCTTCGTGAAGGGTCTGCATTTCACCAGTTAGCCTTCATAGAGTACTGAGGAGCTCGTGGCTAAATATTCCCGGGACGGGCAAAGTGTTATTGGGTAGTTCCATCAAGAATTTGTCAGTAGCAACCACGGAGTGAGCAGCGGTGGCCCAGTGGTGACGGCCCCAACTTACGAACCCCGGCAGGCGCATTACTTTGTGTAATATATTTCATCACCACTGCTCTTAAAACGGTGAAGGAAAACATCGTGAGGAAACCGGCATGTCCTTGAACCAAAAATTCGAAGACATGTGACATCTACCAACCCGCACTGGGCCCGCGTGGTGGATTGTAGCCCATTCCCTCTCATAGAGAGGAGGCCTGTGTCCCAGCAGTGGGAACATTATAGGCTGATTATGATGATTATGATGAACCACGGAGTCTGGTTTTGGGCCTGGTTGATGGCAATAGGTTCACCCCAAATTACATGTTTCGGATCACTACGTGGGCGAGCCACGGGCTAATAATTATAATTGTATTACTACATTCAAATATAAATATGGTTTCATGAATAATAATTTATGAAAATCCGATTTCTAGGTACTTACATAAAAGAACCGTTTTTTCCAAAAAAGTCGGTTAAAAACACTAACTACTTTCCTTTGTTAAAAAAAAAGTTAATTAATTTTCAAACAATTATTTTTTAATCTCCCCTCTTTAATGAAAACATTTCATAAAAGATAATAAAAGGTAATGGGAGATGAATTATCTTTTGCTATTCAATTATCTTTTTTTTTTAACAAAGGTTTTTTTTGGACGTCGTTTTTTGTGGACTTTTATCCTCGTTGGTTTAGAGAGGGACTGTCTAACTTGAGGTCCTAAGTTTGATTCTTATCATCATCATCATCATTTCAGCCGAAAGACGTCCACTGCTGGACACAGGCCTCCCCCAACTGTCGCCACATTGACCGGTCCCGTGCGACTCGTATCCAGCGAATCCCTGCAACCTTCACCAGGTCACCGGTCCACCTAGTGGGAGGCCTTCCAACGCAACGTCTTCCGGTTCGCGGTCGCCACTCCAGAACTTTTCCGCCCCATCGGGGTTGGTTTGATTCTCTAATTGAGTTAATTGACTGACTCACTGGTCTAGTGGTTCAAAGAGCAACTGTTGAACGTAAAGTTTTATGTTCGATCCAGATTGGGTTAAATTTTTATTTTAAGTAGCAGTAGGTAATGTTATGCCCATAATGGTATTAGGCTCGCTCTCTATAACATGGGACTTAAACTGGTGAACTGTGGGTGTGCTATACATCCTACCTATCCTTTCAGAAAAATAACAGGTGTTTTGGGCGAGCCTATTGCCATCAAGCAGGTGCAATTCCAAAATCCGTGGCTGCTACTGAGATATTCCTGATGGAAAAACCCCATATCTCTTAACCTGAACTGGAAATCGAACCCAGGACCTCTTGGTCAGCAGTCGTGTTTGCGAACACTAGACCACGAATCAGTCACCTCTAAAGATACCTATATACCAAATAATCCCATTAAAAAAGATAATGTAAATATGAAAACAACACGCTCGTAGCAATATGCTACGCCGTAGCACTTACTACGGCGTAGGCGGGACTCTACGCGGTGTCGTAGGCGAGGTGTGATATCATCTTTTGATGTTATTTTTGTATTCTCGTCCTATTTTTCACAAGTATTGGGTTACTATTTGATTGTATTTTTTATATTTAGAAGAAGTGCGCACGAAAAGAGTATTTATAGTCATTGGAAAACATGCATGTAAGCCAAGCCACTTAAGTCGTTAAACAGATTAAAATAAAGGCACTTATTGTACTTTAAACAACACGGCGAATTTTAATGCGGTTCACACCACCAAGAAGTCTTTGAATTGACTCCGGACATAAGTTGGCCGAAGCAAGGAAAACCTGTTCAGGTGGAGAGTCATAGATGACTGCCCTGGAGTGTAAATGTGGTGCTGTTCCACCAATTATGGGGCACTTAATATCGTGTCCTGCCTGTCCTATTGCTTGCTCATCACAGGAACTGATGGACGCTAATGAAAGTGCCAATATCGTCGCCAAATTATGGGCTGACTCAATTTAAATTCAGAGCAGCGGTGGCCCAGTGGTGGCGGTCGTGACTTACGAACAGTAAGTCGTGGGTTCGAACCCAGGCAGGTGCATTCCTTTGT
The DNA here is from genome assembly GCA_905163415.1 of Noctua fimbriata. NCBI lineage: Eukaryota > Metazoa > Arthropoda > Insecta > Lepidoptera > Noctuidae > Noctua > Noctua fimbriata. Next base: position 10,030,274 of record LR990950.1, read on the forward strand.
GTAATTTATTTCATCACCACTGCTCTCAAAACGGTGAAGGAAAACATCGTGAGGAAACCGGTATGTCCTAAAACCAAAAGAGTCGAAGACATGTGACATCTACCAACCCACACTGGGCCCGCGTGGTGGATTATAGCCCATTATCTCATAGAGCGGAGGCCGTGTGTCCCAGCAGCGGGAACATTATAGGCTGATTATGCTTTGCAATTTAAATTCGTTCAAGTAAATCTGTTTCGTCTAGGCACACAGTAGGCCGCGTCATCGCTTCATATCAGGCGAATTGTGGCCAAACGCAAGCCTATTTAGTAATAAAAAAAAATCCCAACATGACCAAACAATCTAAGCAAAAATAATTACAAAGCTTACCTAACTCTCCCCACTCTGCTTTCGCCCAAAAGCCAGATCTATGCGACGTTTTAGCGTGGTGTTGCCCATTAAAAAATTAGGTCAGAGCACATTAACTTCTTGGTGTTGCCTTTGTTTAGCTTGCTAGCTAAATGGGGGTAGGTAGACATCGAAGCTGGCTTTCACGAAATATGGTTTACAATAGCCGCATATTTTTGATGGTAGTTTCGCGTTTTATTTTCTTGTTCAAGGTTTGCCAAAGAGCAATGGAGCGCAGTTTACTAGGTGTTAAATTAACGGATCGTAAACTTATACTGTCACTTACGGGAATACCTTCCGTGATTGTTGATTATTTTGAGCTCCCGATATTTACACACGAATAATCACGGAAGATATCCCGTAAGTGACAGTCTAAGTTTAGTTGTAAACCGTGAAAGCTTAAACAGTGTGTAACGGAGCATGTTCGAAACACAACACTGCACTCCAAAACAAACATAGCTGACGTGGCTCAAAAGGCTGCCCAACTCAAAAGGGACTGGGCAGGACATGTCTGCCGCATGCCGGACAAATGTACCAAAATAGCAGGAAACTGGTGCCCTGAGACAGTGAGGCGGGGTCGCGGCAGGCCTCGAAGGAGATGGGCGGACGAACTGGACAAGTTCCGTCCAAACTGGAGGGAAGACGCGCGGGTTCGCGAGAAATTGAGTTGAGGAAAGGAAAAAAAAAATTCGCGTTTGACTAATATGTCTCTTTTGATAATTTAGAAGTCATGGCGTCCCTTTGCCCAGCAGTGGGATGACACAGGCTAACAGTAACAGTAATTAAAACGGTACAATACCAATTACAATCATCAACATGGAAACATAAAGAAAAACAAAGGTATAACATCAAGTTGACTACATTAAAACTAACACGGAACAGTGGACCCTCTTGCCAGGTGAACATCATCATCTGCCTAGCCTTTTCCCAAATATGTTGGGGTCGGCTTCCAGTCTAACCGGATGCAGCTGAATACCAGTATTTTACATGGAGCGACTGCCTATCTGACCTCTACAACCCAGTTAGTACTGGGTAATACGATACCCCTTGGTAAGACTGGTTGTCAGACTTTTTGGGCCACTGACTACCTAACGACTATCAAAGACCTACAAATGACACCCGGGACCAATGACTTAACGTGCTTTCCGAGGCACGGAGGAAACTCGGTATGTAATGGGTAGTCACCCATCCACAGACCAACCTAGGCAAGCACGACTTAACCTAAAGATCGACCCGCCTGCATATCTGACCTCCACAACTCAGTTAGTACTTTCTAGGTGAACATTCCCGCCTAATAACACAAAGAAAAAAAAAATGTATTTGTCGCAGGGACATGACGTGCATCATACAAAATGACAAAAAAAACTATAAACAAAAAAGAAATATAAACAACAAAACATTTACATGTTCCATACCAAAGTTTCCAAGGCTTTTGTTTGAGACACATAAGCTCTTGGATTAAATTTAATAATATTCTTAGCCATTTGATTTTAAAATTTCATAATTAGTAGGCAAAATACTGATTTATTACTTCTCTTTTTGTATTTATAATGTATTTTAACTGTTATTCATGAATAGCCTATCTCATAGTAAATTAAATTTTAGTCATTAGCCTTTTGAACGCCGTTGTCACATATACGTGACAAGCAAGCGCGTGCCCTGTACGCCAATGACACAAATACGTGACAAAAAATATAGTTTAGGAATCTCTATAACTTTTTGTTGGTATTTGTGATGAAATTTTGGCTTAGCTTGGAGGGCACGCGCGTGCGTTTATTCTCTGGCTTTCAAAAGTTTAATAGTAATCTGTGGACAGCGCTGTGGGCTACATTATTATTTAAGTTATTTATGTGATCATATTGTAGCTGTTTGTTGTTCCGATTTGATAAAAATAAAAACAATAAGCCACAAAAAAAAACTTATTTTATCAGACAGTGAAATAAACAGCCTTTTCGATCCAGCCTTGACCTCCCATCTTTTTAATCAAATACCACAATAACTAACATGTTATGGTTAGCAATAATTTAAGCAATCTGTTCCTCTCATAACGTGGTATAATATTTTTCCTGAAACATGTATGGACGTGGACTGAATATGTAAGTATTTCATTTTGTATCTCATCTCGACACAAGCTGTATGAGATAACTCATTCTGCAGGAAAACATAAGCACCAAAATTCCTCAGCATCTTCATCTGCCTCGGCTTTTCCCAAGGAACGCTATTTCTCGAGTCTTACCAAGGTGTATCGTGTTACCCAGTAGTCAGCTGGTAGACTATCACACTATTAATACTGGATATAAGTTCTGCTGCTTTTTGCTCGGAGTTTTTCGGCCAAAGTTGGATATGATAGTTGCTTGAGAGCACATGAAAGAGCAGCAACCACCTTAAGAAACCATTGAATGTAGTCACTGTAGCCTAAATCGTCGACTGCTTTAATGAGTCCTCCGCCTTGCCCCATCAAAGGCACATTAATCGTCCACAAAGTCCTAACAATATCCCACAGGTTATGTGCTTTAAAATAACCATAATTCACGTATGTATTACGATACTAATTGAACCAATACGTGGTCAGCCTCAAGGCCTCCCACTAGGTGGACCGATGACCTGGTGAAGGTTGCAGGGATCCGCTGGATGCGCGTCGCACGAGACCAGTCAATGTGGCGACACTTCGGGGAGGCCTACGTCCAGCAGTGGACGTCTTTCGGCTGAAATGATGATGATGATGTGGTCAGCCTTCAGAATATTCCATTTAAATTGATAACTTCACCAGGACTTATTAAAGTGGTCGGTCTATAACTGGATTCATCATCATCATCCGAAAGCGTAACATAGTTGGGAAAATGCTAAGCAAATGATGAAGAATATCTCACAAGATTTCATATCCATCTGTTTGTTCCAAAAATAAAAGAAATTCCTTCCCATTCGAATTCATTTGTTTATTCAAATGTGAATGCTAAACTCCAAAAAGTTATTGGTAAAAAAAGTTTTGAATTCATTACAGAGGGAACCAAAATACACACCTCGCTGAGGAGAAAAGTTTTGCCGAACTTAGGAGAACCATACAAATCAGTCTTTTGGTTTCATTTTCAAGTGGCTAATACGTGAATGGAGCTGTTGGATGGCTTCTAGAAATAATGCGGTTACCCCTTTTCTTTTAGGAGGTGTTCTAAAGCTGATTAAAGGATTAGGCTTCTAAAAGTTTGTTTTTTATTTAATTTGAAAGATGTTACAGAATATTTTTGTAAATTATTATATAGTTTTCATTATAATAAAGTTCATTTTGTAATGAGTGATATATTATTAACATTTAAATACTATAAGATAATAAATTAACATAGCATCACGCCTGTAATCCCCGAAGAGTTAGGCAGAGGTGTACCTAATAGTACACTCACATTTCATCGGTTATGTTTTAAGTCCCATGTAATAAGGGGCGAGCCTATTGCCATCAACCGGGCACACAAGCAGACTCCGTAGCTACTACTGAGAAATCTCTGATGGAAAAACTCAATAACATTTTGCCTGAACTGGGAATCGAACCAGGTACCTCATGGTCAGTAGTCACACTTGTAACCACAAGACCAAAGAGGCAGTCCTACGACTAAGAGCTGCTGCTACTTACTATATTTATTATCTATCTCCAACCGACCCCCATTTACGAGCGACTGGCATAACTAACTTCTGAAAGTTGGCGCCAAAACGGCCACCATTTTGGTTGGCAGGCCGCCATCTTTAGTCCATCTGTCATATCGAACGTAGTTTTCAATAAGCGTATTTCAGTTAGACCGTAGATTCTAACCGACTGCAAAAAAGATGGTTCACTACTTTGTGTGTTTGTGTGGGTTAGGATTAATAACAGCCGCACTGGTCGATCTTTACGGTTAAGCAGCGCTTGCCAAGGTCGATTGGTGGATGAGTGACCGTTCATTACATACCGAGTTTCCTCCGTGCCTCGGCGAGCATGTTAAGCCGTTGGTCCCGGCTGTCATTTGTAGATCTTTGACAGTCGTTAGGTAGTCAGTGGCCCGAAAGTCTGACTACCAGTCTTACCAAGAGGTATCCTCTTATCCAGTAATTGGATTGCAGATGTCTACTTGCTAGTGTACCCACGAGCGAAAGCCAGTTAATAAATAAAAAAACATCAAAAATACAGTTATTTGGCAGAAGCCAAAAGTGCACAGAAAAAAAAACCTAAACAAAATAAGCCCAGTTCAGCAACATTCCGGACAAACACTATCGCCTTAATTAACGTAGCAGAAATCACTCTAAAAATAAACATATACTCATCTTCCTGTCCTTGTCCCATTCTACTTGGGATCGGCGCAACACGTTTCTTCTTCCATTCTCCTCTGTCAGACGTCATGGCATAATCTACTTCTTTCTCTTTCATATCATTCCTCACACAATCCATCCATCTTTTGTTTGGCCGTTCACTCCCTCTCCATCCACCAACATTCATGTCCATCACTCTTTTAGTCATGCAGGGTGTAAGGGACAGCCCTCCACAAACTGAGAGAGTGCATTTGGCTCCTTGTTTTGAATCACATTCCACCGGAATTTTTCAGTTACTATTCCTTTATTTCAATGTAAAATTATATTTCCTGTAGACAGTACTCCATTTATGTAAATTATTATACGGCTAAAATAAAAAATCCAACAATGGATGTTGAAATACTCTAACGAAAGACGCGTGAAATCATCTGATCACTTTCTGCCCAGCTACAGTTCTTCGAACTCGTCGTCGCGCTTGCCGTTCGCTACGTGCGTTTGCCACGGTTACGATACTTTGCGTATGAGGTAATAAAACAAATCAAATTTATTGCATTCCCATGACATACCTGAAGTAATTTCTTGTACCGGTCATCTTAGTATGATATACTGAATTCACCCCATCAGTTTGTGGGGGGCTTTCCATTACACCCTTTATATCTATAATTACCTAAAACAGTAATAGATATCAAAATGTAAATTTCATACACGTCAGGTTTTAAATCAGCAAACTCCAGGCACGGTCGTTGTAGCTTAGAATAAATTGAACCAATATAATCCAAGCCAACAGCAATACAATATTTTCTATTGGTCAGCATTTTCAATATATTAAACGTGGCTTGCAATATTGAAATTCTTATTGAACGTTCATCTACATGTTTTATGAAATAATCGTTCAACCATCTTTTACAGAACTATGTTGTGGTCGGCTTCCAATCTAATAGGATGCAGCTGAATATTAATATTTTACAAGCGAGGAGCTCGAAGGAGAGAGGAGGAGGGGGGGTATCGTATTTCCCAGTACTAACTGGGTTGTGGAGGTTAGATAGGCAGTCGCTCCATGTAAAATACTGGTATTCAGGTGCAGCCAAGTAGACTGGAAGCCGACCCAAACATAGTTGGGAAAAGGCTATACAGATGATGGTGGTGGCGAAATAATAATAGGCGCACGAGTCGATCTTCAAGGTTAAAGAGCGCTTGCCTGAGTTAGACCGTGAATGGGTGACCATCCATGACTTAGAGTTTCCTCCGTGCCTCGAAAAGCACGTTAAGCCGTAGATCCCGGCTGTCATTTGTAGATCTTTGACAGTCGTTACAGGTACGGGCCCGAAAGTCTGTCAACCGGTCTTGGCAAGGGATATCGTATTACCTAATACTAACTGGGTTGTGGAAGTCATAGATAGATAGGCAGTCGCTCCATGTAAAATACTGGTATTCAGCTACATCCCGTTAGACTGGAAGCTGGCCCCAATAGTTGGGAAAAGGCTGCCGTTAAGCCGTTGGTCCCGGCTGTCATTTGTGATCTACAACTCGTCTTTCCTATGTGAACCGGATCTCAGTACTGATCTCTTAGTGAAAAATGTTGGCTATATTGAGAACTTCATTGAGATAAACAAGAAAGATGACGGTAAGTTGTAACACGTCATCATCTGCCTAGCCTTTTCCCAATTATATTAGGGTCGGCTTCCAGTCTAACCGGATGCAGCTGAATACCAGTATTTTACATGGAGCGACTGCCTATCTGACCTCCACAACCCAGTTAGTACTAGGTAATACGATACCACTTGGTAAGACTAGTTGTCAGACTTTTTGGGCCTCTGACTACTTAACGACTGTCAAAGATCTACAAATGACACCCGGGACCAATGGCTTAACGTGCTTTCCGAGGCACGGAGGAAACTCGGTATGTCACGGGTGGTCACCCATCCACGGACCAACATAGGCAAGCGCGGCTTAGTCTGATGATCGACCTGAGCGGCTGGTATTACTTAGCCACGAGTTCCTGTTCTCTATACAGGGTGTAAGGGACAGCCCTCCACAAACTGATGGGGTGAATTCAGTATATCATACTAAGATGACCGGCACAATAAATAATTTCAGGAATGTTATGGGAATCCAATAAATTTGATTTGTTTCAAGAACACGCAATGTATCGTTACCGTGGAAAAACGAACGTAGTGAACGGCAAGCGCGACGACGAGTTCAATGAACTCTGTAGCTAGGCAGGAAGTGAACAGCTGATTTCACACGTCTTTCGTTGGAGTATTTCAATATCCATTGTTGGATTTTCGATTTTAGCCGTATTATTTACAAAAATGGAGTGCTGCGTAAAGGGAATGTAATTTTACATTGAAATAAAGGCATTGAAACTGAAAAAAAAAAAATCCGGAGAAAAATTCCGGTGGAATAAAATAAGGAGCTGAATGCACCCTGTCAGTTTGTAGACGGCTGTCCCTGACACCCTGTATTCCGATAAATATTTTTTTCTCTCAAGTACCTTTTCAACATCTTTGCTTCTTATAACAATATTCAAGTCTTAATTCCCATCTTGTCGGCAAGATCAAAGCCCGGTAGAACAAAGAGGCAGCGCTTTCAAAGAAAATCGTTTCTACGTCGTCGGTTGATTGTTTTTATATGATGGTTAGAGAAGGGAATACAGTTTAATTTTAACTATTATTATTTCGTTTAATGATTGTTTTGAATGCATTTAGGGAATGTTAAGTTTTCTATTTCGGTGAAGTGTAAATATTTTTGAATAATTAATTATGATTACCATTAGTCACCCAAAGGGCAATGTAGAGGGCTATGCTCGGAGTTTCCTTGCGTGATCAAATCAGAAATGAGGACATCCGCAAGAGAACCAAGGTTACCGACGTAGCCCGAAGAATAGCCAAACTTAAGTGGCAGTGGGCAGGGCACATTGCTCGCAGAACGGATGGCCGATGGGGCCGAAAACTTCTGGAGTGGCGACCGCGAACCGGAAGACGCTGCGTTGGAAGGCCTCCCACTAGGGGGACCGACGACCTGGTGAAGGTTGCAGGGATCCGCTGGATGCGAGTCGCACGGGACCGGTCAATGTGGCGACACTTGGGGGAGGCCTATATCCAGCAGTGGACGTCTTCGGCTGAAATGATGATGATGATGACTGCCTATCTGACCTCCACAACCCAATCAATACCATACCCCTTGGTAAGAATGGTTGTCAGACTTTCGGGCCACTGACTAGCTGTAACAACTGTCAAAGATCTGTAAATTACAGCCGAAACCAACGGCTTAACGTGCTTTCCGAGACACGGAAGAAACTCCGTAAGTAATGGGCGGTCACCCATCCACGGGCCAACCTAGCCAAGCACGGCTTAACCTGAAGATCGACCTGGCTGTTATTACTTAGCCACGAGCTCCTCAAGAACCTACTATTGATACAGTTATGTTAGCTTATTAAGAGCGGCCAACAGGAACATTTCTCAAAGGTCGAGGGTCAAAGGTCATCTTGTAGATTTGACCTTTTGATATTAAACACGCCTCGTGGTCCATCCTTGTTCAAAAACGTGTGAAGAGATAAATCAATATTTGTAATGGAAGTTTACACTCTAATATTATAACAGAGCTTCACGCCTCTAATCCCTGAGGGGTAAGTCAGAAGTGTACTTATTAGTACACCCACATTTCTGACAGGTATGTCTCATGCAGCCTATTGCTGTCAACCTGGCACAAATTCGACTCCGTGATTGCAACTGAGAAAGTTTTTAAACTGTCATGATCACTAACATTATCATTAACACTAGAAAAGGGATATTTGTGATGTAACATGTGTGTATATGTGTAGGTGTGTATGTGTGTGTGTGTGTGTGTGTGTGTGTGGTGTGTGTATTTACCAATAAACATTGTAAATATCCCGTTTCTAGTGTTAATGATAATGCTACTGAGATGTTCATCTTCTGCGTAGCCTTTTTCCTAACTATGTTGGGGTCGACTTCGAGTCTAACCGGATGCAGCTGAATACCAGTATCATCTGCCTAATCTTCTCACAATCATGTGGGCTCAACTTCTAGTCTAACCAAATCCAGATGAATACCAGTATTTCACATGGATCCACTGCCTATCCGACCTCCACAACTAAGTTGCTGAGTAACACTATCATCTGCCTGCCTTTCCCCAACTATGTTGGGGTCGGCTTCCAGTCTAACCGGATGCAGCTAATGTTACATGGAGCTACTATCTGACCTCCACAACCCAGTCAGTACTTGGTAATACAATATCCGTTAGCAAGACAGGTTGTTAGACTTTCGGGCCACTGACTACCTTCAACGACTGTCAAAAGATCTACAAATGACAGCCGGGACTAACAGCTTAACGTGCTTTACGAGGCACGGAGGAACCTCGGTATGTAATAGGTAGTCACCCATCCACGGACCAACCTAGGCATGGCTTAAGGGCATTACATTGCTCAATGACCTTAATGATTTGATCCCTGTACTGGTTTTTGTTGACTTGCCCCGCACATTTCGCAAAATTTCGGTTTTTATTTATTATTTAAAAATATTAAAAGAAATAACAGAAAAAAACAATACAGATTGTTAAATATATCATTACGTATTTGTTGTTACAAAATTCATGCCGATCTATTCAGCCGTTACAGAGATAATTTACAATTAAGGTTGAAAAAGGATATATTTTCTACGATTAACCAAAAAAAATTGAGAAGGTTTATTAAAATTTTAAACAATACAATTTATTTGTGATGAACTTAACTATAACATACTTTTTTTACACGGAAAACGCACGAAGGGATTCATCAACAAATTTCTTTGAACATACGCTATTTTTGGGATTTGAGCCATGTAATGCCCTTAACTTAAAGATGGACCCGAGCGGCTGTTATTATTTAACCACGAACTCCTCCTGTGAGCTAAAATAACACAATAAATATAACATTTTTCAATACCTCCTCTACAGTTACAAAAACTAATATTTACTAAACACACTCGTACAATCCTATTACCAAACAGGTGCCTGGCAGAAAGCCAAGACGTACCCACCTTATTTGAATACTATTGTCTATGGTACTCCTTATGAAAAATATAGAGTTATTATGTCTGTGGTTATTGGAACCCGTAACTTGTAAGGTTATGAGGTTATTGCAAGACGTAAGTCAGTTTGAGTACATGGTCCTGGATCACGGGGCGCTGGAGTTACCAGTGGATTGTTTTGGTGGTATTAAATAGAGATTTTGAGGGGCTCGTGGCTTCAGAACCGCAGGGGTTGATCTAAAAGGTTAAGGAGTACTTGCTGAGGTCGGTCTGTGGATGGGTGAGCATGTATTACATATCGAGTTCCGGCCATGCCTCGGAGAGTACGTTAAGCTTTTGGTCCCGGCTCCATTTGTATATCTATAAAGGGTGTAATTATACCCTTAACATATTCGAAAGGTACTTGTTCTCGCCGTCTTTGCGATCATTTTTTTGTTCTAGACCATACCTGAGAACCTTCTAGTTACGGAGATGTTGGGGGTCAAAGTTCCAAATTTTTCACAATTTATTTTTTAAATACATGTTTTTAATGTAAGATTTTTACTTTACACCCCTCCACGACCCCCGTACTATTCAATCCATTCATCAGCACAATGCTTTGAGTGCTTTCCATCGAGTCCTACTGTAAAACGTGATTTTTCACCCCAAAAAAAAGTTGTTTCCCAGCAATAATTTTTGCGTAAAGTTACTTAGTTTGATGTACAGAATGCTTGGTTGACGGCTTCGTGAAGGGTCCGTTTACACCCTGTATAGTGGGTGGGCGTAACTACAACAGTGCGTATTTATTAAGGCTTTCATTTAGGTGTCATTGTTTCCCCTAGTGTTCGTGAAAACCAACGATATAGGTCATATGTAAATGACGTTTTTCATAGCCAGTAGGCAAGGGAATTCTGTGTAAGTAATTAGAATAATGACTTTAACACTGTTTTCAAAGAATTTTATTTATTCAGAGTTATTTTAATATATTATTAAATACTAGCGACTCGCTCCGGTTTCACATGAGTGCAAAATACATATAAAACTTCCTCTTGAATCACTCTATCTATTAAAAAATACCGCATCAAAATCCGTTGAGTAGTTTTAAAGATCTAAGCATACATAGGGACAGACAGACAGCGGGAAGCGACTTTATTTTATACTGTGTTGTGATGTGTGTAGTAATTATTATAAGGTTTCTCGTATTTGGACTATTTGTATGTATTATAATATATATTAGTTTATTTCATTTTACTGTATATATGTGTATTGGTATGTACCTATTTGTGTATATCAATCTATGTTAACAAATTGATTTTTTTCTTATTTATTTTTTTGTACTCTATCACAATGCTGTCCTATTTGACCCAAAGGTTGACTGGTAGAGAATGCCTTGTGGCATTAAGTCCGCCTATGTACCACTCTTGTACACGAAGTTTAAATAAATAAATAAATGTGTTATAGGGAATATGCATGTAATTTTTTCTTCAGTTAAATCAATAAAATACAGTACTATCAACCCAAGATAATAATTAAAACTTAAGTTCAACTACTGCTTGTCGCTCAAAATAAAATTAAACTCCTACAATTTTCTACGACAGTTCAAACGTCCGTGACTGTCGCGGCCATTCATGTCATGTTATGTGACGTCACTTACCTCTATCTGCCTAGTCTAGTCTGAGCGAGAAGCGAAATCATAGCGACATCACTTATAAAATATTCGATAACTAGTACCGCATCGCTCGATAGATGGCAGCACAGGAAAAATTAGAAGTCGCTATGGTTTCGTTACATGCATTTAGTTGGGTCCGGTGGATTATTTTATTTTTGTGAGCAGTGCACCTAACGGAGCTACGTGTTACTAATCATTCAATATACGGGTAGTGACGTAATTCAGTGGTGTTATTTCGAAATCCCTCTCCAAGTCGACCCTCGGGTATACACTTATGTTTACTTTTAATATATTTTTTGTATTATTGTAATCTCATCCATTTTTTTTTTTGTTTTTTCCTGTGTGAGTCTGATAAACACTATTTCTTTTCTTTCTTTCTTTCTTCTTTTCTTTCTTTCTTTCTTTTCTTTCTTTTCTTTCTTTCTTTTCTTTCTTTCTTTCCTTTCTTTATTTCTGACTATTAGAACCTCTGCCTAAACCTATGGGCAAATACAGGCGTAATGTTATATTTATGAAACACCACACCTTAAGAGGAAAATGTAATGGTATCCCACAAAATGGCGCCTCTGTTTTGCGTTTTACTTTGAATCAAAATTCAGTTCAAATTCTTCATAATATTATCTCGAAATTGTAGTAGTCTAATTTCAGTAATTATAGTCTTGAGAGCAAAATTGTTGTTTTTAATAACAAAATTTGAGTAATTACTTTACCATAATTACCTCAAATTTAACTTTAACCAATATAAGTCTTACCAAGGGGTATCGTATTACCCATCACTAATTGAGTTGAGGAGGTCAGATAGGCAATCGCTCCATGTAAAATACTGGTATATAGCTGCATCTGGTTGGACTAGAAGACAGCCCTATAATATTGAGGATTTTTAACCCCCGACGCAAAAGTGTGGTATAAGTTTGACAGCAATGTGTGTGTGTGTCTCTGGCACCGTAGCTCTTAAACGAGTGAACTGATTTGGATGCATTTCTCTCTTGGCGATGGTTCTTAGATACGTTTTATCAAAATCGGTGCAGCCAGCACGAAGGTATCAAATTAAATGAAATATTCTGTAGGTTGATCACGTATTTGTTCAATTAGTATCGTAATACCTACGTGGATTATGGTTATTTTAAAGCAAATAACATGTGGGATATTATTAGGACTTTGTGGACGTTTAATATGCCTTTGATGGGGCAGGGCGGAGGACTCATTAAAGCGGTCGGTCTATAGAACCAAAAATTCATGTGCCGGCAAATTGTACGTCTTATAGCATAACAAATGCGAAAATTTGTTGGGGTGAATGTTTGTAACTCTTTCACGTAAAAACTACTGAACGAATTTGGATGAAATTTGACACACTGATGGTTTATTGCCTAAATTAACGTACAAGGTGTAAACAGACACTTCACGAAGCCGTCAACCAAGCATTCTGTACATCAAACTAAGTAACTACGCAAAAATTATAGCTGGGAAACGACTTTTTTTTTGGGGTGAAAGATAACCTAAGAAGACTGAAAGCATTGTGCTTATGGATGCATTGAATAGTAAACGGGTGATGGAGGTATTTAAAGTAAATTTGTAACCATAAAAACTAGTATTTAAAAAAAATCGTGAAAAAGTTGAAGCTTAGACCCCCAATAACTCCGTAACTAGAAGGTTCCCAGGTATGGTCCCGAACAAAAAAATGATCGCAATAGCTGGAAGAACAAGTGCCTTTCGGCTTCGTTAAGGGTCTATTTACACCCTTTATAGGGTACTTTTGACCCCGTGGTTCAATTACCACCTTTTCACGGTTGCGTGTGAAGCCGCTGGCTTAAGCTAGTTATTAACCGACTTCAGAAGTCGGTGGCAAAAAACTGAATCAAACAAACAAAAGTCACCGACTTCAGAAGCTAAAGTTATTCTTCACTTTTTTATATTTTTGAAGTCGTTTTTAATTTATGCAAATTTTATTTTTTATTTTTCCATTTTTAATATTTTGTTTACTCTGTCGGAACGCGATTTTATTTTACTTATAAACACGCCACAAATCATTAAGGAAAATTTTAACAAATCAAATCAAGTAATCAACTAAACATTCTTATTTAACTACTAACTGTTAACGTCAAGAGATTTATCTGTTAAACGTAAATATATATTATACCTATAAGTAACTTGAAACATTAGGTACTTATCCGTCGGCGTATCGCCTTTGATCTTGAAGCTTTGTCGGCTCTTTTGAAGTTTGAAGCTTCAAGTTACTCTGTCTTAAGTTGTCAAGTAGTATTTCGTTTGTTTCAAAGTTGAATGAAAAATATTAGGTAAGACTTGTGTCGGGGATTTTGAACTATTTAACGGCTAATAGTTGTAGTGTTCGATATTTTATAAGGTACTAGCTTATGTCCTTCACACGGGATTGTAAATCAAAATCAAAGTCAAAGCATTTATTTCAATTAGACCGTCACAGGCACTTTTGAATGTCAAATAAACCAAAAAAAAAGCGAAGCTACAGTCACAGTCACAAGGCATAATAACTTGAGAAAGTACTGTAGTTGCACATTCCAAAGCGTAGATCTCTATGGAGAAGAATAGGCAAGAAATTTCATGGTCACTCTTTTATATCAAAATATTCTTACAAAATCTTGGTTACATGGTTCATGTTGAGATTATACATATATGTGAGAACGATCTAGAAAGACGTGCACATTAAGGGCATTACATTGCTCGATGACCTTGATGATTTGACCCCTGTACTGGTTTTTGTTTATTTGGCGCCCCTACCGGCAAACGACCATTACTACAATAAAGATTAAGCAAGAACACAGATGTGTCGCACTGTTGTCATCGTTTTTGCCTAATTTATTCGTTCTCTGAGAGACTTGAATACATTTTGTTCCAATTTATATTTATTTTGAGATAAATTATACAGTTTGACTAAAGAGCTAGCATTTCATCAGTTATTTTACTGAGCACGGGTATCCCTACTTGATACATTCTGAAAGTCTGATGATGACTAGGTAAGTGCTTATCGGTTCTCAGTAACAGAAATAGTTACAATGATATAGCTTTCAACTTTAATGTAATTGACCACGGGTGCTTCTACATTTCACATTCTGAAGGTCTGATGATGACCTTTATGATTGAGATTTACACCTTATAGTTTTACAAGATCAAATTTTGATAGCGAAACTTCACATGCATGATGGGTATCGCCAGATAATTTAACTTGACTGTGTATTACATCATGTAGAAATAAAGTTGGATGTCTGATGGTGAGCGTAATAAATAAAATATAGCTTTGTTTTAATGTTGCCACGCTCTGATAAGAACAAAATGTTTCCATTCACAAAAAAGTCATTAAAATTCAAATATCTTGAACAGGTCGGTTGGTCGTTTATTGGAATTGGTGTTGGTGTTAATGGTGCATGTAGACTTTCTTGAAGTAAGCACCGCACACATTCTTATCTTCGCTGCGTGGAATCGTTTTTCATCCATATTTTTCACAGCCCAGCATTCTGATCCATACAGTACGACAGGTGTAATCACGGACTTGTATACTTTCCCCTTTAATTGAGAGGCATGAGTCGTAAGTTGCTGTTCCAGTGACCTGTCGCCATTTCATCCATCTGAGTTGATCAGGTGCGTTACGTCCCGGTCTACTTTGCTATCCCCTTGGACAAGCGATCCGAGATACTGGAAGTCGAAGCAGATCGGTATGGGCGTTTCGGCAAGAGTTAAAGGCACTAGACTGGAGAGACCGACGAAATCGCAAAACAAGTATTCCGTTTCGGTTCTACTCAATTGCAGACCAACATTCTCTACTACAGTCTTTGCCATCACACCTCCAATCTGCTCTGGACCTCTTGGCCGCTCTTAGCAACCAGCAAAATGTCATCGGCGAACAGCACCAGGGTGCCTCTTCCTGGATGTCCGACGCGAGAGCGTTGATTATCACGAGGAAGAAGTAAGGGAGGAAGAGCTAAGGGATGAGAGCCTCCTCGTAGCGGCGATTGGCCGCGGCGATCTCTCGCGTCCGGCCTTGGTTCAAGCCCTGGTCCGGAGCGAGCGAGAATGGGAAGAGGGAAAGAGCCTTACGTCCTAGCCGCCGCGG
The DNA here is from genome assembly GCA_905163415.1 of Noctua fimbriata. NCBI lineage: Eukaryota > Metazoa > Arthropoda > Insecta > Lepidoptera > Noctuidae > Noctua > Noctua fimbriata. Next base: position 10,045,689 of record LR990950.1, read on the forward strand.
GAAACGCCCCGGGCGCCGGGGGTCACGTGGTCGCTCCCGGCCACCGTAGGCGAGGGCCTGTGGACGGTGAGTAATGGGCTAGATCGCCGTCCGGCCGTCTTTTGACGACAGGCTGTGTCGACGGTGCGTTCGTATTCCACACGCGCCTCAAAGAGATGTCAGCAACAATGAAGGGGTCCGCAAGGCCCGATGCCTACCAGGGCTGCGGGACTGTTCGAAAGAGATGCCGCGGCCCTGGACCACAAAGGGCAAAGAAGGAACATGGATAGGTTTTAGTCAGTAGAAGTCTGACACTCCCTTCCGCTCCGTCCAGAGCGGGGGGAGGGTCATTTGAAGATTTCCGAACCGAAAAAAAAAAAGGGTTGAGAGCCGACCCTTGGTGCAAGCCGAAAGCCACATTGAAGCTGCCGGGTATTGCCGGCTATAGACCGGACTTAAATTGGATACTGCATCGACTGTACATCGCACGGATCAACTGCACATACTTCCCTCACGGTACCTCACGGGGTACCCAGTCGTATGCCTTTTCGAGGTCTACAAAAACCATGTGCAAATTTTTATGTGCACGTCTGTATTTTTCGCACAGCTGGCGGATAGCGAAAATGGGTAGTCGCCTATCCACAGATCAACCTAGGTAAGCACGGCTTAACGTAAAGATCGATCCGAGTGGCTGTTATTATTTAGCCACGAGCTCCTTTCATACTATGTGACATTAGCTCTATTCCTCTACTCTATAATTGTTGCACTCCACCACATCACCTTTGTTTTTAAAAATGGGCACCAGCTAACTGTTACACCATTCGTCAGGAATCGTTTCTTCCGGCAACAGTTTACTGAAGAATAAAGCTAACCACGCCCATCCGTCCACCAGAAATAACTTCCATACTTCTACCGGTATTCCGTCCGGTCCTAATGCCTTACCATTCTTAATTCCATTTCCTGCAATCCTCACTTCATCCAAACTAACCTTTCTCACTAGTCCCTCATTCGCTGGTTTATTTTCAAGCACACCACTCCAGTCATTCTCCTCATTCATCACTCTTTCAAAGTAACCCTTCCACCTATCCTTAATTTTCTCACAATGCGAAATACCCATTCCAGTTTCGTCTTTTACGCATTTAACCTGATATACATCCTTCGCCTTTCTCTCTCTAGCTCTAGCAAGCCGGTAAAGGTGTTTTTGGCCTGCTGGACTATCCAGTGTATCATAGAGCTGTCTTCGTTGTAGGTCGAATGTTCCCTTAGTTGCCTTTTATTAATGGGGTGGTCGTATTCTTTAATTCCGGGACCACACGGAATTGCCTGTAATATACAGGATGGAATTTGACAACCTCACCTGGAGGGAAAGTACTCTAAATACTGGAGATAGCAAATTTTACTCAAAGGAAACATTACTTAATTTTTCAAAAGATACAAATCTGTTTTAAAGATTTTCGAAAATTCGCTTGCCACACTCGGGAGTCGAACCGACTAAAATTCGAAAAAATAACATCCTGTACTTGTATGAGATGAATCGATCATTTATGGATGCCAAAAATGCCAGAAATCGGTCCAGTCGTTTCGTAGATTAGCCGGCACAAACAGAAAGACAGACAGATAGACCGACAGAAAGACAAAAATTTAAAAAAATGTGTTTTTGTTATAAGTGCCGGATATATTTTCATATGCATTCAGTAAAAAGCTGTTATTTTGATATTACAAACAGACATTTCAATTTGATTTATTTGTATAGAAGTGTTGATTTAGGCATAGCTGTCACTTGTCAGGCTTACTCTATGATAGGTTCAAACAACAAAACGAAATTACAAACTACTTTAAATATATTTTATAAACGTATTTTCTATTCTTATTTTACGAAATATTAATAACTGTACCATTTACAATATTATTTCATTCAGAAATCATTAAAAACGTGCAGTTTTGAATTTTATTTGGAAAAAATAACACGCGTACGTCCACCCGTCACAAGAGCCGTCAAGGCACTGACGTATCGCGCTCCCGAGCTTGCGTCACAGGGCTTGCTCCGCACATTTCGCGAAATTTCGGTTTTTATATATTATTTAAAAATATTAAAAGAAATTACAAAAAAAAAACAATACAGATTGTTAAGTATATCATTACGTATTTGTTGTTAGAAAATTCATGCCAATCTATTCAGCCGTTACAGAGATAATTTACAATTAAGGTTGAAAAAGGACCTATTTTCTACGATTAACCAAAAAAAATTGAGAAGGTTTATTAAAATTTTAAACAATACAATTTATTTTTGATGAACTTAACTATAACATATATTTTTTACACGGAAAACGTACGAAGGGATTCATCAATAATTTTCTTTGAACATACGCTGTTTTTGGGATTTGAGCCATGTAATGCCCTTAAGAGCAAATCAAATTGAATCGTTTATTGCTATATCCGTAATGTGGTGGTATATAAAAATATAGAAACAATTATGGAAAAATATAGGAGCAATTTTTTTAGAAAAAGTAGAGAGTGGAAAAGCGCTTTATTACTTTTCCTTGTTGTTAAGTTTGAATTATTTTATATCCTATTAATATTTTATATCCTATTATGTATTTTATATTTCCACCGCTTATTCTATTAATATTTTAAATGCAAGTCTATCAATTAATTTCTTATTTATTTAATTACTAGCGACCCGCCCCGGCTTCGCACAGGTGCAATATATACATATAAACCTTCCTCTTGAATCACTCTATCTATTAAAAAAAACCGCATCAAAATCCGTTGCGTAGTTTCAAAGATTTAACCATACAGAGGGACATAGGGACAGAGAAAGCGACTTTGTTTTATACTATGTAGTGATATTTAATATTGCTTATTTGTTTACTCGCTCGTACTACCGGCATCATTCATTTTACGTCATTCAGCTTGTGTACAAAATCTCTTATCACACCTGTAATCCCCTAAGGGTTATGCAGATGTGTACCTAATATGTAGCCCACCCACATTTCGCTAGTTATGTTTAAGTCCCATGTAATAGAGGGCGAGCCTACTGCCATCAACCGGGCACAAATCCAGACACCGTGGCTGTTACTAAGAAATCCCTGATGGTAAAACCCATTAACAATATGCCCGGCCCAGGACCTCTTGCTCAACAGTCGTGATTGCGACCACTAGACCTACGAGGCATCTTTATAATATTTGTGCAATTTTATTTACATACATAACTGAATCACTGTCTCTCAAGATACAGGTTACCTAGTTTGAGAGGCAGGGTTTTCCTTATTGTGTACAGATTTTAGTTTCTAGATTGTAGTGTATTGTGTTACTATTAAAGTTCTTTTAAATTGTTTTAAATTGTCTTATTTTACTTTGTGAAATCTGTATTTTTTTGTGAAATAAAGATTATTTATTATATATTATTATTAACTTCCCTTTGCCATGAGGGTAGGCAGAAACCACAGCACGCCACCTGCTACCATCCTACCATACTCCTTTTGCCTCGTCCACGTTCATACATCTAGTTTTAAACTGAAACTGTTCTCGTATAACATCACTCCTCAAAATCATTCAAAGTTACACCCGACAAGCTTCGCAATTTTGTATATAATCATCTCATCTGCCTAGCCTGTTCCCAACTATGTTGGGGTCGGCTTCCAGTCTAACTGGATGCAGCTGAATACCAGTATTTTACATGGAACGACTGCCTATCTGAACTCCACAACCCAGTTAGTACTGGGTAATACGATACCCCTTGATAAGACTGGTTGTTAGACTTTCGGGCCACTGACTACCTGTAACGACTGTCAAAGATCTACATATGACAGCCGGGACCAACGGATTAACTTGCTTTCCGAGGCACGGAGGAAACTCGGTATGTAATGGGCGGCCAGCCATCCACGGATCAACCTAGGCAAGCGCGGCTTAACCTTAAGATCGACCCGAGCGGCTGTTATTATTTAGCCACGAGCAATTTTGTATCTAATGAAAAATGTAATAAAATACAGTATCCCTTGACAAACTGATCTAAAAATATTATCTAGAATCATCCAACCCTGCTGAAGTTCTCGCATCGCTTATCGATCCTGCCGACCCCGATGACGAAAGAGAGGGGTGTATAGCCTAGCATGCTCTGTCCCTTTCATTCGTCAATTTTGTACTGGAGTGCAAAATCGAGTGATGTTTGAAAATTGATACTTCTTTTGGTCGCGGGTAGCGCGATAGTTTTTTGTTTTTGTGTTAAGAATGATGTAAACTTATTTTAAAAGGTTGATGGGCAATTATCTGTGGAATCTGAGCACATACCAAAGTTGCAATGATATGAATTAAGAACTAATTATAAGCTATAATTTGAGTTTATTTAATGTCTGTCATTCATTAGCTCATTAGCTCAGCACTTGCAAAGAGGAACTAAGTTCGATTCCGGTCGTGAAAAATGTATTGGAAATCTGTATAGTAATAAAATATTTAAAAAATTCTTTATTATGTACACCATAATTTATTATAAATAAGCAGAAAATTCAGATATACGATGTCAGTGTACGAAACCAATGTAGCTCAGTAGTTACGGGGCTTATTTATTACGAGTCGTGGGTTCGAACTCAAGCAAGCGTATTACTTTAAGTAATTTATTTCATCACCACTGCTCTCAAAACGGTGAAGGAAAACATTATGAGGAAACCGGCATGTCTTACAAAAAAGAAATCGAAGACATGTGACATCTACCAACCCGCATTGAGCCCGAGAAGTGGATTACCACATTATTAGGCAGTGCCCTATCCTATGATGGGAGACTTGCATCTCAGAAGTAGGAAAATTATAGGCCAATAATGCTACGAGGAAAAGAGTCTTGGGCATATTACTAGCGTTGAGTAAGTTTTAGACGCCATTTTTACTTTTATTGTTAAGGAGGGCCGGTGCGCTAAGATAGCCTTCTAAATTCAAATTTTCTTACGTTTTTTGCAATTTGCCGGCCAGTGTCAAGTTGTATGTTGAACCAAATATGATTCGCGACCGGAATACGTGTATATGTACATAATTATAATCCAATACAACCCTCTAAGTTCATTTAATCGCATTAAATGACTTTTTCATCAAATAGTCCGATTATTTTGATTAGGTAATGTATTTGTTATGGAACAAGATATAGAGATCCTCATCCGCCATTGATAAGTGAGGATCCTTCGACCAGACCAGTGATGTACCCTGATGGGCTACTGCCTTTTTTTCGGAAGGGAGTGTCAGACTTGTACTGACTAAAACCCATCCATGTTCCTTCTTTGCCCTTTGTGTTCCAGGGCTGCGGTATCTCTTTCGAACAGTCCCGCAGCCCTGACAGGCATCGGCCCATGCGGAGCCCTACGTGGTTGCTGACATCTCTTTGAGGCGCGCGTGGAACACGAACGCGCCGTCTACACGGCCTGTCGTCATAAGACGGCCGGACGGCGAGCTAGCCCATAACTCACCGTCCACAGGCCCGCGCCTACGGTGGCCGGGGGCAACCACGTGACCCCCGACGCCCAGGGCGTCTCCCATGGGCTACTGCCTATCGGTTGAAGTCGGGCTGTTGTACGGGTATGCTCGCTCCGAGCGGACTCGGATACTTACTCGGACGCAAGTCGTATCGTGGCAACCTATACCAACCCATCCCTGTGCGCTCGGATTATGAGCATACTCTGATCGTGTCAAAAAAATACAAGTACCGAAGCCGAAAAGGGAAGTGTTCTCCCCGTCATAGCGATATTTTTTTGTTCTAGACCATACCTGGGAACATTCTAGTTATATTGGGAATCGAAGTTCCAACATTGTCACAAGATTTTAATGTTATTACTATACTTTAAACATCTCCACGACCCCCGTACTATTCAATGCATCCGTCAGCACAATGTTTTGAGTGCGTTACATTGAGTCCTACCGCTAAAAGTGATTTTGCCCCCAAAAAAAAACAAGTCGTTTCCCAGCAATATTTTTTTGTAGAGTTACTTAGTTTGATGTAAAGGATGCTTGGTTGACGGCTTCGTGACACCTTGTATTCTTGTATTTCGGATAACTGCGTAGTGTGACGTGACGATTTTGCGTGACTTTACCTGCAATCGTTATAGTTTCATATTGTGTAGGCGCACTAAGAAGTGAATCTTTTTGCACACGTGTATCAAACGACGTTTTTCAATACACTTACGAAGAAATAAAATATGAGAACGGAAATTATTTTTGTCATTAATCACAATGAAACTATGATTTAATTTCCCTTTTTTCCTTGCTTTGCCTTTACAGATTAAAGTAGAAGCAAAGGTATGAAGCCGCAAAACATCTAATCAAAACATCACCTAATATTAAAAATTCAAATATTTTCGAATTTAGAACACAAATAACTGTTGATTTGTTGATAAAAGAACATAATTATTTTAATAATATATTCTTAAAATATTTAGGCTTTTAAAGTCTAAATACTTCCCCTCTTTGACGAGATTAACAAAAAAAAAATCACCGCCTACTACAAGATTTGAACGTTGAACCACGTAAGACTTAGTTTATAGTTATCTGTGGAAATAAAACACTAGTAGAAAGAAATGAAATAAAAAACCAAGAATTTGAAATACACTGTATTCTGAACTTACACGTATTCAGTATTTCTTTCTGAAGTGCCAACTATAACATAGTTGATTGAAAAATCTGCTGTTTCCTACAAAAGTGCAATATGATTCTTTTTACCTACGCGGGGTATTCCTCAAAGCGCAACTATTTTTAAGCGCAACCAACTAAGCGCAACTAAATTTTTCCTCGAAGCGCAACCATGATGAAAAATAGAGAGGGATATGATGGATTCATTATTTTTTTTTCAATCATGGTTGCGTTTTGAGGAATAAACATATGATATGTATACAAAATTAGTTTTAGTATATGCGAAACTTGTTACACGTGTCTAGTATTTTTATGTAAAGAATCTATGTAAAAAATTTCAAAACTGTATCATGAAAAATCTCAAAGTTATAAGCTTGTTCTGTTACCTAGTTGTCCCCAGAAAAACGTCACCACTCAGCGCGCGCCTCCAGCGTCGTCTTGAGCTCATTGGTAATAATAATTTGGCAGTAGGTACCTAAATTATTGCGATAGGTAGGTACTCAAAGTCGTCGGTGTCTAACTTTTAAGTTTTTTAAATATTTTTGGGAAAAAATATAACATGGTTTAAAAATTATTGGCATCGATTCAGTTACTTATTCTGAACAAACTATATTCAGGTTTCGCATATAAAAATAATAATGTATATAAATATATATATTTAATTTGAATTTATGAGCGCAACTAATGGTTGCGCTTCGGGGAATAATTTAGTTGCGCTTAAAAATAGTTGCGCTTTGAGGAATACCCCACCTATACGGTCAAAATGTATAGAAAAGCTGTTTTTCTTTTAAATTACGGATGCAAAATTTTCTATGGGGGGGGGGGGGGGTGTTCAGATGATGTACTGAATACGTGGTAACTGTTTGTGCGTCGGTATCCTTTCGACCCCGTATAATTTTCGCATTCGGCCGCACTGCGCGCTTGACGCTTTCGCTAGTTGCCTCCCAGTGTAGCCACCATGTATCCTAGCAACTATCCAGATGTTGTCACTCGGCTCTAGGCGCTGAGCAAACCAACCGTCAGTGCGTACCTAGACTTATAGCCTCCGAGTTAATAGGTATCTTCTTGATTATCGCACTATCGTCGACCGCGTCATAGTTATAATATATATATATTTTTTTCTTTTTAGTAGCCTGTACTGTCCCACTGCTGGGCAAAATCCTCCCCCAATTTCTTTCATGTGCTCTTTTCCCTTATAATATTTGGATATAAAAAAAAAAACTGGACTCGCGCTAGAGGGGTTCCTTACCATCGTTGTAGGGGAGCCCCCTTTAATTTTGAATTTATTTTTAATATTTGTTGTTATAGCGGCAACAGAAATACACATTCTGTGAACATTTCAACTGTCTACCTATCACGGATCATGAGATACAGCCCGCTGACAGACAGACGTTTATTTTGGTATTCTTTCTCATGGGTCGATCAGGTAGGAAATGATAATGCCATTTAGTATCAAAATATCAACAAAAATTCGGCATTTAAAAGTATCCTAGAAGAACAGCTTCAGAAAAAAAAAAACATTATTTTTATTTCTACATTTCATTTCTGCATCAGGTGATATTATAATGGTCAAGCGCGAGCTTAACAAAAGATAAAAAAGAAAACATCGCGTAAAAACTCAACCCGTTGAAAAGCCTACAACGTTTCACCCCCTATCGATCGCTAAACACCCCGTCATCCCTTATTAACGAGGACAAAAGGGGTGAAACATGACAGACCGCAATGCCAAACTGTTCGCGAATTCAAATCGCTTGTCATGGTGGTGGTGGTCGTGTGATGTTACAAGTTTTTGTACTGTAATATTATCTGCTATTTGTGTTCAAATGGCGTTCTTTATAGTTTCTGCATATCCCTATAAAAAAAGCAGCGGTGGCCCAGAGGTGGCGACCCCGATTTACGAACAGTAAGTCTTGGGTTCGAACCCAGGCAAACGCATTACTTTGTGTAATTTATTTCATCACCACTGCTCTCAAAAACGGTGAAGGAAAACATCGTGAGGAAACCGGCATGTCCTAGAACTAAGAATTCGAAGACATGTGACATCTACCAACCCGCACTGGGCCCGCGTGGTGGATTATAGCCCATTCCCTCTCATAGAGAGGAGGTCTGTGTCCCAGCAGTGGGAACATTATAGGCTGATTTCATCATCATCATCATCATTTCAGCCGAAAGACGTCCACTGCAGGCTGATTTAGCTAGAAAAAAAAACAGCTGTTTGTTTCTGGTTACGGGTTCTGTACCCGTAGGGTGGTTACCCAGTTTAACTGGACCCTATTACTAAGTCTCCGCTGTCCGTCCGTCTGTCTTTCAGCAGGCTGTACCTATCTCATGATCCGTAATAGGTAGACAGTTGAAATTTTCACAGAATGTGTATTTCTGTTGCCGCTGTAACAACATCATCATCATCATCATCATTTCAGCCGAAAGACGTCCACTGCTGGACATAGGCCTCCCCCAAGTGTCACCACATTGACCGGTCCCGTGCGACTCGCATCCAGCGGATCCCTGCAGCCTTCACCAGGTCATCGGTCTACCTAGTGGGAGGCCTTCCAACGCAGCGTCTTCCGGTTCGCGGTCGCCACTCCAGAACCTTTCGGCCCCATCGGCCTTCCGTTCTGCGAGCAATGTGCCCTGCCCACTGCCACTTCAGTTTGGCTATTCTTCGGGCTACGTCGGTTACCTTGGTTCTCTTGCGGATGTCCTCATTTCTGATTTTATCACGCAAAGAAACTCCGAGCATAGCCCTCTCCATTGCCCTTTGGGTGACTTTAAGCCACTGACTGTAACAAACGTAATAAATTAAAAATGAAAGGGGGCTAACCTACTACCATGGTACCGGAACACTTCATGCGCGAATCCAACTCGCACTTGGCACGTTTTTTATTTTATTTTGAAAAGCCTTTATTCCCTTTTCAATGTGGACAATAAGCAGTCATGCTAGTGAAGGAGGTGGCGGAACGTGAGAGGGAAAGAGCCTCACGTCCCAGCCGCCGCGGGAGACGCCCTGGGCGTCGGGGGTCACGTGGTGGCCCCCGGCCACCGTAGGCGCGGGCCTGTGGACGGCGAGTTATGGGCTAGCTCGCCGTCCGGCCGTCTTATGACGACAGGCCGTGTCGACGGCGCGTTCGTGTTCCACGCGCGCCTCAAAGAGATGTCAGCAACCAGGGGGGGTCCGCACGGGCCGATGCCTGCCAGGGCTGCGGGACTGTTCGAAAGAGATACCGCGGCCCTGGAACAGAAAGAGCAAAGAAGGAACATGGATGGGTTTTAGTCAGTACAAGTCTGACACTCCCTTCCGCTCCGCCCAGAGCGGGGGAGGTCATTTGATGATTTCCCATCTGACACAAATGACAAACCGTAATGTGTTGAACTATTCATTCATTCAAATCGCTTGCAATGGTGGATAAATGACATTTGACGGCACGGTTGCGCAGTGGCTGAGCGATTGACTGCTGCGTTGCGTGTCGCGGGTTCCATCCGCGCACGGAACAAATATTTGTATGGCCTACAGCTAAGGGTCTGGCTGTTTGTGTATGTGAGTACATATATATATATAAGGAAAGAAATTTCTAGCGCGAGGCGACGTATTCTGAAAAAAATAAACATATTTTTTTTTTTCTGCTATTAACCGAAATTCAAGATGGGCAGACGACATAGTTGTCATCGGGGCAAAACCTTAATGAGACATGACCGTGAAGATTGGCACAAGAAAAGAGAGGCCTGTAACCAGCAGTGGTTGAAGTCAGGCTGTGGATTATGATGAAGAACCGAAATCCACCCCAAATACACTCTCAATAATACTGAATATTGAGTGTGATATTTTGGTTACAGTTTCTGCATAAAGACCTATTCAAACCTAAGCGGTATTCGCTGCCGCTTTGAGTAGGGGTACATACCGCGCGGGTTTCGCTTAGGTATTTAGTATCAAGTTCCGCGGCTAGAGCGACCTGAGCGGTATTCGCTGCGGCTGTGGGTAGAGGTACATACGGCGCGGGTTTCGCTCAGGCATTTAGTATCAAGTTCCGCGGCTAGAGCGACCTGAGCGGTATTCGCTGCGGCTGTGGGTAGAGGTACATACGGCGCGGGTTTCGCTCAGGCATTTAGTATCAAGTTCCGCGGCTAGAGCGACCTGAGCGGTATTCACTGCCGCTGTGGGTAGAAGTGCATACAGACGGTAGCGAAATCCGCTTTGGTGTGAACAGTAATATTACCGCATACACACTCGGTTTTCTCTACCGCAGACGGTAGCGAATACTGCTTAGGTTTGAATAGACTTTAATACCCATCAGAAATAGCCGTAAGTTTATTTTAAAAACAAATATAAAGGACAAATGTCATTGTGAGGTATTAGATGTTTTTTTTTCTTACTTTACTTTTAATTATTTCCTGTTATTAGTGTTAAAGTGTAAGCAGGTGGCATTCCGCAGTCTCCGTCCATCTTTATGGAAAATAGATGAGTTTTTATACGTGTTTCTTATAATCAATTTAATAAATAAATCAAAGACAGGAGAGGGGATAAAAATTAAACTCGATTTTTAACGGCTTAAGTAAGTAAGTAAGTAAAATTTTATTTGTTTGAACATGGTGTACATAGATTGCATGCAATATAACAATAAGAAACATAAAGTTCTAACATGTTCATCCGCATATCGTGGCGTAAAAATTGGTAGGAAGAGATGGTGCATAAACCGTGATAACATTCATTAAAAATAACATAATATAATTTAAAATAAAAAAGAATGGCGTTTCTTTTTTAGAAGTTCCGCAAGTTTTTTCCTGCATCATATACATCATATAAGTAGTCGTTTTTAATCCAAAAAGCCTGATAACCCTTATTAATGAGGACAAAAGGGGTGGAACGCAACAGACCGATATGTGTCGAACTGTTAGCGAATGCAAATCGCTTACTGTCTTTGTGATGGAGTATTAGACAAATTATTATATTAGTCAATAAAATGGCTGAGCCGGTTTTGATAAAACATGTCTAATTTTAATATACACATCATGCGCTTTCATTTGATACCCCATTTAGGTAAACATATTTGAAAATATTTGATTATTCATCACCACTTTCATCCCCCATATCTAGTAAATGGCTGCACCGATTTTGATGAAACGTATCTAAGAACCATCGCCAAGAAACTAGCTTTGAAATAAATATAACTGCATTCAATTCGGTTCACTCGTTTAAGAGCTACGGTGACACACACACACACATAGCGGTCAAACTTTAACACCCCTCTTTTTGCGTCGGGGGTTAAAAACAAAATACTTGACATAATTCTGTTTCAATCTTCCGCTAAAAGCATTCCTGACAAGAAACGTAACGATGGACAGAAATTCGTTTAATATTTTTTGTTCAGTTTCCACTTGAATGGTCAAAGCAACTATACACCTTTGACTACTCTCGAAAAAACCGATATTTTACGATAAAACGGAATTAGGTCAAAAAATGGGTCATGGTTAAGTTCTAACCGCTACACGGGTCGAACTTCTAGGTTAAACAAAGCTTGCCTAGGTCGTTTCGTGGATGGGTGACCATTCGTTACTACCAAATTTCGTCTGTGGCTCGAAAAGCACGTTAAGCTGTTAGTCCCGGCTATAGTGGCTCGAAAGTGTGACAACCAGTCTTACCAAGGGGTATCCTATTACGGAGTACTAACTGGGTTGTGTAGGTCAGATCAGTAGACGCACCATGTAAAATATTTGTGTTCAGCTGCATCCGCTTAGACTGGAAGCCGACCCTAACATAGTTAGGAAGAGGTTAGGCATTCAGATGATGATGGATGTTATCGCTGATTAATTCTCCCTTTGTCTAGGCTTTTATGTAACCCATTGGCTTGTATGACATACAAAAAACCTTAAAACTACATTCGCGTTACAAAAAAAACTCATGCTCAAACGAAATTAAAACTGTCCGAGAGAATAACGCGTTTTAGTGCAAAATTAATACTTAATGCCAATGACATACTTTAAGAGCCGTGGTGGCCCAATGGTGTCAGCCCCTACTGACAAGTTTTAGGTTTGAAGCCCAGGGGGCTCTTTACTTTGATTAATATATTTCATCACCATTGCTCTCAAAACGAGGAATAAAAACATCGTAAGAGTAGAGGAAGACTAAAGAAACGATGGATGGACTGAGTGAAGTATGATATGGCTAGAAAGGAGGTGTCTGATGAGATGACGAGTAATAGAGAAGTATGGAAGAGTAAGACGTGCTGCGCCGACCCCAAATGAATTGCGATAATGGCAGGAGCATGATGGTGTTCTTAAATCAATGAAGGAAAACATGATGAGATTAATAGACCTAGAACCAAAAGTTCGAAAACATGTGACATCTACCAACCCTGGGCCGCGTGGTGGATTACCGGAGTGGAGGCCTGTGTCCCATCAGTGGGAACGTTATAGGCTGATTATGCTATAACAAGGAACTTTAACATAAATGGTGGAATGTGGGTACTGTTTGTACACTTATGCCTAAACTTTTACAGGCATGACGAAATGTTAACATGGAAGGTTCAGGGTAGCCCGTGAACTAGCTCGCCGTCCAGCCGTCTTATGACGACAGGCCGTGTCGACGGCGCGTTCGTGTTCCACGCGCGCCTCAAAGAGATGTCAGCAACCACGTAGGGGTCCGCACGGGCCGATGCCTGCCAGGGCTGCGGGACTGTTCGAAAGAGATACCGCGGCCCTGGAACACAAAGGGCAAAGAAGGAACATGGATGGGTTTTAGTCAGTACAAGTCTGACACTCCCTTCCGCTCTGCCCAGAGCGGGGGGGGTCATTTGATGATTTCCCATCCCAAAAAAAAAAAAAAAAAAAAAGGGTAGCCCGCGAAAGCCCAGGTATACAATAGAATACCAAATAGATTAAAAACATTAAATACAAGAATGTTCAAAAACAATTTATACACATGGCTCTCTGCTAATAGTTTCTACAGTGTCAAGCAGTTCCTGGAACATAAAATCGCATGATGACTGATTGTTTCGTTATGCATGTATTTGCACGCTTATACCTATTAAGCAAAACATGTTTGTTCACATTATTAACATTACCATCTTTTATACCATGTTTTTAGCAAATAAATGATTTATTATTATTTCCTTTATTTAAATTTTTACAAATTATTTTACATTTTTAAATATTCCTTAAAAAAAATATATAAAAAAACATTTAAAAATATAAAAAATTGTAGCCCATCGGTATCGGGAACAGGGTCCAAGCTACCGGTCAGGGCTCCAGAGAGAGGAACCTCCTAACAATACGAGCCGTGTCCAAAAGTACTGCTTTCTGAATCAAGCCCTTGATCCAGCTGCCTAACGAGAGCCTCCTCAGGTATTGGTCGAGGCTCTTGGCAATTAAGCCATGGGCTGATCAAACAGGCAGAAGCTAATGTAAAGTCTCTGGTACATCTTATTAGACTGGAAGCCGAGAAAAGGTTAGGCAGATTATGAAATGAGTGACAAAGATACTTGATGTTTCAAATAGATTGCAGTATTGACATATTTAAACCCAACTTGACTTTACTATGTATTATTGGCATGCTGTCAAGTCAAATAAAAAAAAAATTGAGAACTCAATGACATTGAATTAGAGCCAAACCCATTTGTTTTAAATATGTCCATGGTCGAACATCAAGTAGGCTTACTTAAATTTCACCGAAGCAAGTGATAATTATACAGTACGAATATGAAAAATCAGAGGTGCGTGTCTTAAAGGATGGATGGATTTATGGAGGTTTGTTAATCTTTCACGAAAAAAACTACTGACCGGGTTTGTATGAAATTTGGCACACAGATAGTCTGTTCATACATTTAAAAAAAACAGTCATTTGTAGAATCAGTCAATTGTAGAATCTGTCATTTATACAACATTATTTTTAGAATATGCGAAAACTGAATATAGTTTGTTCAGAATAAGTAACTGAATCGACTCCAATAATTTTTAAACCATGTTATATATTTTCCCAAAAATATTATAAAAAGTTAAAAGTTGGACACCGAGCGACTTTGAGTACCTATCGCAATAATTTAGATATCTACTGCCAAATTATTATTATCAATGAGCTCAAGACGACGCTGGAGGCGCGCGCTGCGTGGTGACCACATTTTTGTGCGGACAACTAGGTTACAGAACAAGCTTATAACTTTGTGATTCTTCATGATACAGTTTTAAAATTTTGTACATAGATTATTTACATAAAATACTAGACACGTGTATCAGGTTTCGCATATACTAAAACTAATGTTGTAGAATCAGTAAATTTTAGAATCGGTCATTTGTAGAATCAGTCGTTTATAGAATTGTACATTCCTAGAATTGGTCAATTATAGACACGTAGTCATTTCGAGAATCAGTCATTCCTAGACTAAATCCTGTGGAGGGTTCTGGTACTTCCTCGGACGCTCCTCCACCAAGACCTTCAACTCTACAAATGATCGATATAAAGTCACTTAAGTAAAAGCTCCTGAATGCAAAGACCGTTTCCCAAAATTGAATACCAACACCAATTTTTCATGACCCCTGTTAGAAGACATTTAACATCATTTGACGTGTCTCGATATAATGGACCGTTTTAAATTGAGCCCTCGTATTGAGCGTTTGGTTAAGTGAGAAGGGTCTACTCAATTTGGGTGTAAGTTTGGATATTTTTCATTGTGTCAAAGAGGACGTTTTTTTACTTAAACTCAACAGGTACGCTGTCAGATGATATTATTTGCTGGAAGTTAACTGAGTTATATATTATTTAAGTATCCTTTGACTCAGGTTATCTGAGTTTTAACCACTTCGTTGGTTTAGTGGCCGCAAGCGTGGCTGCTGAGCATGGGGTCCCGGGTTCGATTCCCAGGTCGCGTAAAGTTTTATCCGGTTTCTCCATTGGGAATTTCCCAGTAACAGCACGGAGTTTTGAGTTGTGCCCGGGTGATGGCATTAGGCTCGCTTTGATGGAATTAGGCTCGCCCCTTATTACCAAAAACTGAAACATATGGCAAAATGTGGGTGTAGTTAAAATTTTGCCTACCCATCATCTGCCCAGCCTTTTCCCAACTATGTTGGGGTCAGCTTCCAGTCTAACCGGATGTAGCAGAATACCATTATTTTACATAAAGCGACTGCCTATCTGACCTCCACAAGCCGGTAACTGGGTAATACGATACGCCTTAGTAAGACTGGATGTCAGACTTTCGGCTTCTGTCTACTCGTAACGACTGTCAAAGATCTACAAATGACACGGAGAAAACTTGGTATTTAATGGGTGGTCACCCATCAACGGATCAACTTCAGCAAGCACGGCTTAACCTTGAAGATCGACCCGTGCGGCTGATATTAAGCCACGAGCTCCACTTTTACCTACCCATTTGGTGAAACAAGCGTAATGACGTGTTTTAACAAATCAAGTCACAATTTCCTTTTCAATTCACGTTCATAGTATTTCCATGCATTTTGTAGCGGGCAGTAAATATATGTTGACTAGCGCTATAAAGGTGAAAGTTCAAAGAAAGTATATTGAACTTTGTATAATAGAACCATTTGTGGTTCACATAGCTATAGATCTAGCTATACATTCCCAGTGGCCTCGCTTTTAATACAAGGTGTAAACGGACCCTTCACGAAGCCGTCAACCAAGCATTCTGTACATCAAACTGAGTAACTACGCAAAAAATATTGCTGGGAAACGACTTTCTTTTGGGGTGAAAAATTTTACGGTAGAACTCAATATAACGCACTGATGGATGCATTGAATAGTACGGGGGTCGTGGAGGTATTTAAAGTAAAGTTATGACCTTAAAAATTTGTACAAAAACTTGTGAAAAAGTTGGAACTTTGACCCCGTATATCTCCGTAACTAGAAGGTTCCCAGGTATGGTCTAGAACAAATAAATAATCGCAATGACGAAGAGAACAAGTACCTTTCATTGAAACCCTTTGTATGTATTCTACAACAAACAGCTATGCTTACAACGTAAAAATAACATTAAAACATCTTGGTTACAACAGAAAATGCGGTAACCTGACTTAGGTAAATGCCACCTTATTACATTATACTAAAAAATATGAACGTTCAGGAAAAACCGGTACGTTTAACTTATTACGTACGGAACCCAAAAATAATGTGTTGAGAACACGCAATTAACCAATTTAGTCTTTATCAAATAACCAGTGAAAAAAAGTTAAATCAAACTTTATTTTATGATGTTCTAGTTAGGCGCCGGCGCGGCGTTTTTAGTTATTGTTTCAAAAACCTGCCTTCATCATTATCATCATATCAGCCGAAAGACGTCCACTGCTGGACATAGGCCTCCCCCAAGTCTCGCCACATTGACCGGTCCCATACGTCTCGCTTCCAGCGGATCCCCGCAACCTTCACCAGGTCATCGGTCCACCTAGTGTGAGGCCTTCCAACGCAATGTCTTCCGGTTCGCGGTCGCCAGAACTTTTCGGCCCTATCGGCCATTCGTTCTGCGAGCAATGTGCCCTGCCCACTGCCACTTGAGTTTGGCTATTCTTCGGGCTACGTCGGTAACCCTAGTTCTCTGGCGGATGTCTTCATTTCTGATTCAATCACGCAAGGAAACTCTGAGCATAGCCCTCTCCATTGCCCTTTGGGTGACTTTAAGCCTTCTGACGAGGCCCATTGTGAGCGACCACGTTTCGGTCCCGTATGTAATCACTGGCAACACAAACTGGTCATAGACTTTCGTTTTGAGACACTGCGGTAAGTTGGATGAGAAGATACCACGCAACTTCCCGAACGCTGCCCAGCTGAGTCGGATTCGACGATTGACCTCTTTCTCGAAGTTAGACCTACTGAACTGGATCGTTTGTCCCAGGTAGACATAATCGTCTACAACTTCGAGTATAGAGTCTCCGATCTTGATAGGAGTGGGTGTTACATGGGCATTCAACATGACTTTGGTTTTGTCTCTGTTCATTTTAAGACCCACTCTTTCAGAAACTCTACTATTGCCATCAACCGGGCGCAAATCCAGATTCCTACTGAGAAATTCCTGATAGAAAAACCCAATAACACTTTGCCCGACCTGGGAATGGAACCAAGGACCTCATGCTCAGCAATCGCGCTTCCGACCACTAGACCAACGAGGCAGGACAGGTAGCAAAACACAGCAAAATCTCTTTGAAAACAATTTTATTCAGTTTCCCAGCCGTCGAATCTTCTGATCAGTTTTTCAGTCCATTCCCGTAAGCTGATTAAGTTCGAATGGATACCTGACGGAACAAAGAAAATTATATTGTACCAGCTAAAATGATGATGGGAAAGTCGAAAATATATAAGACCAGTTATTAATTCGTCGCGTTAATTTAAAATTTGACAATAAATTCGGGCTGTACTCTGCTTGTAATAATATAATTCAATCATGATTCGGAAGGCAGGTGTCGCCATCTTTTATCATAAGAACGTTATTGTTGTTTTCCTCGGGAACAGTGCTTTTTTTCGGGATGAAAAGTAACCTATGTCCGTTTCTGTACACTTGACAACGTATATGCAATATTGGAGGATGATCGGTTTAGTGGTTTAGGCGTGAAAAGGTAACAAACAAACTTACTTTCGCATAATTATAATAATAGTAAGGATTATGGATATGGTGTTCGATAATTATCCCACGGGATCGTATCACCGGGATCAAAGTATCCTATGTGCAAAACCAGATTATAAAGTATCTGTGTGCTAAATTTCATTCAAATCTGTTTAGTAGTTTTTGAAAGAGTAAACTTTTTATCCCGGTAATAACCGACTGCAACGTAGTCAGAAAATGGCTACGCAGATGATAAAGTTAAGCGTCTCTGTTCAAGGTTGGTAAAATGATGGGTGACCTAATTTCCTCATTGATCGTTGAAATGAGACGTATCCGACAATAAACGGGCGCCATTTGTGAAATAGAACTATTTGTGTTTGTAGTTTAGCCACGATACGTACTCACGCAAGCCATAAGTAAGGTGTGTTGGGTAATGTAACGCTATGCTATTCTTTTACTGTGCTATTTTTTGCGGGATATGAAGAACAGTGTGTAAATTCAAAATCAAAATCAAATCATTTATTTCAAATAGGCCAGTTACAGGCACTTTGGCATTGTATGTCTTTTGAATTGTTGAAACAAAGACAACAATGAAAAGTAGCTACAGTCCCAGTCACAAGGCATAAAAACTGTGAAATTACTGTAGTTGTAAAGTTCTTCATCCCCCATAGAAAATGGAGGATCCTCCGACCAGACGGGTGTTGTGTCTGGTGGGCTACTGCCCGACAGTTGTTGTCGGGTTTTTCTGTCACGAATAGCTTAAATAGCGCGATTCAGAATTTTGATGTACTACAGTAACATAGTACAAAAAGTACTACTACGCCATCTGTAATACGAATGAAGAACTATTCATTCGTATCACAGATGGCGTTGTAGTACTTTTTGTACTGCCCGCTATAGTGGAATATTAGCCTAAATTGAATTATTAATTACTCTTAATTTTTGTATTGCCGATTGGTGATTTCGAAATAAGATCAAGTTTATAGCTTTTAATTACTTTTCTATTATACATTATGCGTAGTATTAGTTATGATTAATTTTCTTGTAATTTATTTTGAAAACCCTACGCTAAAATAATTGAATGAGACTCGTGTAAAATTGCCAGTTCGTTTTTGTTATGAAATGTAAAGAAAACGTAAATTGTTGTTATACACAACCCAAACAACACCCAAAAACAAGCAAACATGTAGACACAGTACCCATTTAATTTTACGACGATAATGATTATGACATACTTATATTTACGAAACACCCAAAGTAAAACAAATTTGGTGTTGACTGTACATATTGTTGGCCACTTGCTATAAAAAGTACTGACAATATCCGAAGTAGGCATGCTGCGATTAGAATAATGTATTAAGATTTTTTTTTATCAATATGCAATTGTTGGCATCACGTGATGTAATTTATGGTGGTTTCAAAATGTTGGCATCGTGCTACCGATTACTCGAAAGTACAAAAAAGTACTACGATATCATCATAATTTATTTATTTAACACTTCAAGCACAAAAGTACAGAGGCGGACTTAATGCCAAAGGCATTTTCTACCAGTCAACCTTTGGGTGATGCAGAGACAAGCAGTGGTAGGTGTATATCTGAAAATAAAATTCGATTTTGATTTTGATATAAAATACAATAAATAATTAAGTTTACACAAATATGTTTTTCATTGCATTAACAATCACTATAAAATTCACAATGTTTGTATAAACAAACACCTAACAATAATATATTATTCTAATATAGTAAAATATCTCGACTTGGCACGAGGTTGTCGACATGTGGAATGTGAACTCGGCTATCATTGTGCCGATCGTCGTGACGGCCAATGGCCTTATAGCCAAGAGCCTCGACGACCATCTTTCGAAGCTCTCCTTAGGCGGTTGGATCAAGGGCCTGATTCAGAAGGCAGTACTCCTCGATACGGCTCGTATTGTGAGGAGGTTCCTGTCTCTGGAGCCCTAACCACCGGTAGCTTGGACCCTGCGCCCGCTACCGGCGGACCACTATTTTTTATATTTTTAAATGTTTTTTTTTATATGGTTTTTGTTAAAAAATATTTAAAAATGTAATTAGTATGTAAGGAAATATATTATAGCACTCGCATTGGAACACAAGTTTATAACATTCAAATCACGCGATGTAGTTATGTCACATAAAAACTATACATATTTCTATTAGAAGGGACTGCTGTTACAATGTGCTGTTAGCTGATTATCACGCTAGCTCAACTATGGGGTGAACAGGACTTGAAAGTAATCGGATCAATTAAAGTAGGAACAACAGAAATATCTATCTACATACTACTACATGAAATCATTCAGTGGGATTAAATTAACTTAGACGGTTGTATTGATGACTAGCTGTGCCAAGAGGTTTCACCCGCCGCTTCTGACGTAGTTTATTTTTGCTCGGCTCCTTTTTGTCGTAGCGTGATGTTATATAGCTATAACCTTCCTCGATAAATGGACTATCCCACACTAAAATAATATTTCAACTCGAACCAGTAGTTCCTGACATTAGCGCGTTCAACTAAACAAACAAACTTTTCAGCTTTAGAATATTATTATTTTAGTCTGCATATAATGTACATAATAGATAGAAATTAATTACTAGAAAATTAAATATATTTTTAGAAATATTATGATAAAAAAAAAATATAATATTATATATATACATATATATAAGGTCTATCTTTTCATACACGAAATATTTTAAGAGTAACTTCTATAAGTCGTAAAGTCGCCATAGCAACGAAAAAAATAATAATATCTGAGTGTTTTTTTTATTACGAAATTATTATAATTCTAAATTTTGTTAAGACTTTTTTCATAAAACCTTTACTCCCATATTCTAACAATGACAGTAGGTAAATACAACGTAGTAAACTAGCGTAATCGATGTTTAAAATAAGGAGCCTGTTTTTTTTGGGTCATTAATTTTAAATTATTTATTTTTTATAAAAAAAATATACTCATATAAAAAAAATCCCTTGAAATGGCTTCGTAATAGCCGTTAGATGATTCTCTGAAAATATTTCTTGTATGAATAGTTAGACCTTAAATAGTATAAACTTTGATTGTAACTCTGTAAAGCCATATATGTTACGATCGCGAATCATATTCTAATCAACATACAACCTGACACTGACCTGCTAATTGCAAAAAACTTAACAAAATTTGAATGTCACAGGCCATCCTGGAGCGTCCCCCAAAAAGGTGGCAGTGTCAGATTCACATCCTTTATCTGTGGTCAGATTAGATACGGCAAACGGAGGACTGGGTGTTGAAAGCGATTTCTAGCTCTACCAGTGGACTGCAATGGGCAGAGACGATTGATTGATCTCGATTCTGGGTAAGACTGACTGTCGGACTTACGAACTTTTGAAAAACGACTGTCAAAGATCTACTAATAGCAGCCGAGACCAACAACTTAACGTAGGGACTTTAGCCACGGCATTTAAAGGATGGTCACCCATCCAAAGATGACCAGGATTGATGGGTCGATGGTGGATGGTCAGGTGAGTGGTAGCCTGCTTGTCGCAGTCACGACGTGCAAGCTGTTAACTTTTTTCCTTTTTTTTGTTCCGTCCTGTTGAATTTATAGTTTATTTTTCTGTAATTTTGTTTGCACGTCATGTCCTTGCGGCAAATAAATATGTTTTCTTTCTTGTTTCTTTCTTTCCATCTACTGACTGACCTCGTTAAGCGTTGCTTAACCCCAATCGACTCTAGCAGCTGTTTTTATTTAGCAATGAACCCGTCACGAAACCAATTTACCAAGTGTGAGTGGACTCATATATTCAGCGCAAAAGATAGACCTTTTCTTGATCCCAAGTTATAACCGTTGACCTCCAGGACCTATTTACGATCATTTGTTTGGCCTTTTCTCAACTAAGTTGAGGTCGGCTTCCAGTCTAAATAGAGAAGTCTTTTTATCAATACTAGCGTATGCACACGGCTTCGCCCGCGTGGAGTTCGATAATTGTCCCGAGGGATAGAAAGTATCCTATGTTTTAATCCAGGTTATAAACTATCTGTGTGCAAAATTTCATCCAAATCCGTTCCGTAGTTTGTGCGTGAAAGAGTAACTAACATCCATATATCCTTACAAACTTTCGCATTTATAATACATATTACTAGCGACCCACCCCGGCTTCACACGAGTGCAATATACATATAAACCTTCCTCTTAAATCACTCTATCTATTGCTGAAAACTGAATTAAAATCCGTTGCGTAGTTTAAAAGATCTAAGCGTACAAACAGCGGGAGCGACTTTGTTTTATACTATGTAAAGATATATATAGTAGGATTATATTTTCCACCAAGGAGAAGCTCGTGGTTAAATAATAACAGCCGCTCAGGTCAATCTTTAGATGGGTGACCGCCCACTACATACCGAGTTTCCTCCGTGCCTCGGAAAGCACGTTAAGCCGTTGGTCCCGGCTGTCATTTGTAGATCTTTGACAGTCGTTACAGGTAGTCAGTGGCCCGAAAGTCTGACAAGCAGTAGGTCCAAATAAAATACTGGTATTCAGCTGCATCCGGTTAGACTGGAAGCCGACCAGGCTAAACGAGTATGTTAGGATCGTAGCGCATGGCGTTCTGTGTTTCTACCTACCCCCATAGTAACAAGATGCGAGCCTATGTACATAATGTCATGTAAGTGTGTACATTAAAATTTAAATCTGACATTCTACTTTGCCGAACTGATAGCTTGGTGTGATAGAATGTAATGATTTCAATACTAGTACCATAATTTTTAAGAACAGAATGAAAACCTACCAAAATGCATCTATAAAATCAATTTAGCAAGAGAATACAACGTTTTACATTACATCACCCTTATCCCAATTCATTTGTGGTCGGCTCAGCATGTCTTCTTCTTCCATACTTCTCTATTACTCGTCATTTCAGCAGTCACCTTTCTAGCCATATCCTCCTTCACACAGTACATACATTTGACAGTACAAACAGAAATAATTATAAAAACCAAAGATACGTTTTTAAAACGTTATCCCCGCACTGCAAACTCATTACAGATACACATACATACAAAATATACATCTATATGCCGGCAGGAACAAAGAAATTCGTACAGCGCATGCGTGAGCAGAGAGAGACAGCATTACGGTCGAACACTATAAGAGCTAACGTGTTAGAAAGGGACGGTGAACGTCATAAATTCAACTGAGAATTTCGCTGGGTGTGTTAGATATTTCACATTATTATTTAATAATTAGAAGTTACGCTTTTTTGAGGGAAAATTTAGTTTTTTTGAGATGAAAAGGAGTTTTGGAGAACTAACACCATATTATTTCCACTCTCTTAGCATTTCTGTATGAAAAATGCCGGTGAAATTACAATCATATACGAGATGAATCTTTGTCGGAAAGGTCAATGATTCATAATCCTTTGGTGTTAAGGATAAAGTGTTTGTTCGTATATACAGAGTGTAAACGGACCCTTCACATAGCCGTCAACCAAGCATTCTGTACATCAAACTAAGTAACTTTACGCAAAAATTGCTGGGAAACGACTTTTTTTTTGGGGTGAAAAATCACGTTTTACGGTAAAACTCTATGTAAGGCACTCAAAACATTGTACTGATGGATGCATTTATTTATTTATTGACACACCAACGACTTATTCACTAGATCATTACATTAAATTTATTCAATTTCAACAGCTTTGCGGTGAATTCGTCACTTAAAGGTGTGCACAGCACTTGTATAATCAATCAATCGCTCATTGAATAGTAAACAGGTCATGAAGGTATTTAATGCAAAGTTATAACCTTAAAAACTAGTATTAACAAATACTTGTGAAAAAGTTGGAACTTTGACCTACGATATCCAACCCTTTCTTTATATATACGAAAACACACTTTATCCTTCATGTCTATCTTTTCATACACGAAATATTTTAGGAGTAACTTCTATAAGTTGTAAAGTCGCCAAAGCAACGAAAAAAAAAATATCTGACTGTTTTTGTTTTTACGAAATTACTATAATCCTAAAATTTGTTGAGACTTTTTGCATAAAACCTTTACTCCCATATTCTAACAATGACAGTAGGTAAATACGACGTAGTAAACTAGCGTAATGGATGTTCAAAAATAAGGAGCCAGTATTAATTTTGTGAGTCATAATTTTAAATTATTTCTTTTTTATAAAAATATACTTAGATAAATCCCTTGCATAGATCATCACGCCTGCAATCCCCGAAGGGTTAGGTAGAGATGTACCTAATAGTACACCCACATTTCGCCAGTTATGTTTAAGTCCCATGTAATAGGGTGCGCGCTTATTGCCATGAACCGCGCTCAAATTCATATTCCGTGGCTGCTATTAAAAAAATTCTTTTGGAAAAACCAAATAACACTTTGCCTGACCTGGGAGTCGAACTCAGGACCTCATGCTCAGCAGTCGCGTTTGCAACCACTAGACCAACGAGACAATGTTGAAGTAATGTAACGCGTTGGTAATCCTAAATCTTAAATATAAAAATCTTGTGTCAAGATGTTTGTGGTACTCCTCCAAAACGGCTCGACTGATTTTTATGATTTTTTTAATGTATATTTGGTAGCTATGAGAATAGGTCGTAAATTATATTTCACACCGACGAAGTTCGCTGGCAACATCATTATTCTCCGGCCCTTATCCCAATTGGTAAGGCAAAGTGGTAGGCGCAGCATGTCTTCTTCTTCCATACTTCTCTATTACTCGTCATCTCATCAGACACCTCTTTTCGTGCCATTTCATTCTTCACACATCCATCATTTCTTTGGTCTTCCTCTACTCTTATAGCCACCCACAGTCACATTCAAAACTTTCCTCACGACATTTTCCTCATTCCTCCGCATCACATGCCCATACCACAACAACCGATTACCACACAACTTTTCAGTCACCGGCGCCACTTTCAGACTTTCTCTTATGTACTCATTTCTTATTTTATCCATTCGCGTGACACCACACATCCCCTTTAGCATTCTCATCTCAGCCACTTGCAAATGCCTTTCATTCATCCATTTTGTGGCCCAACATTCTGATCCATACAAGATAGAGAAGAGGCCACAGGTAGTAAATAAATAAAAACATAACTCTTACTCCCACAGGTGGGACAACTTGTATAGAAAGAGAATTAATCCTAGTTTCGAAAAGTTTATGGTCGAAATCGGTCATAGGTTAGCTATAAGCGTTTCTGAAGAACTGTTTATAGAGTAGCTCTTAGAGATCTTTGCGAAGGAGCTCCTCCGATGAAGTACTTACCAACATACATAATGGGTGTAACTATCCCCTCACCGAAGCCGAAAGGAACTTGTTTTCCCCGTCTTTGCGATATTTTTTTTGTTCTAGACCATACCTGGGAACCTTCTAGCTACGGAGATATTGGGGGTCAAAGTTCCAACTTTTTCACGATTTTTTTACAAGTTTTTAATTGTATACGTTTACTTTAAACCCCTCCACGACCCCCATACTATTCAATGCATCCATCAGCACAATATTTTGAGTCCCGCATCGTTACCTGCCTGCCATTTTCCAACTATGCTGGGGTCGGCTTCCAGTCTAACCGGATGCAGCTGAGTAGCATTTAACATGGAGCGACTGCCTATCTGACTTCCACAACCCAGTTAGTACTGGATAATACGATACCCTTTGGTATTACTTTGGTTATACTGTTTGTCAGACTTTCGGGCCACTGACTACCTGTAACGGCTGTCAAAGATCTACAAATAACAGCCGGGACAAACGACTTAACGTGTTTTCCGAGGCACGGAGGAAACTCGGTAATTATGTAATGGATGGTCACCCAACCACGATCCAGCCTGGGCAAGCACTGCTTAACCTTAAAAAGTCCGTGTCTGATGCATTAATAGGTACTCTTGCCTAGAAGTAACCTATTCACTGAAGATTTGGCTTTGATTCGGGGCCGATCGGCAAACTTCGTTCGACTTCGTACCATACCATCCCATCGCTGAATTATGTTGGGTCGGATCGGCACTATTCGAGCTAAATCGACCGGCTTTTTGCATATATCGAAAACTAGCTCTTCCCTCGCGTTAATTTAGAATTTGACAATCAATTTGGGTTGTACTCTGCATAATTAAATCATGATTGGAAAGACACGTGGCGCCATCTATTATCATAAGAACGTTATTGTTCTTTTCCTCGGGAACAGTACTTTTTTTCGGGATGAAAGATATTTGTCCGTTTCTAACCTGACAACGTATATCCAGAATTTCAGGATGATCGGTTCAGTGGCTTAGGCGTGAAAAGGTAACAAACAAACTTACTTTCGCATTTATAATATTTGGATGGATGGATGGATGTAGCTGTATGTGTGTGTTTTATTTTGCCGAGCGGCTATTCGGAAGAAAGGATCAGGAAGGACCGAACCTAATATTTGTATACATTCACGACCAATAAAATGTAAACACTTAGCAATTTTTTCGTCAAATAACGCTTTCGACATTGAGATAAGATCTATTTTGTAATAGTATAGCTTCCAAAATACTACGTTCGTGGAAACGTTAAGCATTCTTATTCTTATTCTTTATTGTACACAAAAATAAGACAAATACACACATAATTACAACATATAGCTTATGTACAACGGCGTGCTAAACCCAGAATTGGATTTTCTTACAGCAAACCTTACTTCGATTGCGAGATTTGCAGAAGAGGATATACTTGTGTGCATAAACAGTACATTTAAAAACTGAAATTAACATAATTAACACAGTACGTTAATTAATACAGTAGAAGAAAATCACTTTTAAAAGTTGCTGCGTGTATACATTTCATTGCTCGTAACAGTGTATATGTCTGTGTGTCTGACTAAAACAGGATCAGAAGATATTTTAGCCCAAACTAGCTGTTACCCGCGGACTTCGTCTGCCTTAAATTATGAAAAATATTACCCCCCTCCCCCCCCCTATTTGAATCGGATTCTGTTAACAATTTCAAGGGTTTTAATTTTTTTGCACGGAACTCTAGCCTTTTTTTTCTAAAATGAAAGTAGCCTAAATTACTACTATGTACTATAACGTCAGCTATCTGCAATGAAATGCAGTGAAAGTCCCGTCAAAATTGGTCCAGCCTTTTCGGAGATTATCCGGAACAAACAGATAGACAGATTAAAATAAAAATAAAATGTTATAAGTAGTTTACTTACTTTTATATGCATTTAATAAAAAAACTGTTATTTTGAAATTACAAACAGACACTACAATTTTATTAATTTGTATAGTTATATAAGAGTAAATAGACCCTTAACATAGACGTCAACCAAGCATTCTGTACATCAAACCAAGTAATTTTACGCAAAAATTATTACTGGGAATCGACTTTTTTTTTTGGGATGACATATCACGTTTTACGGTAGGACTCGATGGAAAGCACTCAAAGCATTTGTGCTGATGAATGGATTGAATAGTACGGGGGCCGTGTGTAAAGTAAAAATCTTACATTAAAAACATGTATTTAAAAAAAAACTTGTGAAAAATTTGGAACTTTGACCCATAATATCTCCGTAACTAGAAGGTTCCCAGGTATGGTCTAGAACAAAAAAATTATCCCAAAGACGAGGAAAACAAGTGCCTTTCGGATATGTTAAGGTCTATTTACACCCTTTATACTAGAGGTTTAAACTTCACATGCAAACAAACCAACGGTGAACAACTAGTCTTTGAAACAAAACTACGTAAGTTAAACACAACACCAAAAACATTAAAACATTCTTTAATCAAACTATGTCCACCTCAAAATTTGACGGCAGCCAAACTTCAAACTAATCCCTTTCATAATTGCAAACTGAGGTCGAGAGTTGTGGACTCCACCCTAAAGAAATTTATGTGAGCGTTCCCTGAAAGTAGGGTGGGAGCTCCTATTCTCGGACACCCGATATACCTTGTTAAAAAGATTCTACCCTTATTTAGTTGGTTGTGATCGAATGGATACCCGGCTTGTTTATACCTGAATTTTCGTGTAGCTAAGAGTTTTGTTGGATGTTATTGTTGCGGTTTTAACTTCAAGTTAACTTAATAGCTAAGTCTTGAATGTACTGCTGTAATAGTATTCCTTCTATAAAACTTTTTGTTTTTGAAGAAACTTGGACTTGATTATAAAATAGCCGACACGCAGAGAAATCAAGCGGGGCAAGATCCCAGGGTCGCCAGACATTACTTATTTTTTTTGTTAAGTTAATGCATTAGTATGTACGGTGAGCGTATGCATGCCTGCTAACTTATGCCGATAGCCAAATTTGACATGTCAGGTGCTAAAGTGCTTGTTGTTGTTAAAAAATAATTATTAACACAAAAAATCTTTCTGCTCTGGGATCTTGGACCAAATGCTCATAATAGATAATTTAGACCTAGGGAAAGCTGCGGGCAAAATATAGTACTTCAAATAATACAGGGTGTAAACAGACCCTTCAGGAAGTCGTCAACCAAGCATTCTGTACATCAAACTAAGTAACTTTACGCAAAAATTATTGCTGGGAATCGACTTTTTTTTTTTGGGGTTAAATGTCTCGTTTTACGGTAGGACTCGATGGAAAGCACTCAAAGCATTGTGCTGATGGATGGATTGAATAGTACGGGGGTCGTGGAGGGGTGTAAAGTAAAAATCTTACATTAAAAACATGTATTTAAAAAAAAACTTGTGAAAAAGTTGGAACTTTGACCCCCAATATTTCCGTAACTAGAAGGTTCCCAGGTATGGTCTAGAACAAAAAAATGATCGCAAAGAAGGGGAGAACAAGTGCCTTTCAGATATGTTAAGGGTCTATTTACACCCTTTATATTTCAGTTACCTTTTATAACCTTATCTGCTCAACAGATTTGGATGTTATGATATAGAATTATTTTATCCCAATAATACGTTTTGTACGTGAACGTTGCGGCTTAAAGAAGATGAAGGGACAAAAACCTGCCAAGTGCGTGTCGAACCACCCACAATATAGGATTCCGTAGTAGCCCATCAAAATATGCGGTAATAATAAAAAACAAACTTACATTTGCAGTTGAAAAACCTGTGCCCCCATACATTATGCTTAGGAAAATATGTTATCGAAGTACATTTTAAAGTTGGTCGACTGTTACTCGTAAACTTGTAAAGCCTACTTAGCTGTGATAGTTTTCCTTTTAACTTCGTTATATTTACTACCACCGTAATTATTTTATCACACCCAAACACAACCGTTTAGCTGGTAGAGGGGAGGACACTTGAGTCTAACAAAAATTAGCACTTTAAAGCTTAATATTTCACAAACGAATCCCTTAATAGAAAAATTACTGAAAATAAACTCGCAATATTTTTTAAAGACCTATCTAACGACATCCCACTCTATGGGGTACGCGAGAAAAAAAAATCCTCACTTTACGTGTACAGAGATACTCTAAACATTAGTACATTTTGTTATAAGGTATTAACATGACTATAAATTTATTCATAGTAAATATTATATACATTAATAAATTAAAATAACCTATATTAACTAACTAACTTAAAAATAAACTTAAAAAATGGCGTCAAAAAACTCCTCCTCAACGTCAACTGGCAAAAGACTGGCGGCGTTGCCACGTTGTATGGCAACGCTAAGCCTTTGGCCAAGGTAAAAGCCAGCCCTTGGGTCACGGGAAGAGTCAACTAAACGTTTAGAAATGTCCTTGAAAAAGCTGTGAGCACTCGGACCCCACGGACCTAGAGTTTCAACCCCAAACGGCTCGAAAATATAGTTACCAATAAGGTTACTATATTTACGCCGCTTGAGGTTCTCTGCAGCCGCAGCCGCAGCCCCAGCACAGCACGATGAGCTAGGAAGATGGGATGGCGCAAGAGTATCGACACAAGTTGCATCCCACACTAAAGGCCTACCAAGTGGGAAAACTTTGTTATTGCATTCGAGGCGGAATTAACACCCGAGCTGCAGGCGAGGGTGTTATGGAGCCGAAAATTGCAGCAAGCAACCCAGTTTCGAGTTGGTGGATATTATTATATATTGTAATCATGACAGTCATAGCAAAACATAACATCACCCCTGTAATTCCCGAAGGGTTAGGCAAAGGTGTACCTAATAGTACACCCACATTTTGCCAGTTCTGATTAAGTCCTATGTAATAGAGGCCGAGCCTATTACCATCAATCGGGCACAAATCCAGTCTCCGTGGCTGTTACTGAGAAATTCTTGACGGAATAACCCAATAATTTTGTCCGACCCGGGAATCGAACGCAGGGCCTCATACATGACTGTACATTAAATATCTTACTTTCTTTTTGTTACAGATTGCTGCCCAGTCTCGAGAGGGAACAAGGATCAAGGTTATATATGTTTATTTTTAAACTATAACTGAACGGGGATTTAC
Source organism: Noctua fimbriata (assembly GCA_905163415.1). Classification (NCBI taxonomy): domain Eukaryota; kingdom Metazoa; phylum Arthropoda; class Insecta; order Lepidoptera; family Noctuidae; genus Noctua; species Noctua fimbriata. Next base: position 10,076,186 of record LR990950.1, read on the forward strand.
TTTAAAACAAAACTTTATTCATTAAGCTCAAGATTTTCTCCAAAAACTTTCTGCTAAATTCCACCAAACATTTATTCAAACTACTTGTAGGTGTTGTGTTACAAAGTTTATTATTAATTACCTATTTAATTCATCAATATCATCTGCCAAGTCATAGTCGTATTCATGTGCGTATTGTATAATTATCACTTGCTTCGGTGAAGGAAATCATCGTGAGGAAACCAGCATGCCTGAGAAATATATCTCGACGGCATGTGAAGCCAAGTCAGAGGCAAATGGCCGGCATAAATACTCTGACACCAGGTTAGGCACTAACCACACGATAAAGAAAGAAGAATCTGCAGTCCAAATTCTTTATCATTAGTCGTCGACTGCCTCATTGGTCTAGTGGTTGCAATTGCGACTGCTAAGCATGAGATCCTGGGTTCGATTCCCGGGTCGGGCAAATTGTTATTGGGTATTGCCATCAGGAATTTCTCAGTGCAGCTACGGAGTCTGGATTTGTGCTCGATGATGGCAATAGGCTCGCCCCCTATTACTTGAAACATAAACATAACTGGTGAAATTTGGGTGTACTATTAGATATTCCTCTGCCTAACCCTTCGGGGATTACAGGCTTGATGTTATGTTATTTTAATTAGGCACAGCATAATTCATCTTTTTTCACACATCTTTATTAGCCGTAATTAAAAACCCATCCATTTTCACACACACACCCCTTATAACATCATAAATACCAAAAAGAAAACACCCTATAAACATCAATAAACACAACATTTCACGAGCGAACTTCGGGCGATGTCCCTCGGGTTGCCAGTGTTCAAAATTTCATTACCACCAACCCGTCACGTCACTAATTAGAACAAGTAGGGATGGGACAAGGGTAACATCGATATCGATAATAATGGGTTAACTTTTGTTTGAGTGGTTAACGTATTTAGGTTAATTAATTTTTAGGGAGTTGTAAAAGCGTCTGGGTTTTTTTAATAATATGTTTGATGAACTTATACGGGGTGGAGTGACCCTACACCGACGTGAAAACGGTTAGCACGTATTCAGTACATCATTCTGAGCCCCACATAGAAATTGTTCATCATTAAATAACCGATGAAAAAATTCTGTTTGGCTCAGAATGATGTACTGCTTATGCGGTAACCGTTTTCGTATCGAGGTCCTTTCCACCCCGTATTTGATACTTTGGACTTTTGTAGGATGTTATTTCATTTCGGTTACGTTGTCATTACAAAATTTACTTTTTTATTGTACTCGAAATATTGTAAATCATTTTAAAAGAGTAACTCCGAAATGTCTTTCTCATTCCACTGTATACGAAACTACCTCTAGGAAAAATGGAAATGAAAATGGAATGGGCTATCTAGAATTCTAGAATCAACAATTTCATTATAAAGTTTGGCGTTCAAAAGCACGTTTATTTTTTTTATTTGTAACTAGCTGTTACACGCAACCTTCATTCGCGTGAAATTATTATATTATTTTATATAAATATTCTTTCTAACTTTAATTATTTTTCTAAAATAAAAGTAGCCAATGATAAACCTTATAGCATCAGATATCCCGTAAAAGTCCCGTCAAAATCAGTCCAGCCGTTTCGGAGATTAGACGGAAGAAACAGACAGACAGACAAACAAAAATTAAAAAAATATAGTTCTTGTTAGAAGTGCCGTATACAGGGTGGAAGGGACACCGACGCGAAAACGGATACCACGTACTCAGTACATCATTCTGAGCCCCCCACAGAAATTTTTAATCGGTTATTAAAAAAAATTAGCTGTTCCATACATTTTGACCGTGTAGGTATTGCACTTTTGTAGGAAACACCAATTTTTTTTTAGGTGGGGTCTCAGAATGATGTACTGAACATGTGCCATATACCAAATGTCACTCACTTCCCATTGAAAGCAATCATTCATGTCAAAATTGACAGCTGCTACGACGAAACGTTTTCCCTAACAGAAAATATACATTTAATTATAAAAAACATACCTTCCCATGGGTCGAGTTGAAAGGATCGAAGATAATATTCGCAAAAAGGTAGGATATTTTTTGTCAATATTATGTTTCAATCAATTCGGAATATTGGAGTCCACTGGCGGATATAGCGGTCGCCTATATTGCTCTATATTACCCGTAGTGCTTGCTATTCAATTTCGGGTATATTCATAGTTCTTGAATAAGTAATATCTGCTAGACCAATTAGAACTTACGTGGTTTAAGAATAAACTGGTAAATAGTAAATCAGCGGGGTACCTCATTGTGGAAAATCTCATAATCACTAAGCTTTTCAGTTTGTCAAAAACACTCATTGCGTTTTTACGTTGTCATCATCAGCCCAGCCTTTTCCCAACTATGTTAGGGTCGGCTTCCAGTCTAACCGGATGCAGCTTTACACGGAGGGACTGCCTATCTGACCTCCACAACCCAGCTAGTACTAGGTAATACGACCCCTTGGTAAGACTTATTGTCAGACTTTTTGAGCCACTGACGACCTGTAACGACTGTCAAAGATCTACAAATGACAGCCGGGGACCAACGGCTTAACGTGTTTTCCGAGGCACGGTGGAAACTCGGTTATGGGTTTTGACGTAGTGAAGAAGTCAAATTTTTCAAAGATAAAACGTGTTAACGGACCCTTCACGAAGCCATCAACCAAGCATTCTGTACATCAAACTAAGTTACTCTACGCAAAAGTTATTGCTAGGAAACGACTTTTATTTTGGGGTGAAAAATCACGTTTTACGGTAGGACTAAATGTAACGCACTCAAAACATTGAGCTGATGGATGGATTGGATAGTACGGGGGCCGTGGAGGTGTTTAATGCAAAGTTATAATATTTAAAACTCGTATTTAAAACAAAAAGTTGGAACTTTGACCCCCAATATCTCCGTAACTAGAAGGTTCCCAGGTATGGTCTAGAACAAGAAAATGATCGCAATAACAGGGAGAACAAGTTCCTTTCAGCTTCGTTAAGGGTCTTGTTACACCCTTTATACGTAAAATATTATAGAGAGGTAATTTGTTTGTAAGTTCGGAACTATTGATCCGATTCCAAAAAATCTTGTACAAATGGGAAGCTACATTATTCCCGAGTGTCATAGGCTATATTTAAAACGTTCCCGTGTGATAATTTCCGACCATAACGAGAGCGAAGCCGCGAGAAAAGCTAGTTCCAAAATAAAACGCAAGTACCTTTTTCTACCTTGCGTCATTACAGGCTTATATGAGACTTTTTAATTTCGTCTCCAACTGACGGATGAAATGCAATAAGTGATAAAGCACGTCCCAGGTAGACGTGACTCAAGAGGTATTGCAGCTGTTATAAGCAAAGGTTACTGCCTATCGTCAGGTATAGTACCCAGGTGTTTAATCATCACGTTGTGTTTTAGAAAAAAATGCCGGTTTTAACGCAAGGCTCTCTTTAACAGTTTTATCCGGGTAGATACTGTTATTGTATATTACCGGTAAATATGTAACCTAGGATTCATTAATTTTATTTGGCAGCAGAAATATGTCATCCATCACCCACTGCTGGTAAATGCATGTCTTTGCTAGTACTAATCTCCATGTACTAACCTCATTCAAGATATACTTGCGATGGCAACAATGTCATATGCAAATCTCGCTACAGGATGACGAGCAATATTCTGACCAGTCCTTAGATGCCACTCGGTCACATCTTTACTCCACCTGCCATCACTACACCTTGATAGTCACGATTTCTGCCCAACTCACCATTTGTATTTCTATATTCAGTTCATTGATATGAAAGGTACTTACAAAACGCAGATTAGGCGCGTCGCTCACCAGTAAGTCGAGGCGGAGTTGCAACACGGTCGAGTCGTATCTATGTGGAGACGACGCACGGGCTTTGCTTCCATACACACGAAACGAAATAATAAAACGACGTCACACTCTGGGGCACTTCCGTGCCTGCACGACGACTCTTGATCTTATGGGCGTCGGGCCTTGTAAGAATCATTTGTCAAATAATCATTTCCATGCAGGTTAAGTCACAGCTCTAAAATAAGTATCTATTAGAAAGGATTACCTCGTAGGCCTGATGGTTGCTAGTTCGATTGCTAATTGTAATATCCTGGATCAAACCCTCTTCACGTTAAGTGTTATGGGGTTTTACCATTAGAATTTGTGTCCGATTAATGGCCTAATAACATGGGATTTAAACATACCCATCAAAATGTGAGTGTACTAAGCCATTTCAGCCTACCCCTTCGGGCAAAACAGGTGTGATATTATGTCATAATGACAGAGAAAATTACTTTCCGGATAAACACAAATACCGATATAATCAAACATTAAAATTTATTTCTATCGATAACTTCCAAGTGAGTGTCCCAACCCTAGTATGAATTTAGTAATGAATATTTTGTCGGGTTGAGAGTGAAACTAAAGTCTATGGCACAATAAACAAGCTGTGTTGGGCTATATCGGGCTATGTTGAGCTAAATTGCTCTTATGTAATAAAATATTAGGGGTTAAAGTATGAAATTGCCGATTTGTATGGACGATTTCGTGAAAAGTGAGGTGATATCAAGTACTAGTGCGGTTTTTAAACTCTAAAACGTAAGTAATTTAACAATTAATCCAATAAACATGGATTTACGAAAAAATATAACTATAAGTCAAAGTTACAAACAGAACAAAATGTGAGAAAAAAATGGCAATTTCATAGTTAATTATTAATCATTTATTTCAGAATACATGTACATTAAAATAATCAATAAAAAATAAAATTACACATACACACTACAATTACATAACCAAATTAAAGTACGTATAAAATTAAATAAAAGAATTAAAAGAATCAGAGCATAACAAAATTAAACACACACAATATTAAATTAAAACATACAAAATTGTGTCATACGCGCATCTTATATAATACGAGGCGAGGCGCTAACATGAAGCTGCATCCACCTCTGTATCAGGAACAGGTCCCACCGCTCGGACAAAACCTTAAAGACCTGTTATTAGCTTATGCAGATTAACAGTAAAACGTAGTTACAGATTTTTCAACTGATGAGTCTAATTATATTTTAGATTCGTAAGATAGAACACGTGCTGAACGGAACCTAAATAAATAGCGATAAGGACAGGAAAATGATGATCACGTCGGAGTCACCAGTTTGGGGATATAAAGAACAGGTTGTAAAGTTCTTCATCCCCCATAGAAAAGGGAGGATCCTCCGACCAGACGGGTGTTATGTCTGGTGGGCTACTGCCCGACAGTTGTTGTTTAAAAAAAAAAAAGAAAAAAAAAAGGGTGTATTTCGATGTTTAGTTGATTGACTGTGTCATAGATGGCGCTGTATTACATTTCGTTCTATGTTGCTGTAGTGCTGCTACAATGATGATACGAATAAATTCACGCCTGTTTCCCGTGGGGGTAGGTAGAAACTACCAAACGGCACCAGCTACGATCCCTATATCCTTTAGTCTTGTCCACGTTCATAGATCTGGTCATACAGTCAACAGTCATACGTTCATCATTTATGTAAAACGTGATTTTTCACCTCAAAAAAAAGTCGTTTCCCAGCAATGATTTTTGCGTAGAGTTACTTAGTTTGATGTACAGAATGCTTGGTTGACGGCTTCGTGAAGGGTCCGTTTACACTCTGAATAACACTATGGACAATTTTAAGTGAATTCTGTTAAAATGTATACTAGAAAATTCTTTTTTTTTTAATAAAACCGACTTCAAAAACAGAAAAAGTGAAAAATAACTTTGGCTTCAGAACTCGGTGACAAAAAAGTCAGTTTTATTTTTTGCAAAAAAGTTTTTTTTTATTTTTCCATTTTTAGTAGTAATGTCCTACACAAATATATGCTATGCATTTAATTTACATTATTAACAATACATTTCATGGTAATAGGCATAACCCCAATAAAATGGAACTTAACATACCTAACTGTCGAAATGCGGGTGTACTGTACACATCTGCGTAACCCTTTCGAGTGTGGCGTGATGTTATGGTGTGTGATTGCGTAAACAATGCATATTTATGCGATAGCAGCAATCGCGGTTGATTTGCTGTAATTTTTTAAAGAGTTCCTTTGTCTGTCTCCGAAACTCATCATCAGATCTACATGAAATTTAAATGGGACAATTTCGGAATAAACCCATTTCGAACAAAAAAAGAATTTTGTATATGACGTCCATATAAGGTCTAACTATTCATACACGAAATATTTTAAAAGTAACTTCTATAAGTCGTAAAGTCGCCATAGCAACGAAAAAAAAAAATATCTGAGTGTTTTTTTTTTTACGAAATTATTATAATTCTAAAAAAATTTTGAGACTTTTTGCATAAAATCTTTACTCCCATATTCTAACAATGACATTAGGTAAATACGACGTAGTAAACTAGCGTAATGGATGTTCAAAAATAAGGAGCTAGTATTTATTTTGTGGGTCAAGTAATTTTAAATTATTATTTTTTTATAAAAGTATACGAATATGACGAAGTTATGCCCGAACATACATAAAAAAAAATATATAGACATCCGAATTGATAAACTCCTCCTTTTTGAAGTCGGTTAAACCCGAAAGGTTTTGAAGCGATTACTACGTAACTAGGCTCTGAGAACTTAAAAAACTTTTCCTATTGTGGAAACCGTTGTACTTCCCTACCGTTCGAAATCGAGGTCAAAAGCAGGCACATCCATTGATAGAAAAGTAAACCAGCGGCGGCCATTTTTTTTTTCAAATACTCTTTGTAATTGTGTACAAGACTTCTCAGTTTGTAGTAGCGTGGAGCAATTGGCTCGCTATTATCGTCATCGCCTTTTCCCAACTGTATTGGGTCGGCTTCCAGTCTAACCGAATGAAGCTGAATGCCAGTATTTTGCATGGAGCGACTGCCTGTCTGACCTCCACAATCCTGTTAGTACTGGGTAATACGATACCCCTTGGTAAGACTGATTATCAGAATTTCAGACTAACTTTATTATAAGTATTTTACGTGAAGCGACTGCCTGTCTGGCCTCCACAACCCAGTTAGTACTGGGTAATACGGTACCCCTTGGTAAGACTGTTGTCAGACTTTTGGACTTGATTATAGATACGGGTGTTAATAACAAACGATCACCAATTCACAAAAAAACCTCGACGATCACCACTTGACCTCGTATAAAAGCTTACATCTATAAAAGCCACCTGTTTCATGTTCAAATGCTTTAGTTAGGCATTCCGTTTCAGTCTGTAACGCAGAAATAGTGCTTTATTTAGCCTTTAAATAGTGAGAAGGCTCTCAATTTCAAAGAGTAAAAGGTTTATGTTTTTAGAGTTCCGTGGTCAAGTCGTAAAAACGAAAGTCTTATAATTTCGTCATGACCGTCTGTCAGCATGTCACACAGCTGATTCGATAAAAGAAAATTGGATAAAAGGTTTATTCTGTATGTTTAAATTAAGAAAAACAAAAAAACCGACTTCCGAAAGTAAAGTCACTTTAGACTTTTTTAGTGTTTTTTTGGAAGTCGGTTTTTTTTGCAAGTGTTTTAAATGACTGCTATTTCAGCTAATAAATTTCGAGATATTGCATTATATTTTTGGTTACAATTACTCAAATAACTATATTTTTTACATAATCGTTCAAAAATATTAAGAAAAACCAAAAAAAACAACAATAAAAAGCACTGCTAACGATAAAATCAAAACCGTGCATTCGTAATATCAATCACGTCTACGGAACTCATCACTGTGCGTGATCCGAGTCGCACTTGGCCGGGTCTTTCTTTATAGGTAGCTCGTAGTCTGAAAGACTAACAACCGGTCTTGCCAAGGGGTACCGTATTACCCAGTACTAACTGGGTTGTGGAGGTCAGACAGGCAGTCGCTTCGTGTAAAATACTTATAATCAAGTTATTCTGAAAGATTGACAACCAGTTTTACCAAGGGGTATCATATTACCCAGTACTAACTGGGTTGTGGAGGTCAGACAGGCAGTCGCTTCATGTAAAATACTTATAATCAAGTTATTCTGAAAGATTGACAACCAGTCTCACAAAGGGGTATCATATTACTCAGTAGTAACTCGGTTGTGGAGGCCAGACAGGCAGTCGCTCCATGCAAAATACTGGCATTCAGCTATACACAATTTATTTTATTTGAAAACATTGCTCTCGGAATCCCACCCTTGGCGAATAATCATCTGCCTTCCTTCTCCCAACTGTGTCGGAGTTGGAGTATTACAATATTACATGGAGCTTCATTCTTAGGAGCTCGTAGCTAAATAATAACAGCCGCTCGGATTGGTCTTCAGGTTAAGCCGCGCTTACCTAGGTTGGTCCGTGGATGGGTGACCTATTACATAACGAGTTTCCTCCGTGCCTCTGAAAACACGTTAATCCAATGGTAACTGCTGTCAGTTGTAGATCTTTGACAGTTGTTAAGTAGTCAGTGGCCCGAAAGTAAATACGGCAAAATACTGGTTCGATTCCTGGCTAGGAATATTGGTTTTTCAAAAATCCAATAATGCAGTTTTAGTTTTCATCAAAATCGGACTCAAGACTCCTTTGAGTATTTTTCGCTATTCGACATAGTTTCGTATTTGGCCACTTACTGGCCTACTTGAAAAATTCACCCAGTAGATTAGGCTAGTAACTCCGTCTGTCTGGTACCTTTCAGCTATACATATTTCGATTAAATTAAGCCCTTAGATAATCCATGACCTGAGTAAGGACATAGGATGCTTATATTCCGGTAAAAAAGGGTATAAAACACCCTTAAAAAGACGAGAGGCACGTGTAATTTTGTACTGGACTATAATTATCTGGGAACCTTCTAGTTACGGAGATATTGAAGGTCGAAGTTCCAACGTTTTAATAAATTATACTTTACTTTTAATACTCCTGTACTATTCAATGCATTCATCAGCAAATGATTTAAGTGCGTTACGTTGAGTACTACCGTACACCGTGATTTTACACACCATAAAAAAAGTCGTTTTCCAGCAATTTTTTTTGCGTAGAGTTAGTTAGTTTGATGTACAGAATGCTTGGTTGTCGGCTTCATGAAGGGTCCATTTACACCATGTAGGAGCTATTACCGTGATATAAGTATTTGTGGAATTATAAGAATAGAGGAAGACCATAGAAATGATGGATGGACTGAGTGAAGGATGATATGGCAAGAAAGGAGGTGTCTGATGAGATGACGAGTAATAGAGAAGTATGGAATACTAGCTCTTCGCCCGCGATTTCGTCCGCAAAAAGTATGATAGCTCGGCTAATATGCATGATATAAAAATATTTTTTAGCCTGTAGCACTCACGAATAATGTAGCTTTAAATCAGTGAAAAAAAAAATACATTGGATCATTCGCTCCGGAGATTATCCCCTACATATAAACTTACAAATTATTTAGAAATAGACATGCTGCGCCGTTCTGTATGGTGTCCGGACGTAAAGAATAGCACCATCCCATATCTTCCCGTGGGTGTCGTAAGAGGCGACTAAGGGACTTACCAGAGAATGGGCAGCAGCGTTCTCTGATTCTACAACAACCATACTGCGATCGCCAACCCGCCTGCCAAGCGTGGCGATTATGGCAAAACCCCCCTTCTTGGGGGAGGCCTATGTCCAGCAGTGGACTTTTCGGCTGAAATGATGATGCTGCGCCGAACTCAAATGAATTAGGAAAAGGGCAAGAGAATGATGAAGTATCTATGGAATAATTTTCGATATCAACACGAACAAAGCTACGATCGAAAGCTAGCATATAATACATATTATATATTATGTATTTAGGTATAAATACATGATTTTCCTTCAGGCAATTTGCGAAAAGGGTTGCCTCTCCCTTAGGCAGATTTGAACCATGTTTGTTTTCAATTATGTTATAATAATATGTTAAACCTACAATCTGTAGCATTAATTATTTATAATGTGGGTTTTGCTGGGTTACCCGAAGATTTTAGATATTTCTTAAGCAATAAGTTGTAGGTTAAAACCGGATAGTATTATCAAATAGTATGTAGGTTCTGGGTTCAATTCCTTGGTCGGGCAAAGTTTTATTGGGTTTTTTGGAGCCCAGGGCCCAACGGTCAGCAATAGCAACAAACAATACTAGATTAACGAAAAATTTCTAAGCAATTCATAATATAATCTACACTATTATTATAAAAAGGAAAGATTTGTATATTTGCAACGAATAAACTCAAAAACTAATGGACCGATTTCAAAAAATATTTCACCATTAGAATGCTATATTATCCCTGAGTAAAATAGGCTATATTTTTTTTAAATGTCCATGTGCGAAGCCGGGACGAGCCGCTAGTAATATTATATTTAGGTATTTATTTGTAAGTTTGTATATAGGGGCTAATCTCCGGCACTAATGATCCAATTCTAAAAAAAATCACTGATAGAAAGCTACATTATTCATGGGTGCTATAGGCTATAAATTATAGTTATATCATGCATATTAGCCGAGCTAACACAATTTTTGCAGATGAAGTCGCGGGCGAAGTGTAAGTTATTAATATTTTTATGCACGGAACGACAGCACGTTTAGTTATCAATGAAAACATTCTTTTCCAATTTAGTTTCTAAACATGTTAAGAAATATAAATGTTTTAATAACCAATAATTATCATTATCATCTTCCTGTCCTTGTGTCTACTTGGGGTCGGCTCAACACGTTTTCTTCTTCCATTCTCCCCTGTCAAACATCATCATTTACTCCTTTCTCTAATTATACAACCACATTATGTTCAGTATACAACTTCAATCTGGGCACTCGGACCCCATGGCTCTAGTGTTTCAACCCCAAACGGCTCAAACACATAATCCTACATATTCCTTTATTTGAAAATACCATAAAGAAGCAAGGAATCGAATATGGATTAAGCACAATGTTATAGTGACAAAATCCTAAACTAAAACTATTAATGACACTTTCTGGCTCACAAGTAGTCCATCAGCTGAGTAAAGAAAGAAAATAAAATTATTAGGCACATGTGGCCAACTGCACACAGTAAAAAAAAAAATAACAACAACAAAAAATGTGACGCTGTGTGCCTCACGGCTGCGCCAAATAGTCAGATTTCAGCAAAATGTCGGACAACTAGTGCCCGATGCTGATTGTCAACCGAACCTGACGCTGGTATTCAACTGGACCGAGCTATAAAGGACATAGTTAACTTTTTATCCCAATAGTTTACTCCACGAACAAAGCCGCAGGCAAAACCTACAACTTGTTTACATATATTTGCATGAAAACTGAAACTAAACGCCTCTCTACGCGTCGGCTTCAACAGATCGATAAAAAGGGGCTGCCAGTACAGCACGACCCCGCGTCACGGTATGTCACAGTTATATACCACACCCCGTATAACAATTTTAATTTAACTTTTCATCACGCCTGTAATCCCTGAAAGTTAGGCAGAGATGTACCTAATAGTAGAGCAGTAGTGATAGCGTAGTGGTGTGACCGTCAGACTGTCAAGTCATAGGTCTCAAGTTCGAACCCAAGACACGCATCTCTGATTTTTCGAATTAATGTGCGTATTGTATAATATCACTTACAAGACTTCGGAAGGAAAACATCATGAGGAAACCAGCATGAGTTTTTTCGAGAATGCTGGTCTCCTCCTGCTAAATCAGAGGCCCATGGACGGCATAAAAACTCTGACACCAGGTTAGACACCAACCACACGATAAAGCAGTAGTGCACCCACGTTTTGCTAGTTGTTTTCAAGTCTCATGTAAGGAGCGAGACTATTACCATCAACCGAGCAGAAATTCAGGCTCCGAGGCTGCTACTCAGAAATTCCAGACTTTTAATTTAACTTGTACCAACATTTAAAAAATTCAAGATGTATAATTAGGTTTGAGACTTCAAAGGTCAGGGCACGGCGTAGAGAACCTTGAGCCTGGTTCACGTCCTCGGACGATGCAACTATCGTCATCCAACAAGCGCGCGTGCGCGGTCTTTTGTTTTTTTCACGCGAGAACTGTCGGCCCAAAAGTCGCGTCGGCCCAAAAGTCTGTCGGCCCAAAAGAACAACTGTCGGCCCAAAAATCGCGGCCGAGAAACTACACTGTATTGATTAACTATGAGGTACTGAAGTGACACGCGTTTTGCGACAAAGACTGCGGAGATACCAAATGAAATAAATTGTTAAATTTCGGCGTTACGCTAATTTTACAATTTACCTAAAATGCATAATTATAACGTAAATGTATTATATTATTATAAAAGTATAGGATATTTGTGAGATGAAAAATTGATGGTCTATATTCAATAGAATCTACAAATTAGAAGTTCCATGATTCCATTAACGGGGTTATACACGGATGCTACGCCGTAGAGGGTTACGCCATAGTCGATGCTACGCCGTAGAGGGTTTAAGTGTATTTCTTTAGCTACCCTCAATTTCAGTAAATGTTGCAATAAAGCCTTTTGTAAAGCGCTGTTACGTCGATTTTGGAGCTTTTTTTTCCTGGAGTGGAAAGAAAGGCTATCGTGCCGTAAAATCCGGTTTATTGCTTCGTTTAGATTAAAAAAGGCTTACCGTTTTCATTAAGTGTTTTTGTTTTCTGTCAAATTCACATAGACTTTTAGTGTTCTGTGATTGAGATCTATTATTTAAAGGATAAGGGGAAATATTTGGAGTTGATTGCCAACCTTCTGTATTTGGAGTACCAGAAGAAGATTTAAAACATTACAAACTTTTTTGTAAATCAGTGTTTTTAGAGTTTACCCCCGACCTTTTTTCTAAATCACGTGGAATCAAAGAATAAAAAGGTTCAGCACGTTTTGTTTCTTTAAAGGGTTTTGTTGCTTTCGACGATGCCACCCTGTAAAAAATCACTTACACTTAGGAGTATAAAATACTAACTCATGCCTGTGGCTTCGCCCGCGTTTAGTTTTTAATTGTGCCGCGAGATCGGGATAAAGGTATTCTATGTGTTAATTCGGGTTATAAACTATCTATGTGCCAAATTTCATCTAAATCCGTTCAGTAGTTTTAGCGTGAAAGAGTAATAAACATCCATCCAGCCATCCTCTCATTTCATTTTTTTTTTTCTGCGACTGAAAAAATTTTTGAATAAAAATTGCAACACGCGTTTAAAATTTGTGGCCATGAGCGTTTATACAATAAAATTTCATAATGAAATCCATTTTCAATAAATTGATATTACGAGTATCTTCACTTAAACATTAATTATCAACTTTTAACAGTAGTGTAAATTAAATCGGTTTCAGAATTAAATGAGTGGTACAGTTCAAAAAGTCATAAAAATGTTTGAAGTTGTAGCGAAAACTGTACTTTAGCTTTGGTTTCGTAGAGATGTTTTTGCAAAAAGTTATTTTTCACATTATTGGAAATTAAACTGCCAACGAATAATACCAATACTTTAAAGGAAAACAAAAGATTTATTTTATGATGGATGGAGAGGCAGAGGAAGGCCAAAGAAAAGATGGATGGATTGTGTGAGGAACAATATGAAAGAGAAAGGAGTAAATGATGCCGTGACGTCTGACAGGGGAGAATGGAAGAAGAAAACATGTAGCGCCGACCCCAAGTAGAATGGGCAAGGGTATGAAGATGTTGATGATTTTCAA